>OW679196.1:136155891-136416215 GCA_940337035.1 Agriotes lineatus | reverse complement strand
CCCCTCCACTTCGCAGATTATTGGTAGCTAAGGTCCACATCCTCTTTTGCAACCAGCTCGGGAAACGGCCTTGCGCTGATACCGGCCAAAATTTATTACAGCGCTCGGGAGATTTCGAAGGTGCTTTCATCCAGTAGGTACCATGCCGACCAGACCCTAATTGGCGTAGGACGCCGAGTAACCTTCGTATTACATTTTCATACAAGAGGATCGGCCCCTGGGTCGTAAACTATGCCTAAACGGCTACACGTGATGCCTGACTTCTTGGACAGTAACAAGGGATAGCAATTAACCTTTTAATGCTAGAATTTGTCAGCCGTCAACGCCGCCGCGAACAGAATCGGCGCAAGGGGCCGCCAACGACCGCAGCCAACTCCGCTGTCGTGCTAGAAGGGTTGCGAATCTTCTCAGGCGTTTAAAACCCAGCATAAGCGTATGCTGTGCATGTGTCTCTGTGTCTTTGCGTCTGCGAGTCACGTTTCCATCGGCACCGATCGGCCGTGTCGTCACCGCGTTTGTAATAAGCCAGCTATAAGCAGGCACATTAGGTACAAGGTCGTGGTATAGCGGTTAAAGTGTCTGATTAGCAATCGAATTTCGTCTGGGATTGCGGATTCGAGTCCCACCGGCTGCATCGTCTTTTATATGCAAATTGATGAAATTCACATTATTAGGTGTTTCCCTTGACTCTTTCACTATTATTAGCAACGTTAATATATTTTTACTTATTTTGCATATATTTTGAACACGCTTACGCTTTCTTTATTAAAGATGCTAAAAAATTTTTACTTATCTCGTCGATTGTAATCGCGAAAACGTCACTTTCCTAGATTTCTTGACATCTTCACGATTCAGGGTTCCTAGATGACGAAAAACAGGTTTTCTCAATTCCGTCTGTCTGTCTCACTGTCTGTGTGTCTGTCTGTTGGCGGTATAACTCATAAACTATTTATTGGAGGACGGTGATATTTTGCATGCAGAATGGCAAGAAACCACAAAAAAATCGGACAAATATATATACAGGCCGAGCACCTTAACAAAATAAAATGTTGTTTACTTTTGCTTTAACTGAGAAATTTAAAAGCAGCAATTTGCACATACCTCAGGCTTTACGCTTGTCGAAAATGTACTGAAAAATAAAACATTGATTAACAATAAGTGCGTTCTATTTAGGGCAGTAGCATCTCCCCGATCAGAGGCGTCCTTGATGGGCGAGGCAGCTAACGCGTGCTTTCCTTCGGGATTGGCGCCGATAATTGAAATTTCATTCACTGACTCTTTCGCAGGCGAAGAAGTTCGAAACTCATCGCCGGTAGTGTTTTTTTATTTGACCATTTATATAATATATTTGTATTAACATGTGTTTTCTTTTATTGTTTGAGTATTATTACAAAGGTGATGATATTTTCACCCCTATTTTACTTTGGTTTTTAAAATTGTTTAGCGAGGGAAACTTTTTACAGATTTTCTTTCCAATTTACCTACATGCAGCTGACACACAAATTTGAGTATTTATCATTCGCTCCAAGTAAAATCTACGCTGCAGTTAACAAAATTAAGGAGGACATGCAATGCATTGTAGGTAAATACATTCTTTGGTTCTTTTACAATTCTTCTATGCTGATTATATGATATAATATCATATGCACATTTCATCGATGCATATGATATTAGAAAAAATCAACTTGTGATTTGAAAAGTACCAAAGCATCTTATGTCAATTAATTAAAACTAATTTCCTTTCCATCCAGAAGCGATGCGAACTTCACTGTGAAATATTGCATTATCTAAAAAACGTTTCCCAAATAATTATATGTCGTACGAATATCCATAACCTTAACTTACCGTTCAAGTGTATTTTAGGTATTCTTGCTCATAATAGCTCCATAGAGACGTTTTACCCATATTTCCAAATTAAAAGAAACTTTCTGCAGAATTGAAAAAAATCAGTATTACCATTATTATTATTATTAACAAAATGTAGAAGAATAATAACTTTGTTGATCTTTTTTCTTTCTATCCTACTTCTGTAAGTTGTGTTTATTCCGTATTGTTTACTTTAGTGGGATAAATAAATAGAATTACTGTTATTATTATTATTATCAATCCGAATCTTTTGCTTTTCTTTTGATCACGTTGCCTACAGTAACTTGAACTTTGAAGTCTAGCCAAAACCGTGGCTTAACATCTCTTTTGATTTTAAAAACACACATAAGAACGACTGTGCCAAGCCTGAAGAATGGTGTGAAACAATTATAAATTGTGGTCGTTTATGCAGCTTTTCGGCGAAGATTGTTATGCCTTTTTTTGACTAATATCTAATTATAGACAAATTTCGTTTTGCCTAACACTTAAGTCCCAGCGTCCTATTAGTAGTACACTAGAGATTTAATTTTTTCTTAAAAATCTATGGGATATTATAAAATACTGAAAAAGTTGTAAGCAATACGACACATATTTTTTCGTACATGTAAACTCCCAAACTAAAAAAAAATACAATTTAGTGAAAATGATCAATTTCTCATCGACTAGCAGCACTATACGTTTCATATACCTTTTTTAATTATCACTGTTAATGCAGTTTGACCCTGCAGGTAGCTTTAATGACATCTTAGTTTTACTATGAACGTACTATTTATCTAGTTTATCAAGAAGTACTTTTTTTGTAGGGCTCAATACAGGCGTGTCTTATTTATACGGCTGGTACCTCTTAGTATCAACTGCACTGTGAGACATATTCGAGCATTCGCTGTCATTTATAGACGGTGTGTAAAAATTGGCGTAACGCTACACTTGGCGGTATTCTTCGTAAATTTCTGTGTTAAAAACCTTAATACTAAATTATTGTACCATGATTTCTGCTATTGCACGATATCAGTTGATACAAAACGTTGCAATTTAGAATAAAGGAACATTTTTAAGATTATTTTTCTATACATATTGTCTTGCTATCTCAAAAGTGTGTTTTTAACATTTCTTCATTAACATATTTTTATAAAAAATGCATTCGGCAGCATTGTAAAACAATAAGTACTCCCCTCATGTCATTGTCAAATTTTGGAACTTGCTTGTTCTAATTTTATATCATCTCTGCTTTTCTACTGATTATTTATATAATTCTTAATAGTTCTGGTATTTCTGACTTTTCGTTATTTTCTTTCATTCACTCACAATGGATTTTACGTGCAATGAGTATGCCTATATGTACATTGTATACGGTTCGTCTGATGGGATTGCTAACATTGTAGAACGAGAATATCATGTAGGTTTTCCAAACCCGAGGCACCCGAGAAAAAATGCATCCAAAGGCTGGACCAACCAACCACTATTACAAGCTCCACGGTAGGACAGAAAGGCCAAAAAAATGTGCTCTACAATCGCGGGTTTTGGAAAATTAGAATACTTTTACGGGGGGAGTAGGCCAAAAAATGGTATTGGGTACTATTAAGGCCGCCCTCTCACTGAGACGACGCGATTACGACACAACTGACAAGAAACTCACAAGCGATAATTGCGTGGCGATTGTTCTATGGGTTTATTTATTTCACTGTACACTGAACAAACTGCGATGCAAACCCGATGCGACTTGCACAAAATAGTGGCTCGCCACTGACAACGTCAATTGTGAAGCGATTAGTCGTATTGAAGTTGCTTCATAAAATGCACTAGTTAATTATTCTTCTTGTTAACTTTTGGCTGCATATGGTATACAAGATACTGGCAGTCAATGTTAGTGAAAGATTTTGTATTTTGTATTTTAAAAAATAATTATTGTACCCCAAACATTTTATTTTCTTAGCGAAAAGTTATTTCCAATATATTTAACCAAACTTTGTAGCTTCTACTTTATTATTAGACCAAGCTTCAAATGGGTAATTCTCTAGTAAACGAGTAACATACAGAAGTATGCTCAGTTGTTATATTAATTGCTTTGATGTGCATAATACGAGTTGCAGGCGAAATCGCATTGTAGGTATGTCGTAGTTGCATTGTAATCGTGAAACAAATCTTTAGCTCCTGCTATTTGTTTCGCCATTTATTCCTTTCCGGGCCAGCCTGTATATTCCCACTTGAATTATTTCCGCTGTATTTCGAATAATATCGAGTTTTGTTCCGCGCGAGCTTTCTGATTTCGGTTTTCCCAAAAATAATTCGTTATCAGTTGCACCAGCCGCGCGACCTCATTTTAACTTTCGCTTTGGTTGGAGCAACTAGTTCCAAGAAAGCATTTTGTGTGCTTTATTGCACCTCAATATTAATTTTGTTTGTGGGCTGATAATTAAAATCAGGTATGTTTACGCTAATTGCTTGTTATACATTTTGGTAATTTCTCGTTTTTTTATTAGCTTCTTTTTTGACGTTATTCGTTGACGTAATTTTTCAACGTCACCTTCAAACGCCACTCTTTGATGCCGTTTTCCGGACGACTCCTTATTTGGGTTCTTAAATAACACCCTAATCAACATTTGGAACCAGCAACTCTTTCGGGAATGTCACCTTGACCTGGACTCGGAGCGTTCATTATCTTATCAACTTTGGCCACGAGGTTAGTCTCATTACAACTTCTTGATGATAACTTCGCCCGCCCACGAATTGTCGGCGGAATTGATGTTAATGACGCTACATCACCGTTAACTTATTTACCAGTTACAAATTTCATTTACCATTTATAAATTAAAAACTTAAGGTATTAATTGTTTCAATTTACAATTTACAAATCTAAAGCTACGTTTTATAAATTTAAAACATTATGTACTAATTGTTCTATGATTTGTATTTCACAAATTTAAAGTTCTGCTTAATGAATACATATTAAAAATCTTGTAAAAAGTGCCTTCACGCCATTTTAATATCACTACCGATATAACGGTTATTACATATGACTGTGATAAGCTTATCCCTTCATTGAATTGCTATCAAATTCAATCTAAGAGCCTAAAAAAGGGGTTCACATATTCTCGCTGTGCGTGTTGCATTTTCAGCACATAATTTATTGTATTCAGATTATTTAATATTGTGATAAACGATTTACCGACGTATTATTGATGTTGCCACCAAACATGACCTGCTGATTAATAAACTTAATTGTTTGTTATTTTCTTATTTATTTCTTGAAATCTGTGATTTCTGGCGCCCAGTGTTTTTTCTACTATTATTAAAGGAGCTTGCAGCTGATCAGCTGATGATAGAAATCTGCGACCTAAGGCCATCGACTTTGACGCTAGCTAGGCCATTGCGGTAAGTACATTTCTGAGCTACCGTGGTGTATAAACGATAAGGGGGTTGATCTGCGATTGTACTACCTTTGATTATTATTAGTAATCAATCGCAGGTTGGCTTTTTTATTGTTTCAATCGCATTGCTGTCGCGTCGGGCCAGTGGACGGGAGCCTTACCCGAATAGTAGGTTTGGCCACCATGGTAAATGCATGGATTCTCTCGACGACCATCAATTTCTCGGACAGCAATTCATTATTCAATGAATGAAAAAAAGGGATTTTTAAAATGTGTCGTACACGTAGTTTTTCTGCATAGTGATCTCTTGTAACTCGAAATTTACAATTCATAATTTCAATAAAATGGTTAACGAAGGTGATACTTTCTTCACGATTTTTCGTTTAAAAAAGGCAACTTTCCTGATCACTATTCAAAAATAACTATTTATACCTTATCATTCACATAATATAATTGGTTTATAATGCATTCCGTATAATAATAGTATATTATATTATTAGGAGCAAAAGTCATACTTTATGTGGCGTGGCTGGACGGGTTATCTGCCGAGCTTGCAAGGCAGATAAACTGTCCAGCTACGCCATATAAAGATACTTTTACTCCAAATAACATATGGTATTTTTTCTTCAAACGTTTATAACAAATTAGTTAAGATGAAATCCAAAAACAAAAAATACTTTTTCTCGTCAGCGGAGATAATAACGTTATCTGCCGCTGAGTGGTTAGATGCCTTGGCAATGAAGTGACAGTTTAGCATCATCAATCAAGAAGTATAATGTCACATTTTACTGACGTTTGAAGAAAACAGTTTTTATGCGAACTTAACCATTATTTAGTTTATTTTTTAAAAATGAAAATGCACTTTATTTTAATTTCATGAAAACCGTGATTTATAAACTAAATTTTAAATACGATAGCGACCTTCATTGAATCTTTCTGCTTATTTCCGTATATTGTAGTTTTAATTTCGTTTAGTATTAATTATAGTGTCTGCTCTCAAATGAAGTCATCGTAACTGCAGTTATTATGACTTCACTTGAGATCAGACACTACGATTAGTACTGAACCAGATTAAAACTACAATATACGAAAATAAGCAGAAATATTCAAGGAAGGTCGCTACCGTAATTTAGTTTAGAAATCACGGTTTTGATTTAACATAAAATAAATAAAGTGCATTTTCACGTTTAAAAATGCACTTTATTTATTTTATTTTAATCAAAACCGTGATTTATAAAATAAATTTTATATAAGATGATGACCTCCGTTGAATCTTTCTACTTATTTTCGTGTATTGTAGTTTTAACTTGGTTCAGTATTAATCGTACTGTTTGCTCTCAAGTGAAGTGATGTAAACTGCAATTTTAGGTTATATTTCTTGAAAGTAAATCGCCATCTTAACAGCAAGCGTCCTATTTTTAGAATGACCTCAATTACGAAAATAAAGATTTTATTTTAATTATGAAGGGTTGTATAAATCGCTGTTGTCCAAATAAGAAGTTTTATAGAAAAAAAAAATTAAATTTAAAGAAAAAAGTTGGGACTTAATGGGTTAATTAGGCAATTGTTTGAATATGCAAATCATTCTTTTTCATAGGTCGCAAAAATTGGTTTTTCTGATGTTGGCTAGCGAACTCCTTTGCCTTATTTATATTACAATTTCTGGCACACAGTTTCAATGTTTACGTACTATCGAAGATTTAGGGCAACTCCTACTAATTTTACATCACAAATTTCCATGTGCTCAAATAACCCATTGATCTACGGCGGGCTGCGGAAGCAAACACTTTTAAATTCCCCTAATCCCTAAGAGTTACCGCAGCACAGTTCAAATTTCAGCTCTAACGATATCCTAAGGCCAAATTTGTTCGTGTTTCTTGAAGATTAATTCAGGCCATCGGAATTTTGTTTGGAAAATTATGAACGCGTAATGACTGAGCGATAACATCGGCCAGGTAATAAAACGTCCCTTCCACTTCCCTTCCTCTGCATAAAATCATCCGGTGATTTATTAGAGCAGATCCGCTAAATTAAAAACACGCGTGCCCCTCTTCTCTCACGTACAATTTAATTTCAGGGAGAGGAATTATTAATTAAACTAAGAGAGCTCATGTATGTCGTCAGCCACACGGAAAATGTTCCAGTTTTCCCGGCGAGTGCAAGAAATGCCCCCAGAAAGCCAGCGGCTTTGAAAGACTTCTATAATTACACTAATAATTCAGCTTTCTTGGAGATAAATTATGGGATACCAATGGTTTCGATGCGCTTCGCAAGGAAAGTTATTAAAGAAAAGTGGATAAAGACGAAGATAATCATGTTTTTCTTTGTAATACTTTTCCTTTATCTGCTCTGTGTTTCTTTTATTAGATTCGCCGGCAGGAGATGTCGGTAATTTTTTCTGTATGTGAAAGTAGGCGTCGTTTTTGTACAAATAGCGGTAATTACACGAGATCTTTTCACAGTGTTTTCCGTAATGTCGTCGTTCGTCAGGAAATAGTATTTTGAATACGAGCTGGTTCGAAGCGAAATTAGCCTTTTAAACACGAAAATTGAACAAATGTCCGGTGACGCGAAAATGGATTTGCTGGAACGATTTTGACGTCAAAGTGCTTTATTTATCCAAGCAAATTAGTTTTCTCAAAGAACTGCTAACAATTCTAATATCGAACTCGCTTATTTCCCCTGTTGCAAGCTTTGTTCCTCCGTGAAATAAATTTTCTCTCGTTAAGTGCATTCAGCAATTTGCTGCACGATTTATAAATTTTATTTCTCTTGTTGCTGAAAGCTAATAAGAGCGGGCTTTCGAAATTTTGTCTCCTCCGCCGACGCAGGCTAACTACCAATTAGGAGAAGACTTGTTACACTGCCAGGATTTTGCAAATACGCGTATTTAAATACGGCTCGATTATAATTCAACTGTAATATGTGCCCGCTAGCAAATCATTACAGTGGAAATTATCTGGACTATAATTCGGTATGTGTTTTAACCCAATGGTCTGTAAATTTATGTAAGTATAACTACTTAAACGCTGCGAATATTGACTTGTGGTAATCATTTTAATGGAGTATTGAACGGCTTTAAGGGCTCTCGCATGTGGAAATTATTTGAGCTAATTACTCTCCAGTAAATGTAATCTATTACTAGCAAACCTATTGCGAATATTTCGCAATTGATGCCTAGCCCTTTCTTTTTTTTTGCCCTCAAGTGAAAGGCTTAAAGTTGGGTCCATTGTCTATGTGCTCTGCTGTCCATTACTAAGTTTCCTTAGAGTTTTACCTTTTTTCTATCCTCTTCAGCCACGCTTTTTTGCGTCTTTCTTTTTTCTATACTCCAGCCTAGTTTCTCCAATGTTGGTTCTGGTTGCACTTCATCTCTTACGTCCTCGTTCCTTATATTTTGTAAATCCCATTATCGTCCTTAAAAAGCTCACTTCTATTGCATTTATTTTTACAACTTATTTGTTTTATGCCACCCATAGCTATATGCGTAAAGTATCGGTGGTCCCAAAAATTGTACAGGGTAATTCATCGCTCTTTCTTTTTTTTGCAATTTTGTAATTTTTGCCTTTTTGTAACTTGTATCTTTGTTTTTTGATATTCTTTCTTGTGTAATCTTGCTTAGTTGACCATTTTTAATGAGTTTGTAGCAAGCGTTTGCCAATTTCACTATTTTTGTCCCTTTAGTTTTAAATAGTTAATAATTTATTTATTTTTAAATTTCATAGTTAAAAAAGTGTACACCATGAGTTGCTATCTTTTTAGTTTATATTTAGGTCACAATTTTTAATTTTGTATTTTAGCTCTCCTCTGGTTGTTTGTTTATTTTGGTGATTTATAGTTAATTTTTATATGTATTTACCGTGCCGGTCTATTTTTGCATGGCGACTTTTGTGTAGACCATCTGTTGACTCGGCCAAAATTGTAAATAAATAAATAAACTTTGCTTAATAAACTATACGTCAAAAATTAATAATAACCTCACAAAAAATAGAAAATTTAATTGCTTAATGGTCACTGGAATACATTTCTATGAACATGCAGCTCGACAGATATTAGCTTACATGTAAGTAAACGATGCGCAGTGGCCGAATTGGTACGGAAGCGACGGAGCTCATTTACTATGTAGCTGCCTAAGTGTGAACATCTAGTACATTCTAGTATAAAGTGAGCGCAGTGGAGAGACAGTATGGCTCAAACTTCTGGTTGCATTTGTTACGCCTAATGCTCACTCGTACTTAAGCCGCGCAGGTGGACATGCAAGCTAATATCTGTCGAAATATAAGTGCCCACATATTGTTGCGATATGGCCGAATTTGAATAAAATGGAGAGCAAAAAACAGTTGTTTGGGTATTTCAATCACAGTTGGTGAATTGGGTTAATATACCATCTAATTTAGCAGATGGTGCTGAGTAATTGCATCTGACCCTGACGAGATTTTTTTCCGCCAGCAATTAAATTTTATTACAAAATATAGTTCTACTGAAGTCAGTATGCACCCTTTTGACTTAATTACCGTACTTATAAATCGCCTTATATCAAGCTAGCTTTACTTTCACCTCTACTTATTTTTTATTCGAACACGGTCTTGTTTAGTAGATAAAACATACTCGTTACTTTGTTACATTTACTTGATATTTCGCTTTTCTGCTGTTGGTTGCTTCTTGTCGCTAACGTGGAAAATCAATTCAAATATCGATTTTAGCATCGAATGATACATCGAAAGCCCAGCATCGATACAACTTAGAATTCAAAACATCTATATATCGATATTTTCCCATGATTTGGTATAGTCCAGTCAAATGGTGCTCAACAAGAAAGAATAGGAGAAAGTTTTGGTATTTGGTTCCTATATGTTTTTTGGGTCGCTGTATACGAATATCACGTTTTCCAACAAAAAATTTCTTAAGCAAAAACGGTGTAAAAAACCGATTTTTTTTTAGTTTTTCTAAAATTCCCCGAAAGCTATCAATTTTTCGTAAATGTTGAATCAATATGAAATGAAAAAAGATAAAATTTAATACATTTTTGTGCTTGGGGATTTTTTCTCCGACCAATCGTTTAGCTATCAGAGCGCCGAGAGGTTATAGTCCAGTCAATTGGTAGAAAATAGGGGAAAGTTTCGGTGGAGTTTTGATATTTGGTTCCTATATGCTTTTTGGGTCGTTGTACGCGAATATCAGGATTGCCAACATTTCATTTAAGAAGATTCATTTCATATATCATTTTTGATTTACGAAAAATTATAGTTTTCGAGTTACTTTGAAATAACACCTAACTTCGCGGCGCTCTCGCGGGTGAATGATTGATCGGAAAAAAAACCTCACCTACACAGAATGTAGGAAATTTTATCCTCTTTCATTTCATACTGGTTCAACATTTACGAATTTGGATAGTTTTCGAGTAATTTAAAAAAAAAACTAAAAAAAAATCGGTTTTGTTACACCGTTTTTGCTTAAAAACGTGTTTCCGGTCAAAATTCTTGACGAAAAACCTGATGTTCGTGTACAGCGACCCAAAAAACATATAGCAACCAAGTATCAAAACTCCACCAAAACGTTCCCCTATTTTCAACTATTTGACTGGACTATGACTTCGCGGTGCTCTCGCAACTGAACGATTGGTGGGAGAAAAAAACCTCAAATACATAAAATGAAGGAAATTTTATGTTCTTTCATTTCATATTGGTTCAACATTTACGAAAAATGGATAACTTTTGGGAAAATTTTAAGACTAAAAAATCGGTTTTTACACCGTTTTTGGTTAAAGAAACCCCTATTTTCTACCATTTGACTGGACTAGTAAATAAAATGATTCTTTAAAATTACAAAGCTAATATTGTTTACAAAAGATCTACAAATTAGTGAAAACCAAATTACGTGGTGATGCTGTTACTTGTTGATATTAAGACGTATTTCAGAAACTGACTCAACATTCGAAAAACACTCGAATTCGATAATACTTTTTTTAAATAGAAATTATGCTAAAAATTTCCCACAATTGCCATTTCTTGCATAAATAAACACAAAAATTACCGCTAAAAGGAAAGCATTCCTAGCCGATGTATTTCCGATGTTATGCAATTCATAAAAACGAAAACATCCAGACGGCAGCATCGTGTGGTAATTCTGTTTTATGAATTATCGTGGTTTTGCTCGCACTTACATTGCTCTCAATTTTAATACTATTTCTTGTGTCTATACAGAGGTTCCCTAAAATATGTAGACAAGGCTTAACTACATATTCATAGCACGAAAATAAACCATTTAACCCAATTTAAGATATCCACAAAGCCAGTATTCGACAGTTCTGTAAAAAAATATTTTATTTCAAATAACTTTGCTGCATCTTTGTGTGGGTGCTTTTAGAACAATATTTATTTTATTTTATTTAGTACTCAGCCAACAGCCGTTAGGCTAATTATAGGTGTTGTTGTACATTTTATAGGGATTTCCAACCCCACTAACGACTATCATAATGTTGTTATGACATCCGGGACCAACTATTTCAGTGGCAGCCACACCACTAGGCGCTCACAGGAGCAGCCGTGGAACTCCCATCCAAGTTCTGACCAGAAAGAGCGTTGCTTAACTTTACTAATCGAACGTGGACGCTTGTTCAAGCTACACCACTCGGGTCCTATTATCCGCAATAATCCATTTATTCCTACTAGTCTTTTTTATCCAACCGTTTTTGCGATCTTCCCTTAGGGTTCTTTAACATCATGATAATGATGAAAAGTACGGGGGTTTCTTCGTCTCTTTGTTTTATAATATCCTATCGAATTCATTCGATTTTGCTTCATTTATTTAAACTATATCACTCGTATTTTTATGCAGGGACATCTGCATTTTATGTTAAAGGAGGTTTAAGCATTAAGATTCCACATTACCAAAACTGGATTGGGGAATGGGGGTGAAGTCAGCACAATATCTTTGTAGCCGTTTAAGTTACTGAGATTGAAACTCAGATTTCCTGGCTTAGAACCAAATGCTCTACTACTGATCCACCTCCACTTATTATATATACCATCAATTGAAACCCTAAAGGCAAAAGTATTTTTAATTAAAACTTTAAGTGTTCACACAAACGCACTAAGAAGTTTATGCCCCTGCTTTATATTCAAACTCATTTCAAATGCGAAACTAACAGTAAAGTGTACGGTACCCCCCAACCAAGAAAAGCGCTCTTCGGTGCTTTCCAAGAATACTTCAACACTCAGCATCACTCAGTTTCGCTTGCAGAGTGAAATGTTATGAACCAGTTATTTATCAAAAAAAAAACTAAAAAAAAAAATGTTTTTGCCCTCGACCTTACCTCAAACGTTGATGTTGCCTTCATTCTCTGAGGACCTATCGTAAGAAAGTGATTCAAAACTTCAGGAAGGTTCCTGGCGACCGGAATCGTGTACACATACTAACATACGTACACCGCACAGCACGTTCAGGCACCCCCCAATACGAGAGAGGGATCTAGTGGGCTGGGATCCTCACCAAAAAATCCGCACAGCCGAGACGGAGATTTGGTATAGTGGGTTCATTAGTCGGTTGACACGAATTTTAGAGATATTTGACTCAGAGTGGTTTTCGATATGAGGAAACTTCAATACTTCATAAACTTCGTGTCGAAGTAATTGTCTCTTTTTGAAAAAAAAAAGAATAGAAGACTCGTATCGGCAAATAATTCCGAGAAAGTAAATTTCTTTGTGCCATGTTTGGACCAATATTTTACTAAAATTAGTTCCAAAGGCGGCTACCTATATGGTGACAGATGCAACTAGAAAAGCTACAATGTCTGTCTATTTACAACAAATTGATCGATAAAACGACAAAATATGTATTAATAGCTTAGCTTTAAAAAATAATGATAAAGATTGGTGCACCAGCAGTTATAATCAAACTAGACAAAGAAAACGTCTTGTTTTTTAAGTTCGCAACTCAAACTCAACATCAAATTGTCTAAAACGTAATTATAAACTGCTTTTTACGGTTTTCTTTCGTCAATTAAAAATGATTGGTAAGTGCCACATAACAAGCATGCTAGATAAATAAGAATTTTCAAATAAATTTTTAAACTGCAGTAATAGTTCTGAGACTTTCATAACTTCAAAGTTTCTAATTTGTGATTTATTTACATTTTACAGAGGAATTTAGCAACTATAAATCTTATTAAGTAATTATCACATTAAAAGTAAAAAATCTATCTTAAAGGCAAACTAAAAACTAAGACAAGTTATTTCTATAATGTGATCTCTGTAGGTCCATCCTATTGCTTTCTTCCTAGTACTACCTGAGCCTACCCAAAATTGTCCTGAATAAACTCATTCCACTGATCAAATATCAACTAACGTTACATGCAACATTTCACACTGTAAATTTACGCTAGCCAAATACCCAACATCACAAGCTGCTGAAAATCAACAACGAGAAGCTGAGTGAAACAATCGCCTACAAGCCTCCTATCAAACAAGGTTTGCCTCTAACAGCAATAAGTTATAGCAGCTAGCAGTGGATATAAAAATTGATAAACCAAAAATTTTAATTGCCAACTGGAATATAACCATGCGAAATGTTAAACGAACCACAAAACAACGTTATTACCACGCTGTCCCAAAAATTGGAAATGCAAGCAGCAACAAGTAACCACATTGTAAACGACAATGCTTGTTAACTTGTAGGTCTATAAAATACGAAACGCAACTTTAGTTCATTTATATTGTTGTTGATTCTAATTTTTCAAAATTACTTTAAAATAACCTTAGACAGATATTAGTGTAAGTACAATACAATAAAAACTGCAAATAAAACATGCGTAACTACGGTCAAATTTAGTTAACCACTGAATATATTATTAAGCCCTGAAGGATCTTCCGTTATTTTTAACGACGCCTTGAAAACATATACAGCCCGTGCTTCAAAACTAAAGCTTTCTAATAATATTATTTTCTCACGTTATCATAAAAATGCACACAAAAATATTTGATCAAAAATAGTGCGAATAAATTGAGCAATGGAACAAATGTTCTAAAAATGATAAAATCTAAACCCCTAGATATCAAAATTACAGACGTAGATCAGAAATTCTCTTAAAGAGTTATTTCGCCTCTGCATACTAGAAGAAAATGTCGCTCTTCAAATGTCAAGCAGTGAGTGTTACATGCAGTGGCGGCTCGTGATAATTGTATTCGGGGGGCTCTCAATTTTTAACAATTGCTAAGCATAAAATAATTGTTAATGACTCACCTACATTGCTGCGATGTTTTAACCCAAATATAGCATTGACTTTTAATTTTAATAATCCAAAAGGAAACAGCACATACACCGAACAAAACTTATTCAAACACGCCACAAAATGTAAACAAGTGTTAAAAAATATAATTAACCAGTTTTCTACTCCGTTTAAACTAAAATGAACTTACAGCTCAATAAATTTAAAACTTTCCCCTGACCAACGACATGAACTTTGTAATAGTAAGAGTAGAAATAATGGAATGAACACTTCCTATACTTAGGCTCATCATTTCAGAAAGTTATCTGTCTTTAATGGGTCTATTTAAACTCCTTACACTTTCATCTACAGTTGCAACTGGAACATGTCCTGGACGAGCCAATTCTTTAGTCGATTGTCTTCCTTGTCGAACTTTTCTGCAACATTAAAACGCTGCAATGTGAGAATAACTATAGTAACCATCGACAGCTTTCGTTCTCTTATGGATTTATAGTGGTTGACATCCTTTTGTAACTAAAAACTGAACAACAGTACGCAAATTATATTTGGACGAATTTTCTATAGTAAACGCCATTTCCGAGCTTTATAAAAATGCACACAAAGAAGTAATTGCAAATAAATTTGAGAGATACGTCACTAATACATACACCAGCAAACAATTTAACAACCCGCATGCACGCACCTACGAGATCGAAATGTATTTCTATTGAACAATCCTCGTACATAGAACCTGCAATAAAAAGTATTGGAATCTGAATCGAGTCGAAACCGCAGAGTTAATAGAGTTGCCGAAAAAAAGTCGCACGGAGCATTCCCTCTAAAGAACAAAAAAAGTATTAGCAAAAAATAAACACAGTTGAAAATGGTTACACCCAACAATATTTGAAAAATATATGTAAAAAGTTGTATTCAAAACTTCCCTCGCTAGTGGACGTTGTGACACTAAAGAATTTTAAAAATCAAAGGAAAATAGGGGTAAATATAACTTAACGTTTCTAATAATACCGAAAAAATAAAAAACACTGGTAATGCAAATAATATAAGTTTTCAAATAAAAAACATCACCGGCGATGGGATTCGAACTTCAGCGCTTGCAAACGAGCCAGCGAATGCAATTTCAATTATCTGCGAGTAAATTACGCGTTCGCTGACTCGCCCATGCAACAAGGACGCTTCTGATCGATGAGATGCGGCCGCCTTAAATATAAAGCATTTATTGCTAATGCATGTTTTACGTTCTATAATAACATTTATTGTGTATTTGTTGCTTCCCATTTTCGTCAAAAGTAAAGCAAGAGGTATGTGCAAATTGCTACTTTTATCTATTTTTCAGATAAAGCAAATATAAACAACATTTTATATTTTTAAGTTGCTCACCCTGTATATATTTCTCCTAAATTTTCTCGGTTTCATGCCAGATAGATATATAATCTGGATGCAAAATATCATCTTCCTCCAACAAATAGCTTTGGAATTATACCGCCAGCAGACAGACAGGCAGTCGCAATTGAGAGAACCTGTTTTACGTAAAGATCTGAAGAAATCTCGAGTTTTTTCGTGATTACAATATTTCTTCATCTTTTAGACAAGGGAAGTAAAAATATGTATTTGGCTAGAGCATATGGTATTTATTTTAACACATTTAAACTAACCTGAACTAATAGGAATGCCGCCTGTAAAGACTAGGTAAATTCAGTGCTTTTAGGAGAATAATAATAAGATAAAAATACGAAAACATTGTAACATTTAAATAACTCTAGAAACAGATTGAGAGATCTACAACTACCAATAATCTAAAAAAATATCAAAGAATCTACTGCGTATTAATGGGTACACGGCATCAAAAATAATTCAACCCTGCTTTAAAATATGGAAAACTAATCAAAGACCAACACATAATATAATGGTTTCCAGAAAAAAATCAGAAGTATAAGGCAGAGGTAGACAGAAATACAAATGGAGAAAGATATACATCCTGCCATACAAAAATAAATTGTTGCATACGAATCTGATCAATACCAATTTGTGAAAGAACATTCCAAGGTAGATAAACAAACGAGTATAAGAGAAAAAAATACAACATGCAGGATATAATAAAATGGAGAGAGATTAAAAGAAGGGCGTGAGAATATTACTTCGACCGCCTGAATGAATATAACTAAAAATATGTAAAAATAAACGCCCCAGACGACGACGAGTAGGACAAACCTTAAAAGTATAATAACAAAGGTAGTTTCTCTTATCCAAGGAAATAATACGGCAGACGGTGAAACGGGCCTTGGTATATTCATTGCCTGTTAGACCTATTTTCATACTTAAAAGCAATAGCCAATTTGTATTTTTCAGATGTATTTTCGTGTGTCTTGAATTTAAACAGCGTATTCTAGAATTACAGAAGTTTGTAGAGTCGTCTCTGTGCATATAGCACTTAGATTTGGCGTGTGCTGTACCAAGACCCTATTAGGCGAGTTAACTAAAGTAGCGAGAAGCCTACAAATAATTGCTGCACACAAGTTTAAAATGCAGCGAATAAGCTTTTGGCAGTATGCAAACGAATTTTCTGAATGTACCGGTGAGTACACAATTTTGAGCCAATTCAAAGGTACGTTCAAAATGTCCATTTTTGGAGACGCCAATTCAGTAGTTCCTGAGAACTTGCCAGTTATTGGTGATTCCCAGTATCACGTGCTTTGCCGTCCAGAGTCAATGAAGCATTCGAAGACGTGTCCAATTCAAGGGTACACAGCAGCCGCCAAACATCTTGGGTTGAACTTGGATAGGTGATTAACTTGGAGCCTACACGTTAATAAACGTTTGTAAGAATCTTACGCAAGAATTGCCATCCTATATTCCATTTTAAATTAAAAAATGCTATACCAAAGTGTCATACGACCAATAATAATGTACGCCTGCGTTGTATGGGGCGCTATTAGCAAAACTAACCTCTAGAAGATACGGACATTACAAAACAAGGTCCTGAGGATAGCTACGAATGCCGATTGTTATTTTCGGAACTCCTAACTTCACCGCGAATTAGGAATACCAACTATAAAAGAATACGTAAAAACTTCTTCCAAAACGTTTTGAGGTTAGTGAAGAACTAACCTTAAGAAATTGCCGTGCAACAGTTCAATATAGTCTAGGAATATCGACAGCTAAGCGATTAAAACTAATGCTACCACCAAATAGTCTCGGATGGTGATTAAAAGTGTTCGCTTCTAACAGTGACAATATGAAAAGCCTCCCTTAATTAACAATACTGTGAACAGTCCCAAAGTTCCAGGAAAATTCGATACCGAATATGCTTGCCGTTTTAACGAGATAAAGTGTGCGTTCAACTGCGAGAAGCTTTTGCAAGCGCGAAAGAATGTGATTCACAAACGAATAATATTTTTGCAGATGGCGCTCGCTTTTAACAGGACTGGTCTCAATCCAGTGCCGTATTTGCATACATTTTGACTTTTGCGTTTTAAGACAATTATTTTATCATTCTGTTCAGTATTGTTTTGATGTGTTTTATGTACGTTGTGTACTTACATGCGTGTAGCTCGAGCTATCTCGCAAGTAGGTATTTATAGATGGTATCCTAATTCGTTTTCTTCCTGTTTATATATGTTTTGCAGCCAGTAGATGGTGTAAACAAATTGGCTCTTCTTGTACATTGTTTGAAGTCAGTTTCACCCCGAGAACACTACAGTAGGAACCAGCTTCCTGTTTTGGCAAATATTGGCACTTCCCAACTATGACTGGGGTATTAAGAAGAATTCCTGTATACACTACGCGAGTTATAATAATTACTCTAATATTAAGGCGTACGAGATGTTTTGTTTAAATTTAAAGATACTACGTGACAGATAAAGCTGCACGTACTGATACAACGGAAATTATTTTTGAGTAGATAGAAGACGAAGAAGATTAGTGCGGTCCCATTCTACATAGAAATTAAATTTATCAAAATAAAATAAAACTGGCTCTGTCTCAAACTTAACGGTCATAAAAAACAACGCTTAGGTATGTGGGTGGCTGGAAACAACAAAAGGAATAAATTTATTCTCATATTTATGGAAATTAAATAACTGAAGTATAGTCAGTATAGAATAGACTATGTCTTATAGCCATATAGCTGGCTAAAAGCATCAGCTGACACGCCTTAGTAATATAAGCACTTTGTTATTAAATAGACTAATTAGTTTAATATAAAGAGAAGAAAAGAATACGACCAAGCGAAGGCCAACAATTCATCATTCATCATGTGCATTCTTTAAAAGACTCATTTTTAAAGACTGGAGTCTTGGAATAAAAATGTAATCATCGTAAAGAATTGGAACAAAGCCTTTACAAGTTCAAATTTATACTTTTTAGTAAATAAACAATTAAGACAGAAAATTATAGCACTTATTTGATTAACAAGCACCGGTCGGCGGTCTTAACAGAACAAGATCTTCCCAATTTTATTTATAAATAAAACAGCACAGCTAACTAAAACAAACGGCGGACAAGTACAAAAATTGCGAACCCAATACTGCCGGCTGAGGCCCAAAAATATTCTCATTTACTCAGGCGCGGCCGTTAACACTTAATTTTCCACAAGTTTTAACAAATCACCCCTCCCTCCAAGAAAAAAGCTAGGGATTGGCTTTATTACGCTGAAGCTCGAAGTGGTGAATTTATTGTGCGGGGATAAATCCTTTTACTACCACGAAAGTTTGTATGGTGGGTTTGTTTTTCGAGTATCCGAGGTTGTAAACCCCACAATACGTAGTTTAATCATCGATACAGCTGGAGCACCATTTGGGCTTTAGCGAGGCGCACAGTTTCTGGTTTCATAAAAGCTTCGTGCCGACCTTCGTTTAATGCCGGTGCTTCGGTATTTTCGCAACTGCTCTCTTAAAGTTAGCTAAAGTTGACGGTTTGGAAACTTGTAAACTTCACGTTTTTATGGAATATAAATCGGTTTGGACATACAAAAACTTCGAAAAATTCCTAAATTCGGGTGGCTCGTTACTCCGGCAGACAGTAAGTTACACATTATCAAGTTAAACTTTTCGGCAACCCTTTCTAAGTCCCCAAACTCGTAGTTTGGATTACAATTTCATGTTCTCCAAAAGTTTTGCCTGCTTGAATTCCCTCCGCGACTAGTGTTTAATATTTGATAATGTAGAACAACGCAGGCTAGTCCCGATTAAAGAATCATTTAATCCTGCAGTTGCTCCAAGGGAACTGCAGATTTTCATTCTCGGGCTATCATTATCACAGCACTTGTCAGGGCTCAGAGGTCGTGCATCTTTAACATCCGTTCTGATGTCAAACTCCGCAAAGCCAGACTGCTATCGAGTCGGTCGAATCCGAATCACCTTTCCTTAAATCTGTTGGGATATAAATTATTCGTGCTCACATCACGATATAACCTTTAAAGCCCCTTAAGTTATCTTGAAATTGTTGCTATGCTGTAGATAAGGCTGCAGAAAGGTCATCTGGGGCATAATCCTTCTAATTTTTTGCTGTTCCCAGCATCGGATTGCTGCAATCCATAAGGGGAGGCCTGACATCCTGGAGAGCTCAGCTGAAAGCTCACTGCGCAAAATTTCCTGTTTATTGAATTTATTTTCAATTTTCCTCGACGAATGCGAATGTGTTTTTCAAATAATGACTACCTCGATGGCATGCATGCCACTTTCAACAATGCTCACTTCCTAAAGCAGCCCTTTAAATTATTCAGCAAATAGTGAAATCGTACTCTTTGTGACACATGTTGTGGTATGATAAGTTAGATTTAAGAAATTCTGAGGACCCTTGATTTTTGTGTGAAGCACCGTACATATATTTTATCACCCCACAATCAACCCCTACCGACACGTATTCTAAGCTTAATAAAACAAAAACACGCTTCGCGCAGACTATGGCAACATACACGAAATCCAGCAGATAAATGTCGCCTAAACTCGCTGATACGACTGGTGAAAAACGAATTGGATCAGTACAGATTTGACTGCTACAACCATTATATAGAATCCCTAGAACCAGGAGACCACAATATGTGGAAAGCTACCAGAAGAATTCTGAAACAACCGACAATCATCCCCACTTTAATACTCGACGGTCACAAAATTCCAGAAGACAAGGAGAAATGTGAAATCTTCGCTCAACAATTAGAAGATACCTTCACCACCAGCTACCAAGATAATGACCCGAATCACGTTCGGCAGGTAGAACATGAAGCTGTCACCAACAATCCCACCGAAATACTCTTAACCAATCCAATATCCCCTTCAGAAATCAAATCGTACACAAATAGCCTGAAAACAAAAAAAGCCCCGGGCCATGACCTGATCCCTAATATACTCCTAAAAAATTTACCCACAAAATCCCTGTGTTTTTTAACCTCTATATTCAACGCCTGTTTAAGAATAGGGTATTTCCCTACTGAATGGAAAAAAGCAATAGTCCTAATGATACCCAAGCCGGGCAAACAACGTAATGACCCCACCAACTACCGCCCTATTAGTTTATTATCCACAATATCAAAATTGCTCGAACGAACCATCCAAACTAGATTAAACCAATTCCTCCTGGATAATAACTCTTTACCAGAATTCCAATTTGGTTTCAAAAGTGCCCACTCAACCAATCATCAAATCCTGCGGATTACAGAAATCATAGAAAAGGGATACGAAAATAAAATGCATTCCCTCATCGCCTTCATCGACGTGGCTAAGGCCTTTGACCGGATATGGATTAACGGCCTACTCTTCAAACTAAAAAATATGAATATTCCCGACTACCTATGGAGCATTATCAAATCTTTTCTAGACGGCAGGACATTTCAAGTGCGAATAAACGCACACTCCTCTTCTACTCGCCAAATTGGCGCTGGTGTCCCACAAGGATCAATCCTAAGTCCCACATTATTTAACATCTTCATGTCCGACGTCCCTAATTTACCCAACGCAGACATAGCCATGTATGCTGACGACACGGCTATTATAACCCAAAACCATAACATAAAGGAAGCAGCAAACAGCCTCCAAATGAGTGTGGAAGTCCTAAACTCTTGGTTCCGAAAATGGTGCATAAAAATTAACGCCAACAAATGCGAAACTAAGATTTTCACTCTGCGCCGTCCACCAGATCCACCGAACATCCTCATTGATAACAACCCAATCCCATGGAACCCAAAAGACAGCGCAGTCAGATATCTAGGCATATACATGGATCGTCGTTTAACCTGGAGTTACCACGTAAATAAAAAACTAAGCGAAGCATACACAAGACTAGCGATGCTCTATCCTATACTAAATAAAAAATCGCCTCTGAAAATAAAATGTGGAATCTTACTCTACACATCCCTAATAAGACCGATATTCACCTACGGTTGCAATGTCTGGGGCGCAACTTCCAAAACAAATAAACGCAAACTCCAAATTCTTCAAAATAAGGTGCTTCGAATAATAACAGATGCCCAATGGTTTATAAGAAACTCTCAACTTCAAAGAGAAACCGACATACCCCCAGTTGAAGACTTTATTAATAAAATAAATCGGAACTTTTATCAAAACATTGAACTCTGCAGTGGTGCAGTATTCTATAATATTGGTAACAGATCACTGCATACAAGACTTAAGAGACAACTACCCATTGACCTCCTAATCAGTGATAATGAATAGTGCTAACACAGAGTGATTAATAAACCATTAAGGAAGTGATTATGTTAGTGATCAAATAAAGACGTAGTAATTAGTTGTCAAAAACCATTCAACTCTGCCATGAAATAGCATACTGCTGACCTGGCATAAGCTGTAATTAAAAAAAAAAAAAAATATTTTATCAGTTATTTAATATGATAACGAAAAGAAGTAATATTATAACACAAAGACATATTTCATTCTTACCTAATGACTAAATTACAAAAACAATTGGTAGGTTGATTCTTTCGCTGTAATAGTATGTAAAGGTTAGATGTTCCCTTTTTCCTAATAAATTCTTATGTAAAATTTGATATATAGAAACTGGCCCAACTGGTGTTCACAGATTTTCGCAGATTGTATTAAACTAGTAATATCTTAAATGTGGCATAAGAGTGGGCGTCAATAGTATTAAATATAGGCCGAGGAAAAATAGTTATACAACATGCCGAAATTGTTTTGTCGTATTAATAAAAACAGACGTAGAAGATAAGATAGCCGCCACACCACTGCTTTTTTTGTAGGGAAGGGTTCAAGTTTAGGCGGGCAGCGCGATTTAGTCAATCAAGCGTCATTATAAATGACTTTACTCCGTAAATGAGAAGTCGCTGTCGGATATCTCAAGCCCCCAAAGCCTAGCGTATCAATCTGAAATTCCCTTCTCGTGTGTTGTTGCGTGCCGCAGAATTTCATTTAGATTCCGGATCGGATATAGTTATTTAAAGGAACCCCTTAAGATCCCGCCACTGATTGTTTCGCAACCGTCTTATATACTCAAACTCTGTCCCGACGCTACGCAGCCCTGGACGAACCTCTCGAGTCATATCGCGTGTAGAACAACGGCAATTTGCCCGTCACGATTCTTGCAGCCGAAGTTATCCAATTTTGTTTTGCCAAGTTGGCTTTCGCTTTCGACCAAGAGTTTTTGGCAAACTTCTAGCTGCCGGCACGACGTCGGCGCCTACCAAAGGTCTTCGTTGAGCACCGGTGGTCAACTTACTTTGGTTATCGCATTGTTACCGTCGCTAATTATTGCACTCAGCTAAGTTGAACTATTCATTCATTTAGTAATTTAGTAAAGTGAATAATTGTTTGGTACATTCTCGTTAGAATAATTGTAGCAACGACATAAGAAATCTGTACTGGATTGTTGTTATGTTATCATTATTGCTTTTTCCTGTAGAATGTTCTCGTATTACTGGTGAACACGAGCCAGCCAACATTTTCTTTGTAACGATCTAGTATTGCAACTGTGACTATATTTAAATGTATTATTTATTAATGTTATCGTAACTTCTTCATGAAGCAAGGTGTAATGACATGTACTTTTGAAGTAAAAATAGGCTTTCCAGAAATTCCACACGGTAAGTCATTCTCTTGGTGGGATTGTCCTATTCTACTTCGGGCAGACACATCTGTTAGCGCCCACAAAATTACAGAAATTTGTCCTCGTTTTTTTTCCGGTAAAACCACTGAGCTAACTTGAGCACCTTTAATAGTTATTTACGTTACAAGACCGGAAAGTAGTGTTTTGCTGGTCGAACCAAGTAGAGACCTGCAAAACAATTTCTGGTCATATATCATACATTTTTTACGACAAGTCAATACTTTCAAACTTGCGAATTCACTTTCGAAGACTCAAAAAAATATGTTTACCGTTCTAGAACGGTAAGTAAAAATTCGAGGTTAGCAGGTTAGGTATTGCTTCAGTTTTGACACAGACTGACGCAAAATCTAACTTGCTAACCTCGAATTTGACATAGAGTTACAGTACCACCAACATTATTCTGTGGTATAATGTTACATTTTACTGACGTTTGAAGAAAAATACATTTCTATCGTGCAAAAAACGTCATCACGAACGTTAAGGAACTACTGATCTCAGACAATAATTGGAGTCGTCGCTTCGCTCCTCCTCCAAACAATTGTCTTCGATCGGTAAAATGTCCTTACCGTTCTTAATACTTAATACACTATTACCGATCCTTGATGCTCGTTTTCCGATCTTGGCGGGCAAAACGTTACTTTCTGGCGAAAAAATTCTCCAGAAACTGCATATTTTCTGGTCGGTCGTAAGAAATAGTATATTACATATCGAGGTGGGAAGTGTTTCATTACTGTCGAGAGATTAGGTAGTTTACCGAGACGCGTAGCGTCGAGGTTAATTTTATCTCGAGACAGGGATGAAACTTTCCACCGTGGTATGTATACTATTTTATTTGCAATCATCTAATTTTAAAAATAACTACAATTAAATTCTGAATAATAGATATCTTGATGTAGCAAATATGTTTGTTACCATGAAAACAACCCACTCAATGTTTTGTTGCCATGGAAACACCCCACTCTTCAGGTATGTAATATTTTTCGGGGTATGTAATAATTTCCTGGCTAGTTTCAAGTAATCATCTAGTTCCCAGCTGTTGTCATGTCATGAAATTGACACATTACAATGTGATTGCGAATAATAGTATATTACATACCGAGGTGGGAAGTCCGTGGTATGTATACTACTTTATTTGCAATCATCTAATTTTAAAAATAACTACAATTGAATTCTGAATAATAGATATCTTGATGTAGCTAATATTTTTGTTACCATGAAAACAACCCACTCAATGTTTTGTTACCATGGTTACCATCTAGTTCCCAGCTGTTGTCATGTCATGAAATTGACACATTACAATGTGATTGCGAATAAAAATTGTTACGTGTCGTAAACGGGGTTTCCCTTGTAAGAACAAACCGAATATTAAAGCTACTGTTTTTAATAAAACCGCGAATAAAAATAAATTAGCAATAACTAGATTCAAATATACAACAATGCAAGCTATACAGATCGGTGACGGCTTGTGGAAACATAGGGACATGCATGACAATTTAGTTTTCACGGGAGGCACCTTGGTGTGCTGTACTGTCAAGTAGCTGTCACATTATTACAGTATTTGTGTTTTGTTAGAATTACTAGAATGTGTAATAATGGCTGTCTACTAGATGGACGAGAAAATAAAAAAATTAGTAAATGGTTTTGTAACTGAAATTGCTACATGCAACACGGAATTTATCCGCTGTAATTTATGAAAATTGACCTATCCCTTCTACTAGTAAAATTCACTGAATCTTATATAAAAATCACGGTGCATTAATAGTGCAAAAGAGCAGCTGTCTTGCATGTCCCTATGTTAGCACTAGCGTCAACCAATCTTTATACACAATAATCCCAGACCTCGTTTTTACAATTTTGACTCAGATTCAATTACATGCTTTGTCTATTTATTAATTCGCTTCATCTAGAATATTTTTTTCAGGAAAATATGGCCCGTTTGATAAATTTCTATGAATTATAAAATTAATATTTTCCTCTATTAGATTTTTACTAATTTTATTATATTAAAAAAACTACCATTACGAATACGTTGAAGAATGAAATTTGAATTTAATGTTCTTTGAAACGTTTTAGTCCAAATGTCGATATGTTGAAGATTTTTCGGTAGTGAAATTATTCTGATTAAATATTTCTTGCTGATATTATACCCTGAAGTAACTAAATTGTACTTTTGGAAAGATATACTACTTGGAAAGGTCTGCATGCCACTTGTAGCAGAAATTAGTCTTAGGCTAACGTTTCAAAAGCTTAGTAAATTATAAATTCTATCACTAATAGTAATATTAATAATAAAGTTCAAGGCGCAGAGAAGCGTAACGCGATACAATACACATAAATAATTATTCATTCACCTGGCTATAACTTTAGCAAACGCTCTAATACAAGAGGACGAAATATAGTTATTTCGTAATTGTTCAGAAAAAGTGTGATATAAAAAACACTCAATATGTTTCCTGCATAGTGATTAAAATGTCTGTTATGGCTTCAGTTTTGTATTTTTCTTTAATGCTCCTTGTATCCATTTTTAAACAATGTTTAGCCAAATAATGCAGACATTTATTATAAATTCAGCAGACCCAAACTACTTTACAGCAGTCGCTATCTCGTCATAATGTAATTTAGCTGCCATGAAACAAACAGGAGACAATAGCAAATGTTTGCTATCAAATAAATGTGACTGTAATGAAACTCTGTGCCAAGTTTTGGCAGCATTTGGAAATTTATATGAAATTGTAAGATAAAATATTAGTATAGGTAGGAAAAAAATCTGTGAAAAAAGTATTCGCCAAAAATAATTCACAACCAGTGTTTTCAGTGCTTTTACATTACGTAAAATAAATATTTGTATAAAGAAATTAAACCTAACTTTTTTCAAATATTTCAGTAAATATGAAACAGATAAAGCTGCAATATTTCGTTGTCAGTGCTACAAAATATGATAATTTCAGTTACGCTCGTAACACTTGTAGCAATCCAAAGAGTACCTACAAAGGTTATATTTATTTTTCTTTTAGGTTGGTAGGTTGGACGTTGTAGGGAATTTCGCTATTCGGAATTACTCATCTTTTTTAGAATGATTAGTTCTATTGTTATCTGACCTTTTTTTGGTGCCCTTTCAGTACTGCCCTGATTTCTGCACTTTGGTCTCTTGGTCATTGCAGAGTGAGATTTCCTTTTATTCTACGAGATGATTTGGTTTTTACATTTCTTGTTGTGATTAATTTCTCGATATTTTTGAGCTATCGTTTTGAGCGATGGGGCTGGGTGTTTGACCCTATGATATTATATATTATTTTAGGTGTTGCAGAGGCGGATTGTGGATGCATTTTTCACCCCCTCACAGATAAAAACAGATTCTGACATCTCGACATTTAAATATTTCGCATATGGACTGTTAAAGTTATAATCAACGAAAAAAATTACCAAGCCTTTACACGTTAATAAAATATGATGAACTGAATCGAATACCTCTATTTAATTTTTCGTTTAAATTCATAATTCGGCCAAAAAGAATTGCATTTTTACTAAGATACATAGATATATGCGTGATTGACGTATATTTCAATATGCGCGATAATTAATCAGTAAATATAAGATTATAACATACATCACAGCATAGTTATTTAAGTAAACGTAATTTATTTTGCGAAAATTCCAACGTCTCTTCTGTCAGAATTACACACAGTATTCCGAAGATTTTCCCCGGACGCGGGCTCCTTCATTTGAACTCGATGAAGTCACCGTATATGCCAAAGTTCTATAAGGGTACGTTCAGAGAGAAAACAAGTTGTGCGCTTTTCGATTTACAGCTCTGATGGGTGCCAAAAGTCAGCGTTTAGGATATACATAAAAAACTCAGACGAAAGCTGAGAAATGTGCTGGTTATTATGTGTGGATAAGTGAACATGTCCAGTTCTGTATCTGATGAAGGATTTGTTCCTCTTGCTAATGTCAATTAAAGATTTAAAAAAAAACGAAATTGATCCAATCAATCGTAATAGGAAAGAGTGCAGGGAATATTATTTATTCACTCAACTGAAGGAAAACGAACAAAAAATTCCTTGAATACATGAGAATGACATTAGAAACTTTTTAGTATATTTTTAAAAATCTATAAAGCGTTACACAGAATTTTCCTTTCAAATTCAGTAAAAAAAATAGGCACACAAATCCTAACTTTGATAATAATACTGAGACAGTAGAGTAATGTAACTAATGTACATTACATCAATTGGCAAATTAAAAAGAACTCGCTGAATCTCATTACTAGCCAGACGTTTTAAACCTCTGGGCCACTAGAGCCCAAGTATTATATTTACTTACGACTGGTTTATAAAGGGCGCTGTGACGAAATCACCGATGCAGGATGTTTACCCGATATCTATTGGGTCCAAAATATGCCTATTTTCGTGAAGAGTAAACACTTGGGCAATATACAAAATATTACTTTTATTGAACTAATAGTTCTTTAGTTAAGGCAAAAACAGAATTTTATTTTTTGATGTGCTCCCATGTATTTATATGACCGAAAGTACGTATATAATTACCTATTTGTGTCTAGGTGGCGTTCTTATGCCCAGGAGGCGTTGAGTATATTCGGTTTCGGGTTTATTTTCAGGCTTTGCTTTTTTTCGGGTACCCCCCCCCCCCCCAATATTATTCAAATTACCTGACATATGATAGCAGTGCAGGACAGATTGCTTATTAAATTTTCCTCATATTCGATGTTGCAGCCATCCCCCTTGAGCTTCCCGCAGCGATTAGAGCTGTATATGTTATCGAATCATGTTCGTTATAGAGGTTAGGTACTTTATTATAGATTTAAAATTCATTAAAATTTTATATCTAATAAACAACCATCAGTTGTTTGGAGATTTCATTTGATTTGTTTACTGTTCACTTATGCTATATCTTCTCTTAGTCAGGAACTGCAGACGGGTGGTTTCACTGCTAAATAAATGCGCCCTATTCGACAATTGTACAAACAGCTTGCTTTGTATGTCATAAACAGTAAATATCTATAATTGCGTTTGTTTATAAAAGCTTCGTCTTGATACCTTCTGAATGCTCTGTAATGCCTTTTTAATTAGGACTTTTTACTACTTCGCCAAATCGATTCTCAGCTATTTTACTTAGTCAAACGTTTTTGCATGTATTGAGATGGTTTTAAACCTACAACTTGGCTCTATTTGCAGTGCAAAATATTTAACCAAGTCAATAAAGCACAGAGTTAAGATATTTTATGAAATTACAATTTTAAACAATGATAAAAATATTAAATGCATTGGTAATGAGATGCGAGAAGTAGTAATTAAACGGATAAAGGCACGCATAAACAAAGCATATTTCAGAGAGTTTGAATAAAGTAATATAATTAAATAAAATTAAATAAAATAGGTTTGTGAATATTTAACGCCAGGCCAAACCAAATTAATTGACACAAAATGTTTGTTATGTGCAGACTAAATAAGCGTATTATTAATAAAAGTACAGGTCCGTAAATGGCAAGCAATCAGAAAGGTAAATGAGATCGAAATAAAGGATAATAGAAAATTGCAAAAAGCAATTCCGAGCATAGGCAACGGAAAAGATAGAAAGTGAGCAACGTGTGTAAGTTTTAACTCAGTTTCTACTGCATTAATAAGACAAAGTGATAAAGCAGAGCAGTGATTTTAAAACATTTGTGTGCGTAACGGAAGGAATAATGATAGTTGTAAGCAAAGGACAATTTTTTTTTAGATTTAAGAAAATGTTAATTTAAGATTTATGTAATCACACTTTGCTCCATTTGTGTATTTTTCTATCAAAACTAATTTATAATCTAATTTACAAATTATCGCGGTAACATAGAAACTCGATGCGTTTTTGTAAAATAGAGGAGAACAATTGAAATTATAAATTAAGACATTGTGCTCTCTAAAAATTAATATTTTTGCAAATAAAAAATGTTGACCAGTTATAAAAAGTGTTGCATTTTATTGTACAAATCATCGTGCACCAGTGGAAGTGTTTGTGGCGTTTTCCGCCACAATAAAATTAAAAATTTTCCAATCTCATCTGCGACTGAAGTCGGCAGCCGACAACTGAAATTTTCGAACTTCAATTCCGGCACTATTACGCATCGGAAGCCAGATATCTGCACTGCATCACATCAGCGCGGTCTGCAGGAGCATCCCGAGTGAAAGTTGCAGTCAGGGGAGCGTTTCCAGCAGAAAAATTCCAGCAGCGTCATGTCCGATCATCTTCGTGCCAAGTTTGGACGAGGTAGGAACTATCTGTAAATTTGAGCGTTGGCGTTCGGAAAACTTATTAAAATACGAGATTGAACCTTGCTGAAGAGGCCTATCGCATATCCAAGGGTCCAGCTACTCCGTAATAATCCAAAAAGTGCATGGCATTAGTAAATTTTGCGAATTTGGCGGATTTCCAAGCAGCAGAAACAAGTGGATGGATGGCGTCCTATCTACGTCATTCCTGTAACAATGAAGTGGAGGTTTTGTTGCCACGCGATAATTGAATGAAATTACCTGACGATTTCTGGTTAACTTCGCGATTTTTTTTAACATTCAAATAATCGCTGTTGCACTGGCGAAGTTTTTGTGTCATCTGACAAATTGTAAATTTTATCTACCAGAACCGCGTATATAAGCTACTCAAGGACGAGTAATCTAAAATGAACTACTAATTTGCGAATATAGTAAAATTCTAAACCCAACCTGAAATAAACAGTTTTGTGTTTGCCGACAGCTGGCATAAATAATATTGCAGTTCAATAAAATAGTAAAAAACATCAGCTAATACATTCCATTTTTAACTAGCCTTAAATAGCTGACAGACGAAATACAGCACAGCATAAAGATCAACCTGAAAATTGTGTGGTGATTTGCCTTAATAATTAATTATCTAATTTAAAATAACCTTTACAAATCAAGGCATTCATTACAGTATATATCATTTGTCTATTGAATCTTTTATATTAATTTATATAACAATTAAATATGGGCTCGTCTCGAATCTTACGAACCTCGTGCTATTTTAACATGTAATAATAATTTGTAGCTAAACTGTAAGTGAATTTCAAATTTGCCTAGCAAATAGTGAAATTGGTGTTATTTACATATAACCCGTAACTTCTAATTAAGTCAGTTGAACCACCTAATTATGGTACCTTTGATGGCGTTACATTTGTTAAAGTTGTTTCCTTAAGGTATAGTGGTTAAATCTGGTGCTGTTACTGTACGGCAACTAGTGCCCATATATTTAGTTGTTAGCATAAACCATTTCGTTATGCAACTCACGACTCAAAAGAATGTCGAGCTGACTCGATCCTTGTGGTCATCTAAAAATTGCAAAAGCCAGGACAAACCACAAGTGCCATTTCAAGCGAACAATTTAGATATGTGGTTATATCGACTGGCTGCAGACCTTTACCCTCGGTAGGCGAGCGGCGATCGCCGTTGCAGCCGAGGTCACAGTGAAAATCATGGAGCGCTCGAGCCGGAGGTTGAGAGTTCAGCTCCCGGCACGGGCGGTCTAGATTTTCACTTAATTAAGGTTTAGGTTTAAGTGACGCCCGCGCTCCCTGAAGTAATGCTTGAGCGGTTCCGGGAGGCAACGGCAGTCGTTAGGGAAAAAAATACCTTTACCCAAAAGGTAAAAAGAAACCGCTACATTATATTCTTAAAGATAATTATTGTAATTGGTTTTACATGTGTAACGATTTAAGCATGCAGTCGTGTGCACGATGTTCCAGATGATTACAAATATTGATAAATTTAGAGAAAAAAACTTTATGTTGAAACATGAAGTTTATTGTTGTAATATTTACTTGTGTTCTTTGAGTTGTTTGAAAATAGTCTATCATTTTATTTCTTCTTCTTTCTCCGTTTAATTGTGATTATAACCTCCTTATCCTTGCGCATTCTTCTCAGCACCTCTTCGTTGGTAACGTGGTCCGTCCATGATATGCGAAGAATGCGGCGATAAACCCACATCATTTTATTTGTATTCGTATAATTATGGACTTTAGTTTAAACCGACCACTGAAATATAATACGTCCTAAATTTAGCACAGAATCGAAACAAGCTAATTTAGACATCGGGGATAGTTTTAAAAATCTCAATGGGCCGGGCAGGCTGTTAGCCTAGAAACCCGACACTACCGTGAGCGGCATTTTTACAATACGAAGGCTCTCATGTACTTCGGCAGTGTTGCTTGTGGTAATTATGTGGATTATACGAAAGTAGTGGGTGACCGATATTGTGGATGTGCGGACGCAAAACCCGAAACGGCAGCGATGCGAGCTCTCCTATGGTTTTGACGTGTGACTTGAGGTAATTAATATTATGTGGAATTAATAGAGTGAATGGAACAATAAAGTCTGTAATAAGTATTAATGCTTGCGCAGCTTTGCAGTAGAGGCTTTATATGGTTATTGTACAGCCGAGTTGAACACTGGTTCATTGTTAGTATTGCTGCTGATTGTAGACAGCTGTGTTGCTGGGTCGTTGTACGTTTGTTTATTATTGGGTTAGAGCCCAGCTCAAACAGCTTTAGTGCACTATGTACTTGAGGTTATAGATTATCCGGAGGTATTATCAATAATCCTCGACCTGATAAGCAATTATCAGTGATTCAGGTAGCGCGCCTGGATAGTCTGGGACGCTCATTTCCCACAAATGCCTTGTGATCTGTGCCTTTTGCGGTTGGGAGCGGCTACCGCAAATTCGGATCACATTGACATGGGTTGGACCCATTGATCTAGTTATCGTTCGGCTAATAGGTACTAGATGCGGTAAGCATCCGTGTTACAGGATTATTACAGGCACATCATCGGAGGTGCACTGATGAATATTCCTGAACGAGACACTCTCCTAGATGCTACGTGGGAACACAGCGGGGACCAAAAAACCCCCTGTAAGTATTATGATAACGAACACGTACTGCTAAATGTTGGAATATGTGTTTATTGTTGCTTGCATGTTTGGCTTTGGAATTTGTCTTGCTTTGTGTTCGTGAACGATTGCGTGTGACCACATTCCACATGAGTGGGCGCACCGATTACCTAGCTCTCCCCCAGTGTCATGTATCGATATGCAACCCTTAGACCGAAGGAGCGTTTTTGCATAAGTCGCCAGCCTTTGTAAATTTATACATGAGAAAAATCTAACTCCAGAAAAAAGTGAATTAGCTCGGGGCACCGAAAACATGTGTGCCTACAGTATGTATAAAGACAACGCACTACAGAAAAATACAAAACTCAATCTTCTTCATGATAATTAATGGGAACGATTTTCTGAAATGTAAAGAGATCATTGTCAAATGTATGTGGAATGTACAAAATATAGTTCACGGGCACAAAAGTGAGCTAACCCAAAACAGTTCTTGTCGTTAATGAGGTAAACCAACTGTTACTATACTAAAAAATACTATAAACGTATGTGTAATAGTATATATCGAGGGCAAGGTTAGAACGAAATAAAAATCATATTTCTGGTACTTCTATACTTGAATACGGTTAGAAAATCGTTAATAGCTGAACAACTTCACTTTAAAGGTTCGCAGTATTAATATTGGCATATCAATACATTAAACTGTTGAAATGAATTAAAATTCATTTCAAATCGAAAGATCGGTTAGATTTTAACAGCGACCTCTGTAACGAACAATTAATGACACATTCATACAGCTTTAATGTTTGCATGAATAAATATTATATATTCAACTAATAAGTAAACGAATAGCACTAATTGGAAAGTTGCTTACGAGAGCTTTTCGACGCTTAATTTTCCAGACAAAATGTCATCAGCTTTGAGACCTGCTAAAAGGGATTAGCCCATGGCCTGCTTCCGCCTCAAAAATTTCCAAGGGAAGTTTTTCTGCGTCGAAAGGAGGGCATATTATATATCACAGTTAGCCTAATGCGTGAAACAGCGCAAACTTCCGTATGTTGTAAGCAGAGACAGTAATTTGACGGCTGATATACGACATATCATAAAGTTGGCTTCACATCCACAAATTCGCCGCGCCGTACTTATAGAAAAACTTTTTGAATTTCCGATGTTTACACCTCCCTGTAGGAGGCCCATAACGGACTGCCCGCGTGGAGGCACCCCCGTTTATTTACGGATGGCTTTTTGCTGTGTTTAAGAGATCCATAATACTTTTATGTCGATTACGTGGATTAGAGTACGGATGGACACCTTCGGATTTTTCAAATTTATCTGTCTACTGGCCTGCTCTCCGGCCGGAATTCCAAAATTTTCTGAATGACCTTTAATATAACTAGAGAAAAGTTAGGTAATCGATGTACCGATAAGGGTCCGAATGGATTTCTACGAATGAAAGACGAGGTGGTGGCGGTTCTTCTTTTTGGAGAGAGCGTGTACATCAATAACTATTATGGGCTTATATTAAGCAAGCAATGAAAAATTACTTGCAAGTTCGAATCGGTGTGAACAGCAGCACATGCTCCAGGAATTATTACGACGACATTTACAGCATAAATTTAAATAAACATGAAAAATCTCGTCAATCATTGAATTAATTTGTCACAAACTTTCATTATTGCCGGGCTTCTTCTAATCCAGTTCTATATAATTATTCCATTCGGCATACCTCATGTTCTTCTTCTGATATTAGCTGCCACTATTCTTATTTATAGCAATACCTTTGACATACCATTGAGTCGTAGCATATGCTCTATTGCTCTTTCCTGCCTGTTTAGCATCTACAGTCACCTACTTTGTACTTTTCTTCGAATTTTTTCTCACGTTCTTCTGTTATATATTTTGTTTTCAGTATTTTTTGTAGCACCAATTTCTAATGCTTCTTTTTCACCATACGTTAAGTCTTAGTTTCATATTGGCAGGTATTTGATTGTATAGGGAACCTTCATCGTCTGTTGAACTCTACTATTTTGTACTCTCAAAAGTCCACCTCCTGTTTAGATGCTCTCTAGAATATAGATTCTTTAAGTTTTTTATTTCTACCATTGGCCTTGTACTTATTTCTCACAAAGCAATTTATTAATTTTTAGGCTTGTTCAGCTTTATACTCTGACTATCACACTAATGCTTGCTGAAATTTATCTAAAATTTCCCCCAGGGGATATTCACTTTTTCGCCCTATATTTTTATTTCTATATTCACCTATGCGCTTATACCATTGCGTGATTGTTCTAAAGTTTTGGGGTGTATTATTTTTAAGTTTGAATTATTACGTTTGCCATTTCTGGAACGTTTTGAGCCCTGGAGTATAATATAATTTTGACGAATGTATTAGGCGTTGGCTGTAGTCCCTTGTTTCGGGGACCCGGTCGACACCTGCAACTAATGCACCGTATCGACGGGGCTCGATTAGAAATATAATTCAATAATAAGGAGAACGTTCGGTGCTATGATAGGGGCTAGATGTTTTTTGTGAAACTGGGCTCTTTTGCGTAGTTAGTACCTGGCAAGCGATTCTGCGAGTATGTGAAGCAATACTTATTTATAATGTATTCAGTTGCAATAATGCGAGTCGAAGCTGCGAACGTGGCTATGCGTATTCCTAGATAGTGAATTATGTGCTGACTATCGTAGTCACTTGAATGATGCTTGGTAACTTTTTGGCAATTACAGCAGATGAAAAACGTCAGAAGTTCTTGCCAATGCTGGGCGATTATATGATAATCGAGGGTATGGATCCCGCGAAAGCACGAGGTTTTGCATAGTGATCACCTGAAATATGAAGTTCCGCAATCGGAGGCATGAAATTTCGCAATGATAATGTAAGCTCGCGGAAGCACGAAGTTCTGCAGTAGGCAGTAGCCTTGCAAGATTTAAGGTAATTACTTTACTGTGAAATACCTGTAGCATCCGGGTTTTCACCGACTCTGTACGGGTTGTAACAATAGTTAATCTAGTGAATTATTATTAGGCAGTATTAGCAAAGAGTACTGACAGCTAACCCAACCAGTGGAGGCAGCGATATGGTGCCGAAGGGTTGATGCTAATTGATGCAAGGCCAAGTATTGTAACGTTGCTGCCGGAAGTACAGCAGGGCTAGGGGGCAGCCACCTCCGGTGAGTACAATTATTATTATTGATGATATTTAGAGCTGAGTAAGTTTATGTTCTTGTACATTTACCCGCCTGTCTCTGCCACTGCGCCAAGGAAGGCTCGTGCTTGTACTGTTTGCACCCCGTTGCCGCCTTGTGATCATGGGTGAGTTGCATTCACTACTCTGACACATGTCAAGTATCAGAACTTGAATTTCAATATAACACACAAAAACGCCTCTAACAGTATGTACTATCTACAACTTACAGTTACAGTTAAATCTCTTTTTTGCATCTCCCTTTTCTTTAACTATAGGACAATGCCCTATTTAATAAATTGGGTGGAGTTTCAACAGAAGATGATACCCACTTCAGGTCCATCTTTGCATGGCTCGTCCAGGTCTCCCAGTTCTCGCTGGAAGTGTGTTTCTACAGATCTTCGGTACCCACGTATCATTAATTTTGTCCATGGTCGTCCCACGTTTGTTGTCTTGCTCTTGGCCATTTCACAACATCTTAGATGTTACGTCGTTCTCTGATTTCTGAATTTCGAACTTTATCACGTAAAATAATTCCAAGCATCAATTTTGCAGTTTTCATTTCCAATACGCTTACTGTTTGTTTTGTTTCAGCAAAATCACTTGTTTCTAAAACTCCTTCTACCGTTTTGATTTCTAGTTTAGTTCAAACATTATTTCATCTTCTTACTTTGTATAAAAAATATGAGATTCTCTCGGCGACAAAGAGTCGTTACTTATTGATTTTTGAGTTTAAAAAAAATCAATCAACCTATATTTTCATATTTTTGTTAAATATGTTTAAATTAGGCAAATAGCGCTCACTGCACTGTACACGTTTGGTTTTACTCGCCTGAACCTTTAGTGCTTGTGAATGATAAAGCATTATGAACACAAAATAATTGAAACATTGAGGTAAATTGATTGTTTATTCAAAGTGAACCAATACAACAGTTAATACAGTGACCGTCAAAAAGTCGGCATTAAAAGAGAAATTTTTTATTTTTAATTTTGCAAAAGAACTCTTTTCAGCAATAACTTTTAGAGGTTAAACAAGATTTCAATGAAACTTTTTATCGTATGTCAGTTTTAGCTAACTGAACAATCTCAAGGCCAGAAAACCACTCTTTTTAACTTCCACAAAAATCGAATGTTCACTTACTTAATTTTAAAATTTGGGCGAAAATTTATAACTGAAACAAACAATAGAAAATGTTAATTATTCACTTACACTTTTTATTATTTACCAAAGAGTAATATTTTTCATAATTTTTACGTTTTCGATGCAAGGCGCTTTTAGGCGAAATGTTTTTCAATGTTAATACCTATGTAAATGGCTTATAAACATTAACCTACCCCCTTTGACTATTTCAACCCACTTTTTGAATAAATACCTAAAGTAACAACAACAAAATTATTAATATAACAAACATTTAGATTCTTTTTTAATTTTGATACAAATGTTATGTTTAGACAGAAAATCATCTTTTAAACAACTGCGTTTGGTAAAATTTTCTTTATATTGGTCAGTAAATACATTTTCGCAATTATTTAAAAAAATATAATATTTGACAGACTTTTAATATCTGTTCAATCACTTCTGATCGCCAGGGTTTGATTTTTCAAAAAACTATATGTAGGTATACAGGGTGTTCCTTAAATATACCGACAAACTTTTAGGTGTGGTAGGGGACATCAAATAAACACTTAAAATTTGTAGAAAAAAAAAGCTTCAGCCGATTTTAATGAAATTTTCACAGTTTGTTGGCAACTTTATGAGGCATCTTTTGGATCTATTACAGTTGATACAGTACTCACGGGGCAACCTGATGGTATTTTTGCATAAAAAATAACACCCAGTGGTTTTTTTCCAATTTTTAAACTTGTTTAAGATGAAGCAACTAAAAACACAACTTTTTTCACTTGAGAATTTTGCGTATCTTACTTCGTTTTTGAGGAAAAAAGGTGAACCGTTTTTTTTACAAATTTTAACACCCTGTATCTCGAAAATGAAGCATTTTTGGACATATGTTTATAAAACAAAAAATTTTTGTTTTGATGTCCCCTACCACCCCTAAAAGTTTGTCGGTATATTTATGGAACACCCTGTATATGTATTGTCGGTAACCTCATTTTACCTTGCGGTAGAGGTTGGTGCTTTATACGCTTACGTCTGGCGATACAATGCTCAACGTGCCCTGGATTCGGGTTGCAAAGTTGGAGCGTGTCCTTTGTGCTTGCTCAGCAACCATAGTGTGATGTGTGCGTCTTGGTGATGTGTTGACCTTGTTACTCTATGTCTTAAGTATGTGGTTCTGAGTAGAGCAGAGTTAATTTGGTGCCCGACTGTGAATAGTCTCACCGAGCCCAATTCCAATCGCCGAAGCTGCGGAAAATTTCCGGCTCCGACGGGATTCGAACCGGGGACTTGCTTAATGCAACCCTAGCGCTTTCCCAACTGCTCTACTTGCATTCTCTCAAAGAACTGTAAATATTTTGTTTGCTCTTGATGCCAGCTTTTTGGCAATCACTGTATACAGGGTGTCCGGAAATGGCGTCTACAACGGATGACCAGAAGTTCCTTGGGCCAAAATATGATGATTTAACTTAACTTACCTATATACAAAGTTGCTTAGTTTAGCCGCTAGAGGGCTTTAGAAATGATGGAATGGCATCGTCCTGTGTGTAATTGATCATTTCTAAAGTAATCATTTTACATTTCAAATTTAAGTTATCATCACCTTTTCTTACAGAATGTTCGGCCTTGAATACCTTTCAAGGTATCGACATCGACCAGATTTTCCAAAAAAATTCTTTGTCTTCAGACAACCAAAAGTTGCTTCTAATTAACCATTATTGCACTTACATATAAATTTCAAGACCGAAGTCTTTTACGAACTTAGGTCTTTTACTGTAGGTAGAACTTCAAAAACGCCAAACTTCTTTTATTACCTAAAGTTACACGGGATTTTGTCAAAAAGTGTTCAGCTCTAGAGGTCTTTACAATAGAGTACCTAGTTTTTGTTACTATGTATGGATCACGCATTACTTTGTAGCTCAAGAATGTCCAGTAAAGTATTAATTATAAGTGGAATCGTTTTATAGCTTATCAACTTATCATACTAACTCCGCGGATTGCTCTCTAGATTTCTTAACGTATATAACTACATAAAGGAACGCCTACTTTAATTTCGATAGGTTTCAGTGCTTTAGTTATAATTCAGCTTTGCGTAGCAATTCTGTTGGCGTAGCATTTATTTATCATTATTAAAAATCATTTGAAATGTAATTTCAAAGTTGCTGGACGGTACATGTTAATAATTTGAGTAATTGAAGATAAGAGATTAAGCCTGGAATATATACCGCTTCGCACGGGTTTAAATTATTCGTAATTCTGAGTATTCATTTGTATTTTCTAAATTATTTGTAACGTCCGTTGATCTCGCTATATTCCACAGGGTTTAGTTATCCGGCCGTCTGTACAGCAAACACGAACTTTCGTTAAGTTCAAAATTATTTCCATTCATTTACACCCCGAGTTCAAATGCCTCTAATACAATCTGCTCGTCCCTAGCATTAGGCGTAATGTGTTTCAAATAGGTTCCCATATTTGCTGAAAACGCGGCTTTTATTATCCGACGGGGTTTTCAACTAACCGCTAAATACTACCTACACATAATAACGAAGGGAATAATGTACATAATTAAAGAACATCGAAATTCAACCTGTAGTGCTGAAAGATACACGAATAAATTCGCAAGCGGTGACGAAGTGAATGTTCTGCGTTTTAGTGTAAATTTATTGGAAATGTGTAGTAATTTTCAATAAATTACTTATTTTTGGAAGTAGTTCTTGCTTGTAGGCGTAGACTTTAAGTTTATAAAGTGTAAATAACAAGCACGTTTCTTGTTGTAATCCACAAACATAATACTGACAAAAAATTGTATTTTAAGGAAGAAAAACTGCACTTGAATCGCAAAGCATGAATTATCATAGTTAGAACTGACAAATGTATTGTCAGTAAATAATTATGGTCTGTGAAATAAAAACGCTATCAGTTTATACGTTGGCGTTTATTTGTTAATTTGCATTGCAGGCATGATATTTCAGTTGTTATATGCAAAGATAAAGATGAAATTTAGAAAATAGCACAGTTTGAAATTTGCCGCCGCCACTGGTCTTTTAATGCACATGGCAGAAGGAGATCGTTAATTCGTCTCGTCGTTCCGTTTCATTCCGTAAATGTAGATTTCTTATATCTAACTTCCTTCCAACAAGTCCAGCTTACCCATTTGATGACTTTCGGGTATACCTATTCAGATTTCCAAATTTCAAAATTTCATATCGATATCCGACCGAATTTAGAACAATCTTTGTATTCCAACACAGCCCTCGAGGATCACATCGTGGTCACCTTGTAGATCAATGCTGATTGCTCGTAGCCAATTTTTGAGTTGCCGCTGTCAATTCTTGCTTCGACAAGCCGAAGCAGCTCGGAAAAGTTTCCAGTCATATCGCGTGTAGAGCAATTCATCTGTCGACTACCTTAATCTACTAATTCTGATTTCATTTAAGGCCGGCAGTCAAGTATGGCTTCTACCTGTAAGCCTGCAATTCTTGGCCAAATTTTTCCGCGTTCACTCAAAATTCAGTGACAGACCCTTCTCTTTATTTTCACATCTTGCCGTTGAATAAACCGCTGTACCAAGCTAAGTTGAACCTGCTCTTATTGCATGTGTAATTTACCGCAAACTTTAAACATGTTATGAAATTAGCTAAGGATTTTCTGCATGGGTACATTGTCGCCAGTTTTATATACCGAGTGACTCGTTTCAAAACCGACTATATAAAAAGCATGGTATATCACGAAATTACTATAAATATTTAATTCAATTCAAAAAGAAGGTTATCTAGATTACAACTTTGAATTAAAGGGAGAGGGGTGAGGAGCTGAAAGTTCTTAGACATCAATTACGTTAGATATACCATTTCTTTACTAAAAATTAAAAATTTGAGTAACGCCTTAGACACTCTGCACCAGTGTATCAAAATTATTTCTGGCTATGGAATTTTTTTACAGGCAAACATCAATTAAATACAAGCAGTCGCACGACGTGGCATCACAAGCAGGTAGATTTTTTATATGATTTGTTGCAATAGCTTGCTGTACTTCTGGCTTTTGGCTGGGGCCCTCGTAAATGTATTTTTATGACTGTTTTCTTAACAGAGTTTTTGCACTTACTGTATGAATTTTATTTGTAAAGTTATGCATTTTCGTGAAGTGAAATAAGTGTTTTTCTATCTGGAGCGCACTTACATTTTCCGACGCCAAGAAGAACCTTCTCGTGGTAGGAATTTTTCCCAGTATATTACCTGCAAACAGAACACCGAGTGGATGCCTTAAATAACACGAATTTGTCCCCGTATCTTTCTAGGTACATTTTTTTTAAATATCGTGAAGGAGCTTCCTTCTATTTCAGTCTACGATTTTTCTTTCCTGCTGAAGTACTGGGTCCATTTGAGCTTGTTGCATGTCGTAAATGGTGTTCTCCTTACAAAACGATGTATTGAAAATTGAAACATAGGATTGCTTATGAAGAGAAGAAAATGTTATATTTTCTATTGGCTGAAAATGCAGCTCCGTTGGCATAATAGTTGTTAATGCACTAGACGAAACCAGAGCATCCTATTACACCTTGCAGAGATAAGATATTGTGGCAGTTAAAAAAAACAATTGTAGTAAACAATAAGGTTTGGGCAATAAAAAAGTATAAATTTCAGATTCGGTTATTAACAAAAATATACATGATCTCTTGCATTTTTCTTCCACACCATCTTACCATTTCTTTTTAAATTAAATATGTTTTAAAGTACCTTCCTGTCACGTCAAATTTTAATAAATATAAACTATAAAACCACACATTAATGACAACGGTAAAGCTATCTGTGAATGTTAAATTTGAATTCAAAATATTTACAAAAAAACATTGAAATTATAAATTATCCATTCGTTTTTATTGTTATAAGCATCATTGTTCTTCATAAAAAATCTATGCGGCACACAGTTTAATGAACTGTTTGAGTAAATGTTTTCTTTGTTGCCTCTAATGGAATTGCGGATATAATTTATTCATTGTAAGCAACATGAGTACAAAATAAAAATATTGACAAGCTGGGGAGGGTAGTAATTTAAGTGTCGTCGCGGAAGCTAACAAGCCAGGTTTGAAAAAGAGTAATCTCATATTCATGAGATTACTGGAAAATAAACAGATTGGCGAGGCATACTTTTTTTATTTAAAACGCATTATGTCCATACAGAACTTTTCAAGTGGAAAAAACGTGTTTCAAATACGCAATTCCTTAAGAAATAAAATCAACGCAATTTGTCTTACTACGATCAAAAGTTTTGACCGTAATCGTATGACACAATTAGAAGTGCAAAATTCCGCATGTTGCGTGACAACCAAGTTTTACGATCTTGACCTGATTGTTTGAGGACTGCGCAGTTATTTAAAAATTACGGGAGATTAAGCTTCGGGTTTTTCTGTGGCAGTAAATTATTCTTGTTTCATTCACTACAAATTGTAATTGTAGCTACTTTGTATTTATTTATTTTGTACACGTTTTAGAATCTGTTTGATGGACTATTCAACTTTAGGTTTATTTCTTATGTTTTCTTGAACTGGTTTGTAATAGTTATGAATATATTTCTTCTACGACCACTTTTGAACTGGAAGTGAAGTTGTAAAGTTATTCTAGTTACTTCTTTCGTTAGAGGTAAAGTGGTTTTTAAATAATTAAATCATTACGTAATGAATACAGTAAAATGTGTACATTTATAATTACCTTTAATAACTAACTTTGACAACTACTGGCTGCAGAAACAGTCACCTGCGCGTCAAGGTCATCTCTTTTCTATGACATAAATTATAACTGTCATAAATGCAAACCTTTGTTAGATCGACATTTATGGATTAATAACAGTAAATTTAAAGCCGTAGAAAAAAGATTATGTAAAAACTCGCGCTAAAAGTGTTTATGCACGAGACATGAAAATTATGAAACGAAGCCGAAGGTCTCGTGCATAACCATCCACTTTTAGCACTTGTTGCACAAATAGCTATTTTACCTATATCTATAAGATATGGTGTCTATATTGTGGCATGTTTTTTGAGATTTTGTTATAGTAAAGATTGAATAAAACCGTGTTGATTAAATTAATATAATCGACATTATAAATAAAATCAAGGAATGTTAGGTCACAAAACACACATTAGACATGTTCAACAGCTAATACACCTACATCTTTTATATTCGCTAGCCATTCTTCCACTAGGTATTTCTATCAAAATATTGCAATCATTATGCGCATGTTTCTACGGACTACAGTAGAAATAATATGAACTAACTTCAGTTCAAATGGAGCAACCAAACTGTCGCCAGTTGATAATAATTATGTATGCAATGTTAGAAAAACGTTTTGTTAGGGACGTTTGAAAACTCTCGACGCAAGCACCAGAAGGATCGCGTAATTTCTCGCGTCGAACTTCTTCTCGCGGTAAGAGTTGATATCGCGGGGAACGGATCAGTCATTAGTCGTTAGCCAGATGTAGTCCAGCACAGAGGTTGCGTGTGGTGTGTTATTTTGTTCGTGAATATCGCGGCTTGGGAAAGCTGTACCGTGTTAATGTTAGGCAAATTGCTATTATTGTCACATATTAGCGCCAAAAGCCTCCTACTATTCGTATACGCTTCCCACTCCCATCCCAATAAGCACCTAGACTCATTTAAGCTATTTACATGTCAGCAACAATTTATTGTATTTGATTGAATACTGATTTGTTCTATGAAGTTATATATTTATTTGGAGGACTAAGATTTATGAAAATTTTCCTAAGGTCAACTATACAGATTGCAATTTTATGAGTTGGAAAAGGTTCAAATACTATTTGCTATAAGAGTAAGCGAAATAGAAAATGCAGTAATTACTTTGGTAGCTAAACAACTAACTAGCTAACACCTCACGGTTGAAAAACTCAGGAATAATTAAGTAAGTAATAGCTAAACAACAACTATAATAGTGATTTTTTTAAGTTGCGATGTCAACCGATTGGTCTGATTATATTTTTCGTAGAGATTTCAACCAATCAGAAGGCCGGATTCAGTTAAGTTATCTTGTATAATTTCGATTATACAAAATCGATTATACTATAGGAACTTCACTAGGCAACGCAATACATAATTTTTTTCAACTTGGTGTTGTTTTCATGGAGATGACTTTCAGCTAGGTTAATACAAACAAATCGAGCTGCCATTAAAATATTTATTTGTTCCTAATATTAAAATTTACTCAAAATATAATCAAATCGAATACAATGCGTACTTCGAACAGGTTATACGTCTCAAACTTTCTGCACAATAACAAATCGTGTCAGTTTGACAGAATAATCCTCCCGCTGCACGGTCGGACTATTTAACCTGTCAAACTGACACTCTTTTATTATTGTGCAACAAGTTATCGACATATAACGTGATAATATCGAAGTACTTATAGTATTACTTCTGATTAGAAGGCTGGATTTAGTTAAGTTATCTTGTATAATTTCGATTATACAAAATCTATTATACTAGAATAACTTCACTAAGCGACGCAATACATAACTTTTGTCAACTTGATGTCGTTTTCAGGGAGATGACTTTCAGCTAGGTTAATACAAACAAATCAAGCTGCTAATAAAATATTTATTATTCCAAATATTGAAATTCACTCAAAAAATAATCAAATCGAATACAATGCGTACTTCGAACAGGTTATACGTCTCAAACTTTCTGCACAATAACAAATCGTCTGAGTTTGACAGAATAATCCTCCCGCTGCACGGTCGGACTATTTAACCTGTCAAACTGACACTCTTTTATTATTGTGCAACAAGTTATCGACATATAACGTGATAATATCGAAGTACTTATAGTATTACTTCTGATTAGAAGGCTGGATTTAGTTAAGTTATCTTGTATAATTTCGATTATACAAAATCTATTATACTAGAATAACTTCACTAAGCGACGCAATACATAACTTTTGTCAACTTGATGTCGTTTTCAGGGAGATGACTTTCAGCTAGGTTAATACAAACAAATCAAGCTGCCAATAAAATATTTATTATTCCAAATATTGAAATTCACTCAAAAAATAATTAAATCGAATACAATGCGTACTTCGAACAGGTTATACGTCTCAAACTTTCTGCACAATAACAAATCGTCTGAGTTTGACAGAATAATCCTCCCGCTGCACGGTCGGACTATTTAACCTGTCAAACTGACACTCTTTTATTATTGTGCAACAAGTTATCGACATATAACTCGATAATATCGAAGTACTTATAGTATTCCTACTGAATATACCATCTTGTATTCTCTTGGTAAAACACATCTCCATTGCTATCTATACAGCAGACTTACTAATATTTATTTGAAATCGGCATTGAAGTACCTCGAAATCGTCATTAAAATACGAGAAATCGGCAGTGAAGTAATCCATTGTTTTACGACTTTTTTGTAGGTGGCGAGGCGACAGATAAACTTCAACCGACTTTAACATGCGCTACAAATGTTGGTTAAAATGTTGTAACTTCGCGATTTTTCGATTTCATATAAAACATAATGTACTCCTCGGCACTGAAGTTCCTTTTTATCCCTCATGTGATTTATTCACCTTGGCCCTACGGGTTTCGACAACTAAATCCACATACGTGATAAAAAGCTAAACTTCAGTGCCTTGGTATACAAACTACTATTTATAAAATGTTTCAGAAATGTGCTAGTTTAATTTTTGTAAATAGTATAAAATAGCATTGATAATAATTTGTAAAACGGTATTAAAAATAATGTTTACCTTGATTTGAACAAAATGCAATCAAAGCAGTTTGAAAATTAAGTCTTTGTTCTTTTGCGTACGCTGTAGTAGGTTGCAGTAATTCGTAGTACTTTTGTAGAAGCTTAAAAAAGTGTTTAATTTGTGCGTCGAGTGTTGACTGGTTTTTCCGAGATTGTGTACGAGGTTCAAGCAGTGTAGTTGAAAACAGGTGAAATAGAAGTAGGCAGCGACCTTCGTGGGAAGTAGTTGGAGCCCTAGATGTGAGGCAACGGCTGAATTGGGGGCGTTTTCGCAGCGATCGAGTTACAGGAGTCGTTCAGCAGGCGTCAGCAGCTTGTATCGGCAGACCAACAAAGAAAGAGATGCCCAGGCATTGTGGAACTTGCTGGGGCTCACGTTAAGTTCTACTTTAAGAGCAACAGAAAGGTCAGAAAAGTTCATGCTAAAAGATTGAATTTAGTGAATTCCAAGCGTGGCGTAGGTTTTATGTACACTTCCGGCAGAAGCGTCCTCTGAGTGTTTTGTTTGTAACGTGTATTTGCTTACTGTAATTTTTATTACCTAGGTAACGCTTTAATTAGATAATCACAAATAATTGTCGAATAAAAGCAAACTTGTTCTGCGAAATTGTGAGGTTGTACCGCCATATTTGGATTAAGTTCCTATTAGTTAAATAATCCAGTATTGTAGCGATCCCAGTAGATAAATGAGCATTATACAAAGTGTTTGCAACTAATTTATTCAGAAAGATAACACCATAATTAGGTTAATAGCAAATGTAAAGTATGATCAAAAAGTATTTTCATCTAGTATGGCAATGGAATCATTTCTAATTTATGAATGCAACTATGTTTGTACATAAATGTCAAACTTGACATTTGATTTGTAATTGAATTGTAGTTCATTTATAAATTAGGAAGTATTCCATAGCCATGCTAGATGAAAATAATGTTTGATCATACTATATTTGCTACAACTTTTCCAAATCAAGATAAAACTTGCTAGGATGTAGAGACCCGACCCATATGGAATAAACTCATTTATTTTAAATAATAATACACAACAAATAAGTATACAAAATTCATAGTAATACGCAGGTACTTTTTGTAGTTGAAAATTTCATTAATTCTAGTTGAATATGGAAATTTAGTCCCTTGCCCTATGAGCTCAGTACTGAACCTTTTTTGTTTGGCACTAACTATAACTTGCTTTGAATTCATTTTAGATGGACAAATTTATTAAAATTCTCTGTACAAATATGTCTGTACTTTCGAATAGAAATAATTTGAGATAACAATTCTTTACTAATCAAAACGGTTCTTGTTCTTGTTCAGTATACAAAAAAATTATACGGTACAAGGCCGAATTCCCATTTCTGGAGTTGCTGGATCACGCGCATGATATACAGCTGTGTCGTAAATGCTTAGCTACCGGCCTTATGTCGTAAATAGCTAAAATAGTACAGTTCTCTGATTCTGATATAAAATCAAGAACTGAGACATCTACTTCTAGTCAGTATTAGCTGGTAAAGTTTGGAACACCTATTTTAAGGCACCCGGCATGACAAATGACTATTTACCAAATCATAACTTAGTGCTTTCAAGTTCTTACAAGGAGAATTAGGGAGAATAAAAGAATCTTTCAGTTTTTCATACACCTCTCTTCGGCCTAGGTGCTTAAAATGTTTTAAACAAACCAATTCTATTGTTTTTAACATGAATTCAGAAAGAGTGAAATTCTATTATATTTCTCAGGATGCTAGCTTTCTTAAGAGTATTTTCGAACCCATGTTTATATAAAAACTGTGCTTATCTGTGGTAGCTATATCAGCTGGTGAATTTTGGAACACCTATTTTAAGGCACCAGGTATAACAAATGACTATTTACCAAATCATAACTTAGTACTTTCAAGTTCTTACAAGAAGAATGGGGGAGAATAAAAGAATTTTTCTAGTGGCACAACTTAGCCCTTATAACTGTTAGAACATAGTCACTACCCATCTATCAGGCTATCTGACATTCTAAAAATAACTTTCAATATCGCTTTTAATGGTAATATGAAATTCGTCTTGCAATAAATTAATTATCCTATATAGAAAACACTAGTTTAATACATTGCTTCTTACATAAATATAGAAAAGATCTTTTACACCTCTTATAAATATTGTTGCTTTGTTGAAATGTCAAGAAATCCACCGCCTCCATATCAAAACCCTTCAGGCAATTAGTAATAGTATTATCTTCTTAGAAAAAGTATATTTCACATTCGAAAGCATAGTTGCATTGTGGCAAGCCACCTAATTTTATGAAAAGGGCTTAATTAATTTGGCAGTCACCAGCGTGCTTCGATTTATCGCAAATCCATAAAGCAAGCATGAGGACCTCCATCAAATAATTACAGAAAGTCTGTTCCTCTTCTCTGTTTAAAGGCTTCGGTTCGTGTCACATCCCGTTGTTGATCTTACTCCCTGTAGAGGCTGAAAGGTTCTTGAATTAGAAGCAAACACTCTTTCATATTGGATGAAACCGTCCTTTGCGTCGCGAAACATGAGTAATACATTGGTAGAAAAACGACCACACGACGCGACTTCCGGCCGTTCAAAGCGGGAAAGCCATCGATTCCTTTGCTCCAACTGTTTATTTGCGCAGGGTTTATTCCTATGTTTTCACCAGGATATCAGCTAGCACATGCTGAAGCGACTGATATTATTTATATAGCAGCTTTGCTGCCCCGATTTTGCTATCCCTGGAAATTTGCAAGACATTTTTATAACTCTGGATTGTTACTATTTTTTTTAATTTAAAACTTTTGTCTTAAGTCGTTAGCACCACCTTAAGTTTAAATGTAGCTGTGCGTTTCAGGGAACACTGGGAGAAATGTCAACAAGACAAATAACAAAAACGGTTTCTTCGAAGCCGGGTTGTATGTGAAAATTACAACACAAGCATATCTATTTATATGTCACTCTGAATAATGCCAGGGTTTTAGTCAAGAGTGACAATCAATACCAATAGCAGAACATCATCCAATATCGTTTTGTACATAAATGAAATCGTATGGGTATTTCAAGGACAACTCGCCGTTATTAATATATTTTCTACATTAATGCATCAAAAATCAACAACGACTAAATAAATGAAATGGACTGGGTCTTCGATAACAGATGTAGCATCAGCCCTCGTGAGGTTTAAAAAGCATTTCCGTGGTGTATCCTGGAGTTGCTAATGAAAGCTTTTAAAACCGGTTATCTTTTTGTTCGCGGTCTGCTGCTGACTGCCATTAATTAATCCTGAAATGTTTGCTGTAATTTGCATAATTATTCTAAAACAAGAGCTGCGAAACACAGAGCAAGAAAATCAATAAGTAAGAAAATAGCAGCCATGGAGACCTGCTAATGAACATTTTATAAACTGTTAAAAAAACTTCTATGCTATATTTTTAATAGCTGTAAAATTTATTTTAAACGAACTAACGTTAATAATACTATTATTTAGGTACTATTGTACATTCAAAATACATATTCTGTAATTCAATGCCTGCATGAAACTCATATTTTTGACATTTAGATTGAGTATTTCTTTATTATTTTATGACATGCATTCATTCATAGCGCTTATCTAATGGAATCAAAGATATCGATCTCAATTTTATACGATTTCTAAATTGAAAGTGCCCATTCGTTTAATTTGTTGCAATTGTTCCTTGCTTTGAGATTTAAAAATCATTCACTATTTATTATTTGTAAGAATAAATGCAAGATTTCAAGTTTCTATAGACAGTAACTCTAAATTGATCACACTTTGCAAATTTCAACTAAAAGGCTTATATCAATTTTGCTATACGTTAATTGGATATACTGCTGAGATATACACATTTCAGTAACGAACTTTGATATAATTTCCTTATATTTTTACAGTCCAATATAATCTAAACTTTATTTAAATAAATCTTGTGCAGTGTATAGCAAAATATGTGCTATTTTAGACGTACGTATTACATACCTATACCTATCTCATATGAAAAGCCTTGCGTTTTCGCACCACATGTATAGGGTGCTAGCTTTAGTATTACTCATATAAAAAATTTAGGAGTTGTTATAGATATAAGATCGTTTAAATTAATCGGGACATATGTTTTAAGAAGGCAATTTATTTTTCTATTTCTGTCTGAAATTCGGTTGTTTTGGGTAGGAACCGTAAATAATTAATATGAAAATTGTAATTGTCACCTAAGAGTCACTTGAATTATTAGTATTATTTTAAGTATTACTATGATTATAAACTAAGGAACTCGTTTGCGCCTAGCTTTACAGGATTATCTATTTAATTTGAATTTACATCAACAACGGTGATGTTATCCACTCTTATTTACCACTAAACTGTGACACCAAAGTTCTCTATCATCAGAAGATATTTATAGGACAGCTACGCGTAGTATACCATGGCATAACAGTTTCAAAATTGAAGCCGCCACTGCTTTTTAAAAACAGGAAAGGAGAGGTCGGTAATTAGTCTCGTAGAAATTCTTCTCGCGCCAAGATTTCAAGTGCAGAGCCGATCGTCAGTGAGACAGCGATCATTGAGCAGAAGGCTTGTGTGTATGTGATCGTTATCCTTTCATTAAAGTAGCTGTTTGAGAAAGCCTTTCCGTACCAATTTTAGAAAATTAAGGCGATTATTGGTTATACCCAACTGCCCAAAACGCAGCTTACCAATCTGAAACTCCGATCTTGTCGCGTTTGAGTGCCATAAAAATTTAATAACGAAGCAACACTAGAGAAACGTTTTGTCACTAGCGTGTAGATCAATGCCGATTACTCGTAATCAGTTCACTAGTTATTTGACAAGCTGTCGTAGATATCGGCATAGCGCGTGTAGAATGACACCAATTTCGCTCGTCATCACCCTCGACCTGCTCATTTTGATTTATCAGAAACCCGACCACCAGCCAAAGCTTCCATTTGCAAGACCGCAATTTTCGGCAAACTTTTGGCAGCTAGCGGTCCATCATTCCTGGTCATGGGTCTTCGCTCAACTTCTGTGTTCAACTGCCTCTATTCCCGTAGCACTGCTTTTAATTTGCTGCATAAAGCTAAATTTGAAATGTTTCGTTAATTTAGTCTTGCATGTGTAATTTATCGCAAATTTTGAATATATCATACCTATGTACTAAGCTTACTTTTACGACCGACTCTATGGGTTTTATAAGGTTATACGTATGTTTGCAGTTATTTAATAAGTTTTGAGGCGTATTCGCATTAGAAGTGCAGCAGCATTTTAAGTGCTCTGAGCCTGTCAAATTGCTAAACAGGCAAACACATGTAAAGGTTTTTCCCTGTCGCGCGACATGACGTCACGAGTAGGTATGTTACCAATATGGTCAGATTACTGGATTTTGGACAGAGATATTCGGCGGCCCAGATCCGGCGCGTTATTCTGTGTGAAATGATGCTACCTGAACATTTCGAGATCAAAGGTCAATTATAGTGTTGTGCACTTGTGCAGCTTACCCCAAGTATATTTCCTCTGAAACAGCTTATATTGTAAATGCCAAGAAACCGTCTTTGACAACTGAACGTCTAAAATCTGTAATACAAAAATTTTAAAAATATATTTATTTATAGTAGGTTTTATTTATTATTCATTTCACTAATTGCTACGGTTTCTAAGATTTCTTATTTATATTATTTTTATTCTAGCTACTTACTTTATCTAGACAGTTATTGACAGTACAAATCTTAGTAGATGATGTCAGTCGGTTATTCTACCTGAGCTTGAACAGTGGACCCGCTAAATAAAACTGCATTCAACTTTACAACAACATAAACATAAATGCTATAAAACGAGGAAGGCTGTCTTATTTTTACATAGCAAAACTTCGCAACAAGTTGAAAAGTATCTGAAATTCAGATGTTATTTAATAGCTGTTTGGTGGTATTGGAAGTATCGATATAAGCATCGAAACCATAGTATCGTCCCAGGTCTAGTTCTTACAGTAAAATAGGCTCTTCAGAAAGTTCGCATGGTAAGTCATAGCTGGAGCTGAGCGAGGCCTTAAAATAATATTAATTTGTGTACATATCTTCGAGGCGCAATTATTTTCACTAACGCAAATGAGCCGCCTTTCATTTAAATTTAAGCCACCCCCCCCCCCCCATCGCCCACTCACGCTGAGCTACTGGACCCCTTTAACCCTATTTCGTCGTAAAAGGGTTTTTGTTTACAACTAATAATAACTTTATTTGTCAATGCTCTTATCAAAGTAATTTCTTAGCTTTCAGGATCGGTTGGTGCTAACTCTTGAAAAATATATTTTTGCTACAGATAGTGTGTTTAATGTTGGTAAATTTTAATTAAATGTTTTTACTCACTCGACAAGACCTGTGCTTCATTGACTATAACTTATTCTAATCTATATGTTAAAGAGAAGGTTACGCAGTAAGCACTTATTTGAAAATTATTTAATTGGGGCAGATCCCGCATCAAAACCTGATACCAAAATTTGGCACATGATGCTGAAACTATATTGACTACATAGGCACAATCGATAGCCGACGAGCTAACAGTGAAGACGGCCGGGTTCTTTTTAAAGTTTTAACTTCGATAACACTTTAAAGGTGCCAAAGAGTCTTTAATGCCATTAATATGTCCAGATAAAAACGATAACTCATAAACTCGAAAGTATAATTAGTCAAAATCATAATAATCTGAAATTAAAATCCATACGGGCAGGTTAATAAATGAGTTTGCAGTAACTAAAGCACACATATCAAGAATAAAATATCTAACGGTCAACAGTATATTCATGGTGAACTATAACAACACCGACCAACCCTCAGGAATGATAGAGGAGAGCAACATAAGTGTTTTGAGATAAAGAACCTATGTTCTAAAGTTTCTCCCTTCGGTACTCTAAAGCATCTTTAGTTAACTGAGTAATACCTACTAGATCGTTTATCTGTCTAATTTTTCCAAGTAAGTGTGTATATATAACTAAACTATAGATATCTTGTTTATGCTGCGCATGCACTTGTTAGCAACATACACTACTCAAATTCAAGAAGAGAGTAAAAGAGGTTGTTTATATTTTCTTACAGACTTCCGGTCTCAAAACACTATATTTGGTTCCCCATCATTTCTGGGGGTTTGTCGGTTTGTTTTGATTCACCCTGTATAATAGCCAGCATGATAATATTAAGTATACCGATAGCTTAAAACAATGTAAATATTAAAAACAGATGCTGCACCCTATAGAAATTTACTATACCTAAATTAATATTATTGTTTGCCAGCGAAACAAAGAACACAAGTAACACATAATTGAATTTACCAACGCACGAAACTAAATGGACACACTAGGTTTACACATGCAAGTAGAACTCGAGGAGATTTTAAAAATCTCTGTTAAAGATGTTGGCACTCGGTGCAATAATCGAAACATGTCACAGCAAACTGAAGTTAAATAAGCAAACAAAACTCAAGAAGAGTCTCTTCTAATGAGCGTCTGCGCCGATGGAACGGTCGAGACGAAAATCATGGCGCTGACAATATAAAAAATGGCTGAAACACGAGGCGTAGCTTTTAACACGTAATGCATCTTCGAAGTGTGGGTATATTTACGTCTGCTCAGAATGTTCTTAATAAAACACGGGACGAATAAATGGATAAATCGAGTTGTAGAATCACCAAGCCCTTTCGAATAGTACTAATGGTATGTTCAAAACCCGCTTTTAAAGAATTGCATGTATATAGATGTATACATGATGAAATATAAGAGTGCGCCGTGGTAACATCAAGTTGAGATACGAGACTTGTCGATTAAACCGAGCAATTCAACAAATGAAAACATAAATTAATTATCTATCTCGTTAATTTGTAGAGCCAGTTGAAGAGAAGAGGGCAGCTACTTATCTTGGATAGCATTCTGAAACCTATGCCACGTTTTAAAGTTGAACGGAAGAGATAGACACGTGGACAAACAATATTGGAGTGGCTACTCTAGACTAATAAACGAAATAGAGGAAAACCACCTAATAGAAGAACAAACGCCATCGAGAAAGTGAGAAGGCTACTATGCATAAGAGAAGGTCAAAACAGATCAAAGTGACTGAAAGTGGCTAGAAGAAGAAAAAGAATTGGTTTCGTTATAATATAAATATTTTGTTTTTAAGAGAGCTAGTGAGCCTTAATACTGAATGGAAACGCGGATGAATGGACCGTAATGCCAACACTGACGTGGGTGAAGTCCACAAGGGACGCTCAGCTAGAAGGTAAGCTTCCGAAACACTCCGTTCTGCTCTTAGCAGACTTGACTACACATACTCTTATGTAGCGTTAATAATGCAAAAGCAAATTCGAAACAGTTAGAAGCAACAACCCGATTGCGTAAAGCTCAAGCAACTAGGATTAACTCGGGACAAATAGGCATTAAAATAACCAAATCGAATTTGCCACAGCTCGTAATTCTATTCACGGCGGCGATTGCAGTCTGGCGTGTAAGCCCCTTCGTGGTTCTGCAAGTTTGAATACCACGCACGTTCGCTAACATAATTAACATTTAAATGTATTTTTCGGCAAACATCGCGAGTGGGATTGTCAGTGGAAAAGGTGAAAATCGTCCGCGCTCGAGGAACATTTCCATTAACTACACTCGCCTACTTGAATTAGTAAACAAAGTTCAACTGGTTGCGCTGCAGCAGCAACCGGAAGGAGAATTATTTGGCCTTAACATAATATTTGGGGCCTTTTAGTTTGGCCGTCGCGGAAACCGCCGATGCGTCGCGGCGCTGCCTGAGATCCCGCGATTAAAATCATAAAGTTGAGAAGTTACTGCACACAATAGGTCTTTAGGGGCTTATACGGAGCTTTCGTGGTTCGTCGTCGGTTTCTGCGCCGCACGGATGTGTATAACCGAATGCTATTCACGAAGCTGTTTTTATTTTCGTGTCAACCGAGAGATTTATTCGCATGGAGTTACTGCAAAACGCCTCTGAGGTGTTACACTCCTACACTAGCCATGATTTAGCATCAACCCTGTGACAGTAGCACTGCAAAAATACCCAGAAATGTTCTTATCCTAATATTAGTTTCCAGCAGGGTGAAGGTTGCGCGCTTTCTGGAAACTGAATTGCGTAAATGAATAGCGCGTCACCAAAGCGACATAAACTTTCATGATCACATAAAAAAAGGTGTGAATTCCACAATCACACTTAGTTGAGGTCGTATTTTCCAATCAAACTTTCGAATCGCGTCGTTGTTTCTCTAAGTCAGTGCAAAGCTTACAGCGGGAAATTGGGAGTGAAAGCTCGTGGGACGTAATGCATTTTATGTGAGATCATACGAGTGCAATAACTGGGGATTTTGCGCTATGGGAGAATGTATATTCCTAGCTTTCCGAGAATTATTTAAATTGCTGGGATTTCTGAAATCCATGCTAGCGGAAAATAATATGTCAACGCTAGTTGGCCTTCCAGTCACAAAGAGAAATTTGCATTATTTTTGAATTTTTTATATTTATTGCTGACACTACAAAGAAACCGCCAATAGAGTAATTTCTCCCACAGTAAGCTTGTATATAAAAGTTTCAGCGCCCCACAACGGGTGGGCCAGAAACTGTTCCAGCAAGGCGACAAAATTTAAATACGTCATTGCTATGATATTTGGATTAATCAAGGATATGCCGTCAAGGCCAATAACATTTTTGCATATACGTAATTTGCCTCCATCGGAATCTCGATTTTAGAGTTTTGAACAGCAAAAATCGTAATATGCAAAATGTTTGCGAATAATGCAACTATATTTTAAAATTGATTTGAGTAATTCAAATAAAAATATTGTTTAATGAGTATTGTCAACTTTACAATAGTCGTGCTCAATTGTAACGATATACTTTGGTTCAAACTGCCTTTCACGCATTTTATAGTATATTACATAAGAAGTGGCATATATCGTGTGAGTATATTTGAGAAACAAGGCGAAGTGTAGCGGAAACGAGTGACTTAAAATACGAGCGTAGGATACAATTTCGAGCGAGTTATGTAAGTTAGTTTTCCCACGACCACGAAAAATACACATCTTTACAATGTAATAAATGACAGCTTTATTCTGACAACTGTCAAGGTCAGTAGATTGTCACTATTTTTTAGGTTACAATGACATACTTTCAGCATGGCTAACTAAAATTTATATAGCAAAGCTATCACGGCTATTCCATAAGTGTCACTTTCATTGTTGTAAAATGTTCTTATGACAATTGCCAACGCGTACGGTTTTTGGCGCCATCAGGTGGTGAAATACAGCACCTAAATCTGGTTGTGGTTGTTGTCTTTACTAAAGATATTTTTTAGGTTATAAACGGTTTTAAAATAAATGTTTGTAAAACCTACAAAAATGGAATTTGGATAATTTAAGTCTGCACGATCTTGAATTTTAACTGTTAAATGTGCAGGTAATTCGACATCTTCGTTTTCAGTTATGCTTGATGTAGTTGGAAATGCTGCAGAACTAGTGAAGTTACTATAATGTGCAATTTTTGAGGATGGCAGTCTTCATAATACCACAGCGTAATAGCAGGCGAAGAGCATGCCCAGCAATTCGAGCATTGTTGCGCCATTTCGCCATTTGAAGCAACTTTCTATTGCATGTGTGCAATCATTGCCTCCACTGCATCCGAACTAAATGAACCTGTTAATACATAGTAAAAACCAGCTTCTTGAAGTAAAAATGTGATGTATAATGATGTACTTTTAGCAGTCAATTTCAAGACGTGAGTCTTTCATTGGATAAACCTCGCAAACCAACAGATGCAGAAGAATTTTGCATAGGATCGATATAGTTCTGAAGTATTACGTCCAATCAATAGTCTTTCGTCAGAAACATGAACCAACGGTGCAGTGCTGCTATCTAATTTTTGCAGAAATTGTTCTATTACACACATTATGAATCTGGAAAAAGTCGTATATGCTTTCTAAACATTTCACAGTAGATGCTGTTGACATTTTGAAATTCAATTTGTCCTGCTTTTAAAAACTGTAAAGAGGCAGTGGCGGTGGGTGAAAAAATCTGAACAGCATGTAAAATATAAATTTTTTCAAAATCTGATGAGTACAAATTCTTTTTCGTTAAGTACCGTACAAGCTTACTTAAAAGGTAGTCCATTTTGCAGATCATGTACAGGCTTTAGAAAAGGATGTTCCATGTAGTTTTTTAGAATTCCACCACAAAAAATCTAAATCTAAAAATTATTTGCAACAATTCTTAGAACAACGAAACCACAGTCAGAAGACTTAAGTACTCTCATTGTTAACGAGTAAAAGTAATTAATTCTCAAAGAAGAATGAAAAAAATATCGTGCTGGAATGATGTATCTTGTTGACAATCCATGTACTTACATATAACATAACAACACATTTTGTTTGCTATTTGAGGTTTATTGCAAACGGTTGTATATTGAGTATTATCTACACCATAGATGCGATCTTCAGATCTGCTATACTGCACTTTCTCCTTAATTGACATATTGTCAATAATTAAGAAGCAAATTCTTTCTGCTGGAACTGTTAATTCGGCGACTTTAGCCATTAAACGTTGCTTAATTAATTCATCTGAACAATTACAGTCACCAAGATACCATAACAATGTTTTTGATGGTAAACTCGCTAAATAGTTTCTGCAGTGCTGATATCCTTTAGGAGAGCGAAATCTCCATACTGTACACATATGAATCGAAACTTCTGACTAACGAGGAGCTTTTTTTTATCATAATTAAGAACAATTTTTGCACGAAATTCTGCTTTTTTGTCTCCATTGTCAGCATCTTGGAATATTTTATGGAAAACATTTAATTTGCCCCAATTTTTCTGTATATCATTCTAAGTGGTTTTATTTTTAATAAACTTTGAATAATTAACACTAATCCGCTTTAGCTTTAAAGTCAACATTTTAATAGTAGGTACATATACTGAAGATCTGCAATTTGGGCTGGAGATATAAGTTCAGCTTGGGTTTCTTTTGAATGGTTTTTGTAAATGTTCTTGTTCTTATTTAATTTCAAAATTAGGTAAAATTTGCTAAAAAATGTACATAATGGTACTTCTAATTAATGTGATAAAAAATATGTATTATCTACAGTTCCAGTTGGTGTAGCGTTTTTAATCAAACAAGTATTTTTGTCAAGTACTTTTAGAGAATTCTCATCGAAATGGTTAATACACAAAGTAGAGTATTCAATAAGTTTAGAAATATATGTAATACATGAATAATAAATATTATAAATAAAGGTAATTTAATTAGTTTTATTATTAATTAACACGTTGAAGGACAGTTGCCGACTTCATATAGTGTTGTGTTGTGATACACTGCGATGCTCATCAGCGTTCTGCACAAGTAGGAGCAAAGAGGTAGATAACTGTAAGAGAGCTGTTTGGGGCAAATAACTCGTGTTTGTGTGACACTGATATGACTGTGTACGTACCAGTGGTGACAGTAACAACTGGATTATGTACTATTATTTTATATGGAAAATTAGATGCAGTGCAGCGTTCAGTTATACTGGTAGATACAATTAAGGACGCTGCTCAGCGTTAGTGTCCTTCAACGTGTTAACAATATCACTCCCCATTAGCTTTGAGCCATTTGGTACGAATCTGCATATCGCTTGGAAATTCAAAAAGTGGTTTGTTTGGATTTCCACAGGTAAACCACTTTCTAACCATTTTAAATAGCTTTGAAAGAACCTGTTTATATAAAAATTACTGACTCAAACTACGGCAATATGAATTTGAGGATATAGTTGATTGAAATATGACAAGTTTTCAAATCTACCTATTCAGCAGTATTTGTTTTTAATTTGAATATCGCGGTAGGCCCTGATTAAAAGTTCAGAATAACACTAAGAGGTGGCGCCAAATGACATTTTGTCATGGCATGCTTTACAGAATCATGTTTTTATGGTGATTGTAATGGCTGTATTAGCGTAAGCTAACCTAAATATTAGTTGGCTATGCTTTCAGTAGCTTTTAGGTTAAAATGACATATTGTCAACAATTTTTAGGTTAAAATGACATATTTGGTCTACTGTATAACGGTGCACTGGGCATTATTCATAACAAACATGTTCATTAAGATAACGACCGGGTGAATGATATTGTTATCTTTCGTGGCTATTTGACTGTATGGAAACTGCCACTTTCGTATGTAGCCGTAGGAAAATAGTATATTATAATATACCAAGGAACAAAAGTGAAACATTTGACCTCGTCTCAGGCAATAAACTTCACTCACGGGATCAAAGGCACTTTGGTCCCCAGGTATATACGCTATTTTTTGCACTCGAATCACTAATCATAAAATAACGCTGATGCTGCTGGTATTAAAATTTATACGTTCGATTCGGAAAAATGGATGGATTTTGAAATGTAGATGAGTAACTAAGGTAATGTTGTAAATAATATCATTTTGAAGGATCAAAATGTCACTTTTGAACCCTGAGGGATTAAATAAAAATATAGGACGTTTACTCCCGGGAGTGCAAAAATGATTTTTTTCTACGATTGTGTCAAAATGACAACTTTTTGCAGTTTCTAGTGTCAAAAGTGACGTTTGTAGCACTCTTAATATTAGCGCCCGAATTACGTCTTTTTTGCAATTTGCAATTCGTGGCGTGTTATAATATTACTAGCAACCCAGTGGACAAATGTCTCATTTAAAAAAACCAAAAAGACCGTTTTTCAAATAGAACGCGTATTAAATAAAAACTGTACCCAGACCTGGAAGGTGTCAAAGTGGTACGCCGCATCGAAACATTCTGGAAGCTGTCAAAGTGGTTGCCTAACCGATCGAGGTTTTAAGGCGCAGAGGGTCGCAGCTCCGTTTGGCTGCTGAAACAGCGTACTGACACTTCCGGTTCACATGATTTCTCGAAAACCGAAAGTGTCACGTGACTGAAATTCGGTTCCTGACCTGACATGACCATTCCAAACATATAACTTTCATAACTTTTTTCTCTATCTCTTACGGTTTGGCTGCTGAAACAGCGTCTCGGGCAGACAAAACAGCGTCCCGGACAGACAAAACAGCGTCCCGGACAGACAAGTCTATTAGATAAAGGATATTAAAACACGCTTTGCCGTAAGTTTGACTGTCAACATAACCTAGAATATCTAACATAATGTGACGGAAAAAGTGTCACCGAACTAGCTTTTAATATTTCTGTTACAATAGTAGAAAAAATAGCGTATGATGCACGTGTATAAGTGCCATTAAAGCACTAGCGACGTTAAAATCACTCCGCTTTGCGTCGTGCTCTTAAAATCGTCGCACGTGCTTTAAAGGCGTACTTATACACTAGTATCATAGTATACTATACTATGAGTTTACTATTTATACAGTACGACCAATTACACACAAACCGTGGAAAATATGTGAACTAAATTTAAAATTTAAGTAAATGGAGCCAAATGAGCAATAAAAAGCAAGCCTGCCGTCAAGGTACATTCACATAAAAAAATACAAACGTCACTTGCTATTGTTGCTATCACGTCAGATAGAAATGTCTAATTTGCAGGTTTTCGAGTGCTGCTATTAATTAGTTTTAATGTTCTTTGTTAATTGTTGCTATTATTGTTAGTATTGCTCTTCGACAGTTATGTTTCTTATTATTTACCTATTCCTAGTTTAACTTTGGGCGACTTGGTTTTCTAACCTCAAATCGTAAGTACTATTTTTTTTCCATAAATTTTAGTAGTTACAGTTATTAGCGTTTGTTAAAAATATTTTGTTAATATATATTTATGTAATACTGAATTCTCTTTTACGTAGGATTACAATGAGCTGTAAAGGAAGAAAATTCGTGCATTCAGCAACAATAAGAATAATTGCAAATGTTAAAAAGTGTTTTGAAACGTGGATGTTTCCAGTAGAATACGATACAGAATTAGCAGTCGTAGTAACTGGGCAATCACACTCTCTGAGTAAGAAATTTCGTAAGATAATGAATAAAAAATAAATTGTCATTGAAAAACATAATGCAAGTTATACTTTCATCCTTACTTTTTTGTGCTCCTTTAACCTCTCCTAAGAAAAAGAAATTGTAGGAAGACTCTCACAAAAATCGTTCTTATTTGGCGAAGAACGTTTTATAAAGTATATACTGTAAAAAATGTGTACAGGAAAACGTTTGAACATGTTTTACATATAGTAGAAGAAATGTGGCGAAGATATGGCTTAATGGGCGAAATAAATAATGAAAATTTTATTTTCAGTGTCAATCAGGGAACGGCAAATGAAGATATTTCTTCAAGTTCCAGTGCTGCTTTCCCTTGCTCTGGTAACCATAATCTCTTTTTACTTTGTTCAAAGATGCAGTATTCTGCATTAACGTTTAGGATATTTAATAATTAGGGAATCAAATACAATATTTATTTTTGTGTAATCTCTTCGTACTGTTGCAATATTTACCTATTATTATAAAAATATGTATTGCGTTATCGGTTGTTTTATTTATTATTACGTTCGTCGCAATGAATTTATTTAATAAGTAGTGGTTTAGTAATTTAAATGCCGTTATATGTAAAAACGATAATTTGTAAAATAAAAGTTTAAATTTCCCGCGTTTACGAATGTTTATAATTTGTCTACGGAATGTACCTGTAAAGCAGAGCTAGCGCGAGCCTCCCAAACTTGGGGTTTTTGTGTACTTGGAGACACTGTATAGGTTATGTACACTTTTCAAAAAGCGGACAGATGACACCAGCGCAGCGCCTCCTGACGGTTAGACCAATCTAAAAATTAATTGACCGTAGCCATTTTCATCTGTTTGCACTAATGCGTTGCACAGCCATTCTAAAATTCTAAGTAGGACATTGACCATATGACCTGCCGTACTCTGCATGCCTAGAGCTTGTCTTCTTCTTTCTCTTATTATAGGCCAGTGGCCTGTTTTAACCACAAAGTGGTTCTATGAGCCCTCTTTGCCCTTAGGCCGGGTAGGTGGCTAGCCTTGACCGTCGAAAGTGAGAAAGAGTTTCCTTGTTTATGGGTTAACGACTACCACAGGTATTAGCGTGGTAGACGGGGAGCGTACGATTTTTAATTTTTCTAGAGTCCCGCTGGGATTCGGACCCGGGCCGGCCGCCTGAGAGGCCAGCATTTGCTCACGGAGCCATCTGCCATCCTTGTCCATTACTAAACAAACAAACAATTCACCTAAAACCAGGTTCTGAGAAAGTAGGCCATGGGTGCTCCTCGTGGCGCTATATATTAGACTAACAAGTTCATGACAGTTGACGCTTTCGAATATTTATTGTTAAAGCGTTTTGAGGAGAGGGGGAAGTGGTTTAATTTTACTTGTTTCATTGCCATCATAAGAATTAAACGCATACGATTAAATAATTCTTATATAAACTAGGCTGAAGAATGTCTTGGCATTTATGACTGGTATTTTTAAAAGTTAAAAGTTGTATAGCTTCTTGCATTATATCTGCTATTTTCAGAACAAGTCTAACAAATAGTTCATTTGTATATGTTAAATTTATAAAAAATTTGAGAATTATTAATTGCCGTAAATATATCAGAATAGTGTAAGAAGAAAGCAGCCAAGAGCTGTAGAGGTAGTGGGAAAAGAACTAGTAAGTAGAGAAAAACTTACAAAACTATCATTCTTGTTGCTATATTCGCCTTTCACAATTTCATGGCGTAAACTTTTGCTTTAAAACATATTTGGTAGATTATAAATGACGGCTAATAACAAGAGCATATAAACCATATATGTATTATACATATATTGCTAGTAGTACCTGGGAACGGCCGAAAACATTACGGCCTCGACATAGTCTCACTCTAAGTATAACGCGTCTCGTGCGCATGCGTGAGAGTTCGAACTCCGCCTTTAGAAGCGAATTTTAAACTTGACCACTTCCTCACCTCGCGGACGACGACACCGCGCTTGCGCACAGCTCACCATATACATGGAAGAGTTGGTTGTCTGTTTCACTTACTTCGTGACCTCCCCACTCATAGCCGCTAGCAATATAGTAGTTATTAAATATATGATATAAACACAGCAGTGGTTTGGATAGTAGTTACACATACACTTGGTGAGGGTTCTGAGGGAAGGACTTGTCAAAAATGTATCGTGTATTTTAAAAGAAACTCATTCGCAGCATGACATTCTCAAATTGAAGTAGTTTACCATAACTTGGTACATACCCCTTGAAGCAAATGAACGGCCATAAGTCAGAGAGAACTAAATTACATCTTGACCTTGAACTATTTTCCTAAAAATATAAAAAACACTTAATAGAAACCTATTATTGACTGTTATGATTAATACACTCGTTGTTGTAGAAATGCCATCTTATTTTTCTTTTTGCTTGATACAAGTAAACTTAATGCAGTGTAAACTTTTGCCTGTGACAGTGACAAAATGCAATCTGACATTCACCTACAGACTGAAGTTAAGACATGACTAGATTTTTTATCTTTCTTTTCAAGACAGTCTAAATGAGTTTTTTTGAAACACACGATATAAAATCGAAATTGGAATGGCCACGTCTACGCGTCCGCGGGTACTCGTACAAATGAAACTGGCCATGATTTGATAGATGCATTCAGGAAATGTTTCTATTACTAGTAGGTATTTTGTGCCTTTGTGTCTCTGTTACAAGTAGGTTTTTTTGTGCCTTTGGGAATGTGTGTCTCCTATTCACTAAATGCCCAAAATTTGAAACTCAACACTTCTTCACATACCGACCCATCATTAGTTTTTCGAAACGTCTGGCTCACAAGAACGCTGTGAGTTTGAACTATGTGTACATTTAAATAAGCGGAGATGCAAGGTTGGTAGAACTGAGTATGCGAATTACTCAGTTCTACCAACATTGCTGAGTAGCGATACTAGCGCCCTACAATGGGTGGGCTATTCTCTAACTATTATTTGACAGGGGCATTTAAGAAACTCCTCTATTAGTGGGTTATTTGTGTTTGACATATCGTCGTAAGAATCATTTAGTAGATATGTCAGCTGTCTCAATTTTGGTAGAGTGCCCTCAACGCAATTGCTTATATAAAAGTGATTTTCTCTACTACAATGTCCTAAGGAGGCTATTATTTGACACTTTCTATAAGCCAAACGTAAGTTGTTATTGCATGCTATGCAATACAGCTATTTATGTTACAAGTACGAAATAAAGGACTTTTTTTACGAACCGCAGTTTATGGCCAAGCGAGCGCAGTGAGCGAGGCACATAAATAAGGCGAGTCTAAAAGTCCGCTTTCGCGCGAGTTACATACATAATTTTGGCTTTGGAAACGTTTTTTCTAATTATAATCGAGGAAGTCGAAAAATGTCGAGGAGGTCATGATCATACCGCAAAATGGGAGTTTCTATTTTGATTTCTAGCAACAAAAATGGTTGTTAGTTTTTGTTGCTATAGTTATTACAGCCGAATTTTAATGACGATTTCGAGGTACTTTAATAGCGATTTCAAATAATAGTAGTTTGTATACCAAAGCACTGCTTTTTATCACGAATGTGGATTTAGTTGCCGAGGCCCGTAGGGCCAAGGCAAATAAACCGCATGAGGGATAAAAAGGAACTTCAGTGCCGAGGTGTACACTATGTTTTATTTGAAATCGAGAAATTGTGAAATTACAACATTTTAACCAACATTTGTAAGTTATGTTAACATCGGCTGGCGTTTATCTGTCACCTCGCCACCTACAAGAAAGTCGTAAAACAATGGATTACTTTACTGCTGATATCTCCTATTTTAATGACGATTTCGAGGTACTGTAATGCCGATTTCAAATAATAGCTATATAAGTAACAAGAAATGTTAATAGGCGATACATTCCGAGTTATCTTATTATATTTTTCCCGCTGTTTATCAAAATTTTCCTAGATCTTTGAAAAAAATCGTTTGGATTGTCATCTGTAACCAGGATCAATCTCGTGAGTCATGTTACCTCCTGTCACTTTATTGACCACTTTTGTCAAAACTACTTTAGTACAGTAAAATTGTCGGAAAATACCCCGTCACCTTAAAAAAATTGGCCGCGGCGATTCCTTATGCCCAGTGGTTTAGGGTCATTAGACAAGTGTAAAACCAAAAAGGCGTCACCCCACCCCTTGCCAAACAGTCGCCATCTTGATAACAATTGAATTTGTTTTTTCTCGCGATCCATTGGTCGCACAGAAAAAGTTATTCAACAAAAAATGTTGGAATTAAAATTCTACACATTTTTGATCCTTGCCGCGATACCGAGAAGTTGGTATTTCAAACAGTAGAGGGCAACAAAGTTACAAAAAATCTGTTTCCGCGATTCTAGCTCTGTGGGGGTGGTTTTTCCGAAAATTGCGAATGTGAAAGTTGCAGTGTTTAAAAAAATATGCACGAATCTCTTTTAATAATGGGATTGATTTAAATAATCTCCGAGTGACAGCCCTTCAAAGTCCGCGCAGCGTAGGAAATGTACGATATATTCCGGCGCAGCGAAGTAACCATTTCTCTTTTGCGAGATAAAATCATCACGTCACTCAAGTAGTTTCAATGTGAATAGGTTTTTACAACCTACAGAAATTCTACACATTTTTGGTCATTGCCGCGGTACCGAGAAATTCGTATAGGTAAAAGAAATGAAAATGAAGGGAAAGGAGTATATGAGCCCAGAATGATATCATTTGGCTCAGATCCGTAAAGCTCTTAAATTTGCTGGTGTAATATTTATTATATAATATGATAATTGCAATTGCTTGTAAAGTTTGCCACAGGAATGACCAAAATTCAACAAATTGGCAATTTCTTTACCACCGACTGTCTATATGTTATTAAACAACAAACAGCTTGTTTCACTTCAACTGAAATATGCTACGGTGAACGAAATTATATTTTGATCGTTGGGGCCAAATGAAATGAATGGGTAATTTATTTTATTCAATTTTGACAGTTTAACCTTCATAAACAGTCCATGATTCACAAGTGAAATAAAAGTGCTTTAATTCACTAGAGAATTAAAAAAGTTTAATTTACTAGAGAATTAAAAACGTTTCAATAAAGAACAACATATTTTTATTATTTACAAATATTTACATTCAATTATTCTTTCTCTTTGTAGTGTGTAATATATAATTACTAAAATTTAGATCAAATCGACGATGAATGGGCAAATTTATATCTTTTTCTACTCCCGCATGTATATATTCTGTTTTCTTCACAATCTACAGAATGGATATGTAGGCAATTGTAGTTAACTGAACGTATATGATTTCATATCCACACAAGGGTGGATATGAAATACACCAATCACAAACCACGTTAGTCGTGATTACCTAGGCAACTTTCATTAATTGTTTGTTTTGCAATGGGTACGCCCTGCTGTGCCCTGTTTGTGGCAAACGTGATTTTGTTGTAAGATATCTTATTAATTAGCGTTGAATAAATTTTCTTTTAATTTTACATTCTTTTCCATTGATAGGTCGTAGAAAAAATACACTGTACAACTCGAGTGGAATGTCCATATCCACTCTTGTTGTACAAACTACTATAGTTTGAATATTTTTTAAATTTTGTATTCAAAATTTCGTCAAAATTGAATAAAAACATATATACGCCACGTGAATTAAACATTTATTAACTCAAAGATATGATCTCACTCGCACTACGTGCTCGTGAGCTCAACATCTTTTCGTGAATAAACATATGTTCAACTCATTTGGTGTATAATATTTATTAAAGTTAGTGTTTCCCGACTACTTTTGGTAATTTGTTATTGTTAAAGCTGTTATAATACTGCTAAATACGTCTACAATTACGATGTAAGAATATTGACCAAGAAGATTTTCTTTTGTGGGTACAAAATAAAGATACCGGAAAAATCTTAACTGTGCCAAATGATTTGATTCTGGGCTCGTATATTGAAAGTAATTTCTTTTTGCATAAACCCTAAGATATATCGTAGTCTACTCAGACACGTTTTCTTTTTTTGGAGTTGTTTCTTCGTCTTGGTTCGGAGCCTCGGACACAACCGAGTCATTATCGACCATGATAGAAATGTTGCTAAAACTTTTATTGAAAAAAGAGCTCACCACTTTTTATAAACGCAATGTGAAAAATTCTTGGAAAAAATCCGTGAATACGATTGCGGGTGCTGTTTCGTGATTGTATTTTGATTAAAAATGAATAATAGTACAAGCGATAATGTTTTTCTTTATGTTAACCAAATGGCAGACATGGCATCTCGTTAGTTATAATAAGTGCGGGATATAAATAATTTACATCTCTCCACTTCTCCGCGCTGCGCGGACTTTGAAGGGCTGTCACTCAGAGACTATTTAAATCAATCACATTATTAAAAGAGATTCGTGTATATTTTTTCAAGCAGTACAACTTTCACATTTGCAGTTATCGGAAAAAAATCACCCCCACAGCGCTAGAATGGCGGAAACAGAGTTTTGGTAACTTTGTCGCCCTCTACCGTTTTAAATACCAACTTCTCGGTATCACTGCACAGATCAAAAATGTGTAGAATTTTATTTTCAATATTTTTTGTTCAATAACTTTTTCTGTGCGACCAATGGATCGCGAGAAAAAACAAATTCAATTGTTATCAAGATGGCGACTGTTTGGCAAGGGGTGAGGTGACGCCTTTTTGGTTTTACACTTGTCTAATGACCCTAAACCACTGGGCAAGAGGAATCGCCGCGGCCAATTTTTTTAAGGTAAAACGACAATTTTACTGTACTACTTATTAAATTTGGTGTTCTCAGTTTAAAACAACGAAAGCATACCTAACATGATTTTTAGTGAGTTTTCAATTTGAATTTACACAGACGTTTTTAAATCTCGTTTAGCATAAGTATGTGGTATTTGAAAAAATTATGTATAAAACTAGTACCTAAAGCTTCTGTTTTGCACTTTAAGATTTGAAGAATTCGCCTTCGGCTCATTCCTTACACTTTCTCACGCGTTCAAAAAAGTAGCACTTTAGCCAGTCGTATAAATAACTATTATTAAAAAGGTTCGGTTAGACAACAGGGAAGCTTTTATGGAAATTGATACTACGAAATAAAACTAAAAACATCAAAACTATCAAAATTGCAGTGTTTAGATGTACAAGCACGTTCCTAGTGTCACACGTCGGGCTCCGGATGAAATATGGAACATTGTTGCCTTATAACTTTATCTAGAATTGGATACTGCTTTTTAGGCTTAAAATTATGTTACTTCAAATAGAATATTTAGTTTAATTACATATTTTCCAAATTTTATACAAAAAAAGTTTACTATTGAAAGCAGCAAACTACAGCAATCCAGTAGTTTCCTTATGGAGTGCACAACTTTTTTCTGGTTTTAAAAAACGAAATAAGAAATTTCAGCTTTAAGGAGTATTATGTTTGCATATCGTGTCAAATAAAAAGTCTAGACCCATCCAGGATGACTAATGTTCTAGAATACGGAAGCGTAAACAATCATCCCCAGAGTGCGATTGAAGAAGATTCCAGGATATAGAATACGTAATATCAAGCGCACTTGGTTCACCCTCCGCCTATAATACAGCAATCAGTAAAACTGAGGAATTGGGAAACGATGGTCAATTTTACAATAAATACATAAACAAAATAGATCAGTTGACAAATTTTGATTCTGTACTCCTGTTTTATCATTTTATTATATTAATAGTTTTCAATATTTTTGCGCTACTAACCTGTTGAGAAATTTTTGTATAGCCCTGTACAATGGAGGCATTAGTTTATGCCCGAAGGACTTGAAAGAGTACATTAACACGACTTTGCAATTGTGTTGTCAGGTTTTTAGATGTTGATGAGAATATCCCTCCAATGCACATTCAAAACAAAATCCAACAAGCTAGCCATGAACCGAATGGTGAGGTTCACTCAAACGCTGATGAATACCGTCAAGCGTTTGAGGATTCCTACTTTGGTAGTACAGTATGGCTATTAATTTATAGTACTGAAAATTTCAAACTTTTTTCACTTAAAATAATATGTAATAATAAATTAACACTTAAGTATTAGCTTTACGAATAACATGTTCTAAGTGCCCTCCATTACGTTGGACGCACAGTTCGTATCGTTTTTGCATATTTGTGGCCATATTTGAAAATAGAGACTGTTGCATTTGTCGTATCGCTTCTGTAATTTGCTCTTTTAACTGTTGTATTGTCGTCCAGCTTTGCTTTTTCCTTGGTGTAGCACACTTCCAGTTCTTCTAAATTTGATTATAATGTCCAGTACAATAGGATTACTTGGTGCATGTTTATTGAAATGCTCCGAAAATTGTTCGCGGAAGAATTTAATGCTTGGACCATTTTGTCTGCCTAAAACGTATGAGCGAAAATAGTACTCAACTAAAAAGGCTTTCTCTTCAGTAGATAACATTATTTACGAACTTACAAACATATTAGTACATCTAACCAAAACCAAACGTCAATGTTTATGGTTAATAACAGTGTCAATTGTTAAAGGTTTAAGCAAAAGTAGGCCTACCGTTTCAGTACTGTAAATTAATAGCCATACTGTATTTCGGATGCAAATGTTTTAATAAACAAACACGAATAAATTCATTTTCGCATGAGGGTAGTTTGCATTCTAACCGTTTTAGTTTAACTTCTGCTATTTCCAGCATCTCCTTCATTAAACTACCTACAATAAATTTGCCAAAGTATAGCGGCGACGTTTCAGAATGACTTGAATTCAGAGAAATCTTTAAAAATCTTATGCACGATATTAATTCGATTACTGATATTTAAAGATTGCTTTACTTAAAGGCCAGTGGTCAGCCCTCAGAAATAAACAAATCTTTAGAATTCATTGCTGCCAATTACCCAGCACCTTGGGGTAGTATTTGTACTAAGTATAACAGCCTTAGAATGCTAGTTTATAATCATTTAAAAACTATTTTCGATCTCGAACCATTAACCAAGGAATCTACTCAAAAGTTGAAGTAAATTACACACATTGCAAACATATCACTGTGCTAAAATCCCTAGCCTCAGAAGAAGCTATATTAAAAACATTTATCATTTTCGTAATTAGAAAGAAACTTGATTTCAAAACAACCCACGAGTGAGAGTCCTTGGAAAGAAGTTCCAACAGAGAGCTGCCTACTCTTGTGGAGTTCAAAGATTTTTTCAAAGACACTACTACTGTCTTAGAAACCCTGGAAACGCAGCAGAAAAGATTTGTTCTTGAAAACCCCAAGACACGCCCAAAGCATTTTGTTTCGAAAAATCCCACATGTTTTGTTTTGTAAAAAATTCCAGTTTCTAGAAAAATTTTATGATTTTCAAAAACTTTCTGCAAATGATCGATCGAATAAGGTAAAAGTGCTCAAGATGTGTCTGAATTGCCTACCCAAGGGTCACTTTTCATATCAATGTACTTCCCAACATACAGTGTGTCCCCGGATAGGTGAAACGACTCCTGTGAAAGATAAAAAAATTTCGATTTAAATTTTCATTTTTTGGGGTTCAGCCCTTCTTGGTTAAAGGCGAATTTCTAACATAATTTCAGTTATGAAAAATCAAGTATGCCTTGAAAATTTTCAAAAAACCCATTTTTCTGTGAGGTAAAGTGCCTTTTATGTGGCAAATACGACAAAAATTTATTAAGAAAAGTTGTTTAAAATCAACATCTAGGCCCCTATACCAAATTTAAAAATCCTCGGGCAATTTTGATTTCTCACATTTTCTTTCAAGTTTATTTCCCAAATCAAAGAATTTTATTTTTAACAAAGTTTTTTATTATGAAATAAAAAACTTTGTTAAAAGTATTTCTTTTTCGAATAAAAATCTTTGTTAAAAGTAAAATTCTTTGATTTGGGACCTAAACATAAAATAAATTCTGAGAGATCAAAGTTGGCCGAGGATTTTGAAATTTGGTATAGAATCCTATATGTTGATTCTAAACAACTTTTCTTAATAACTTTTTGTCGTATTTGCCACATAAAGGGCACTTTACCCTAAAAAACAAAGATTTTTTGAAAATTTCCAAGGCATACTTGATTTTTCAAAACTTAAATTATGTTAGAAATTCGCCTTTAACCAAGCAGGGCTGAACACCAAAAAATTAAAATTTAAATTGAGAATTCTTTACCTTTCACAAGAGTCGTTTCACCTATCCGGGGACACACTGTATGTAGGAAATGCAAGGAAAGGCATCATACACTTTTACATGAGGACCCGCTTACAGTTTATCCATTACAACCACAACCTGCAAAGGTCGCCGAAACCTCTGTTGAACCAAGAAAAATTGCTTTAGCGTTTTCTTCCAACAAAGTTCAAACGCTGCTACCAATTGTTTCTGCGCAGATCCCTAATTCTACCGGACTTCCCCCCCCCCTCCTCAACTCTGTTTGAACTCTGCTGAATTCAGAGACTCAATCCAATTTCATTACTTAACGGCGCCGGCATCATGCTCGGTTTTTGCGTTGATACACCAGGTACAGGATCCCAGACAACATAAAATTGTCCGACCCTGTATTTAATATCTCTAGCGAAATAGACATTTAGTTGGGTGCTTCACTCTTCTGGAAACTCTTGTGTACATGGTAAGTCGCTTAAGGCCCAAACTTCAGGATCCTCCGAATTACACGTTTTGGAAGGGTAATTTTCGGCCCAACCAGCATCAGCCTGGTAAGCCAAAGTCATTTTAATTTTAGTTTTCTCGAAGATACCCCAGATCCACTTACTAGATTTTGAGAACTCGAACACTGCCTAGTCAAGTAAGCTTTTCTTGAGAAGGAAAATGCTTGCAAAGCATATTTCATTCAAAATACCTGTCGAGACGCCCAGTAGATTCATAGTTTCAATCCCCTTCAAGAGCTCTATGGCTGTATTGGTTGAATCATTCCAAACAGCTGGAAACGATTTCTATCATTTGGAAAGAGACTACAGTAAACCTAGTCCTCTTAGAAAGATATATTGCCTTCATGAAAAAGTATGAGGATCTTGGTGACTTGTCAGTAGCTGCAATATCCGCAGACATCAAGAAAATTTACAGGAAGGTGCAAATAGAGCCTAGAGAGTGCAATGTCCAGCGCATCCTATGGCGACCTACCCCTACAGAATCTCTTCAGGCATACAATCTTAACAGTATCCTATATGGAACAGCCAGCTTCCTTTCAATTCGTTATTTGACCCAACTAGGCATTAAATGTAAGGATCAATGTCTTAAACCAGGCTGTTTTAAACTGCGCAGGTGAATCTCTAACGATCCAGCAATACCCAGTGTTATTCATCAAGCTGATATTGGCCCAGGTGTTCTTGAGTTTGGCTCCCATCAGCACACAAATACGTTAAGCTTAATTCGGCAGTTCCATACTGACCAGTTAATGTATTTAATATCAAAATTCGTCCTTTGGAAGGATGACCAAAGGTATCATTCTCTCGGGAATATTGCATATAGTTGATCCTTTAGGTCTCCTCACACTATGCATCATTAATGTCAATATCCTTTTGCACCAGCTCTGGATGGAAAAGCTGTCTTAGGATGATCAAGTCCCTAACACTATCCAAACTAAATGCAGTTAATACCGCTAAGAGCTCAAATCTAATGCTACGTGGAGACTACCACCAAGTCTAACCCAGCTGATCTGCTCTTCGCAAACCGAGTCTTTCTTGAAGAGCTCAAGTAGCTCAGTAGGTACGAATCGATGAGAAATTTCAGTACATTGAACAGGCTAAGCCCATTATTGGACTCGAACGGAATAATTCGAGTCGGAGAGGAGGTAGAAAACAGAATGTTACTATTGCTCAATTCGCGATTAGTGCGGGAATCAGCTGGCATTTTGTTCCCACGCACAGTTCACACTTTGGTGGACTGTGGGAGGCAGGCATAAAGTCCTTTAAATATCATTTGAAAAGTGTTACAAGTAATGCGCTTCTTACTGCTGAAGAGCTTTGTACCTAGTTAATACAAGTTGAAGCATTCCTAAATTTCCGTCCGTCATCCCCTAATCGTCAGGCCCCAATGACTTAGAGCTGCGAACGCCTGCTAATTTCTTCGTAGACCGACCTGAGGCTTCAGCTCGTAATCCCGATCTACAGGGGATCTCCTGTAGATTCTCGATTATCAACGTACCAGAGAATATAAAAGCTCCAGCACCATATGTGGTCACGTTGAAGTAAAGAGTATTTGTCAGAACTCGCACCATTTCGATGTAGTTGAGGGGTCTTTGGTATTAGTTAATGAAGATAAGACACCGCCCATTCAATGTAGATTAGTACGCATCGTTCAACTTTACCCGGGAAAGGATGGTGTCAACAGAGTGGCCTCCCTCCGTACTTTCAACAGCATCATACGTCGTTTCTTCACTAAGCTCTGACACTTTCCCTTGTCTAGAGTGCCTGGGACAGTAATCCGGGGGTATTTCTAAGCTTGACTATCAGATGGCAGCTCAAAGTTCTACCAATTAGAGCTAGTTACTGGCTCTGCTACCAATCATATGTGATAAAGTAGTGGCGCCATTTGTTAGTATTATTGGAAAGTATCCCCCCCCCAGAAGCCGTTCAAGGTCATTAAATCGGTATTTTGACATCAAAGGAACCGACAGTGAGTGTCTGTACTAGTTTGATTTATTTACGCTGGTTTTACTTTCAAGGCCGGCGGCATGTTGAGAAGTATTTGTATCGCCCTACACATTAATTGCTTTAAGCCTCCTCCTTTCTGTGTATTGGAGCCAGTCTGGCTCAGATTTATTCCAAATTTCATTTTCTAATAACGACTTTCTTGCATTAATTAGTGTTTTAATTAACCATACAGTCCACTGAAGACACAACCTATTTTTACTTGTTTTCGGGTTCGTTATCTGTGACAGTAAGGTCAACTCCTTGTTGGTTGGCATGACAACAAAATAATAAGCCCGTAATGAATATTACTATTATAGAAAATAGTTTTGTATTTGGTTACTATGGAAACAACATTCGCTCAGTTTATTTAGGCCGTCTCCTGACAAAAATTGCGTCTTAGTCATTAGAAAGATTGCCAGCTAGCCGAATGTCGGTAATATGTCAATTATGGCCACTTCATGAAATTGGCGTTGGTTGACACCATCTGACAGATCACATATTTTCCCTTTACGTGATAACACTGATAACTTTTATACAGCCACAAAATTTACCATATTTGATTGACATTCATGATAGGAGACATTTTTCCGATTTCTATTTTCACACGAGGGAATGCAACAAGACATTTTCAAAAATGTTTTTTTTTACCAAACAGAAGCTTTCAAATTTAAAACGTCAAATTGTGTGAACTAACGGCAACGGACAAAATGTGAACTATTGAAGTAAACGTCAAAAAGTCTAGGCATTATAAACACTAACATAACTTATCAACGCAGGCGACGATTTAGGCAAACAATATTTGTAATATTCGACAGTATTTTTATTTTTAGTAGTTAATAGCGCATAAAATGTTATACGAAACTCGATCTTTAAGTGCCGTATAGGAACAAGCCTCAAAAAATAGCAAAACTCTCGTCCCTTCGAGCTTCGTTTTTCTAATTTTTCTCGGCTTGTTCTAAAGCACTTGCCGATCCTGTAACGTAATAAACTATAACGTAAATTAGGATAGTAGTCGTCATCCGTTAATTTCTACAATAAACCCTCAAAGAAAGGTTAACCTTGCAATACTCTTGAATATTACCTACATATATTCTTCATGGTGACTCAATTAAAGATTCAACTACCGGGTGGCCATAAATATCTGATATCACATTACCTTTGGAATCAACACCGCTTTATTAAAGTGATGAATACAACTAAACTAAATGTCATTAATGTCATCACAACTAAAATTCCTATCTGTCAAAAATTATTACAGATTGCAATAAGTAATGGAGTTAGAACAGCAGATTTTTATAACCGAGTCGTAGGCTAAACTGCAGAATCCGTAGCACATTCCCCTCCTCTTATTGCATTTTATTACATTACATAAGTACCAATACTTATGGTAATTGAAATATAATACTAATCAACATTTACAAGTAGCTAATTCCATGGCTAGCGGGATCTCAGGTATTTATGGCCACCCGGTATAATGACCACATATCCACTATTTTTACGAAAATAATAATTTAAACATTTATCATAATGTAGCACTCTTAATTAAAATTAGAAAATTAATTCTTTAAACTGCCCAAAAACCTGTTTAGAAACATATAATTAGAAAGTAAAAACATTTCTAAAAACACAACAAAGGCTGTAAATTTTCCGTTCATTTTATCAATACTCTTGATATAAAAATCCTCACGTGCAATTTCTGCCTTCGCTTCCATTGTATCATTATAATATAAGTTATTAGCGTTAGTACATTAATTACATAAAATTGATATAAATAAATTGCAGCTGCACGACAGAATTTTTCATAAAAAAAAAGATAAAATCATTCCATTCTTTTAATTTTATGCTAATGTTCCATGTCTAAGCACGCTATACGCCAAGCACCTTTAGCCCATTTTTATGATCATTTAGTTAGAGCAATAAAGTATGTTTCTCAAAAAGTTCATCTCACAAACTCGTCACTTAAACGGCATAAAAAATACAATATTTTGCAACCTCTGGTTGACCAAGGCCGTTTAACAGCTTTCGCATTACAACCCAGGCTTCATAGTTTAAAGTTATATTATAATGTAACACTTTTAACATAATTTCTGGCCCATTTATCCTGTATTTTTCGCAGACTACATAGACTGTAACAATTACTTTCGTAGTATTGCAAAATAAAAATATTAAAGAAACTGATTCTAGCCAACTTAAACAAGAAATTACGGATAAGTTTGTAGAAATATTATAAAAGATTTATTAAACTACAAATATGGCTGAACAGTGTCAAGAAAAAATAAAGCATTCACTGTAGCTGAGAAGGTTTTACCGAAACCAGAAAAAGTAGAAAATAGTAGTAAGTAATTAAATAAAAGTAATTAAAAGAAATATAATGAAACCAGCAAAAAAAAGGCATATATATAATCGCAAAGGCAAACTGAGTCAGCATCAGTAGACTATAGTTGCGGGTGCACTATGAATTTTAGATAACAAAAACCATCATATGTTGTGAGGCTTTACTTGTCATATTTTCTTTTGAACGATGTTAGATACGTTTGAAAATATCAACCTCCGCTTTTGAATGCATGCGGCAGAAAGGACCGCATAATTCCTCTCGTCGAACTGCTTCTCGTGAGATATTCCTTATGCGCCAAGAACAGATCAACAGTTGGCCAGATATAATCGAACAAAGAGGTTGTCTACGGTGTTTGCTATCTGTTCCGCAAATACGACGTTTGGGCAGCCGCTTATCTTGCCGCTCCAGCGACAATTGTCCGATATAACCAGCTTACACAAAGCTTCTGCTACTACTCTGCAATTCCGAATGCCGGCTCATTTTGAATTACAGAAAATGTTGCATCGACTCCTAGTCGGACATATTTAAACAAGTAGCTGGTATCCACCATTTCGCAAAAATTCTGTAAAGATGCCGACGCTGCCCTCAAAAGAACCTATCAGTCATCGCGTGTGGGTTAACGCTAATTGCTCGTAGAAAATCTCCGATCTGCTGCTGTTTATTCGTTATTGTTCCGCTGCTGTAGTCCTGAAAGGACTGCAATCACCCACGCGTACTCACAAAAGATTATACCGAACTAATAATCTCTTCCGATGACATCAAGGAATGAAACCTACGAAGATGAGTCGCAGTCGTCATTTCTAATGTGTTTTGGGTCTGTATGTAGGTGATCGAATCGAAGAAAAGCCAGTCAAAAACACTAAAACAGCCGTATTCATAGTCGTTCGCCAGCGGCTCGCTGGCGAGTCGCCGGAGTTTCGTTATGAATAGTATGTTGGCGGCACTGTACGTCTATGTCAAATTCGAGGTTAGCAGGTTAGATTTTGTGTCAATTTCTGTCAAAACTGACGGAAAACCTATCCTGATAACCTCGAATTTGACATAGACGTACAGTGCCGCCAACATACTTATCCATAACGAAACTCTGGCGACTCGCCGGCGAGCCGCTGGCCAACGACTATGAATACGGCTGTATAAGAGTATTGGACAATTTTAAATGGAAATCTAACAATTATTTGGAAATGGTATTGAGATGGTACCTCGTCTGCTGAATACGTTGATGAAGTAAAGCAAGGCCTAGCGCTACGAAGGATTTTTTGAGAAGAGTGCATTGAATTTTTTTATGGTTCAATATTTTCCTTATTAAATATACTCGGAAACTTATTTTATATTCTTATTTTGGGTTTTGTGTTGCGGTATAATGCTTCAGTTATCTCATTTTTCTTTGAATTTTAATTTGTTTGTTGCCTTCCACCGTTCACGCCTTGATAGAGTGCAACAAAATTAACGTGTACCAATATTTTTTGCTCTTTCAAGTTATTGTATAATGTAGGAAATAATCAATACCTGATCTTTCTAATCTAACATCTTAATAAAATCTTCTTTATGTTCTTATATATTTTAGTTTTTATTGCTTTTTCGAGAAATCTAACTGTTGCTGGTGATATACTGACGTAGTTCTGATATATATTTTCTTTCCTATTTTTATTTAGTAATATACTACATTCTGTGCCTGCTTCAGTTGGTATACTTTCTTCCATTTCTGTTCTTGAAATATTTGGTTTGTTATTTTTGTTTGTTTCCCCCGCCCTTTGCGATCTCACTTTTTATATTTTCTGAGGCATCTGTTTTATTATTGCTATTTCTTACGTCTATCTGTTCTACAGCGACTTGAATTTATATTCCTACCAGCTTTCTAATATAGTGTGGTCTTATAATTTCTAGAATTATCTCATTCTACAAACTTTTGTCTTGAACTTGATGTTTTACGTCTTCTTCTGCTTCAATATTTCTATAATCGCATGGTACTGCAATTCTTTCACATCTTATATACTTTCACATTTCGGTCTCTTCATTGTCAGGAACTGCGATAACGTAATTTGAATTTTTAAGTTTTAAATACAACCCGTCTTTAAACCCACGTTCAATAGTTGGGAACATTTACTTATTCCATGTAAATCACGACACGCTCCTGCACCGCAACTGACATCCTCATCAATACAATAAGGACAAACTAGAGCGCAGCTAGCCCATATGCCAGCACGTTCTAGTTAGTTATTTGCAACACTGCATGCTGCGCATTTGATGGGACATTACATAATTGTAGACCCGGCAACTCCAGCAACAACCGGCGGGTCCTTATTACTGCAAATTAGAAACAAATCGACATGTTCAGTAGGAGGTATCGCTTTCAACTCAACTCTGGCAACTTACTCAAAGTAATTATAATTGGTGCCTCAACAGTAACAACGGTCCAACTAACTAACTCGCTGTAATTATATCAAACAATTCCGACGTGACCTTTAACCTAAGGGTTATTGTTAAGAAACAAGGGATCTTTTGGCAGACGAACTGGATTTTTACAAGTTATCGAACTGCTTTGGGGTAGCCACATCAAAATTGTAGGAAAGTAAGAATATTGGAAAAATGCTTGGTTATAAACGAAAAATCGCTATCTAGCCACGCGTGGATATGCAGACAAATGCTTTTAACTTTAATGCTAAAAAATGTACAGCGTCAATCAACGAACCGCCACGTTCACATCCTGTGGTCAGATCAATAGTCAAATAACCAGAGCGAACAATTGCTTTCAGGTTTGCAGCCAAAGCTAAACGACGTTTCGAGTTTCTAGCTTGACAACTTATTTGTTTGAGAATACAGAACGACACGATGAGTTTACAGTACGCAGTTTTGGATGCAAGGAATACTTTTGTAACTTGGTACTTCGGGATCCCTTGTTCTTAATAAAACTGATTCATTAATTTTATTCACCATAAAATATATTTTAATGCTTTTATTAAAAGCTTTTGTGCACTTTAGCGTATTACTAAAATATAGGAAAAATATTTTTCCAATGCCATTAAGATGTGTCGAACTTTTCAAGTGTCTTTTTAATTCTGGTAAGTACTTCCTTTCACAGTATTGAAAAAATAGTAACAAAGTACTTCTTGTTATGTTTTTATAGTAGCAGACATTTCACGACTTTTAAATTCCTGTTATTATAATTAATAATCTATACACCAGATAAATTATATGTCAAAATTTCATATTGGCTAGATTTTTCAATGGTATTATAAAACATAGTATGTTCAACATGTTTCAAAAGTGATTCTTCCATACTCGTGTAAAGTTAATCCACTCGCTTCGATGGGCTCGCTCATAAAGTAAAAGCTTACACTTTTACTTACCTAAAATAGCAGTACACAGGATGTCTCAAGTGCGGATCTCGACATTAGGACCTCATGAACTGCAAAAGAAAGAAAATAAGTTAAGTAGGAAAATCATAAAAATAAATGGTTTTGTTTTTTAAATATCATTTTATTCTCACAATTCACAGAAAGTTGTTGTTGTAGACCAATACTTAGTAGCTTTTCTATTCATAATTTTTCCTACCATTTAAACATAGATATTATCTGAAGCTTTTCTGTCACGTGTTAATATAATTTTTAAACAAACGGAAATAAATAGTACATTATTCACCAAACGAGAGAAAAGCAGGATTTTTCCCAAGGTATAAGTTTGAAAACCGAGTGAAAATTGCGTCCTTTCCCGCCGTGTATGTACTACTTTTTTACGACCGGAAGTAAAAATATATTTTAATAAAGCGTTACAGTTAATTGGAATTATATTGCAATATTACATAGCCTTTGAATTGCGTTTATTTTATGAATGCGATAACAACACACATTTCTTATATTGTTCTTACATTGCTTTTGTATTATTTATCTATTGCTTTGTTGTATACGTGATACGAACTCGATCTAGCAAATGGCGATCGGGGGCTTGGATATTCAAAACGTGAAATGGTATTAGAAAACATGAACGTCCAAAATGACTCTCCAGAGATACTCGGATATTGGCCAGGCACCCCTCGCTGTTGGAGTAATTGTCTCCATGATGGTCGAAACTTGTAACGTGAAACCTCTCCCAGTGCAAGACTACGTGGTCCACAACGCGTACTCTAATCTCATGCCCTGTTACATGTATACCAAACATGGCGAAGAAATGGAATAAAATAAGCATCGGCAATCATCAAGCATCCTCACTATTTTATGTAAATAACTATTCAAGCAACAAGGGATGCGAGGACCTATTAACATTTAAGGTAGGAAAGTACAAGCCAAGGCGAAGCCGCGGCTTGTTGTCTGCCGAAGTGAGAGAGTTAAACTCTCTACCTATAGTAGGTAAATGTTTTGACCCGATTGGTGAAAGGAACTACTATCTTTTATCTGCAGTAATTACCGCTTCGTCCAGATCTATAGAAAAACACATATATGGCATAAACCCCTTTGGAGGCAAATTTCGAAAAGCCTACAACTAGTTTCACCCGTTTTGTAAGGAGAACTGACTTGGGGAATTTCAACTTCCTACCTGCGGTAGTACCCGTTTTTTGCAATCTTTAGATTAATACATCCACCCCATTTAACGCCATTGGGAGGTAAATTCTGAAAATCCGACAAAATAGTTTGACCCGATTTGTAAACAAAAATGTTTATGGAATAGTAGATACCTACCTACAGTAGCTACCGCGTAATGGCAATTTTTAGAAAAAGAGATGTACTCCATTTAACCCATTTGACTCGATTTGTAAAAGAAACTAATATGCCGAATTTTAAATTTCTACCTGCAGTAATGCCCGCTTTGTGGTGATCTTTAGAAAAACACGTCCAACCCATTTAACCCCTTTGTGGGATGAATTGCGAATATCCCCGAAAACAGTTTGACCCGATTTGTAAATAGAAAGTCATTGCCCAAATTTCAACTTCCTATGTGGTCAGTCAAAAACATAAAACCGCAGTCAATAAAAAACCATTTTTACCCCTCTTATACCCTTTGGGATTGAAATTACGGAAAAACTCATTTTAGTGGGTTTCTACGTAGTTGGTGGGTGAAGATTACAAATTTGCAGGTGTCTAACTGTTGCAATTTTTAAGACCTCTTACCCCCTTCACCTTTGCCCATTTAGGGGTAAAATTTTTAAAAACATTTAAAACACTTTCTAAAGATTAAAAAAGACATCTACGAGTATATGCTAAAAAATAATGTTCTAGCTAAACAACCACAGGGGATACGAGGGGTTCTATAATTCACCCCTAATCCAGATTTGCACCTTTAGGGGTTGATTAGAAACAATCAATTAATTATGCTTTCATGGATTTTTATGGGTAACGCCTGTAAGTAGAAACCAAATCGTTATCTCCCTTAGGGGTCGAATGTTGATATCCCTTCTTAGTGGATGCTTATGTCATAGACGGAATATACTCCCTCAATTTCATGTTTCTGGACCCAGAGATTTGCCCTGGCCGGTGATGAGTCAGCCAGGACAAACTTCTATATATATAATAACATGTGAGCAAACGAAAATGAAATCAAGCTGGGCTTTGAAGATTGAAGCATATGTCTATAATTAATTCACATTGTGTTGGATATGGACTATTATAATAACTGTCATATTTAAATTAAAAACATCAGAAGTAATACAGCACATGACTTATTTCTTTCAAAGCCAACCTTGATTTCGTTTTTATTTGCTCGCATGTTATATATTATGAGCAAAAAGAAAGTTCATCAAAGATAAATTTGGAATTTTGAAGTCATGTTAATTATAACAGCAGAAAATTATACCTAATTCTTGTCACTGACATTTTATAGGCAGTGTCTGCCAGTGGCTAATATCGCAACGTGATCATAACCATGATCAAGACTTTGCGTAATAAACGCAACGGAACTATTTCCAAAGCCTGCAGAAGAAGAAAAACAAATGACAGCTCCATATTTTCTGGTGTTATAATACACATAAGTTCAAAATTCCAAAGGTACCCTTGCTCATACAATAATACATAAATAATGAAAACTTCCTAGAGAACAAATAGTTCTTATTTTTATCATAATTTTTGTAACCTAGACGCTGATTTCTACTTTCGGTCGTAAAAACAATATTTGACTGCCTCTCAACAAAGGGTAAAGTAAGCTTTTATTGCCATACTATTTAAAGGCGCCATAAAAACCAAATAACAATAAAAAACGTATGTCAAACAGCAACTAAAGTACGTTTTCTTCCTATAAAAATGTTCAAGGTCAAGATAAAATTGGCAAAACTGCTTTTTTTAAATTATTAGAGCATTTATTTTCGTCAGGTTTTTCTGTAAACGACTTTTGTCATTTTGACATTTAAAATTAAATTGTCAGCTTTTCATTTTTGAAAATGAATACGCGTAAAAATGGAATCTTTTAAAATTAAATAGAAAAAAAGCAATTCTGAGGTGTGCAGAGGAACTGTTGGATCTGCAGCCTAACATGCCAAAAGAAGAAGTTTACGAAAGATTACCTAAAAACAAAACTCCTTTAATGCCAGATTTTAAATTTCCCACCAAGTTTTAGTTCTAAAAGTTACTAAAACAAATTTTACCAACATATTTTTTTAAAGGAATACAAGTGAATGCAACATAAACCCTAAATTCTTTGACCTTCAAAATTTTTCAATAGGAAAAAAACCTACTTTACATATAAAGGTACAGAGTATTTGCTCACATTTTGACAGCTTCTAGCGACCTTTTATTCCAGATAGACAAAAATTGTTCAGATAAAAATTGTAGGGTATTATCCAAACCGTCCGAATTTGCTACTTAAAGAAACAATTGAGCATCACGGGTGAACTTCTTGACTTATTGTATACTTATTTTAATGGAACACCCTATATATTATTTATTTATTAGATAGCGCTTAAAATTCTCTTTTCAAAAATATAAGAAGTTGCCTATAATTACTTCATCCATTGTTGAAATATCCGCTATTAAAGAATCAAAATATTACTAATTTACTATATGAAATAAATCACAGTAACCATTGAAAAACAAAGTTATCAAATGACATTACTGGCGGCATGCGGCATGGAACATTTAGTTGTCAATTCGTTTATCTACGATCACTACTGAAAGTAGGCCTTTTAGCACTAGCTTGTTTCATTAAAAGTGACGTTTTATAGTTTAGCGTGGTTAAAGAAATCAGCTGTTTACTTTAAGCGCATCTGTGGTATAAAGTGAAGTGAGGTTATAAAACTACAATTTCGAACTGGAAGTGAAGTTGTAGAGTTATTCTAGTTACTTCTTGCGTTACAGGTAAAGTGTTTTTGAAAGCGTTATGTAATGAATACAGTCAGATGTAGAGTATTAATAATTACCTTTCGTAACTGACCTTGACACTACTCAAACATTCGCCCGCGCGCCAAGGTCTACTGTTTATTATGACATAAATTAGAAGTGTCGTAGATGCAAACCTTTGTTAAATCGATATTTATGGATTAATAACGGTAAAATTAAGGTCATAGATAAAATATTGCATGCAACGCGTGCTAAAAGTCGTTTATGCACGTGACATGTTATGAAACTCAGCCTTCGGCTTCGTTTCATAATTTTCATGTCTCGCGCATAAACGTCAACTTTTAGCACTTGTTGCATAAATAGATATTTTAAAATTGTTTTTGGTATTAAAATTGTTGATGATTTCAATGGTCACTGTGATTTATTTCATATAGTAAACTAGTAATATTTTGATCATTTATTAGCGAATATTTCAACAATGGATGAAGTAATTATAGACAACTTCTTATATTTTTGAAAAGTGAATTTCAACCGCTATCCAATAAATACATAATATATAGGGTGTTCCATTAAAAAAAAGTATACAATAAGTCAAAAAGTTTACCCGTGATGCTCAATTGTTTCTTTAAGTAGCAAATTCGGACGGTTTGGATGATACCCTACAATTTTTATCTGAACAATTTTTTTCTATCTGGAATAACAAAGTCGGTAGAAACTGTCAAAATTTGAGCAAACGCCCTGCACCTAGACAAATTCGAAATAAATGACAAAGACTTTGAAGTGACTTATTTTCTTTTCACACGTAATTTTAATAAAATTGGGACCGTTCGTTCAAAAAATGTATGCACTGCGGGAATAAAGCGTGTTTTAGTCCCTTGCATAAATGTGTAAATGTGTAAACACTATGCCAGGAGTAAGACACGCACTTTACTCCCTTGGTGCATAAATAACTAAAATGGTATTTTACTTGTAAAATGCTCGCTGCAGAGAAACATACATTTCACTTTAGGTCTCTTAATTCTGATTAAGTGTATTTATAGTTTGTTGCAGCACTCACACCGAAATAAATAAAGCAAGTAAGTAAATTATAGCTATTAACATATCTAGGAATGTTATGAGTCTCATAACTGCCGCAAACGAGGATTTGAAGACACCTAAAACTGTTATGTTTCATAACATCCGCGATTTGTTCAATAGTTTACCGGTTGCAGTAAGGTAATGGTTGTCACGTACGGTAAAGAACTATTACCGTACAGATACAGTTATGACTTAGTTACCAGCCTACTTTTGTATATATAAAACAAAGGCTTAATATCCTGAAATCGATAAACAAATCCATTTAATATTCAAACCTATGCTGGTACAAAATTTTATAAACCAGCACAGTAAACGCTAACGCGACTGCCGATGGAGTGAAAGACCGATCCAACATCGCAAACCATTTTTATACTGTACTGCCCATTGTCTAGTTACTTCAGAATTTGGCAAGCTTTTAGCTGCTTGTCTACCAGACAATAGAGCAATAAAGGATGTCGATATTATTCCCAGGACTATGATGTCATTGAGTTGTACGTGCACGTACCGTTGCTTTACAATAGCATGTATCTGCATTTTTCTCAAATAGTCTACATTATTCATTTTTTTATCTTTACTATGCATAATGATTGAGTGTCTTGCAATTGTCGGAGTAAGAGGTATCTACATTTTTTCATGCTATTTACACAATAATGAACAATAAACTCTTTTTATCTACGACCACTACTAAAAGTAGGCCTTTTAGCGCTAGCTTGTTTCACTAAAAGTGAAGTTTTATAGTTTACCGTGGTTAAAGAAATCAGCTGTTTAGTTTTAGCACATGGGCTAAAAGTGAAGTGAGGTTATAAAACTACAATTTCGAACTGGAAGTGAAGTTGTAAAGTTATTCTAGTTGCTTCTTGCGTTACAGGTAAAGTGCTTTTCAAATAATTAAAGCATTATGTAATGAATACAGTCAGATGTGGAGTATCAATAATTACATTTCGTAACTCGCCTTGACAGTACTGGCGTGGCAAACAATCGCCCGCGCGGCGTGGCCTACTGTTTATTATGACATAAATTAAAACCTTTGTTAAATCGATATTTATGGATTTATAACGGTAAAATTAAGGTCGTAGATAAAATATTGTATGCAACTCGTGCTAAAAGTCGCACTTGTTGCATAACTAGCTATTATATCCTCTCATCTAACTGTTGTTGTTCGTAGCTAATACTTTTACGAAAATGTCTCTTTGTTTTTCTGTTAATAGGCTGACCATGTGAATTACACTCAACTTTTTTAAATCTACTAAAGCGATCTATTATGGTTTTGTAACACTAAAATGAAAATAATTATTTACAAATTTGCATTACTTTATCTTCACTAATTTTATTTTGATTTTCCTTAATACAATAGAAAGGTTAACACTGTTGTCTTGATATTCTTGTAACTGTATATATTAATTCCTGCAGCTCTAAACCACTAAAGTAAATGTACTAGACTAATATGTGAATATTTAGTACCCCTTTAATGTACCTACATATAAGCGTACATTTCGTAAATAAATGTATTAAACCTAATTTGTTTTTATGTACCACGTGAGAGGAAACAAGCGTTTAATATCCTACTTTTAATTCTGTTATATATTTATACTCGATAGGCCAGGTAAAGCGAGATCATATAATGAGAAAAAATATCAACATTAGCGTCAATGTGCATGTGTTATTTTAAGGACAAGATGGCAATACAACGGTGTAAGTATGTGCCACTTTATCGCATTTTATAGTTGATTTAAAAGTTAAATATGCCATTTTTTAACTTTGTTAAAAGATTTATTGTTAATTAAAACATGTACTAGTTATTTATGGTACAACTGTATACTAAAAATAATCCACGAGTGAAAACTAGAGCCCTCGAAGCGCTAAGCCTAGAGGAATCTTTTCTCAAGTGAATTATTTGTAATAACACACGCGTGCTATACAAAATTTTATACAACAAATCACAATAAATATTAAATTTTGTATTGACAGCCGTGAAATGGCATAATGACAAATTGGAAAGTACCGAGAGATCAAATAAATTTATAAGTGGTAGAGTCGCCTGTCGCCTGGATTAGTATTATACGTTTGGTAGTACTTAAGTGCATTGTCAATCTATGTCAAAATCAATGTTAGTAGGTTAGGTTTTGTTTGTTATTTGACACAGACTAACAGAAAATGTAATCTGCAAATCTCGAATTTGACCTAGCTTAGCAATATAGTAGTGAGTTATGGTTTTTTTCCACCGTCCACATACGGAAAGTGGTAGATGCCATACAGTTAAATAGCCACTGCAGAAAACAATAATATTATTCACCCGGTCGTTATCATAACGAACGTATTTGTTATGAAAAATACACATTTCACAGTTATACCGTGGGCTAGAGCTCTTACAGTCGCTGTCAAAAAACAACGGGAGACTTTTTTTACATTTATTAATTAATTGAAATTGTCAGTGCCAGCAATTGTTTTCGCATATTAAGAATTAGGTAAAAAAAATCCCGATTCTTTTGGCCGAAAATATATATAGGAGTAAAGTCTATCTTTTTTCAACATGACTCAGAGCAGGCTGTGAATTCTAATATTTTTTACAATGTACGAACCTAAATGTCGCTTTTGACAGCTATTTTATAAAAGTTTTATAAAATATAAAATCAAAATGCCAAAAAAAAACAACAAAAGAAACTAAGCAAGTGATTCATTATTACTTTCGTAAGTTTAATGACAACGTCTTTAAAATAAGCCGAAAGTTTAGTTCTAAGTTATTTTGCTAACTTCATTTGTAACCAACATGAAAACTTTGTTTTTAACTAAATTTCTATCTATACTCCAACAAATATGTATGGTCATGGCCTGCTCTGAGTCATGTTGAAAAAAGATAGACTATATTAATCCTTGACAAGAGTTGAGACAACGGAGGAATCGATTGTGTTTGCTTGTGTTCCACTGCGCATGCGCAGTTTCGTCTGAAATTTCTCCAGATTTAAGTCCTACAGTTATAACAAAAACCTAAACCAATAGTGTTACATTACACATGTGGAGTCAAAGTATATCACTTTGATGAGAATCGGTGAAAAATAGTGCATGTGGGTGGCAAAAAAAAACTACTTTGTTGAGTAGCTAACCTTTACGTTGTCTCAACTCTTATCAAATATTACTCATATTGTATGTGTAGCAAACACCTATCGGTGTAGTTTTTAAAAACGCTTTAAATTTACCATTTATTGACAATGTCAAACAAACAAGCGTCGCCTGCGTTGATCGGTTATGTTAATACGTTCTTGGGCTGCTGACCTATTTTTACTTCTTTTCGGGTTCGTTATATGTGACGATAAGATCAACCGTATCCTTGTTGGTTGGTACTACAACAACAAAATAACAAGCCCGTTATGAATATAACAGTCCTAGGACTGTTATAAAACATTGTTTTGTATCAGTTACTATAGAAACAACTTTATTTAGGTAAATAATATTAGTCATATTCAATAGTATTTTTATTTTTATTAATTGAATGCTCAAACAATGTGCCTTTTACTGGAACAGTCAACATTCAAAGCCTACTAAGAGCCACAACTGGAGTCAATAAATAATTAAATTTGAAAATATCTCACTAAGTTCAAATAAGAGCCGGTCACTAATAAAAAAATGAAACTGAGTTGGACTGTTTCTTATGTACTACTTTATCTATTTTGTTGTTTACTTTTCCTTGGCAGATAGTAACAATGGATGCGAGTATAAAAAATCCCGCTAGTTGGGAAATTCGGCCTGTGTTTCAATATCTTAATGAAGAAGGACTTAATGATGTCGAAGCTCGCCGTAAATATGAAATTCATAGGCCTATAGAAGTGAGTAAAAAAGGTAAGGCAGTCGTGTCCTGAGTTTAAAGAAGAAAGTATTCATATTGAAGAGAGGACTCAGCAATTCCGATAGAATCTCTTTGATCACGCCCCTTACAGCACATATCTTCCAACTAGTGACTTCCATATTTTTCGTTTCAACGATCCCAGAAGAGTGAGGAGTGAAAAGATTGTGCTGAATTGGTTGAAGTTTCAGACGGCGAATTGTAATCCACAGGGTATACAAAAAGATTGTTCTTCGACAAAAAAGGTGCTTCCAAAGCAATGGCAACTATAACTTAAACATATACTTTGAGGAGACAAAGGTAGATAGATCGCACCTATATCGTAAATAATTATTTTCTACTCCGACTTTGCCGATTTTCACTTTTGTGTCCCGTGATTTGTACCAAACTTAGTGCAAATACAATCCAGATGATGGAAAAAAGAAGACGAATTAGTAGTGATACAGAGGAATTTAAACAACTCAACAAAAAAAAATACCAAGAAAGAAATCAGGAAAGACATTAGAACCTACAAAACAAAATTAATACACGAAACAATCGAAAGAAATACAAATATGAAGGTTTTAAGATCGAGGCTCGCAAAAGGGCGAACTAAACTAACCAAATTAAAAAACAAGGAAGGAATGACAGTATCACATATTGATGATGTAACAAAAGCTGTGGAATTATTCTACGCGGACCTTTACTCATCAAATAAAATGGACCCAGAACCAACAACAACAATAAAACAAGTAAGGAATGTAGGGTCAGAGGATTTACCGGAAATATCGTCAGACGAAATGAGAAAGGCATTAAAACAGATGAAAAATGGGGAATGTCCGGGCGAAGACGAAATTACGGCTGAAATGTTGAAGTTAGGTGGAAACAGTCTCGAAAAAGTGATACAAACACTGGTAGAATACCAGAACAGTGGCATAATGCAGAAGTCGTACTTCTTCCCAAAAGAGGGGACCTATCAAATATAGAAAATTACCGTTCTATCAGTTTGTTAAATCACATGTATAAGCTATTCACCCGCATCTTAACAAATCGTCTGACTGAAAAGCTTGACTTCTACCAACCTGTGGAGCAAGCCGGTTTCCGACGAGGATTTAGTACAATGGATCATATCCAAGCCCTACGCACCGTCCTAGAAAAAACCACGGAATATAATATCCCTATTCACCTGGTATTCATCGATTTCCACAAAGCGTTTGATTCTGTAGAAACATGGGCAATCTTGAAAGCACTCAATAACGCTAGAATTGACTCTAGGTATACCGCAATCATACAAAACATATATAACAACGCAACCATTAAAGTAAAAATCGATGAAGATACAAAAACGGAAAAAATAAACGTAATGAGAGGAGTGCGCCAAGGAGATGTCATCTCTCCAAAGCTGTTTACACTAGCTTTGGAGGATGTCTTTAAAAAACTAGATTGGGACAAAAAGGGTCTGAAAGTCGATGGATATCATCTTAGTCATCTCCGTTTCGCTGACGATATCGTTATCATGTCTAGCGATACAGAAGAACTAAAACAAATGATGCAAGACCTCAATGAAGCATCGAAAAAAGTGGGACTTAAAATGATCCTTAAAAAAACTAAGTTGATGAGCCCTGACGAAAATGTACAAATAACCATAGAAGACGAAGGCATAGAGAAGATCCAGGAATACATCTATTTAGGCCACCTCATCACACTAGGCAAGGAAAACCAAACAGCAGGAATAACAAGGAGAATAGGGCTGACTTGGGCTGCGTTTGGGAAATTACAATACATCTTAAAAGACAAAAACATACCGATCAACCTTAGACGAAAAGTGTACAACACGTGTGTCTTGCCTGTTGCTACTTATGGTCTCGAAACGATAACATTAACCAAACAGAGCGCAACTAGACTTCGAGTCACCCAACGCTCCATGGAAAGAATAATCTTAGGAATCTCGCTACGGGATAAAGTACGAAATGAAGTAATAAGATCGAAAACCAAAGTCGTTGATGTCATTGAACGTATATCGCGACTAAAGTGGCAGTGGGCGGGGCACATAGCTAGACAATCGACAGATAGATGGACAAACAAACTACTGCAATGGCGACCGCGGGAAACAAATCGAAGTCGTGGAAGACCACAACGCAGATGGGTAGATGATATAAGGCAGTTTGCTGGAAAAAATTGGCTTCAGCATGCGAGAGACAGATACCAATGGAGGACCCTAGGAGAGGCTTATGTCCAGGAGTGGACGTCATTGAGCTGATAAAGAAGAAAAGAAGAAGAAGAAGATTTGTACCATAATGTTCAAATAACAATAATTTTTATGTAGATGAATTTGAGCTCGCAGAAAAGGTATAGTATACAACTCAGTTTATAAACTAGTTTAAACACTCATTTCGGTATTTTTTTACTAGACTTTGTACCGGTTCAACAAAACAATTGTTATTCATGGTAGTGTTAAATGAAAACAATGAAATATTTCCAATAACATAAAGGCAAGTATCACCTATATAAACACTCATTTTGTTAGTTAGGTATTACCATATATACCTAATTATTTTTGTGACACAGTTAAGCACTATCAATTAAGTAGATATCTTGTGGTAGATTACGTTTCAATCGGGTATGAATTTGTCTTCGTCCTAGCCGATAGAATACTGCACCTGGCAATTGCTGATGTTCAGATGGAATGTTCTAGTTAACTGCTTGATATGCTCTCGGATGGTTGACATACCAAGTTCAAAGTGAAATACCAAGGGGCATTAACTGCAATTCTAAGGATTTTGTTTTATAAAGCGTGGATTCGATTTAGGTTTGCTTTTGATTTGTTTCCCAAAATTACACAGCCGTACAGAATTAATGGACGTATCAGAGATTTAGAAAGTAGAATAGTGCATTCTGCTTTTAAAGACAATTTCTTGTTGATGAGTGGATACAGCTGTACCAATCTAGTGTGGCCCTCATTTAGTTTTTTCGAGACATGATATCTCCAGGTGGGACGGGTATCCAGATATTGTTACCTAATTTTAATTCGTTGGTCAATCTTCCAGAAAATTTACTTATGTACACTCGCGTGCAATTGCCGGCCGCCATCTCAGTCGAAGAAAGCGACATGTCATTAAAGGATTAGTCGGTAGAACAAAACAAGAGATAAATGCCCAGCACCCAAACGAATTTTTTAATTAACGGCGAGTGCACCCAGGTGTTCAAACGAGAATTCGTAAACTCGAATAACTTATACACAAATACAGTTCCTGAAAGAAAAGCTTCAAATAAGGCAGGTAGCCATACCTAAATCAAACCCTCATAGCTGGCATAATCACAGTATAATTTCAGAATAATCACAGTAAAAAATCACAATACTCGTATATATTCAGATGAAAATCGTAGGATGCCACAAATTATTTGGTACGATTAATAATTTATCAGTAAGAATACGAGGTACTTACCTCAGACAAAAATTTCATACTTACAGTTTTACACAAAAGTTTTGCAATAGTATTATTGCACACATTAAAATAAATCGACGGGCAAGCAAAAATTACAGCATACATCCTTGTTGTTGCTTTGTTTCGGAGGAAATGCAATACGCGTTCCAGATGTACACTCAAGGTCGACGATGCCACGGCTTCCAAAACCGTTTGGCTCAATTTCGTGAGGCAGAAAGCTGGTGGCCAGGGGGTATTTGCAACACGATGGCAGGGACAATTTAGAGCTTTAGGTAGATCTCCGTGTCGGGTCCTTTCTGTGCTCTAATAGCTCACGCAGTAGTGGTTAAAACGGCCCCGGAGATCCAAAGCACCAGTCCAAAATCGCATAAAGCATCCGCCCGTGGAAACGATAGTCAACTGTAACTAATGCCCAAATCGGCCCTCCGGCACTGGTTGCTATAAAGGAGGAAAAGATCCACGATAGTATACAAGAAATGCAATGCATTTCGAAGAGAACTTTCTACTTACCCTGGACAAATTCAAGGTATGTGCGACACGGTAGCGTAAAAAACTCCGCCAAATGGCGTGGAATTAAACTTCCCCCATAATGAAGTTCGGGGACTTGAAACCGCTCCAAGGCAAACATCACACAACCAAAAACCAACGGCAACCCATAAATCGACCAAAATTTCGATACCGCTAAACCGATTTCATGTTGTTTCGCAGAGCGAGGTGGAAAAGGAAGCGCTATATCATTTTTTCGCAGCAAGGCCAAGGAAGTAAGTGTGGCGCTAGTGCGCGAAATACAAACTGAGTACCAAAGACATCAGAGTGAAAAGATGCGTAACAATACGAAATAAATACTACATATCTCTAAATCAAATGGCGGCGCAAATAAATCGTAACAATATAAACCCAAGTATTTAACAGCTTCTGTAGAGATGTTCCATGGACTGGAAAATCTTCGCAGCACACCTCGTATGATTTACTACTAGATTCCATTGCTGGAACCATTTGGTAATTACAGTGGTTAAAATTTGAAGTTCTGCGATTGCTTCTATTGGGCTGTCATTCTTAGCCAGTAAGACCGTATCGTCGGCATATAGTGCAAGATCTATGTCGATGTCGGGAATATCATGCCTGAAGATATTTAATAGAATATTCCCTAAATATACTTCCTTGGGAAACTCCTGCTCGAATAGGTCTCGTCGAGAAGATAGCTGTATGTATTTTAATCGCAAATGTGCGATTTTCGAGATAGAAAAATAAAATAGCTTTGATGTAATCTGGAAACATTATTTATTATAGCGACAAGTTTATATAAGTTGGTGCATAATATACTACTTTTTACTTCATTTTACAATAACGGAAGTATTGGATTCACCTCAAAAATTCGAAATTGAGTTTTCAACACATCTTCACGTTTTAGGGCCCCGTGAACCCAAAAACATTTTTTTTGCATTGGTCTGTCTATGTGTCTGTGAGTGTGTCTGTGAGTGTGTCTGTGAGTGTGTCTGTCCGTGAACAGAATATCTCGAAAACGAAAAGAGGTATGGCGTTGAAACTTCATATGTAAGTTTTGTGTACTATGTATATGCGACAGTAAGCTTTTGAAGAAAATCGCATAACCGAAAGTAGGTGTTTACTCTTGTTATTTTTCATTTTTATTTCGATTTTTACAAAAACTGCTGTAACGATTTGTTTCAAATTTTACTCTTTTATTAAATTTTTAATGTGTATTGATGTGAGATAGGTGATTTTCCAGTTGAATACTTCTAAAATGGGTTTCTTTTGTTTCTTTCTATTTTTTATTATTAACTTTTAAATAGAACACCCAGTATATTATTACATTTTTGAATTCAGCTTAAAATTCTAGAGAAAATTTGTCTCTTCAACTAACGCTCTATTTTGTACCGTTTTTGTAGAATTTGTAATTTTTGAAAATTTTTGACAATTTTTGACAAATGCTTAAAAATTTAAAATCAAATTTTTGGCTAATTATAAGATCACTGTAAAAGGAAGTTATGTGCATGTATAACACCAGATTTTTACTAGAGAAAAAAGCAGTGCATTTCAAAACTAAAATGTAATTTGAAAGGTTGACATATCGTGATAGTATTAGAAAAACTTTTATATAATACTAATTGTTTCTAAATAGGTTCATAAAAATAGTATTATCAAAAATCCTCAGATTTAAGAAGGAACCTTGCAAAGTAGAACAGGATCCCTCATTTCATTTGTATAAAACATAACTACCTCAATGTGCTTCTACAAACGGCGCAGTGACCGTTGTGGTCATCCTACAAAAACCAACAAGTGGTAGTTGCCGACACGAGGACTGTAACAAAATTTGCTAACTTTGCAAATGTCAGTCTAACGCTCTGCAGCATTACTTGAAAATGTTGGGCATGATAATGCATACAAAGAATACCTGTTAGTCTGAAATATGCCTATAAAAAATAGGCCACTAAAGATGAATAACAGAAAGAGCACTTATGATATCTCAGTCATAAAATAAGTTTTCGTTTGATATCGAATTAAAATTTCTTCAAATTCCGAACTTAAAACATCTTCGTATTTACAGGGATATGTTCATATCAAGTTGGCATAAGTGCAAAATACATTTGCTATAACCTGAATCAACCAACAATGTAATAGCTATATGTACAGATTCACAAATTAAGCGCTTTATGCAATAATTGACACCAAACGCCACTCGAACAATGGTTTGCCGAAATGCTCGCTTACAATTTCTACCTCCAGGCTTCAAACAAAATTTGAATAATTGGAAACTGACATTGTTTAAAAGTACACTCCACAATAGCACGTTAATTAATTAAACAAAGTTCACTGACCTTTTATTCAATATTGCTACTGTTATTATTCAGAAATTGGTTACAGCAAAGCAAAGACAAAATAAAGATGAAACGTCGACATTTTTATAATTACGTGTTCGGAAAAGTTACTGTACTTTTAGCACGATCCCCAAAGGCAAAAACGTGTAAATAAAAACATATAAAAATATCTCTGTTGGAGTAGTAGAATCCACACAAAAGCATCATATGAAAAATAATACCGGATGTCGTCAACACCTTTATGCCTAGGGCCAACTGCTATATGGCTAATGAAAATCCAGCTCAGTACCACCTCACAATAAGCGATTACGCAGGCGGCGTGAAATTTCGTTGAAATGTGTACGGGCAATATTATTCACTTTTTCGGGAATAATCCGGCAACAATCACATGCTAAATTCGATTAAACGCGGTTCGAATGGATACGATAACCACTCGTGTCAATCAAATCATTTATTCACCATGACTGCTCGGGCTTTTGGGATTTGTATATCCAGCCGCAAAAACTACATTCACTTTGATTTTTTAAATCGAAACAGTCTAACCAGACCATGATAATTTTAATAAATGGTATAAGATTGGCAAAATTATAACAGTAATATTTATATAAGTAAGTTAACATTTTCAATGCGATTATACTCGTATAAGCGTGTTGCAACTAACTAAAGACGATCAAGTTTCTCGTTCCACGTCCGGACCCCATCCGTCGAAACCGCCGTCAAAGGCAAGTTTTTCGTAATGTAATAGTTTTACTTTGCCAAGCGCTTAATACCTTTAGGTAGTTATTTTCACGATTAGCTCTGCGTGAACTAATAGCCAGTTATTATTTCAGGTAACGAGGCGCCTTGGCGGCCCGGTTGAGAAATCCCTAAGTTCGCCGACTTGCGCCGCCAGTGAAAATCGTCTACTTTATCATGCATTCTACTGTTGTCTGGTCTACAGTATGGCAAGGGAATCAGAGCAGCAGTATCGATACACATAATACTAAATTGCTCAACACAACTAAATTTATTAAAAAGATTTTAAATGCATCAAATGCATTTTTGGTTGAAATTTTAAAATGCCATAAAGAAAGCATATTTGGGTCCTTGCTCTTTATAAAAATGTATATTTATCTTGGTCGATAATCTATAAAAAGAACGCTAAAGTATGGTATTAATTTTTTATGAACGTGTACATAATTCACGTCAAATTATTTTAAGATGTTCGTTTCTCTTTGAACGTAGTAATCGTTTAGTATTGGAAACAATCATTTACAATACTAATTTTTGCTGCCCACCAAATATTATTCTATACAGGATTAACTAAAGGAAGTATGTAATGGTAACGGTAAGTCCTTGCACATTAGGATTTACGTAAAGGTATATATCTCTTTGTTTACTTAAAACATGACAACGCTGTGATTAAATTTAAATACAATGTGAGAGAAATTACCAATGAAGATATTGAGCGGACAACAATTCATACGAAAAATTCACTCTGGTCGAAGAACGAGTTATTTTAATAATTAAAAATGGAATAGTATTTCTAAAAAGCATAAAGAAGCAAAATTAAACTGAAAAGATAAGTGGTAGAGAAACATTTACAAAATTATTACTAAATTTATTAGCTGCTCTCTTGTAATGTTTTTGTTAATTTTAAAATTGTTCATTTAAAAATGTTACTATTTTACCTTCACAGTTTTATTATACTTGCGTGAATGACTTTGAATGGCAGGACAAATGGCATTGTTTATGATTCAATAAATGTTATATAATTTTTAATTGAATAACTATGGTGTACTCCAGGCTGGAACAACAAGTCGATCGCAATCGACCAGTGAATCTTTCAAACCTTAATTGCTTTTTAATATTACAAAATAAACGCAAAATAAACTTTCTGCATTGTTTTATTTAGTGCAATTATGATTAATTAAAAGCGTATACTGTCTAAAGTGGAGGATAACTAAGATCAACGTGTATTTGTAAGTTGAATGAATCACGATATATCGGCAAAACAAGATGTACATCACAATGCTCATCAACTTCGCCACCCCTGATCTACTCGAGTATTTTAAATTTTGTTTTATTAAAATGCTCAGTTACAAGTTCAAACCTCGGAACTTCGGACGAATCTATGAATAACAACAGGCGCAAGAAAAAGAAAAAACCATTAGGAAGAAACAAACTGACTAGAAAGTGAACTAGAAAGGAGAATCATCGATATTGCTATCATAATGGAAACGAAAAATAAACCAAAAGGATCGATAAAACTATCGTGGTGCCAATCAGAACACATTAGAGTGAGTACATGCTTATGTGAGCATAATAATGATTAAATAGATATTGAAGAACAAATTACGTAGTTACACATGTATTACTGAAAGATTAATAACAGAAACATTTTAAATCGAATGAGGATACTTAACAGTGGTAGGTGTCCATGCACCAGAAGAGGAGAGCAGAAAATTTTGAACAATATTATAAAGTACTACAGCGAAGAATAAACCATATAATCAAGAATGATTATTTTCTGCTATTCAGAGACTGAAATACAAGAGTTAGCAATAGAAGTTATAGTAAAAACAGATTTAAAAAAAGCAAAGCAAATATGGAAAATGAGAAGCTGGAATGTAAGAGGATTGAAAGAAAAAGAATACGAAGTAATGGAAGAGTTTGACAGAGCTGATTTAAAAATCCTGGCAATAACGGAAACTAAGAAAAAGGGGGAAGATAAAGTTGAATTTGAAAATGATCTAATTTTGATGTACAGTGGGATAAGCATGCAGCTGCAGGGGTAGGATGTATCGCTAGCAAAAAAATATACTAAACTGGAAGTGTATATAAGAAAGACTATTGACAATAGAGCTTGATGACGTTTACGGTGAACAAACTAGTATAGTAGTAGTATACGGACCAAACGAAGGCGACTCTGCAATAAAAAAGCTATTTCAATAGCAGAGTGATCAAAAGAGATAATACAGCTACAGATGTAATTGTATGTAAACGTATGATGGACTATTGCACCCTAAATAATAATAATTGCTAATACGTTCTTTGAACATCTTGATATACATAAATACACAAACGTATCAGTGAACAGAGATAAACGATCAATAATTGACTATATTCTAGTGGAAAGAAACAATTGATGGTCAATAACAGATGTCAAAGTAAAAAAAAGTTCAAACATATCCAGTGACCCTTATTTGGTCGTAGCAAAAATCAGAAAAAGAAAAAGTGCACAATCCGAGAGAAAAGTTGAAGATGCAGTACCTATTAAAAAGGAAAACGTCAGATCATACAAATGAGGGAAGAAGAAACTGAAAGAGATACCAAGAAAGTATCGAAAAAGAAATTGAAGAAATAGAGAAGGACAATAAACAAATTAATGCTGAAGATACATGGCAATTATTTAAGGGCATAATAATTGAAGCAGCCGAGCGATCATGCGGTACAACCATAACAAAAAACTTCAAAAACACACATCTTGGTGGAATGACGAAATAAAAAAAGAAGTAAACATCAGGAAACAGTTACGGAAAGATTACTTAAATAAAAGAAACGGGCAAAAGTACAACGCATACAAAGACCAGAGAATAAAGGTTAAAAATATTATAATGGAAACTAAATAGAAGACTTGGGAAGAGTTTGGAAAAAGAATAGAAGATTCCAACAAAAGAAATTGTAAATTATTCTATAAAGTAGTTAAAACGCTCAGGAAAGGAAAGAAAAACAGATCCATAACCATTAAAAGTAAAGAAGGCTCACTGCTAAATGATAATGCAGAGATAATGAACAGATGGAAGGAATATTTTAGCGAATTACTAAATCCTAATGACAGACAGACTAATGAAAAAAATATGTTTTTTGGGTTCAGGGGACTCTGAAACGTGAAGATCTGTTGAAAACTTAATTTCGAATTTTTGGGGTGAATCCAATACTTCCTTTATTGTAAAAGGAAATAAAAAGGTGACAAGAAAGCATGCCAAAATAATAGAGGGATCACTCTCCTAAGCACAGTAGCCAAGGTATATGAAAGGGTCCTAGAAAACAGGCTACGTTCTATTGTAGAACCATAACTAAAAGAATCACAAAGTGGGTTTTGAAAAGAACATAGCATCAAAGACCACATATTCATCATGAAACAACTAATTGACAACCTTTTGAAAGAAGGGAAGCGGCATGCGTAGCCTTTAGACCTCGAAAAGGTTTTCGATACCGCACCTAAAAATTTAATCTGGAAGAGTTTACAACTAAGAGGTGTTTCTAAAAAATTAATTGAAGCAATAAAAATCCGCTATGAAAACAATGTCAATTACGTGCGAACACACAACATGAATTCTCTGGAGTTTGTAATAAAAGATGGCCTAAGACAAAGAGTACTAAGCCCATTACTCTTTATCATATTAATGGACGATATTATTACAAAAAGTATCTACCTAGACAAAAAGTCTAGAAGTGGGATATAGGAACAGGCAGAAAGCGGTTATAGCAGAATGTGCATTTGCTGACGACGTTGCTATAATGCCTAATAGTGAAAATGACCTACAAAATAACCTAAATATATGGAAGGAGACACACAGGCAATCGATATGAAGTACCTAAGAGGGACAAAAGGAGTAACAAGACGTGACCATATAAGGAATCAATAAAAGATGAATTAGGAGTCAAAGCAATACTAGAAACAATAGAAGAAAAACAGTTGGAAATATAAATATAAAAAGCAGGAAACTAGTTGGTTTATTATAAATAACATTGCCTGCCGTCACCAATGGCAACGGGAGCTAACGTATTACATTCCCTCCCGCTGTGGAAACGAACAAGGGAGTCAAATGTTTATTTTTGCAAAAATCATCTAACAAGCGATAGAAAATGTTACTTTGGGATCAAGGTGCCAAAAAAATCAGTTTCAGATATCTACATAATTTTTTAATGTTATCGCTTTAACAATATCTTTAAGAAACAATCTATACTTTTTTCATTTATTTCGGTTGAAAATTTTTATCTGTTTTCAACGGTGTAAAATAAGTGCATTAGAAAAAAATTACACCTAGACATCTGCAACATTGAACACTTTTCCGACCATCACCATCACACTAATGACTTTGTTGTTCAGGGTGGAGGTTATAGTGGACTGTATGATTTTAATTGGGAAATTACAAGATACGTCTTAGGGGTGCAGGAATTAAAAAGGGGTTGCAAACCAATGGTCTCGTGCACTCTCACATGAGATGATTTTAATAGATTTATTTTCCGTGGTTGCAGAGATTCGGTGAATACAGACAGATGTTAAAACTGTATTGTTTATTGGCTAGAAAAGTTTCTATTTATATACATAAACTTATGACGTAAATTACAAGGTTCAGTTTATTTGCCCTAGTTGAGCTCGCATATGCACTTGCGTGTTCAATTTCATAACAAACAGATAGCAAGTTTGCATAATTGCAGTTTGTTTATCGGGTCATTCGACCAATGTAGACAAGAAACGCTGACTGCTTTGTTGTAATTTGCGCATATAACAGCCACCTTACGAAATGTACGCATTTTTAATTTTAAAAGTTAAAATTATGGTTTGGTTCCTACACATTCTGCCGAGCGACAATGGGCCGGGATGGTGTGGCTGATGCTGTCTCTCCATCTTCTTCGTCAGGTGGCAGTGGTTGTAAGCTGAAACTCTCTGACGGGTCTGAATTTGGGCGTGGCTGCTTTTTCCTGTTCTTTCTCCAGTACTTCCATAATGTCCAGATGATACAACCTGATACTAAGATACCGATTGTAGTCCCAGTGTTCACCATGATGGTATGTTGATGGTGCCACAATGAATAGATCTGATGTAGCTGCAACTCGTCTTCTTCTTCTTGTAGGCGTTGAAAATGATCGGACTGTAGCAACACAGGTTCCTCCATTTGCAGTTGAGGGTGGGTGCTTGTATTCTGCAAAGTAGTGTTAATAATTACTTGCATTGGTTTGTTGAACCCAGCTACGACAGGAATAGTAGTGAATAGCTGAGTATGCAAAGTAGTCCGTTTTGTGTATATAGTACAATCTGGGGATATTTGGGATGCCAACATTTTGAATCTTTACATCTTCTCGATTTCTCGCCGCATTATACTGCTGCTGTTGTGGGTTGATTGGGAATAAACAACTATGTATTCGCTGCGTACAGTTTCTTCCATACCAGTGTCTTAACTGTAAACTGATGGACCAAACATTTGACCTTGTTCAATCGCTGGTAGATTGCCTTTATTCTCAAATCCCCAAGCTTTTCCATTGGTTCCTTGAGCGCAATTTTCACAGTATATGTACCATCAGCATTTCTTTGGTGGTTGCAGTTGTAAAATTCTTCTCATTCTTTGTCTTCATTGGACATCACCTTCTCTGGTACAACTTCTTCAATTTCCCAAAATTTTGTGAGTTGTTCATCTTCTGCAGCACATGCGACGATGCTAAGAATTTTTCTTTCTACTGATGGTGCTGTTGCATTCCCCGTGCTGACCTAACAGGCCTCCGTTGAATTTTTGTACTCCTTCCAGAATTATTTCCTTGTAGATGTCTGCTCCTAAGATAACATCTATTGATTCAGGTTTATGGAATAGTGGATCAGCCAACACCATATTCTTACGGTCCTGAAGTTGATAGTTTTCAACTGGTTCTTCTGGAAGTGACTTGGTTAACTGTGGCAGGATCAGCATCTCGCATGTGGTTGTGTAGTTGCTTGGAAATTGTGGACGTAGGTTTACAGTTATTCGTCCTCGGGCTGTACCTGCTCCTTTCTTGCCTAAACCAGAAATTTGCACTCTCACCTTTTCTTGTGGTAGACCAAGCGTTTTAGCTGCATATCTTGTAATAAATGATGCCTGGGATCCGGAGTCTACTAGGGCTCTGAGGTACTCCAAAATCCCTGACGATGTCTTGACTCTAATTAGGGCAGTTGCCAGCAAAACGTTGCGATGCTGTCTTACTACTAGGCTTGCAACAATGTTTTCTTTTTCATTGGTTGCTGTCGTACTGGAAGGCGCCGCCGTGGTCTTGGGAAGCTGCTGCTGCTGCTTACTAAAATCTTCGTGCAGAAGCCAATGATGTTTTTTATTACATACCTTGCATTTCCCTGGGCAAAAGTGTCTGGAGTTATATTTTGCTGTAGGCTTGAGGCAGTTAGAACAAGGTTTTTTATTCTTTATAAAGTTCCAACGTTCGGATACTTTTAGGTTGTTGAATTTTGGGCAGGATTTGATGCTGTGTGATCCTCACCGGTGGAAGCACGATACGTCAGTCGTGTTGTACGTCTTCGCTGTCCACCGATTCTGGTGACTTTCCCATGGTTTTCCAATTCCATTTATTCTGAGTTCGAGTTTGTTCCGTCTTTGTACAGCTTCCAGCGACTGAAATCTTGTTTCCAAAAAAATCAATAGTTGCTCGAATTTTTGCACCTCTCTTGGTGCCGTTAGTGACTGCTCATACAGTCTGTTGGTTTCCTTGTCCAACTTCCGTGTCACTATATGACACATGATAGGCCCCCATGTGGCCGTTTCTATTCCTAAGTTCTCAATTGCTCTTAGGCATTCTGCAGTCGTGTCATGGAGTTTCTTGATCCCCTTCCTAAATGTCGCTCTGGAGTGAATTCACCTTGATCTGTAGCCGTCTTATTCGAAACTGTCCCTCCTTGTCAGCAACTGTGGTCGTGTCCTCTTTTGGTGCTAGTGGCTGCTGTTAACTTTCTCCTAGTGTCGCTAGATTTTCTTCGTACTTGTCGAGCAGGGCAAACCCTTCATTGTAAACGTCTTTGGTTTACTGAAAAAAATTGTTTTTAAAATAAGGGTGTTCTTCCTCGACTTTCTTCGAATGATCTGAGTAGCTGGCCTCAAATTCTTCCCAAAGTTGTTTTAGGGTGGATCTGCGAGCGGTGATATATGCTGCATTTTTTCTTGATGGGCCATCCTTCTTCACGTTGATAATCTGTCTGCGAATGAATTCTGCTAAGTCTTCTTGGGCTTTGAAAATCTCCCTTCGCTGCGCCATCGTAACGGTCTTGTTCGAAGAGGGCTGGTACGTTTAAGGGATTACTGGACCAAATGCTAGGGGCTGGAACGTTTTAATGGATCGAAGGACCAAATGCTAGGGCCTGGAACGTTTTAAGAGCTCGAAGGACCAAATGCTAGGAGCTGGATCTTTTAAAGGATCGAAGGACCAAATGCTAGGGCTGGATCTTTTAAAAAATCGAAGGACCAAATGTTCAGGGTGGAGGGTATAGTGGACTGTATGATTTTAATTTGGAAATTACAGGATACCTCTTAGTGGTGCAAGAATTACAAAGGGGTTGCAAACCAACGGTCTCGTGCAGTCTCACACGAGATTATTTTAATAGACTTATTATCCGTGGTTGCAGAGGTTCGGTGAATACAGACAGATGTTAAAACTGTATTGTTTATTGACTAGAAAAGTTTCTATTTATATACATAAACTTATGACGTAAATTACAAGGTTCAGTTTATTTGCCCTAGTTGAGCTCGCATATGCACTTGCGTGTTCAATTTCATAACAAACAGATAGCAAGTTTGCATAATTGCAGTTTGTTTATCGGGTCATTCGACCAATGTTGACAAGAAACGCTGACTGCTTTGTTGTAATTTCCGCATATAACAGCCAGCTTACGAAATGTACGCATTTTTAATTTTAAAAGTTAAAATTATGTTTTGGTTTCTAAACATTGTTGTGTATGACCCCTGGAAAGGGCATTCTTAGTCTAGCTGCCTTTCTGGGGTAGCGGCCGAAGAAGGCTTATTAAACCGCACTTCGTGCAGTATTAACAAGCTATCAGCCTATATTAGTTGAAAAAAGAATAAGTTCAAGTTGCGCTTACGTTGCAAATATATGAGTAAACCTACTAAAATAGCATCGAACATGTCTATGAATAATTTTAAGATTTGACTAAACGAAAAGCGGGAGAAATAATTATTCCTAAAGAATTATCTCCAATTGCGGTTTCAGAAAATGACCTGCAGGAAATATCGCCCTAATGTAAATGAGAAATCTTTAGATCTTGGACGTCCATGCAAAATATTTGTTTTCCTTGATTGTTTGATGATTAATACGTATTCTCAATTTCGTAGGAATGCCTGACAATAGTTAATTAAATTTTAATAATTACTTGTTTATTTTTCATCATTTAACATACTCGTACATACCTTATTTTACAACAAACTGTTTAGCACATAGATTAAATGCTTTCAAAACATCCACAAGTGTATACACGTACTAGCTGTACTGTTTAATTTTTTTAATAAAAATCCCGCTTTGATTAATGCTGAAAATTACACCAAAATCCGATCGTGCGGAATAGGCCTTCGTCAATTAATATAAAACTGATATTGACGAAAGTGGTTTGTTGGAACTAGTTTTGGATAGTAAAAAAAGCTAATAATCGGTATTCAAAAAGATAAACGTTAAAATAAGGCTTTTATTGAAAAGGAAAACAAACAGAAAGAAAAGTAAAATTTCGAAATAGATCATAGATACCGTTGATACTAATTCACATTATGAAATGCTGTACCATAATTTTTCTACATTTTTAATTAAACATTACAGAAAAGTAAATCTTTGAGATGCACAGTTCTCTATACAATATAACAAAGTAATACTTTAGTTGCAGGTTTATGGACTTGACCTTATAGTAATGGGTAGAATCCTAGATTATAGAAATAGTGATTTTAACCAATATAGGCAAAACGACACAAGAAAAAAGCTCTGAGTCCACATTTTTGCGATATGAAAACGAAATAATTTCAGTATACCCGTATTTGTGGTGAAAACTTAAAAACTTTACAACGGGATCTTTAGAATGCTACATCCACCACACAGAGGACTAACAATAAAAATGTAAAAAACTTGTGTTTATTTTCGTAACTCGTAACTTCCATAAAGAAAATTTTTAAAAACATGAATAATTTCCACGTTATACAAAGAATAACATGTCTATAGGCTTTTATTTTCTTAAACAACAACCATATAAAATAAACTCCCCATAATATTATCATTATTCCCTGGATGTAAATTGTTATATGGCAAATACTCTGTTCGGTGGGAATATGTAAAAGCTATAATTAGTCTTCGCCCTGGAACATTTTAATGACGTGTCGGTTAATTGCTAAAAGTAACAAGAGCTTAAATAAATACTAGTACATCCACACGTGCTTAACCAATTGCTGGGTTAATATTGGTTCTTCGTTAGAAGGGACAAACATCTGCGCGCCTTTTGTAGAAAACGCCGTGAAAATTTCCCGGCACGGGCTTGAATAAAGATATAAAATGTTAATACGCATCAGCACAGGTAGCTTCTCCTCCAATTTCCGCAGCGTTATAAAACCGATATTTAAATTTGACCCACGCACGAGTAACCGTAACCCGCGCCAAGCACGGAATTTAGGCGAACTGTAATATAGCTAGCGAATAAAAATTCTATAGTGTGTTATTCCTAACAAGAAAAGAATTGTGCAATTTCATACGAAAATCAGCCGGGATATTGATCTTCCAGGAGAATCTCAGTTCGAAATTTTGAATTTTATTCGATATTTGATCTCTGTGAACGGTAGAGGGCCAAATTCTAAATCCGCTTGGCGAAACTTGCATTAATACATCGGACATGCTGCAGCTAAAAGCCAAATCTAAGCTTAATCTGCCAAGCCAACTATAGATGCACTTAAAGTGCATTAATAATTCAGAAAGTTTACAAACCGCAATTGCTTCTATAAGAGCACTCAGTTAATATAAATCAACTAATGTTTTGAAAATCAGAGATTATAGTAACTAAATAATAATTAAAGAAAGTGCAACAAATTTTCAAATATTTTAAATTATAATTAATGAATTTCTCTGCCATAATTTTATGAACTGGTAACACTGAAACTTGTGCGCGGATGATCTCACGGTGATCGCTAGGGATAAGAGAAGCTTAGGAGAAGCGATTGAAAAGAGAGAACGAGAAGCGAAGAAACGGGGCCTAATAATCAATCAGGAAAAGAGTAAATATATGGAAATAAGCAGAGGATCCACGATGGTAGCACCCAAAAAAAAAAAATAGGAAACTACGAGTTCGGAGTAGTGGAAAATTTCAAATATTAGGTATTATGATTAACAATAAAATTAATAGAAGCGTGGAGATCGATCACAGGATATAAGTGGGACATAAAACGTACTATAAATACAAAGACAATGAAAAGTAAAAGCATAAGTGTGAAGACAAAAATGAGGGTGTATAGAGCAGCAATTAGACCGGTGGTGACCTACTGCGCAGAGACGATGAACATAACAAGCTCGGACTACGAAAAGCTAAGAAGATTTGAAAGGAAAATGATAAGAAGGATATACGGGCCAAAGAAATTAGCAGACGACGAATACAGAGGACTAATGAACTTCGAAATACAAAACATCCTAGGAGGAGAAGATATAGTGAAGGTAATGAAAGTGCAAAGACTTCGCTGGTATGGCCACATAAGAAGAATGGAAGACACTAGAGTGGTAAAGAAAATTACAATGTGGAGAATGGACATAGGAAGGGGAAGAGGGTGGCCAAAAAGCAGATGGGAAGACCAGGTACTAGAAGACATAAGGAAGCTAGGGATACAAGAATGGAGGAGAAAGATAATGGACCGAGACACATGGAAGAAGGTAACGGGAGAAGCAAAGACAAATGACAGGCTGGAATAAGTCAAGAAAGAAAGAACGTGGACTAACTCACCACAAAAAGAGAGTTCTAGAGCTGAGGAAAATGAGCGGCTACAATTCCTTAAGGAATGTACAGCCTGTATATATAAACACTGAAACGTTTATTTTTTAATCCAAATAATGAATATTTAAACATGCTTCAGCAACCTTACAAACATTGCTAAAAATACCGTATGAATAAATATTTTACATAATTTATAAAACAGAGGTAAAAGCGTTTACAAATAAATTTGCTTATGGTTGTTGTGTGCCCGGTGATATGAAAAACTCAAGAAAATTTATTACTAAAACATTTTCTGTATATATTACTAAATAATGTATTTGAAAGATAGTAATGCAGCCACTATTGGTGGTCGTTGTCTCTATTATAGGGATATATTGTGATGGTCTTAGGCCCAGGACTCGACTCTGCTAGCAGTGCAAATTAATGAACATTTCAATAAGCACAGAGTTGAGGTGTTTTATATAACTGCAATGCTAAACTTAAATTTCAAATAATAAATGCATTGGTAAAGAGATGCCAGTATTGATAAAGTAATTAAGTAAGGGACGCAAAAGGCAAGCTTGTTTTTCACAGGGGTCGAAGTTGACTTGCAAATGCATAATGAATAGCCGAACCGAAAGAAATTAATAGTCACAGAAAGGTTTGCTATGTGCAAGTAAAAAAAGCGTACTTTCAATAAAGCTAGTCAGTGAAATTTGTGAGGATTATAAAAAGGTAAGGAAGCCAGACTGAAATAACAGTACATTGCAATAGAGCAATCTGAAGAAAGCAGGCAGAAGGACATGGAAAAGCAATTAAGAAGCAATGAACTCTATAATTAAACAGTGCATTTAACGCGAGTGAAAAACAAGAGCAAATAATATAACGTATTTGTGTGTGTGGCGCAAATAAACGATTTTTAAATATAAGAAACAGACAATATTTAGTTTCCAAGAAATTTGAAAATTTAAAATTATGTAACCAAACTTATTTCCATTATGTTCTTAAATTAACCAAAACTTATTTTCGTTAGCATAGTTACTATAGCAATAGACTCTAATTTGTTGAATAACGGCGGAGGGAACAAAAGAAATAAATTATTGAATGACAGGGCAAATTTGTGCTCCACATTAATTACTGTTTTAATATAGAATAAAGTGTTTTACCTAGATAAAAAGTACACAGTTTTATTCTACACGTCTCCGTGCTTTTGTACAAGTGTTTCTGACAAGATCCATAACATAAAAATTAAAATTTTCCTTTCGCCTCCGATTGTGTGTTTGGGAGCGAGCACCTCCAGTTTCCGATCATCGACTACAACCCAAATTCTCATCTGAGCCAAGAGATCAACATTCCAGGGCGTAGTGCAGCTCGGTAACAACGTCTCTAGGAGATTTGACTTCAAGGGGGCCAGTAACAGCGACAATATTGCAACGGCGTCATCTCGAAGACCCGAAGCAGTTCGGCCGATAATAAGGTACAAATTTTGCCTAGAAGATATCTATGTTAGCTCCGGGAAATTTATGTGCATGCTAGATCAGACCTTACTTAACAACATTCGAGCATTTCTACGGCTACAGCGAAGGCGCATTTAGAATTATCAGCGAGGCGTCCCGTATTTGAGGTTATGCGAAGGTAAAACAATTGTTAAATTTTCGGCCGCGTCCATATGACGTCACAAAATAAATTAATGCCTGAAACAAAAGCTGTTAATTACCGCCAAGGCGCAGAGATTTTAATAAATACCTTTTCGAATGTTCATAATTTCGGGTATTTTAACGTCAACAACGCACACTGCACGACCCAAACCATTTTGTAGTTATCTTTTGACCGTATTGCAAACAATTAGCTACTGCGCATTAGAACTAATTGCGGTGAACAGGAGCGTATTCAGATAATTTGTAATTTACAGTCAATTTGGAACCCAACTGAGTTAAAGAGTTATTGTTCTACCTGAGCTAGCTTTTATTATAATTAATTGCAGGTAAATAAAATATTAAAAGGGCATATTATCATTTATTCTGGGCAGTAAATAAGTACAGCTCATATTTTAACCAGCCTAGTAATTTGCTTACAGGCAAAGTACAAGTGTTTGTGACAAGATCCATAACATAAAAATTAAAATTTTCCTTTCGCCTCCGATTGTGTGTTTGGGAGCGAACACCTACAGTTTCCGATCATCGACTACAACCCAAATTCTCATCTGAGCCAAGAGATCAACATTCCAGGGCGTAGTGCAGCTCGGTAACAACGTCTCCAGGAGATTTGACTTCAAAGGGGCCAGTAACAGCGACAATATTGCAACGGCGTCATCTCGAAGACCCGAAGCAGTTCGGCCGATAATAAGGTACAAATTTTGCCTAGAAGATATCTATGTTAGCTCCGGGAAATTTATGTGCATGTTAGATCAGACCTTACTTAACAACATTCGAGCATTTCTACGGCTACAGCGAAGGCGCATTTAGAATTATCAGCGAGGCGTCCCGTATTTGAGGTTATGCGAAGGTAAAACAATTGTTAAATTTTCGGCCGCGTCCATATGACGTCACAAAATAAATTAATGCCTGAAACAAAAGCTGTTAATTACCGCCAAGGCGCAGAGATTTTAATAAATACCTTTTCGAATGTTCATAATTTCGGGTATTTTAACGTCAACAACGCACACTGCACGACCCAAACCATTTTGTAGTTATCTTTTGACCGTATTGCAAACAATTAGCTACTGCGCATTAGAACTAATTGCGGTGAACAGGAGCGTATTCAGATAATTTGTAATTTACAGTCAATTTGGAACCCAACTGAGTTAAAGAGTTATTGTTCTACCTGAGCTAGCTTTTATTATAATTAATTGCAGGTAAATAAAATATTAAAAGGGCATATTATCATTTATTCTGGGCAGTAAATAAGTACAGCTCATATTTTAACCAGCCTAGTAATTTGCTTACAGGCAAAGTACAAGTGTTTGTGACAAGATCCATAACATAAAAATTAAAATTTTCCTTTCGCCTCCGATTGTGTGTTTGGGAGCGAACACCTTCAGTTTCCGATCATCGACTACAACCCAAATTCTCATCTGAGCCAAGAGATCAACATTCCAGGGCGTAGTGCAGCTCGGTAACAACGTCTCCAGGAGATTTGACTTCAAGGGGGCAGTAACAGCGACAATATTGCAACGGCGTCATCTCGAAGACCCGAAGCAGTACGGCCGATAATAAGGTACAAATTTTGCCTAGAAGATATCTATGTTAGCTCCGGGAAATTTATGTGCATGCGAGATCAGACTTTACTTAACAACATTCGAGCATTTCTACGGCTACAGCGAAGGCGCATTTAGAATTATCAGCGAGGCATCCCATATTTGAGGTTATGCGAAGGTAAACCAATTGCTAAATTTCCGGCCGCGTCCATATGACGTCACTAAATAAATTAATGCCTGAAACAAAAGCTGGTAATTACCGCCAAGGCGCAGAGATTTGAATAAATACCTTTTCGAATGTTCATAATTTTGCTTATTTTAACATCAACAACGCACACTGCACGACCCAAACCATTTTGTAGTTATCTTTTGGCCATATTGCAAACAATTAGTTACTGCGCATTGGAACTAATTGCGGTGAACAAGAGCGTATTCAGATAATTTGTAATTCACAGTCAACTTGGAACCCAACTGAGGTAAAGAGTTATTGTTCTACCTGAGCTAGCGTTTTATTATAATGAATTGCAGGTAAATAAAATATTAAAAGGGCATATTATCATTTATTCTGTGCAGTAAATAAGTACAGCTCATATTAAAACCAGCCTAATAATTTGATTACAGGCAAAGTACTTTTCACAGTAAAATATTAAACATAGAATTGTGCATATTGGATTTTGCTCTAACTTACAATTTAATTAATTAAAACCCAGTCATTAGAGAGCATCCATTGCGGTATGTATAGCAGTCGCACCATATCAGGTGACCTCTACGAACGTTTCCATTTAAGAGATCATTGTTAAATAAAGCAATAGAAAGTGGTACACTATTCTGTAACGGTAGAGTAGGTATTGTAGTTGTAAATAATGCTTACTAATAGTATAAGTATTTTAGTAACTTTTCTAGCGAAATTTTAGATTAATTTTTTTATATTCTTTACCACATTGTTATATTTAGTTATAGGGCTATATTGTGGTAGCGGGTAGACACTCTTCTATAAAACTGGATATAGCAACTTATAACATCAAATCATTGGCTAAAGACGAAAAACTCTATGAACTGAAAGAGGACCTATAGAAAATAAAATGGGATATATTGGGAAAGGCGAAGGATGCCTTATATTACCGTCAGAACATATCTTCTATTACAAGGAAAAATATGACGAGATCGTTGACGGAATCGGATTCCTAATACACAAAAGAATCGCCGAAAACATCACTACATGCCATGCCATCCCTGAACGAGTAATACCTGTTGTCCTAATGATCACACCAAAGATCTCCGTGCAAATCATCCAAGTGTATGCACCCACCTTAACACACGAAGATCAGGAAGTAGAAGAAATGCATGAGCAAATAATTGAAGCCATAACTAAATATCGGAGTAACTACACTATAGTAATGCAAATTAGGTTGCAGACAAGAAAAGCCGAAAAAAAAATGTAAAACTACGGCTATGGAAACAGAAATAGCTGAAGAGAACTATTAATATCGTACCTAGAAGAACACCATCTGCATGCGATGAACTACTTTTTTTTAAGAAAAAACCTCAACGAAAGTGGATGGCATCAAGTGGAAGGATAAAAGATAAAATACCAAAGAAATTGTCAAAGACGTCACAGTGCTGAATAACTTCAGTACAGACAGCGACCATAAACTGGTCCGGACAAAACTGCAAATTAACTTGAAAATGAAGCGCTATCTAAGAATCAAACGAAATAAAAGTCAAACAAAAAACTAACAGAATACAAAGAAGAATATAAGAACATCTTAAAAAACCTACAACCCGAAAACTTAGAAAACCTAACAATAAATAACATGAATAAGTTGATGACAAATACAATTTTGAAAACTAAGCAGAAGGTGGCGGAAAAGGGAAAAGGAGAAAACTGACCACTAAATCTCTAGAAATGCTAAAAAAATGACAGCTACTAAATCAAAATAAAAGACTCATAGAGTATTCTGAACTAAATAAAACCATTGGAAAGCAAATAATGGAAACATTAAGAAAACAACAAGAAGAGCGAACTGAAAAATTATAAAAAAAAACAAAAACGTGAAACTTATGAGACCAGAAAAAAGTTAAAAAAAGATTACAGGACTAAACAATGAAGAAGGAATGGTGCTACGGCACACAAAGAAAATGATTGAAGCTATTGAGAACTACTATGAAAACCTGTATGAGAGCAAGACCCAGCCATCTGAAGCTTCGAACATAATCTGAAGAAGAAGATCATGAACGTCAATTAAGAGGATCCTTACCTGACTTAACTGAAGATGAAATTGTAAAAGCAGTTAAAGACAGGTTGGCTTTAGAAAGGGCTTTAGTATAACAGACCATCTCCTCACGTTAAAAATTCTAATTAAAAAACCCAACGAATACAACTTTCCACTCTACCTCGCATTTATTGATCATGAAAAGGCCTTCGACAGAGGGAAAGACTAATTAACTTCGAATTGACCACAGATACAGAACCTTACTACAAAACATACATGAGAAAGCAACGAAGAAGATACAGATGGATGCATTTTAAATTACAAATCCTATCAAACTGTCTAGAGGAGTAAGACAAGGTAACACGATATCACCAAAACTTTTCACTGCAGCCTTGGAAGACATCTTCAAAAAATTAAGAGTAGAACTTTGTAACGCTAGCATCTGCATACCTTTATAAATGAACATTAACCAATGTATTTAAAATTTTTAAAACAGCTGTTCTAAGGTAATTATTATTACTTTAGGAGAAATTTCAGCCAAGGTTTGTGTTCAAAATAGTTACTTAGTTCATTCTTTTTTAAACAATATGAAATTATTCAAAATCAACAAATTCAGTATTAGTCAAAACAAGTTAATTCATAAATATGTTAATAAGGCGTTACGTTTAATTGTAAATCACAGCTTCGTCAGACATATACAAAATAAAAGATTAAGTTAAAAAGATTACTATTTGTGAATTTAAGTGTAATGAAATAATGGTTTAATTATTAAGTGAAAGAATACTTTATCAAACAAGTAAGTGAAAGAATACTTCCTCAAATAAGTATCGAATCTTTGCTTTTTTTTTAAACATCGAATTTATTTTTGATTCATCATGTAAAATTTGATAATTGTTAAAAAAATTCAAGAATTATTTTTATTAACATTTTAATAAAATTGTTAAAAAATGTTTTACTATTATTCCACCCGAGCTGCCCCTTTGCATCGACTGTTAAGCTGGTCTGAGCAGTTTATTGTTGGAGGGTTGTGTGATATGGTGGGTTAATGATCATTTAGTGGACCGTAGTATTGGTTCGCGAATTAATATCATCGTAATCTCGTAACTACCCTGTAGCAATAAGCAACTAAAACGAAGTAAATCCTACTTTGAAAATAAGAAATACCAGAAAATCAACTCACGAAAAGATCAAGGTACCGCGATTACGCCAATACCAGACAAAAGTACCTACGGACAACAACAAAATTCTGATAACAACAAAGGTAATCACCCTAAAGTAGACGAGTGGATCTTCCCTACAGAACCCAACTAACCACTCAAAGAAAAATTAATAAAACCTTTGTAGAAACCTTTGGATTAAAAGTAGCAATCCAAAAATACGAAATTAGTAACTTCAGCAATTTATGTAGTTCATCACAAACCTGCGTCTCCATCACACATCACACGTATCTATGAAACTCGCCTAAACTAACATCAAACAGTTAATTACAAGCCCGTCAAATTTACATTTTAATTAAAATTATCGAAAGAGTTTTAACTACTGCATAAATGTATTCGTCCATTAAAAATCTACCTATCTCACCATCTACCTGAAAACTTAAGTTAAACTGGAACGGTTTTATTGGGGTCAAGTTCTAGCAAAAATTGGGACATACATTAAGCTGGCATGTAGTTCGAGACAGCTACTTCATGAATAACCCAAATACTCCCTATTTTGCGATTCCAAGGGTTAATTACTCTCACTGTCAGTGAAATTCTCTCCCGGCTAAAGCTCAAGTTCGTAATGTACGGATATATCGCTTGTTTATGGCTCCAAAGTCAAGGCTGTTCGGCTACTGCCAGACGACACGCCACCAGTGATGATGTGGCTAAATACAATACATACAAGGAATCGTGTTTTAATTATAGAGATAATATAGACTGAAAGCAACTAAATAACTATTATTAGCGCTCTCACGCCATAACATGCGTTTTAGAAGGGACACAAGTCCTTAATAGGTTTATTATTGATGCGATGATTCATTTGTGAACGAAATAATAGCTGTGATTTAGGTGTAAATCGTATTTTTTTTTGTTTATGGTTATATTATTTTGTACTTCTATTGTCGTGTATTTTGTGCATACACAACATATCGTTATAGAAATCATTATTGTAGAAATTGCCCTTTATCGGTAATGTGTATAAACTTCAGTATAATACACAGTAATCAAGTTATTCCTGTACCTACTATACATGCAACGCCATTGTCCTGCTAATATAAGTAGTATAAAGATTTCTATTTGTGGTTCCATACCTAACTAGATCAACAGTTTGTCTATTCAATTAACATATGTTTATAGAATACAAATAAAGACATTCCTAGGCAGAAATGGAAACAAAAGTAAAACAAATCGACAAGTTAAAGCTAGATTTAGTTTTAAAATATATTAGTAACATCTTCAATTTAAAATTTAACTGACAAGCTTTATCATTACCGTGTTATTTAAATTGGCTCATTCTCTTCCTTTCCTCTAATGTTTGCAAATACACATTATACAAATAATATAATATTTGTATGAATAATTATATTTAAAATATACTATTCCACATTTTGAAATATTCACCTCCAGAACTAATTTTAGCTCTCAAATATTTTCCCATAAACATACTATAGATGGGAAAAGCTTGCTACTGCCAGCTTGCACATATTTTGAGGTTAGCCTAAAGCTATGCATCACTGAATTACCCTAAATGCACTTAAATACTATCCAAAAATAAAATTAATATAAATCCTTATGTTCGCTACGGTTAGCGTGGAATAACAGTTTTGCTTATGGTCTGCACTACTATGCGTTTGCTCATAGAGTTTTGTTGGCCTTCTAAAAGGAATATGAGGAATATCTGTTGAGATTGACGTTTGAAGCGTAGGTATCTGACGTCTAGAGTTGGCTACGCCTCTCGTCTAAAAAAATGATACTGAGAGCTGATGCACATTAAGACCTAATTTGGGTTGCCCCAATTAATGCGTAATATATCGATTATGTCTTAGTTCATCCGAGGGTAGTTGTTGAGATTCGGAGAGTGGTTTACCTAATTCGTAAAGCTATGCGTTGAGCGGCAGTACCATTTAACACCGCTTCATAGTAACTTTCAGTTTCGATCAGGAATTCTAGTGCCATTGCGTCACATTGTAGTGTTATTAGCCTATTTTTGTTTTTGTTACTTAAAAATAGGAAAACAATTTGAGAAAAGAAGCAGACAATTCGTCGAAATTTTGCAAGACTTCATTCCCAACTCAATCTAAATGGAGATTAGATGAATAGCTGAGAAATTGTTACTGTTCCCGATTCTATTTTGTGAACAGTCCCGAGATAGAACCTATATGGTAAAGTTAAATGAACCCAGCGATGTTAGGTAAGCCGTAAATAATCTACGTCGGCAACTTTGTAAAGTAACCCCATTCTATTCTTTAGATATTTACTGAGTCAACACCTTCGGATTATTTAGAATGGGACTATAGAAAGCAGGTTCAAGCCGTTTTTCATATCGAGTAATCTTTGTAAATAAACGACACATCTGTGAGATAATTACCCCATTATTGTAAGTTTTTTATTGGTTGATGGCTTTTATCGGTGGGTTTTTCTTGATTTGTGTGTTTATTTGTAGGCTCAGCGTATCGGATTTATTTATTTATATTCAAATGAACATTTTGCAATTGAAAAATCTAGTGAAGCGAATTAGTTTGTTAATGAACGTTTTTGAAATATTTCCGCTTACGTAAATTTTGTCCTTCACGCATCAAAGCAGTAGTACTTCATATACTCGTGCTTTGACATTTAATTAATATAATGCTAAACTTCGATTTTTAAACGCTATGTGATCACATGGCGTATTTAATATTATTTTCACGCGAATGTAACATCTAACATACATTACTTCAGTACCAGTAACTATCTTTATATAAATATTGCTGTAAAACTATTGTATATAAATGATTTAGTTTATACGATTCCCGAAAACAGATACCCTTGCCCCTACAATTTATTTTTGTTCTTGTCTTTGCATAAAAGTCAATTATTATGGGCATACGTAACACATTTTCCACAATCACAAATTATATGAGACTGTTTTACACACGTAGTAGCTCAAGGTTTATAAAATACTACACACAAAATTAATTAAGTTCGTGAGTTCGTAGAAGTAAACAATAATAAAATTATTTGAGGATCAAAAAAAAAAAATTTTAGTGACTCTTTCAAACACCCATTTTCGCCAGCTTAATTATTAGAATAGAGCTCAACATTACAATAAAATACCCGAGTTAAAGAAAATTAAACAACCCAAATTCCTTCGAAGTAGTTTTATTATTGCACCAAAAAGGAAAAACCAAACACTAAAATAACAAGTCTGTTTTGTTTCAAATAAATAAATAAATAAATAAAGTTGAATCAAAACGCCGTTCATAAATTACTGCTATTTATTTCCAAGTAAGTAAACGTTTCGAAACAAAATTACGCAAGTACGCAAACAAATTGGCTTTTCTTGTGCAGTATTTAAAGTAATTTTTAATTCGGCAACACTAGGAGGCGGAAACATATTCCTGTTTTGGGAAATAGTGATTTTTTCAAAAACCGTTACTTGAGAGTTTCAGGTTCAATGAGCTATCAAATGATTAACTAAGGCAAATAAATATTTAAATATTAGGACCTATGTGACTCCTCGTTCAAAATTTAACTTAATTAAGAAAAGGCTCAATAAAAGTTGCATTACAATTATTGGGTGTTGTATTTCGTACGGTAATAGAGGGCGTTTCTTTTAAGTCGATTGTGTGGCTTCTGGAGGTACAATAGAACATAAAAAGAAGTTAAAAATGTCTGTAAAGTATTCGCCTTAGATCACTAGTTTTCTTATAAACCATCTTTAAAAATCTAAAGATACGTTTTAGGGATTCCTGAATTTGTAGTGAAACGACATGTTTTAAAAGCATGCGAGTAATACACGCTTTAAAATTAGCGAGTTTTATAAAGGCTTGAAATAATACGATAAAGTTAAATTGTATGCACGAGTGAATCGCTTAACGTCGAGGCGAAATCGAGACGTTAATGATTCAAGCGTGGATAATAATAATGCATATTTGTTGCCTCTTTATGTTTCTTTACAACAGGGCTATCTAACATGTGGCCCGGGGGGGGGGGGCGCATGCGTCCCGCCAGTATATTTTTGCGGCCCGCGGATCAAATTCTCTCTTGAGTCCACCAGTCCTGATCTTGTCCACTCCTTTTCTACCTAGGCCCTCCGGTCTGACACGCTGAACTGTCTAACGGAGTAACCCTCCAACCCTTACCAGACCAGGCTTTAAGGAAGATGACGTGTTGTACTGGCAGCCCGAGAAGTTCAAATTTTCCGCAAGAGCAAGACCGCTAGAATTCGATTTTACCTTGATTGTTGAACTTTTTTGGGAAATAGAATCCCTGAGGCTTTAACCCTGTCTTAATACGCTGTCTTGCAGGACTAACTGCTTAAAAACCATTTCCAACCGCCTAATTTTTAAACGCAAATCCCGGCGCCCCTAGAGATGAAATACTCCTCATAACCTCGTTTTACTAATAATTAAACCTTTAACCTGTAATAATCGCAGCCTCTACTCCGCTTGTGAGCGGCTAAAGTCATGTAGCCGTTCTTCATAAACTCCTGGACTTCGACGTTCGATTCCACAGCCCGCAAATTCCCTACCGGAAGAATGTCAACGTCATTTTCCGGCTCAAGGCGAAAAAATTCCTTCTGCAGGATTTGACACCGCGTTCGCTCCAGGAACGACGCCTAGCCGTCGTAAGGTACCAGCAACTTCTGCACCAGGATTTAGGCACTAACGCCCGCCTCAGGTAACCCTTAAAATCGCTAAATTCACCGGAAAATTACAGCTTAAAATCGCTGCTGAGTGGAAGGTCAAGTTTGCAGAAACAACAGACCTACTCAGCCCATTTCCCGAAGAATCGGCGTGCGTACCGGCGGACTACCAATAGGGACCCGCAACACTCGCCGTTGCATTGGGTTGCTGCTCAACCCACGAAGCCAGACATTGTTCCAGAAGAACATGTTAATTTTAAATAATGTGCAACTCACGAGTTATTTTTAATTAATTATTGTAACTAGCTAAAAACATTATATTTGTTTTGGTAATTATCTGGTGTTTTACCTAATCGAACATATATTTGAGTGAACGTATTTCTCCGATTTGAGCTTAACCCGAGGGGTAAATCTTTGACGCCCTTAGTAAGGGGGTGAAACGTCACATTTCTATATGTACATTTACACTAATTGATTTTTTTTCCTTTGTCGGTATTTCAAGAACGGAAAGGAATTAACCTAAAGTGAATATAATTTTTTTTTGTTTAGAATCACTTCTAGAACATATGGTGTAAGTTTGCTGGTTACCTCAGGGAACACCCTGTATATCTCTTTTATGTTTCAGTGATTTTTGTAATGTAACCTAAGCTTCTTGAATAAATAAAAATTAGTATTGAAATATACGTGTTTTATATTTATTACAAATCACTCACAAAGTCGCATACGACACATTTTATGATGCGGCCCTCACAACTTTCAAATTTTTTGCAGTGGCCCTTGGGCCCCTTGAAGTTTGACAGCCCTGCTTAACAACATGTACTTTGTAATTTTGGGTCCCATTATTGCCAAGGGCAGAGCCTAGAGTATGTGCAAATGATTTTATCTATTTTTTAGTTAAAAAACAAAATTTTTTAGGGTGCTCACCCTATATATATATATATTACCGAAATTTTCTCGGTTTTATACCAAGAAGGCATACAAATATTTTTCAATGATAATTAACATCTATTTAAATGGCTTCTAAAAACTCTAATCTGCCCATTATTAATGAATTACTTTCACAAAGACGAACTGTTTCAACTTTTCAAAACCCTTTTTAAATACCTACTTAAAGTAACAACAAAATATACTAATTTAACAAAATTTTTTTCTAAAATTTAGCACCTTTTTCAAAATTTTGAGCGAAAATTTTGTATTTAGGAAATTACATTTTAAACAACTTATTTTTGTAAAATATTTCTCTATCGTGGCTAGTAAAGACATTTATCACAACTATTTAAAAAGTAAATCACGTTACAACTTTTGTTTGGCCCGTTTGTATTCTTTTTTCAACCACCTCTGATCGCCAGGGTTTGATATACCAAAAACTCTAAATAAAAATGTTTCCTCTTTGATGCCAACTTTTTGGCGATCGCTGTATAATTAAATATAGCTATTGGAAAAAAGTATATGCCACCCATGAATAAAGAGATTTTATTTATTCGTGGAAACTAACTCACTCAGCTCCGCCTTGCAAGCTAAACCTTTGCCCTCATTGGTAAAAATTCTCTTTATTAATTTGTACCATAAATAACTTCTTAGTTCTTATTTTCTTCTCGGTGTTAAAAAACGCCAGTTTTTGGAATTATTTGTATTGCAAAGTATTCAAACTTTCGTCATCTACAAGCTATCTAGGACGTAACGCTACAACAACGCAATAAAGTAGAAAACATATTGCAACCTTTACAAACTACAACTAGCGTTTAATAGATAATTGCTATATATCTTTAATATCGAATTTTAATTCAAAATATATACTTTCGATAGAATCCTATGTTTTAACTTGAATTTATCCTAACAATTAACATTCACTGTTATTTGAAAAGTTTAATAGAAATATTTAACCCTTTAATGTACAAAGAAACATAAAAATCTTAACAAAACTTTTCGTTCTATCAAAAATTTTAATGAAAAGTAGAAACCCTTAAGTAGGTATAGGAATGTTCCCGTATTAAACCACATTTCGAAAATACGTCAAGGTAAAGTGTCAGTTACAATTAGTGGCAAATTGAAAGCAAGTATCTTGCAATAACTTAATTCAAATCAATATGTTGTTTACCTGAATCTAATTTGAACAGAAGTGAACGTAACAAATACTGTTCTAGCAATAGGAAATGCGACAAAAGCCATTCTCGTGAATCAATATTGAAGTTACTTAGTTTAATTTAATTTTCTATGGCATCGCTTTTACTGCCACTAAAACGTTATTACTGTTATTACTTTTATTAGATAGCTGGAAAACTGTAAATTCTAAACGGCAGTTAACAAGACTTCTGAAAATAATTGTTTATTTGAGTTACATTTGTAACAACATCTGTAGGAAATGAATGTTGTTGAATTTATAAGTTATTATTTATGATACAGGGCGCCGTAGACTAAAATTTGAAAATGTAAAATAACTGGTGAGCGTTTAATAATAATTAAAATGTATAAAGTAATCAAATCAACATCGAATATTTAACCCATTGTAAAACAAGTAATAGTATACTAAATCAAGAGGCAAATAAAACAAGATATCTTGACACTATCTACAGTTTCATTATGCCATGTAGAAAAACGTTTTAAAGTGGATACTTTTTGTATGACTTTATTATTACGTACAGTTTATGCTAATTTTCACAATAAAGTATACAATTTATAACGCTAATACAGATTTATCGGTAGAATTTTAACGCTACATAACATTATTTAAAATGTTCATTTCCATTTTCCTTCCTAGTTATATTTTAAAATGATGTACTCACCACAAACACCGATGTTTTACTAATTAGCATATGTATTTATGATACAGCCCTAAAAATTTATTCTCTGGCTGCGAAATACGAAAACCTAAATTTTAATAATCTACAAAACATCAACCCTTGAAACAAGGAAGTTGCTGAACCGTCACAATTTAGAGCTGGGCTAAGCATTTAACCTCCAAGCAAAGAATTAATTTACATTTGATTTCGCAAAAAAATGTATATGTGGCACGGTCAAAGAGAATCATCAAAGAGCTCCACGGCAACTTAAGCGAAGGAATTTGTTGCTATGGCCATCGTGTTGAAAGGTGACGGACCGGAAAATCGCCGCCAAGTGAGTGTCACAACAAAGTCGATTCGGCGACAATTTTTATTCCAGCGAGAAGACTCTAATTAGCAAACAAATGTGACTCTCGTCGCCGGCGTTTTGATCTCCGTAAATTAGAGCTTTAATTTAATCAACAAATTGGCCTAGAAAAAGCGCATGGAAACGCTCTTACCGGCGAAAGCCGAATAATTACTCCTTTGTTGTTTTTCATGCGAGGTGCTGCAATTTGTTAAGTCTATGGGGCTATTACGAATACCTAATGGGGGTTTTCAGGGAAACATAGAGTGGATTAGTGTCAGAGATTGGCCGTTAATTATGAAGTATTCCTAAAAATACTCTTGGGTCAACGTAACTCCAGCCTTGAAACTTTCCACCATTCTGTAAACGCAATATTCTCATAATTCATTAATAAAGGGTTATTCTTCAATAGATGTTTAGATTAGGATCAATTAAAAAGTAATTATTTCGGAATGCGATATCACAACATAAAAGATACTTTTGGGTAGAGAAACCGCACGTGTTTGGCCGATGGTCAGACTTGATCATTCATTGGTAGCAACTTCATCTGTCAGTATTAATTAATAACGATTTTAGCAATTCCAGTTCCAATTATTGGACCGAATCGCGGCCATGAATTATTGATATTTAGAATGCTCTTTACTGATTAAAGCTGTATAAAATAGCCATTCAAAAATTTATCAGAGTTTTGCTAGCTAAAGACTATGATTTTTAGATTACATTGTTTATAATAGAATAATATATTGTTGATTAAAACTTAAAAATGCCTTTAAAATAGAGACCAAACAGTAATTTAAATTATACTTACAATAGCTAACATTTTCTTTAAATGCAGGAAAACATAGTAATTGTTTTCGCAACAAAAAGTATGTTGAAAAGACTTTATATGGGCTAAAACTAGGATAAAAGGTCAAGAAACAGTTAGCTGCGTTTCAAAACAACAGGGTGGGGGTGAGAGGGGAGGGAGTAGATTCACCAAAGGTCTGATATACGTCGAATGTAACAATGTGTTTCACTTCTCACCTTCACACCCATGTATTTTTACTTCCTTTTACAATAAAGGAAGTATTGGATTCACCCCAAAAATTCGAAATTGAGTTTTCAACAGATCTTCACGTTTTAGACTCCCCTGAACCCAAAAAACATATTTTTTTTCATTGGTCTGTCTGTCTGTCTGTGTGTGTGTCTATCTGTCTGTCTGTCTGTGGACAGAATATCTCAAAAACGAAAGGAGGTATGGCGTTGAAACTTCATATATAAGTTTTGTGTACTATGTAGATGCGACTGCAAGTTTGTGATTTTTCAGTTTTTTCGATTTTTTCAAAAACGGCTCTAACGATTTTTTTCAAACTTCAAATTTTTTTACATTTTGAATGTGTATTGATATGAGGTAGGTGATTTTCCAGTTGAATACTTCCAAAATGGGTTTCTTTTGTTTTTTTTTAAAAATTTTTATTAACTCCTATTTTAAATAGAACACCCGGTATATTATTCCATTTTTGAATTCAGCTTAAAATTCTAGAGAAAAATTTGTCTCTTCAACTAACGCTCTATTTTGTACCGTTTTTGCAGAATATGTAATTTTTGAAAATTTTTGACGATTAAAAATTATAAGATCACTGTAAAAGGAAGTTGTGTGAGTGTATCACACCAGATTTTTCTTATTTATTTTGTATTCTATATAAAATTGTGGTACGTACTACCCTTTTTACAATTGTTTTAACAATTTTACCGTAAACCAGTTTACTGCGATCAAGAATAAATGCGAAAAACATGAAAAATTATAGTAATGCGAATTATGTAAAACAAGTTACTAGAAAAAGTTGCTCAAATCCACATTTTTATCCAAAAATTATTATTATTACTATTTGATGTTTCACTTTTCACCTATACCCCCCGTTTTATTTATTGTCTAATCGGTTTAAAATATTTGTCAATTATACTACTCTTTAAAAGAGTTGTTACATAACATTCGAATAATATACACATTTTAAAATATACATTATCCTTAAAGGGATTGGCACACACACCCAGGTAGAAATTAAGAAATTGCTTTACTTCTTTTATAAAGACCGAAAGAGATATCTCAAACATATTATAGCTATTTATAAAACGAGTTCGGAAATGCTTCATTTTGTGTAACGCGTGGGATTTTGCTGGAGCAAAGCGAGATCCCACAAAGTCAGACAAGTTACACACTATCGTATTTCCTAACATGTTTTATACAAGCTTTTTCTAATTTTGATCAAACATGACTCTTTAAATCTTAAACTGATTAAATTATAAATGCCATGTCAAATAAATATCAATATTGAAGATAACTGCGCTTTTGCTTTTTCGCACGTCAATTTGATATAATTTTCATCACTAGTTGGAAAATATTTTCATTTGATAATTGTTGTGACGTTGCGAAACTTCTGACAGTTTGGAAAAATGACAATATGTCAAAATTAGAACAAAATTTGATGTGATACACGCACACAACTTCCCTTTACAGTAATCTTATAATTAACCAAACCTTTGTTTTTAGCGAAGCAATAAAACTCAATAGTCTTCTCTACGAACATTTATTTTAAAGTTATGGGTGGCGACTTGTTTCGAAACCAAAATGGTTTCATCCTCAGGCGACAATGATCATTAGTAGAAGTAGTTGCGTGCTGTTCGTCTTCAATGAGAGCCACTTCTTTATTTGCCTAATTTTCAATTTCTAAATTTTAATGTATTAACCAGTACAACGATCTTTATAAAGTAGTTTGCTGGTTAATTAATTTTTCTTCTCCAATGTGGTGTGTTTTTAATACAATTCCTTTCTCGTCTTCAACGTTTACAATCTTAATCTCATTTTAACTTAACTTTAACTACTTCTACTAATGATCATTATGGCCTGAGGATGAAACCAGTTTGGTTTGGAAACATAAAATAAATGTTCGTGGAGAAGACTATTGAGTTTTATTGCTTCATATCAAGGCATCTCCGCTAAAAGCATGACGGATCAATTTCCTATTTGTTTTCAGGTTTTTTAAAAACCCGGTATAACCGGAAGTGATATCACAGTCAAAATATTGTAGTAGTAGTCGCTCTTACACATAAAATCCGTGGCCAAAGTTTGAGATTTTTAATTTTATTAGTTCTCTACTAGCAACCCAGTGAGACAAATGTCTCATTTAAAAAAACAAAAAGACCGTTTTGCAAATAGAACGCGTATTCACCACACGTACATATATGACGTCATTGTTGGTAGCAAACTACCAGTCGCATTCGCCTGATAAAATTTTGCCTAGAATCTAACCTAAAAACTTAGGATTAGGATAATTAAGATAATAATTAGTGTTAGAGACTGAAATTCGGTTCCTGACCTGACATAACCATTCCAAACATATAACTTTAATAACTTTTTTCTATATCTCTTACAGTTGGCTGCTGAAACAGCGTCCGAGACAGACAAGTCTATTAGATAAAGGATAATGCCCTGTAGAAACTCATTTTAGGGGTATTCAACTGAAAAGCCACCTATCTCACATCAATACACATTAAAAATGTAAGAAAAATGTAACTATTGAAAAAATCGTTAGAACCGTTTTTAAGAAAATAAAAAAACTGAAAATCACAAGAGTAAAAATCATACTTCCGGTTGTGCGATTTTCTTCAAAAGCTTACTGTCGCATCTAGATAGTACACAACACTTATACAGTGCTAATATACAGAATGCGAACATAGAATACAGTTTGTGGGCTTTGTATGTGTTAACAGAAATAGACATATACGATTTAAAATCTAGTATCCTAGAGTTTTCTGAAAACAAAACACCTTCATTCTGCGGATGCTAGATGTTAATCGCATATAGATCTATTTCTGTCTAACGCACATAAAGCCTATAATCTCTATTCTATTACATTTGACTGCCTATGTTCGCATTCTGTATATTAGCACTGTATATGAAGTTTCAATGCCATACCTCTTTTCGTTTTTGAGATATTCTGTGCACACACAGAGACACTGTCTGACAGACAGACCAATGAGCAAAAACATGGTTTTGGGTTCAGGGGACTCTAAAACGTGAAGATCTGTTGACAACTCAATTTCGAATTTTTAGGGTGAATCCAATACTTCCTTTTTGTAAAATGAAGTAAAAATTGTATACCCCGTTGGCAACAACAAAGTTACCAAAGTCAAAGCTACATTTCACATTTAATTATTCTTCACTCATCAAGTGAATTAAGGTTGTTGAAAATAACATATCTCTTTTAGTTCAACAAGATTGCACGAATGAGTACGCTATAACTGAAGTTCTTTCCAGAAATTACAAAATGCTATTATCCTTTTGACATTAGTAACTTTTTCTAACTAAATATTTGATACATTGGTAAGAATATTCATATTCAGGGCCTGCTCAGATAACAAATAGAGCGTACGGTGTATAACTATTTTCATTAAATGCTAAATTGGATTTCAAACAACGGGTTTTGACAATTTTATTTATATTTTATTTTGGAACATTTTCGATTCCACTAATGTAAGTGTTATATGCCCAAAAAAAGGAAGGACTATTCAGCTGTAAACAGACCTTGCTGTTGACCACTGATATTGGATGGTGAACTTCTTATACTGGCTTAGCAATTTTACTTCATTTTGTAGATCAATCATAATGTGGTGTAACTCTCTTAAATTAGCTGCTTGCAAATAAATATTTACAGTTATTACAGTAAAAGTGGAGATTGCGACCTTTAGCTTTGTGTTGGGGTTAAAATATTTGATAGTTTGAAGGTGCAATATTTTTAAGTTTCAATTACCTGTTTACCATTTTAGGAATATTTTTAGCCCGAAAATGTAATCCAATATTGACAAATATATTAGGCGTTTAAAAATTTCAAACGAGGGCAGAACCTTCGGGACTGTTGCAGTGGCACAACGTATGTTTGTGATTAGTTGCAACAATACGATGCAAACCTTCAAGCGCTACCATGGCTCCCCTTATTTAGTGAGTTAGATGGTGGCTACTGTAGAATGTACGTACTACTGAATTGCATAATATTGGAAAATTTTTATCAATTAACGCAAATGATGGAAGTTAGAAAGGTTCTTGCTCGTGCTTGTTGATTATATGATAATTGGGGGGTGGATCCCCCGGAATGCATGCTGTTCCGCCTAGTAATCCAGGGGAATGTAAGGTGTTCCACGGCGATCAACAACCGAGCGAATTTATAATAACTGATTTGATGTGAAAGACGAATAGGCACCGGGCATTGACTGACTCTGTACGGATTGTAACAACGAAGAAGTGCCAATGGGTTGATTCTAACTGATGAAAGGTCGAGTATTGTAACGTTATTGTTAAACATACGAAGAGGCCAGGGTGGGGCGCTCCCGGTGAGTACAATTATTGTTATAGATGAGATTTACAGCTCAGAAAAATGTATTTTCTTTTACACTAACCGCTTGTCGCTGCCACTCACACTTGCACTGTGTGCACCACGCTGCCGCCTTGTGGCCATGCGCAAGTTGCATCCTCCAAATTGTAAGGGTATCGGAATTTTAACTTTAAGATAACACACAACACGCCTCTAATATTTTTTTTTAATTAATTTATTTATAGTACCCTGACTACAAAGGTCTTATGACACTTAATAATTATGTGCGGTATACTAATACTATACAGTGAATAGTTACAATGAGTTATATATTCCAGTGTCTTTAATAAACTCCAACAAGTGAGATAAACTTTTGAAAGCCGATTGTAGATTTTCACCAATTTTAAAACGAGATCGGGCAATTATATATTTTAAACACTCGTATAGCATATGTTGCACTGTTAGGTTACTACTACACTGGTCACATGTGGGACGCATTTCACCTTTTAAAAGGTAGTCGTGCTTGAGTTTTGTATGGCCTGCCATCAGCCGCATTATCGTACACTGGTCTTTCGACTTCATGTTTTGGTTGAGCCATATAGATGGAGATTTTGGTTTGAAATAGTTTTTCCTATCCGCCGTTCTTGTCCATTCTTCATGCCATTTTGTTTTCACAGATTGTTTTATACCAGTTCTACAGTCAGTCTCTGTTAAGTGGGTTGTACTGTAGGTGTTTCCATGTGCTGCTTCTTTGGCTAAACTGTCTACTCTCTCATTGTTTTGGATGCCTGAATGTGATGGGACCCATATGAAACTAACTCACTTATTTTGAAGCTGAAGTTTGTATCGGACTGCGTGAATATCTATTACATATTCATTGTCGGAATAAGGATTTTTCAAACCTTCGATGGGGAATCGGTAATAATGGTAGCTTCATCATCTTCACCTTTTAGTACGTAATTCAGGGCTCCTTTTATAGCGAAAATTTCTGCACTGTAGATAGTTGCATTGTCTGGGAGTTTAAACTGACGGTACGTGTCTTGATATAGAAATGAACATTCTACGCTGTTGTTAATTTTAGAACCGTCCGTAAATGTCTGGTTGGTGGAGAATCTGGAGGAGATGTCGAGAAAGGTTTTTCTAAGAATGTCCAAATTGGTAGTATTTTTGGGAAATTTTGTGAGTTCGGTATCAATTTTAGGAGGCTGAAGGAGCCACGAATATTTAAGAGTGGGATGTGAGTTAGAATTTAAGGTTATTTGAAAATCGGTAGACGTATGACAAGATCATCACCAAACAGTGAACCTTGGATTTGGATTGGTAAGGAGTCCAATATGTCGTTGATTGCAATCAGAAACAATGTCACACTGATTACAAAACCTTGGGGGATTCCATCTTCTTGAAGTTGGATGGAGGAGAAAGTATCACCAAGACGGACCACAAAGGTTCTATTTTTTAGGAAGTTATCATTGAACTGTACTAAGTAATCTTTAAATCCCCAATTTATAAGGGTTGGTATTATTTTACGCCTAGAAATAGTATCATAAGCTTTTTCCAAATCGAAAAAGATTGTTATCATTCGTTTTTTATTGAGTTTTTTGCTGCTATTTCTAGACTGCTTACACAATCGAGCGTGGAACGATGTTTCTGGAAACCACTTTTTTGGATTAATTAAATTTGATTGATCCAAGCATGTTCTTAGTCTATTATTGACTATTCTTTCTAAAATTTTGCAGAGCACTGGGGTTAGAGATATTGGCCGATAGCTGTCTGTATCATGTTTCGGTTTATTGGGTTTTAATATTGGAATGATAACTGATTTTCTCCATAATGTCGGGAACGAGCTTTTTGACGAAATTAAAAAAAATTAAAATGTTCTAAATTTCTGTTCTTAGTTCAGTTGTGGAGTTAGTTAGCATCGTGTATGTTATCAATTCCTGGGCTCGACTCTTTGGTCTGAGTTAACGCGTATTCCAATTCGATGGAGGAGATTTCAGTATTGTAAGGTTCGTCGCCTGTTGCTGGTATATTTATTTTGTTCGTCTCTACTTCAGTTTTGTAGTTTTGGAAGTCTATGTCATAATTTTCGCTGCTTAAGCTTACTTTGAATTTAGACGCTAATATATTAGATATATCTTCCTGTGCAGTGAAAATCTGGTTATTTATCTTGATACCTGAGATATTGAAGGGTGTATTAGAGCCATTCATTTTCATAATTTTACTCCACATTTGTTTGGTGCTGGTGGTTGAGTCAATAGATTTAACATAGTTTTTCCATGAAGTTTTCTTACTGTTCGTTATCGTTTGTCTAGCTATAGCTCTCATTTTTTTAAACTAAATTAGGTTTTCGTTTGTTTTCTGTTTTTTGTATCTGTTACCGGAAATGTATGTAATCCGTCATTATGTAGAATTCCTAGGAAATGTATATAATACCTAAAATCGTCAGGAAATGTGTGAAATAAATTTTATTATACACATTTCCTAGGAATTGTGTACATTTCCTAAACTAGAATCGGAAATGTGTTAAATTCGGGATGTTATGTCAGTAGGTTAGGTTAAATTAGGTTATGTTAGTTTAGTAGCACTGAAAAATCGTATCACTGCTAAGGAAAACTTCAGTTCATCTGTATTTTATTTTTCATTCATTCACAAATTCTACAGTATAATGTTGATTTTCATACATTTCCTAGTACCATTTAGGAATTCCATACAATGCTTAGGAAATACATACATTTCCTAGGAAATGTATCTATTAAAAAACCTTTGACTAATTATTTTACACATTTCCTAAATTGGCTCGGCATTATATACATTTCCTAGGAATTGTATACAATTCCTAGGTTTCATACATTTCCTGTAACATATCTACTAAAAGCCCTGTTTTTGTTTCTCACTGCTTCCTTACATTGGCTATTCCACCATGGCACCTTGTATGTTTCTTGGGTGGAACATGATGTGGGAATTGTTTTTGTTGCAGCTTCTATAATATCATTAAGTGTATTAATATTCGTGTCTATATCTAACGATTCTGAAAAAATGTATGGATTTTTCCGTAATTCTTTTTCATAACGGTCCCAATTTGCAGAAGTTATTTTCCACTTCTTTAATGGTGACGCTTCAACTGGAAGTTTTGTATCAATAACGATAGTTGCAGGAAAATGGTCGCTATCGTAAGAATTTTCCGATGATGACCATGATAGTTTAGCGGCTTGTTTGGAGTCACACAATGCTAGATCGACCGCTGAGAAGGTATTTGTTTTTGGATCGAAGTGGGTAGGTTCTCCAGAATTAAGTAAGGATATATTATTTTGATCTAAAAGTTTTTCAATAACTTTTCCCTTGTTGTTAGCCTTGACACAACCCCATAGGGTACTATGGGCATTAAAATCACCTACTAAAATAGAGGTTGTAGTTGATCGAATAAGATTTCAACTTCTGTTGTTGTTAGCTGGTGATGCGGTGGAATGTAAATGTAGAATATAGTTATCTTTTAGGGTTTAAAAAATTTTATTGCAACTACTTCCAGACTAGTAAGAATCTTTACTTCCTCTGCGTACATGGTGTTTTTAACAAGTGTGCTGACTCCTCCGCTGGCATGATCGCAAATTCTGTTTTTGTTAAGGGGATGTACCCTTTCAAAAAAGGTTTATTATTATTTTTTAAATGTGTTTCTTGTAGACACAGTATCTGAGGTTGCTGGTCCATTAATAAGTTTTGAATATTTTCCAAATAATGCTAGAATCCATTACAATTAAAATGAAGAATTTTAAATGGATTTGTGGTAGCCATCTTGATATTGTGGAAATAGGAATTAATAATCAGATTGTTCTTCTTGATCTGAAGTACCTGCTTCAGATTCTGTTAGCGATGATTGCGAGGTTGTATTCAAAAGTAGATTTTTGATCCTTGTAAATCTATATTTTATTTTCCTGTGTATAAGAAGCGGGTGTAGATCAATAAGGGTATTTACAATAGGCTCGATATTTCCGTTGTTATTTTTTTATTGTTTCTGAAGGACTCTATTTCATACTAATTATAAATCCAGATAATGTATCAAGTGTAAAATGATATGGATGGTTGTGTTCTGTTAAATTTGTTTGTAATGGTTCTAGATATTTTAATATTTCACTTTTATCGTTTTCATATGTTGGCTCATTTTGATCAGTAATCTTTCGTTTTTTCTTTTCTTGTTTTCTCAATTTTTTAATTTTCTTTTTTGTGGTAGCCGGGAACAGTATACTATTGGGATCTACAAAGTTTTGTTGCTGTGAGGGTTCAGGAATAGTTGTGCTTTCAATACTGTTTTCTTCTACAGCTGCTCGAGGGCGTTTAAAATTTTGTTGTGCTTCAATTGTTATTTCTGCTTCTTGTGATGTCTCAGGTGGAGGATTGGGACATGATGATGCAGGGTGACCTTGCTGCTTGCACAGAAAGCATTTAAAATCATTATCTTGTATAAAGAGTCTGTATGTGTCATTTTCATGATTAATTAATATTGAGCTTGGCAAAGGTGTACTTTCTTTGAGGTTTATATAAAGAAACCTTCTATAACTGATTATATGCGAGTGTTCTAGGTCACTGAAACCGGCCTTGATTAGGTGTATAGGGGATGTTATATTGATGCCGTGTGATTTTAATGTATGTTCAATAGTTTCGTTACTGATGCAGGGAGAAACATTTGACAAAACAATTTTTTTGTTTGGTGATAGTAATCTTCGGATGCCTATTACTTTATCGTCGATAATAATGCTTTGATGTTTTTCAAGAAGTTTGTCCGCAATTTGTTTCTGGGAGAAGTAGATTCCAATTCTTTGATTTGGGATTCTGGATGCTGCTACAATATGTTGTGTACATATTGTTGTAATTTAATATTGGAATGGGAATTTAAAATTATGCCCTTTGGAGAAAGGAAGGATTTTTTTGTGACATTAGAATAAGTGAGTTTAGAAACGGACGGTTGATTTTCTGTGATAGGATTAGATCTTGCGGCGATCTCATTCTTTTGGTTGAGAATCTCATCGCCTTGGTTTGGAGTATTCAAATTTATATTTGCAGAACTGTTATCTTGTGGTTTATAAGGTAATATCATTATCTTAAGGACGTCGCCAACCACACCTCCCGGTGGGTTAGCTACATCTTTTTGTGATCGCGTCGAAGAGCAGAAATAGCAATTTAAACTGGTGCGTAATTCTAATTTTTAAAAGATACGTAGTTGTTACCAAAAACGTGGGACTGCGGTACAGTGATAAGATACACTTCCACACTCACGTACGGTCAACTCGCGACTCCACGCGTCTAATATTTGATACACGCAATTTCGTTTCTTGAGAACCCGCTATATGTTGTGTGAACAAATGCTTTACAAAGATCATATCATTTTTGTAATTGGAACACTTCATTGTTAACGCTCTCAACTTCAAATTGAAAATTATTTAAGGCAATCAATCTCTAAATGTAAAAAAACTAAGAATCACATTTAACGCGCCGCTCACACCGTATACTCTATATATATTTGCCATTCAACATATTTTTAGTGAAAAACTAAAAATAAATCTAAAATATCAAGATTAAAGTTTATATAAGCTGTCAGACAAACAATCGTGGAATTTATATAACCTTTTCGAAACAATGAAGATCAATATTACTCGATCGAGGCAATTCATGCAACAGTACGAACCCAAATAGGCTTAGAACGCGATTTAACCCTTTCTTCAACTGCAAATCATAACAAGGAGTAAGCTGTTCATTATGAACGTCACGAAACGCTAGCTCCTGAAGGGAAATTATTTCCTGAATATCACCTCACATCGGAAAACGCCTCAGGCACCACGTCAAGTGCCGATACAGAATTGGGAGGGGTAATGAATATAGTGCAGTTAACTGGTTCGCTGCCGCTGTTTAGCTGCGAAATGTCATTTATAAAGCCATAAAATTACCCACGTTATTTTAGGCACTCGCCTGCGTTTCCAGCAGCAAATACGGCATTTCTGCGGTAAATCGTCTGTGACGAAACGACGGTGGTGTAACGGTAACTGCGAGCAACTGTCCCGATTCCGTCACAATTTATATATCGTTTAGCGAGACTTCCTTTCAACTGGAAAATTAATAAGGAGGCAAAATTTCATTAATAAAAACCGCATGTTTCGTAAGTTCAAAACATGTTTGAAGCCTGTAATTTTCCCACTAATCTCGCTTCCTTCATTTGCAAAGGGCGTTCCTTGCTTCATAAACTTTATTTATGTGCTCAAGCATGCAATTTCGAGATTAAAATGCAATTGCACTTGAAAACCATCAGTCAGCATAATTCCACGAGTGTGCTATTGCGGCGCCTCCACCATTTTCCATCGTATGGTCTAACAAACTTGGCACAGATAATCTGCAGATGCAAAACGAGCACACCCTAGCAGACACCAAGAAAAACCAATTTTAAGTAAACAAGCCTCCTCCCGGCAATATTTCAAAGCATTATTACCTAGTTATCAGAAATTCTAATATATTCTACCCTCGTTCCCGCCAAGTTAGGTTCAACCTAAAATAGCAAACAACAAACTACTGCGTGCGTTATCTTGCTCCTCCGTAGTTAGAAATCTTGTTTATTGATAGAAATATGCAGGTCGTACAGGGTTTCCCGCATTTCATTCCAGCGGCCTTTCCTGATAAAATGTGTGCACTTCACACATAGCGCTGGAGATCAAGGAAGATCAGGGCACGGGCGATTGTAGCAGTTTCAGGTGATCTTGTAGGATTATCAAAGAGAGGATTATTGAGTATCTTTGGAGTTGACGGCTTCGAGGGCCCTCAAAGCTCATGTTAAAAGCGTGTCGACCCTTCATTTTCACAGAGATTGAATGAATATCGATTTTAAATATTGCCGGAGTTACTGGGCCGAACTGTTCACTTGCTGTAATGACTTCAATTTTCGGATAAACGAGAAAAGTTATTTTGATTGAGGAGCATCTGGATGCGTATGTTTACGTGACAGTAATTTCTAAAGGGGATAGTTTGAAACCCTCCAATCTGAAAATCCGAACCTGGTCCCGGAATTTGGTGTACTGAAATCGCGTATCAGCTTGTAAATATTATTCTTGAACTACTAACTTTTTATTATCCTGAAATTAACATTAATTTATCTTTAAAATTGTGTATGATTATTTTTTAAGCAGTACTATCAGCCAATAGTATTGAGAAAAAATTTCAAATCAACTAATAGCATCAAAATTACACTGACTATTTGCTAGTAGTTGATTACAGAGACTATTTTTTCACAAACCATTCAAATTGTTCTTCTGCTGTAACATAACTAGCTAAAACTGGAGTAGGTGAGCAGCAGTTGTTAAAAATAACAAGACACTCATCTGTAAGCTCCATCAAACCATATCTACAACAGGACTGTTTAAAAAATAATCATGCCGAATTACATTCGTGGTAATAATTTTTTTATACAATTTTAACTAGATTAGCAACAAATATTCGTGAACCTAGTTAAAATTATTAAAAAATTATCACCACTTGTGTAATTACTGTCGAAAATTTTTGTACAGCCATAATCTTATATTTATATCGTTTTAGGTTTTCGTAAGAGAATTTGACACTGACATACAGTTTTCGCAAATATACTGTATTTCAAAGGCATTTTATTTGATTAATTTTAATGTTATGCGTATATGAAGAAAAGGATTCTGGTAATACTATATATGTCGAGCTATATCGCGGTTACTTTCCTACGAACTCTTCTTCTGGGGATTTTTAAAATTTAAGCATATAAAAGCAGTTTTACTAGATTCAAGATAAAAATAACCTAGTATTTAAGAAAATATCAACCTGTAAAACTACCTAACACAGAAATATGATTGACCGGAAGTAGCTTGTTCTAGTAAATTAACATAAATATTAGAGGGTTTGCCCATTGTCAAAATATCTTCATGATACCATTACCGAGACAGGAAAAATGTCCGATCACCCCTCTAACACAAATTAATAAAAGTAAGCTGTAATTATTACATCGTACTGGACTCATAGCGTATGATATTAACATTTGGATCAAGGATTTAGAATGGAGACACTATACCATTCTATTGTGGTTTACGTAGTATTTAGATCTGATATTTTTTCTATAAGGAATTGCAGTCAATTAGCTTGATTGATTTTTCAAATGTTTCAAGAATGACTTACGCATTTTCATCATTGTATCCTCAAATATTTTGGAATTCTCTGTCAAAGATATGTAGAAATAAAAATTTTCCTGTTTTCCCATTTACATTATAATATATTTAATAACTATCACATTCTTCTCTTTTTTATCATATTGTTTTTTGGCTTAAGTTCTAAATTTTATTAAACATAGTTCCCAATTTGTTTAGAATCGTGGAGTCTTTATAAACCCATAACGTTATGCCTTATCATCTGCAAACTTTACAAGAAGGTATTTCCATACTGCTACATTTTTGTTTTCACTGCTTTACTGTCTTCTATGCATATATTTAAGTATATACAACGACATTTAGCATCATAATTTTTCACGTTCTTGACTATTTTCATTACTTTATTTTTATTTTTATTGTATTTGGACCCCGGCAATTGAATTGTTTCTTTAATCAGGAAGCTAATTTGTTAGAGCTAAACAAACGATTGGCCTAAAATGCTTCTAAATCTCAAATAGATATATATAGCGACTGATAAAAATTTAGAACAGAATTGGAGTAGTTTCATCAGTCTGGAGCACTGAAACTATGATATTAAATCAATAAAATTAAAGCAGTAGCTACAACACCAGTTGTCAAAAAATTTAAAAATTGGAGAAGCAAAGTGCTACTTGAATATAAGACTTTCCAATAATCAAATTTCTATTTCACGCACTACTAGCTTTTGGAAGCTCCTTTGGGTATTGTAACTTCGTTTGGAGGCATTTTAGCTTTATTGAATGGATCATGTGAACTTGTGGCAATTTTAAAGCTATAGCTGTGGAAAAACAAGTTATTAGATTTGGCTTGAAAATATATATTGATCCAAAACTGAAATGTCCAAAAATATGCTTTTAGAATGTACTACAGCATCCAAGGCACTCTTTCTAAAACCTTCAAATTTGCCCTTAGGTGGGAGTCTGAACCCACACGTTATCTGTTATATAAATCATTCCATTTGTTACTGAAATCTAGAACACCTAGATCCACCCACACATCTACCTACATACAAATATTTTTTAATGGCATTTCCTGATGTTCTAAAGCCAAAAATCTGCAGTCTTCAATTTTTATAGAGGTAATTTTTATCGGACATTATTTTTTGTGCATATACGTCAAAACTATAAAAAAACTTAAATATTCTGACCTTTCGAATCGACTACACAAAATTCTGCCCGTTTCTTCATGTGCCTGGAGATGTTAAAATGTAGAGAGTAGTAAAAAGGAAACTGAACCAATATCTACCTGCAGCAGACTTTCAGTAAAGATTTCTTTAAAATAACTCGACAAATAGACTTAAACATAGCGTAAAAACATCCTTCTTGTGCTTTTTTTTCTGCATAGAATTTTAATTATCTGGTTATGGCTATGCGTTTCCCACTCTATATGCCTTGATGTGCTCTTATTCATTCTTTTCCTAACTTTTGTCTTCTTGTTCAAATCCTCTAAGGTCCCTGATATAACCTTTCCATCTAGCTTAATTTTATTGTTTAACCCATCGCCCTTTCTAGAAAAATTGAGACTATAACAACTTTTCAACTCACGTCCAACAAATATTTAACTGATGACTCTTCAACTAGCTTTTAAGTCCATTCACTCTAATTAAAATAATGTCGGTATTTTTTAAATTTAATTTTACATAGAAAAATTACAGAAGAAAGGAAATATTTTAGCGAATTTAATTTAAAAATACACGCACCACCGCAAGTGTTTAAGATTGTGTACAAACTAGATAAAAATATCTTAACGTTGCTATTAATGCTGAAATAATAAAAGAAAACACTTAGTAATGCTCATTACACCAATTTTCAAATAAAAAACAATGCTACTGGTGGGATTCGAACTCCCGCTACCAGGTGAAATCCGATTGCTTGTCCGAGCCTTTTATCACGACCGCGCATCTATTATATTTGCTTATGACTGTATTATAGATAACGCGATGACGACAGCGTGTCGGCGAAAATGTGATTCACGCAGAAAAGTACACACGCAAGCATATCATACGTTTATATATAAGGATGACTGAAGAGATTATTTGAATACTATAATAGAATAAAAAAACTTTCATCATCTTGCTGATAATAATTAACATATTTTTCTCAAATCAGGCAATGGATTATACACTTGCTTTTAAAACGATCATAAAAAATGTAGTCCACCGTCGTCAAGATACGAGTAATGTAATTAATATTCTTCTTAGCCTGTGACAAGCAGTAAAAATTGCAGTCACTCGATCAATAAACAAGGTTCATTATTCATCAGGCAATATTTAAAGAGTTTAATGATCACATTACTTTTCTACTGTATTTTTCATTCAGTTTTAAATAAAATACTCTTATAAATTGTGCTGATATGAACATTAATGTATTTAATTTCATATTTCATATTAGAGTCTATAAGGATGAGTTCCATTAGTCCCCTCAGATAACAAGAAACAATTTATTAGATACCTTCCAAATATTTACTATAACAATCGATAAGTATACAAACCAAACCTTGTTTTGAATTTTTATTATTCAGGATTCAATACATTAATGTACAATCTGAAAGCTTCACTATTAAACTTCGGGTTTACAACCCTTAAATATAATTTTAAATCATGAAGTGGAAACTTACCTGTAAACGACGAATTTACGATACCAAATGCACTTAAAGTGGTTGTGTATATTTATGTATAAATAAAATCTAGTTTGCTCAGCAAATAATAATGTCTAGAAAGTATCGACCGTAAGGAGCACACTTAATTCTATAAGATTTCCAAACCTATTTCAAGCAACTCTAAGGAAAATTCGCAGTTCTTTTCTTTTCAAAACAGCTTCAAAGCGACGCATATCCGCTTACAGCTTGCAAAATAGAAATAAACCAAATATAAATATACTGTATCTTTGAAAACCAGCATGTTGAATTTGTTGAACCGCGGTTCGGAGGTTTAAATAGAAAACTAACCTCTTGAAAATTTTGCTAAGATTGTGTCTGCATAATTTACACAGCGTGAAAAACAACGTGTAACGCCTTTTCGATGGCTTTAATATTTCGATGTTGGAAATGGAGTTTGCTTCTTAATGTTATTGTGCTTACGCTCTCTAAGCATTCTGCACAGCTGCTGGGCTCCATAAAGAAGGAATTATAGTAGGGGCAGCTTTATCAAAGAAGTTTTAACGAAATGTGGCTGTATATACCCTTAGTGTATAATAAATATTATCAAGACGTGCAAATGGAAACTGCTTGTTCTGTACAACAGCATTCACAGAGGTGACAGCAAATGCGATTTTTTACGAACTGGAGGAAAATATACAAAAACAAAAGCAGTAGAAATGTGTGGTTACTTTATTGGTTGACATTAAACTACTCCTATTTATAATTTCAAGAACAAATCTTTCCACAGTCACGACGCAGTTGAGAATGTAAAAAAGGAAATAAAAGATTCTTGAAAATTAAAACACAGTTATAATTCAGATAATTCCCAAGAGAGGTGTAAATTACTAGACATTTCGTTACTAAGCATCCCACACTGTCAAGATACTATCTGAAGTTCTATATACTGAAAGCATAACTGATGATTATGACCGCGACCTACCAGATATTTGCTGTTACAAGCAAAACGTTATATGACTATTCTGTTAGATATTTGTAGATTCCAAACAAGCAAACGAGGATGTCGATAGGAATAATTTAATCATGAAGCTTGAACAGTTCACTTTTAGAAATACCATAGCAAAGGTCAAATACTAAACGAACTCATAGACATCGATTCCGATTTTCTCATTTTTATAGTACATTTAGCCACTTTTCATGTAGTTGTGTATTCCACGTTTCCTATATAGTATCTGGTAATTTGGGATTCACAAATAAGAGGGAGAATTTAAAAAAATATGTGTATACAACTTCAGAGCAGAGCTAATTACGATTCCCAGTTTTGGAAATTTTGGGGTGTTAACATTTCTTGAGGCCTAATTCTGGCGACGTTTAGTAAACTGATTTATCCCGCAAAATCTATAGTAATCTAGTGCACACTTGACTTTTATGGAATAAATTGTTGCACTCGCTAGAACAAATCAGGATTCTATGGTATTAGGAGGCAAAGCTATCTATGGGCCGCCCAAAACCTAAGGGCTCCTTTTTCAGGTAACTCTGGTGTTCTTCACGTGATCTTTGAGGAACTCTTAGATATAGGGATATTAATTAGTTGGATATAAACCATTTATCTGTATTGCTATGTACTTCAGGTTGAAACGCTAACGTCTTTCAAATTTTTAATAGTATTTTCAAAAATTCTCTATTCGAGCTTAGTTATTCATCTTTATTAAAGCATTGGTATTAGAACTTATACAAGGTTTGTTCTTGTATCCCAACCTTTCGATACCTTTTTTGTTTTTAAGATGAAGATTGTGAAGGAGACCTTTGACGGTAACTTTTGTACGCCTTATTAGCATTCTTTTGCAGGGGCATCGACCTCTTACCTTTGAGAAAGTTTAGGCCAGATTGGGCAGTCGACATAAGATTTTTATGACCGTTGGAGCTATTATGGTTTGATTACAGATTTTCTGGGCCAGAATCGGAGGCTCTTACCTCTGAGCCACCTTCACTGCTAAATGGGTAAGTTACTTTTGTTTAAATTGTTGGTTAGATTGTGTTGAATATTCTGTAACGACTATAGTATACCTTCAAATAGTGCTCAAAGTTTGTTTTATTAAATTCCTGTCACCGTTAAGTTTTCTTTTATTGAATCTAAGGCTGCAGCTCGATAATGATCCGCCCCACTCTGAGCTAGCAGAAACGTCTTATAATAAACCAGCATCCCACCAGCGAAGCAAAGCTTAACTGTTTAAACGTTATAAAAGTCATTATAAATGTCCAAACAAACTGAAAACTACGTATTCTTGCGGAAGACATAAACCGCAATATGCAAACCGAAAAGATAAGAAGAAGGATTTACTGATCCCGACAGAAAGAGAGAAAGAGGTAACTGGTCACTAATACAAAGAAGACCAAATACATATACAGTTAATTCAAGATAAGAGCATAGATCATCAACAACATCCAAGTTTACCAACATCGACCACCAATACGACTTTCAAATTTAAATCCTTTTACTGCCAATGCAAAGGTGTCGGCAAAAAATAATCCCAAAAAAGCAGACACTCAGTATGTTAACCATACAAAGCTCTTCTATATAACGAAACGGGCGTCTGCCACTTTTTCTTAAATTTGTTATTTTACCATTTACATATATAACCAGTTTATATGATTATGCTTTTTTATTGTCAATTAGGTTTAATCGTTGGAAGTAGTATAGCTGAAAATGTGCGATTACGGTTCTGCTGACAGTATAAAATCGCTATACCGCGAGTTAAATAAAAAACGGTGAAGCTGCATAGTAAATATACTATGATCCAAAAGTATTTTCATCTAGTGTGGCCATGGAATACTTCCTAATTTGTGAATGCAACTATAACTCACAAAGCAATTGTCAAATTTTGAAATTAAGTATAAACGTAGTTGCATTCAGAAATGAGGAACTATTCCATGGCCATACTAGATGAAAATAATTTTTGATTATACTTTATAATTGAACTGCATAAATGTTTGTTTGCCACAAGCCAGTGTTTCAACTTCAAGTAGGTAATCTTAACCTATACAGAGTAATTATACAATTGCCAAGGAGTACGTGACGTCAACTGCCAGAAAGGCGACATACCCAGCAGCCAGGTACTTTCCTGTCGTATTCGAACACTTTGCAAGCCTCGAGCTAAAGGCAACGTTATACAGGATATGATTGCAGTTTGGGCCATAAGCATCGCTCATGGCTGTGTTGTGAGGATGTCACTACGGATTAATAAATAACTAAATACGTACTCAAATCAGAAAGCTGTATTGTTTTTTGTGTTTTTAAAAGTTAACATATGTTTGTTTATTTGTTTAACCAAATTGCCTTTTCTTCTGAATACTGTTGAACCTGATTTGAGTACCCCAATTGCAAACCAGCTTCCTGTTTTTGGCAGATATTGACGTTTCCTACCCACTGACTGAGGTAAAGTATGAATTTCATGTGGACTGAGTTAGCTAGGTGAACAACAAGGGCAACTAACTTATAAAATACTAAAGCGTAATTTAACATCCCAACCACGGAGCTATTAATATCTTCATTTCAATGTGGCGCTTAAGTAAGGGGAATCAGCAACGACTCACTTCAAGGAACAGATGGAATAGGGGGCTCCTCTTATACATTCGACAACATTATAAAGCCTTTGGTCCAATATTTCAAGGCAATGCAAATTTTCAGAGAAAAGTAGAAGACGGGAATCGGAATTCTAGATTTTTCTAGAAATATGAATGGTTATCTAATACAATAAGAACAACCACAAATCTCTGTAATTTTAAGATATATCTGATCTAAAATGTTAGTTCAAAGATTAAATATAACATTTTATCTTTGTTGCATGTCAGACCAGCCAGTCGTAACATCATTAACTACATATATACAATTAACTCTTTTTCTTTTTCTTCTTTTTCATCTTAAAGTAGGCTGAGAGCTTGTTACTTCCACACAATGAGTGTGGCTTTATAAGCCATCTTAAGCCGCGGCCGAGATAGTGGGTAGCCTAACCCCTTGAATTATTAAGGAGGAATTCCCTCACAGGGGTCACGACTACCAAAGATTGCCAGGACAGTTTCGAGTCTTATGTGTGTATGAGTTATTCTTCGATTCTTCAAAATTACGACCCCTCTAGATACCTTTCTTTAATATTTTCCGCTTCAATTTAAGTGTACACCAAATTCTATGCAGGCATTATTGGCTTCAAGTCGCCGCCCAGCTGCGCTCTGGCCTTGAGCCGTCTCGTTGCACCTGGGCTGTTATAGATTCTGCCGCTGTCGCGAGCTTGGCTTTTGGAGTGCTTTCTGCAATGAATTTGGAACGCGAGCTGTGAGAGCGACAGAGAGGTATCCGTCTGACTGCGTTGTAGCCGCCCATTCCCTGTCCGCGGGATGACGTGTTTGAGTTGAGTTTAGTCAGTCAGTTGCTAGAGTTGGTTGACGGCTGCTACTGCAAGCGGTTCCTAGAGTGTGGCTTCTAGCCGACCCGCATCCGAAAGGGCGCGGAAGCGGCTTTTCGAGGAGTGTGTTTCGTGGCATGGCGTGTTTTCGTGCAGTTGTGGGTGTTGTTTGGTGCCCCCTTTTTGTTGACCGACTCTCTCGCGTTTCGTGTGCCGTGCAGGCAAATTGCCACTACAGAGTGGGATTCAATCAGCGAGAACGTGCCTTGGTCGCCGCCTTCATGCAAGCTTTTGTCGTCCTGCTGTTCCGCATTGTGTGTCCCGCAAGGGGTTCCTTGGTGGGCGTCATCAGCACTTACAGCTGTGGCCTTGCGACATTCCGATGCTGTGAGGCGAAGTCCTGTCACCGAACCTAAAGCCAGGCAAAACTCCAATAAATAAGGTAGTGTGTATAGAAGTTAACCGTTAGATAGTTGCCAGTTACATGTGATATTTGTTGCTTTTGCTTTGTGCGCTAGCCTACGTTAATAACTGTCCTCTGTGATGATTCACGCACTAAATAAATGATAGTAACCCGTTCTTGGCCCGTATTTATAGTCATGTTCGCGCACTAATTAATGATAGTAACCCATTCTGGGCCCGTATTTATAGTCATGTTCACGCACTAAATTAATGATAGTAACCCATTTTGAGTCCTAATTTATAGTCACATTCGCCTGTTTTTCTTTGTACGCTGACGGACGTCAGTCACTGTGTGTATATATTTATGTGTTAGACCAATAGATCAGTTTGTCATATGTTGTCTTGTAATTTCTCCGCGCCTGTTGCATGCTTATTTTCAGGCTGAGTTATTCGCAGTGTAAAAATCATTCTAAGGTGGAGCCTGGAGCAAGTTCTAAGCGTCACAGGTAGGTCAGGGTGATCCGTCCCTATTATTTTGCAACACCCTATATATATCGTCAAGTTTGCCCCTATGGTGTACCGTTTCTAGGACCACTGCCATCTCCCTGAGCGTATTAAGCCGTGGCTATTGGCCTGTTTTCGAGAATTCCAGGGCAAGTGTTGGCATTTCCCGGACATGGTAAAACAAGTGGCACTCCCGTGCCCTTGAGTGTCGTTAAACCATTTGATACTGTAACAAGACATTCGTTTGATGGCCGGAGAGCGTTCAATATTACCAATGTCCGGGAGTGGGGCTCGAACCCACTACCTGCCGACTCTTACAATTAACTTCAGAAAAGTAAAGTTTAAATTGAGATCAGACGATTACTTACATTCATAACAAAATATTTCACTAACAATAATTTATGAAAATTGTTTTTTATATAGCATAACCCAGATTACATGTTGAAAACCTAAAATGTACTGATACCCAAAAAATAATCATAATTATTATTGGTAACGCTAACGGAAAAGTATACAGGAGTAATTAACTTGTACACATTGTTGTACCACTCTCCTGGATAATAGAAAAAAACTCTTCCCAACACTTCATTCATAAATGCCGACAAGCCATTGAGAAAATATTTTCCCCAGTTATATAAATCTTCGAATTTTCCTGCTACTAGGTTTAATAAAACGGCATCGCAGCGCTCCAGTGCGGTACAGAAATATTAAAAGGGGTCCGTGTAGGTAAACAAGAACTTCACGCAATTTCCCTCGCCTCCTGAAAGACTAAACTTTGCCAGGTAACAAGTTTGCTGTAAACTGGTTACTACAATAAAACAACGGCCGAAGTTGGACCATGACAAAGTTTAAGAAAATCTAGGAGATCAGGTTAAGTTTTGCGGCATTGTTCGCATATTTTATTGATGGAAGTTGCCGCAGCGTCATGCAGCCGGTGCAAGATATTAAGTGGAGTAATCAGATTGGGAACTTTAAATAAAACCTAGTTGTTAGTTGGCAGCACGTTCTTGCCCGATTTTTTTCCGGCGGCCTTTCAAAGGAAAGTAAGAAAATTGGGGATTTAATTTGGAGCTTAGGAGTGAGCATGGAAGCCGACAATCGAGGAGTAAAGTTGGAGAATGATTTCAATTTTTCGCGGAGTTATTTTCCTAAATTTCTTATTGTTTGGGGAAATGGGATTTAAAAACATACTATTTGGAAGAAAGCAAATAAAGGCGTAAAAAGCGCAACAGCGCACGAAGAGGCAGAAGTGGTGGAACTAAGGCGACAAAAAAGCTCGTCAAAAAGCGACCGCAAAAACGCTTTCTCTCATCACCGAACAACAACGTTAGCTTTCCATTCGGGTTCTACTTACTGTTGATTGTGTCTGGGCTCGAGTTAAGGGCCGATGCCAATGGCGCTAGACGCAAACGATCAACTTTTACAGACCATTCGTACTTTACGATGCCAGATTAGATGAAGCTTAGAATTGGATTAACCTTAAAATGGCTGATTTGCTAAATGGATAAAGTCTGGGTAAATCAATTTATGGCCGAGAGTTCGTGTTTTCAGCGGCTCAAGTGCAAGCTGCTGCCCAAGCAATTAGAAAACACATTTAATCCCGTAATTTGTACGGTATTCCAGGAAATTGTTTTAGGTCTGTTGCGGCTTTCTGACAGCCATCACGACCATAAGGGCCGACTTTGAGAAAACCCGTAGAGGCATTCGTAAAGCTAAGATACAAGGATTTGTACTCGAGCGGTATAAGAGAAACGCTAAAAAGAAGTTAGATGCACAGAAAAGAACACTCGTCCACAAATATATTAAAGAGGAAACAATTGGTATATCTACAACATTTTACGACATACAAACGAATACGATCTATTACAGATCATGTTATACTAGAACATTTAAAGAGCATTATTGGTTAGAAGAGAATTTCAGATTGAGTAACAACAAAGAAAGGGCATAATATAATCAATCTAGAAGAAGAAGTTGCTTTCTGGAGGTATTTCATGCTATTAATGTAAATTTTAATAGGGAGCTATCTATATCGTTTCGTTTTTTTTATCCTGTATATGACTTAGCGATTAGTTGATTCCTGGACGAATTTCTTCTACTGCAGTTTAAAGAATTTATGATGAAGCGTCCTAATATTTTGTAGTAATATTATGGAACTCAGTAACCGTGTAGTTGGTATTAAAGGTATGTGGATGAGGTGAATCCGCCGAAGTTTGAACTTGGCATATTAGTATGGCGAAGCTGAGACTGCTGTGAGTGTCACCAAACTCAATAAAAAGTAAAATATAGTTATTTGTCATATTATTATGGTATATTATTGGCATCTGCATTTTTATTGAATTGCAAAATGTTACTGTAATAAAGATCTACTGCATGAAAAGGCTGCTGAAGTACTTGAGAAATCAAAGATTCATAAACAAGAATATAGTTGATACTTACTAACCCTACTATTATAGTTTCACTTTTATAGGACACATACTAAAATAAAAGTTTTCAGGCTGTGGTGTCACAATGTAAAATTCTGTGGAATATAAATTTACATTTTACGATTTTACGGTTTACGATCAAATAAAGGTTTAGTGCAAGTCATTTTTATAAACAACATTGCAGTACGATCTTCAAGAGAACACTAAACTGTTCTACGTAAAAGTTCAAACACAAAACATGAAAAATAAGTAAAATAAGAAAAATGGAACGGGCCAACTGCATCCCTCGTTGGTAATGTTAATATGAAAAGTTAAACGCCAGGTTGTATTTTCTATGTTTTTTTAATTATAAATTAGATTTAAGACTGTATCTGACGAAGTATTTTATGTGAGTAAATGTTCGCAAAAACTTTCCTGTATAATGAACGCATTGTGAAACCCAAATTCACAAGTGCAGTGCTAAATGCAACTTCAAAGTCTGTATGCGGGATTAGGGGAGTTTCAACCAAGCGAATGCAAAAAGAACCGATTACTGGCTAGAGTCCTTTGGTCCAAGCTAAATGATGTGCATCTCTGTGTGCTTCTTGCTCCTATCGCCTGTGGTGAGTTAAATTAGAAGCGCCCTGAAAAGCGTCTTGCAGCCAATAATTGCTACAATCAGTTAAAAATTGTGTAATTACGCAAACGCATTTTCCGGGTGTACCGGTGAGTACACAATTTTGTTCGATATTTGAAAGGTACATTTAAAATATCCATTTAGAGGCACTACTTTACGTCCCACCCAAAGATTCCTGTGTCAAGGAGCCGTACGTTAAAATAACGTTACGATAGAGTTACGCTAAAATCCAAAAATTTTATTTTAATTGGCTGCATCGTTGACTTCGTTAGGTAACATGAGCTTTAGCGTTCCTTTATTTTAGCGTAGAGTAATTACAAAAACTCCCTATTCTTTCAGCGTTATTTTAATACGTCATATTGAGGTTTTATATATGTGTGTCAACCTGCATGCTAAAAGCCACAGCTATTTTGCACATCTGTTACTTGATGATTTAAACTTTTTTTATTTGATTTGTGTTTAGATGTGTTTTCTTTGCGTTTTGAAATCAATAGATTGATATAAACAATTATATTTTCCTGTGCATTGTTTAAAGTCAGTTTTAGTCCGAGACAACATTACATGGAGAATCAGATTCCTGTTTTGCAAATAGTGATCTTTTATAAGCCGCGAACTAAGAGATTAGGAGGGTTTATATCTACCGAGTTAGCTAAGGGATATAAAGAGCAAATAATTATTTAAATATTGAGGAGTACAAGACATCTGGTTATTTTAAATTAACGTGTTATGATTAAAGCCCCTGTACTCTTATAAAATTATTGCATTATTAATAAAAAGTAACATTTTATTTAAAAAACGTAATGATGAAATTATTGCTTATATTACTTTATTTAACATTGTTTGCATTAAAATTGATTAATAGTTATGGCTAAGAAATTTTAAACCCTTCATTTGTTCACAAGCACTTTTTGAGGACTTTCCTTTTATTATAGTTATTAACGACAGAAGGTCGTTAGTAAGCATCTAACAAACGAGGATAAATTTGTGGCCGAAGCCGTCAGGCCGAGGCTAATGAATTTATCCGAGTTAGTTAGATGCGATAACGGCCGTATGTCGTTGAATATTTTTCATAACACCTACAAAAATTGAAAATTTAGAGTAATATAATGAAAAAGTTAAATAGTATTAGTAACGGGTGTTAGAAAACTCGTCTTATCAGAGTCACCTATGGAAAAAAAATACGTTTGGCAATACTAAAATTTATTGTTGGTGACACTGTCTATGTCAAATTCAATGATAGTAGGTTAGGTTTTGCGTCAGTTTTTACACAGACTGACGCAAAACCTAACCTGCTAAGCTCGAATTTGACATAGACTTACAGTGGCACCAACTATACATTTCAGAATTGCCAATGTTAAAATATTACCTGTTTGTTACTTCTTAGCGACCTAGGCTGTTAAAAGTATAACAGACATTCCTGTTATGGGGAACTTTTCAGTCAAGTTGACAGTTCTCTTATTGACAAATAACAAGTAGGTATTATGAAAAATATTTTTCATAATACCTACATGTATTACAAACAGCACTATATCAGTGCTGTCTGCTTGATTGAAATGTCATCCATAACAACCGAAGCCGTTTAAATTTAACAGCCACCAGCGTTGTAACCGTTGCTACACTACCAAATTGTATGCATTGTTTTAGTTAAAACGAATTTATAATCATCTGTTACTACGCTACCAAATTACTTGCGAGACTGAGGTTACTAGTAGCAGTAGCAGTATTTGTTGTTGGGGGACTGATGTCAAGCAAGTAGGCCTTCATATGCCCTTTTTATCAACCCCGTGGGCAATATCTAGGCATGCAGATTACCAGGTACCTTAGTCCTACCTAGAATTTTGCCGAGACTAAGGAGTTACCACCCTAGCAAGGGATCTTTTACATGCTACACATCGTAGTAACATGGGATCCGCATTTTTTATTTTTTTAAAACCTAACCGGGATCGGGAATTGAATCCTCGAGCCTTAGATCAGTAGCCAGAATGCTTCACCACTGAGCTATTGGGCCCGGCCAGGCCTAGTAAGTTTCATTCATATTATTTATATCAAAATCACATATCTTAAAATTAGCCACTTTTAGTAGAAATTACATATAACTGACTCGGACAATTTATTAGCCTCGGCCTAATCGCCCTCGGCCACAACATTTATGCTCGTCGGTTATATGCTCAATATCGGCCTAATGCCGTTAAATACTATAAAAAAACATATTAAACTTCAAAACCTAAAAATAACAACATACTACAAACTTAATTTACAGAAATACATAAAACAGAATAGTTTAAATCGTGATCGCTAAGGTTTCAGAAAACTACAGTACCTTCCATAACGTAGTAATAGCAGACCCGCTGGCATAAAAGACGCGAAAACGTAATTAACCTTTTTTCATCTAGGGTACTTATCGTAGCTCTTTGATCAAAAACCCCTTGTAGCTGTTAACAGACCAGATAAACGTAATTTGTAATAAACTTTAGAGTCGTTCTAAAATCTAAAATGCGAAAAAGTTATAAATTATTTCGCACACACTAATGTAAAAATTTTGTGAAATCGTTTTGTTGTTGAAAACTTAAAACCAAACCTAGCAAAGTTTGTAGTTTTGTAGCGAATAAAAATATTCAATAAAATAAATTCTCTAAAAGCTAAGCTACTTCTCCAGTAAACACAAAGTTTTAGCGTATTTCCTAAATATAAAAACAGGAAGCTACAGACAAATACATGACAACACAACTCTAAAAATCCTTTTGATATTCTATAACATCAAGTAATTCCCTAACCAATGTTTATTATATATAGATCAAGAGTTCTATATTAAACAGACATTCAACAATGCATTTTAAACTAACCTTTTGCCTAAATTAACTATTGAAGTTAACTATATTTTCAGAACACAAATATTGAACAATTATCATTTGGTTTTCAGGAAAAAATATATAAGGTACTACCTATGTCGCGAATTAGCATAGTGCAAAGCAACTAGCAATAGGAAGTGAATCGGCCCAAAGAAGAAAATGTTCAATATGGGTAAATTGAGTGGAGAAGTGGACAATATTTAGTAAAGGAAAGGAGAGCCATGATGTTCAAAAAAATAAAATCACAAACATACATACGATCTAGGACTGTTTCGCTTCTGATCAAAGCTGGCGTGGGGGTACAACTGATAAAATTTTCAGGCCGCAGTTCTGCAGCGTCGGTTAGACCTTATCTTCAGATGGACGGGAAACATCACGCTGATTAATCGAAAAACTGTAGTCAAAACCATCCACTTTCATGGCAGTTCTAATTCCACTACTCTGACTGATTCTGAGAAAGCGTCCCTAGAGACTCTTGAAAACCCCAGGGCTCTCAAAAATATTCATTTTGGTTATTAACATATTATAGTTATTTATAATACAAGTGTGCTATATTACAAATAAGTCAGACGAGAAAAGTTGAGCCCTCGAGGCCGTCAGGCCGAGTGATCTTTTCTCAAGTGAATTATTAGTAATAACACACGCCTGCCATACATAATTTTATACGACAACCCAATAAATACAGAACAGCATAAATTTTGTATTAACAGCTGTAAAAATTCAAAATTAAAGTGACATGGAGTGTGTTATTGTACCTATAATGTCACCTGTGGGTTATGACCTATACAATACAACTGAAATTAGCATAAGTAATTATAACGTCATAACAAGCAGGTATTAGATAATTTCAATTTACAAAGTTTTCTTTATTTTAAGAAAGAAGGAGGTGATTACAGCCATTATCAGAGGACGAAGTGGTAATCAGTTCTGATTCAAATGTTGATCATCCCATTAGTTGATAACTAAACTTTGCTTTTAATATCAATTGTTCAAATGTTTTAATCAATTGTTCAATGTATTGCAATTTCTTTTAATTCATGCGTAAACAACTTTCATTGCTATGTATATACCTATAACAATAGCTAATGTACTTATCAATAAATGAATCATTAGGAATTTACCCTCCAACCATTCGTTTTTTAGTTCTGTATCATTACCATAGTCGTTCATTAATCATATCCCTGACAATTTGTTCTTCCCAAAAATATTTTAGCCTTCTCCGTATTCAAAATATTTCAGCAACTACAGCATTTTATAAAATGTAAAGGTATTGACTTCATTTAGAATAAGACGCAATGCGAAATACGAGTATCTGTGTAAGGAATATTGTAAAAGCTCATTGTTATGGAGCAGCGAACAAAACGGGAATTTTATTGGTTTCAAGATCGTCGTGTCAGTTGAAGTTTTAATGTTCATTTTATGTAACAAGGAAAAGTTTCCTTGCTGTCGCCCTGATTCCTGCAAATCAAATAAATGTGAGCTGGGGACCGAAGCTTTGTACATTGTCTCGTTTTAAACATTTAAGTTATCTGGGAAATTCTCCATTAAAAGGCGTGTTAAATCGTCTAAGCACGTTGGCTCAGGTATTAATATCAACTTCTAGTAACTTGGAGATAAGTTCTAATTTTTTATATATCTTTCTAAGAAAAATGCATTAATCTTGATGATGTGATCACTATTACAGTGTTTTAGAAAAAATAGTATGCGATCATCTTAAATTACTAATTTGGTTGAATAATAAACTTACAACGATGAAAACGCAGGCCTTTATATATGAACATGTAGTAAACTGTAGTAATTGACTTACATGATCTATTGAGTGTGTATACTTCATATGTTGAAGAAAATGCTGCCACTCTGTGCTGCATATAGAAAGACATATGAAACTAATTATAGAAGACTATTTATCCCCGCCCCCTTCTTTATATCAAGAATACTGAAACGAGTCCAACAAGAAGTTAACAATTACGCTGTGCATTTCTAAATTTACATTACGTTAGGAACAGTTTTCGTAGTTTATTGGCGATATATTAGTAAACTTTTGGTGTCTCCGTCAATAATACCTTTTTTGCATTACCAAACTAAAGTCTCAGATGCTGGACTAAAAATCAGCAAATAGGAAGATTGCCGGTAACGTTAACTAGGTCTAATAAATAAAGTCCATTGGGTGGGTTCGTGAGATTAATAGTGCTAAATCAGTTAATATACAGCGTGGAAATTAAGTAGCGGATAAATTCGACAATTCCGTTAATGTTCGCGAAAAACATCTGAAAAGAATTAGTGACTCAAATTGCAGCGCATATGTTAAAGTCATTTTCAGATTCTAAATGGCGTCATCAATATTTTCTTTAAATTGGCAACATATGCTTTTATCATTTATTTCGATGGCAAGTTTTAATCTTTGTTCAACTGCATAAAAATTAAAATAGATTACATTAAAATAAAATTGAAAACGGCCTTAAAGTTCAAAGAAAGTAAATAAGCACCAAGTTAAGAAAATTGAAAATGCCAGTCTTCCATGTACATATTCAATCATTTAACATTAAACACTGTGAAACCCTTTATCCCACACGGAAAAGATATAATAAACTAGTGTGCTACATTAATAATAGTTTCATATGTTATTTTTTATACATTTTTAACTGTTCCGAAAATAACAAAAACACCATCAACACTGAAAACAAACTATTGTCAATTATCCACTTGAAGCCAAATTAGGTGTATACCAAACTATAACTTTTTTCTGAAATTATAAGATGTGTTTACTATTTACAAAACTACATCTATACCAATACTACGGTCTGATGAAGAAGAATTCGTATCAGACAAAGAAATTGTGATGCCAATCAGCTGAAATATAGTTTTTGAGAAGCATCAAGTAGTAACTGAAAATGTAAGAAAAAAGGAATAGTTATAAGAGTTGCGAAACAATATGAATTAATTAATTATTAATAACAAGCAATAGTAAACAAGTTAAAATGTATTAAAAATATAAATACAGATTAAAGACACATAATAGGTAAAGAAAAGAAAATGTTTTAATAAAGAAAATCTGAACCCCAACTTTGTAAATAAGAAACACTAGCCATAAAGTATCTTCTAGTATAAGAAGAAAAAGTTGTTGATGTACTAACTACTTCACAGTTGTTAATTTTCTTGAGTAATCTGTATTGTTACAATAGTCTAGGTAAAATGTAACAATAAGCGACAGTGCTCAATGGTAACGTCGCAACTTTTTCATATTCAAAACAATTTGCTCAAAACAAACTGCAAGAGAAGCGTCGTGGCCAGAAAAACTGCGTAATAAATTTACCTAATTGTCCTAAGCAGTAGCAAACCAATAGTGAAGGACGCCAGGTTCAGCAACTTACCCTAGTACATTCCGCTGAACCATATCGAGTACTCAAGATGCGACGTAAGATAGGCTACAAGGAGATAATAAATAACCAAGAAAAATCTCAACGACTAATCCCAAACGTCAGCAATATATTTATTCACGACAACGATGTTAATACACAAAATGGCATGTTTTACGAAAATATGTGGAGGAGAGCAATTACATAAGTACACGGGATATACAAGCCAAAGGAGTTGAATAAATAAAGGTGCAGGGAATCGATTAAGCGAAGTGTAAAGTGATGATGATATAATTCACTTACCGCGCCGCAAGACGACGCCTCCCCGAACAGAAACCAATATAAATAAGGGACAAAGTATGTACCTCCCATAAAAAAACGAGTTCTTTGCATAATCGCGCGATAGTGCACGTATACTAGTAAAAACACCTGTTTACTATTCTTAACAAATAGAAACGTACAGAGTATTATTCAAAAAATACTATCACTTCCTGAGGTAAACAGATGAATGCAGCAATTCTTCCCAATATTTTTGAGGATTTTTTTTTAGTTAAAAGAGATCGTAAAGCGTCACTAAAAAAACACCTAGAACCAGCACATAGTGTAGCTTCAAAAATAAAATCAAAAAATCTCATAATTGCCGAAAATAAAATGGAGAACTGGAAAATAATTCCACCTTGAATGTTGCGTACGGAAAGTTTTCCAAATAAGCATTCAAAGTCGCTAGAAACAATTTCGCCAACCGGAAATACACGACGGCTTTCGAAGTTACCGGACCCACAGCAACAGCCGGCGGAAAATCAGAGTGGTACTAGTTTGTAATAAAAATGTACGTTTCTGATGATAAAAAGATGTTTTTTTTCAAATGGTAGGTATTATATCGATACGCATCACCTTTAAAACCCATATTTGGTTGTTTTAGCTGTAGTTCGTCTCTTACAACTTTTGGATGGACTCACAGATCAGACTACTCACAATTCTCGACGATTATGGTTGTGAGTCGGATTAAATAAATGGTTCTAATAAATACTAAATAAAAAGAAAATGGGTGGCAGTTGACGTCTTGCAACAACGACAACTTCAATATCACCACCAGTATAAACAAACTTATACTATTACCATTAAGGGTCTCTATCTCACACAAATCTATTCTTAGAAGACTCACACGGTATCGGTGGATTAAATAAGAGAAAACAGAAGTAAAATTAAAAGTACCAAGGCTTTAATAAAGATGAGTAGAAAGGCGCGAATAAGAATTCCCTCAGATGCTATTATCAAAATTATGCATCAATAGTTCAACACAAAGTACATATTACAACCAATTCAATACAACCACTGCTAAAAGGTTACATTAAAATTAACGTCGCACAAACAATACTAGGTTCGTTAAATTCAAATACATCCAGGGGGGGGGGGGGGGTTTAGACTTACAATGAATCCATAAAAATAAAGTATTCATGTTTAAAAATTACACAGGGCTTATTATATTCAAGAAAAATCGAAATAATTGTTTTTCTTTAATATGCATATAAGCGTCAAATTCAAAAAGAATTCAGAAGAAAAATTCAATAATTAAATTATTAAATTCTCGAACTAAGCGTTGCAACAAGACAGACATAATATAAAACAGTCAGAATCTTCTTCTTCCTTTAATTAGATCCTGAACCTGTTACATACGGTCCGTCTGGTTCCTGTAGCGATAATGTCCAATAATCCCTCCACCATTTTTTGGGTGGTCTTTGTCTTTGTTCGTGTGGTACCTATTTAACTAACCGTTGATCATCCATCCTCTCTATATGTTGTCAATCAATTCCTCGTTTGTTTCATGTCATCTATTTGACATATTTTGCGTATTTCGGTATTCTTGACTCTATTGCACACGGTTTTTTAGCTATTGTTCTCAGTATAGCGAAATTGCACTCACTAGAATGAAGTCACAGTGAGCGCTTGCAAAAAGCTACTATTTCTTAATGCTATGGCGTAACTAACGCTTATTGCAGAGGCCTTGTGAAAACTGAGAGCAAATGATTTAAGAAACAACTTTCGCAAAAATTCAAAATTACTCAAAATTATTTAACTCAATCAAAAAGCCATGAACAATAGATAGTTGAGTTACCAATTAATAGCGTGGGTGCATTAAATTTGTTTAAATCGGACGCGCTAATAACGCTAACAACCGGCTCGGCGGCCTAAACGACATACATTTATATGGAAGTTGTAAGAAAAGCCTGATCTATGTTTCTCACAAGGTATCACCTTCTCTAGTGCTGAAGTGAAACGCGCAATGGGTCCCAACCCGAACGAAGTGCCAGAAGTTTTTAAGATAAACGGAAAATTTTTCAAAATAAAAATAGGTAATATGTTCCACACACAGGCACTTAAAGTGACCTAATTGCAAGGTATAGTATAACTACATAAAAAAAGAGCTTGAGCAAAGACTTTAGAAAGAGATATCGCAAAACGAACAAAAGGACTGTTATACAGTCTGTTCTATAAAAAAGGCCCCGCTTTCTAGCTATTTTATTATTTATTTTAGACCCAATAAACCTTATATCAAATCAAATGACACATAAAAACCTACATTTTAACACAATCAACAAATTTTTATCTTCAATTGTTTCAGAGTGGTGACGTCACGTGCAATTTTTTTAAATGACACTGTATATATTTTTTGACATTTTCTGGTAGAGGTTTTTTTTCTCTTTTCTACAATATAAATATTTCATGCACTCGCATAAAAAAATTTTCGTGAAAAATTACAAAAACTTTTTCACAGTGGGAGTCCATGATACAAAACTGTAAACAAAAGTGTAACTCAGAAAAACAAAACAAATAGTAGCCAAACGCTTTAACTGTCAGATTTCAGAATAATCTAAAGTGTTTATTGTTTTGTTTTTCTGAGTTACACTTTTGTTTATAGTTTTGTATGGTGGCCTCCCACTGATAAAAAAGTTTTTTAATTTTTCTCGAAAATTTTCTTATGTAAGTGCATAAAATATTTATATTGTTGAAAAGAGAAAAAAAACCTCTACCAGAAAATGTAAAAAAATATATACAGTGTCATTTAAAAAAATTGCACGTGACGTCACCACTCTGAAACAATTGAAGATAAAAATTTGTTGATTGTGTTAAAATGTAGGTTTTTATGTGCCATTTGATTTGATATAAAGTATATTGGGTCTAAAATAAATAATAAAGTAGCTAGAAGGCGGGGCCTTTTTTATAGAACAGACGGTATAGCATCGAAACCAAAAAATAAAAATAGGAAAGGAATGAAATTATCAACATAAATTGAAAGACATTTAAAGGTTGCGGCGGTTTAATATAAAATTGCGTATATTACATAAATATCAAAATTAACATCTTCATAAGATATTTAAGTACAAATTGTCACAATACGAAGTTGATGGATCAAGAATCACAAAACCTATTAAAAATACCTACTCAATTGAGACATAAAATATGAATAGACACCATTGCCCTTTCGGAAAATATGTTATCGCATAAAGTTCACATTACAAATGTAAACTATCTGCCACAACGCAGACCAAACGTTAAAACGTGCATAAACAGGTATAATGTCTGGCTGCAATAAATCCTATTACAACGTGTAATGCCATCGTTATATCGCAGCAAAGCCATAAAGATATATTAGCGTGGCTGCACTGTTTAATGTTATTTGATTTATTAGCACTTAACTGGTATTTACTTGTACTTATAGGGAAACATGCCCAACACTATTTTAAACGAACTAGCAATATTCGGATTTTTTTTCTCAAAATTCAATCTACCAAAGTTATTTCGAAGTTCAACCACGAATACTAAAACAGTCAAGTTCACAAACCTACCTTAGTAATTAAGTAAATTTCCCAAATTTGATTCAGGTTGCTTAAAGTTGGATGTAAACTTTCGATGGCAACGCCATACCGGAAACAAATAAGGGTTTAATGCTACTGCCTGTCTGGGCAACGTCTAAATGTTAATGCCGTAATTTCATTTTCTACGCATTTTCATAAAACTCAATTAGAAGACGTAATATAATTAATATCAATAGGAAGTGAAACAAATTCGGGGGAGAAACTTGCTAACTGAATTTAAAATTGTGCGTCCAGCAACCCATATCAAGATCTGCCAAAAACTCTTCCACATTATGAGTTACTTTTGGCGTGGCCCGCTAATTAGGATCGGTCTTTCGGAAATGCAAACTTATCCGACCTTATTTCTTGACCCGGATTTATTTTATTTTCGTAGCTGGTAACCCGTGCAAGTTTTGAAACTCATTTTAGGCAGAGCACGCGAATCTGACTTTGAATAATTCGCTCTAAACCAAGTTTGCCCTTCTGTTTAAAAATACACAAACTCTAAATTTTGAATTATAATGGTTTTATTATTAACATAAACCCAACGTATACGCTCGTTCTTATTCACTATTTGAAATCAATATATGTGCTGATTAAATTTATGGTTGACGATTGACAGGCCTAACATTAAATTTCTTCAACTACATCTCGACGACAAAGCCCATTTGTTTCCTTCAAAGCTTTTGGTTAATAGCTAGGTATGAGTGGTACGATAAGATTTAGTAATTATAGCAGGATGGTTGTAAACACGCAATTTATGGTTAAATTATAAATCAGATATGAACATATATCATGTAAACAACGTCGCATATCAGTCAGATTGATGTAGAAAACATAAATATTCCCAACAACCAAATACTACTTGTTTCAAGCATTTTCAAAAGATGGAAAATGTGATTTCAAGCAATATTTAAAGCGCCAAATAATATCCAGATAAAGTTTATATCCCTGACTAGTTATTTGGTTATCGTGGTAATGGTGATATGATTATACTTGACTTGACACATTTTTGAACACGACTGTAGAGTCGTGTTCAAAAATGTGTTGTACAGTGACAGTTGTAAGTTTATTGATGGTTGTGTTATTACTCGGCTAAGGCTCACACTACATCATTAACTAGGTAGACCTAGATGTATTCTTTCCAAATATTTGTACATATAAGTAAAAAACGACTTCCGGGATTGGACCGTGTCATTATTGAGGTCGAAGAACTCAACATTTCGTTCACTTTCGTAAGGGGCTTCATCAAAAGGAAAAAGCAAAAGGAGCACGATAACTCAACCTGTTAACCACGCCAGAGGCGAAACTCTTTTCCAAGGGAAGGGATAGAAGAGCACGCTAACTCAACATGTCAACCACGTCAGAGCCGAAACTCGACTAACAATCGGAAGGAGAAAGGCGAGAATTTATAAGCAAGCGCCGTCGCGGAGCAGCAAATGCCGTCGCTGTTCAGTGGCGGTGGATGGGGCTTAAGAATTAGCACTTTCCACATAGAAGGAAGGGAAAAGCCTTCGTCCCGATTGAGATTGTTAGGGTATTTGTAAATCTCAATGGCTTCGCGAATCTTTCTGCTAAAGGAGAATGGGGATTTGCAGATGATGGAAGTTTTATCAAAAAGGATCTTATAGCCAGTATCACGCTGGTGTTCGGCGATGACTGATGATGAAACGAGACCCGACTTGAGACAGCGCTGGTGTCCAGAAATGCGAGTTTTAACTGAACGTCCTGTTTCAGCAATGTATACAGCATTACAAAAGCAAGGGACTCTATAAACACCTTTAGAGGGCGTAGTGTTTAATTTATCTTTAAGTGAAGGGAAAACCTGGGAGATTTTGCTCGGGGGTTTGAATACTGTTTTAATGTTTTGTTTTCGAAGAAACTTTCCGACTCGGTGGATATAGGGAAGAAAGAATATTGCTGCAGGAGGATCGGTTTTTGGAGGTTTGGGTGGCCTTGGATGAAGATGGCGATTGATGCCAGATTGTATATCCCTAGCACGGTAACCGTTGTTCCTAAGAGCTTTCCGAATGTGGTTTAATTCAGCGTGGACATTATTGGTTTGGGATATGGAAACAGCCCGGTGTACAAGCGAATTGATGACGGAAAGTTTTTGTGTACGATGATGGTGGGAATCGGCATGCAGATAGCGATCAGTGTGAGTAGGTTTGCGACATACAGAATGACCAAGTTTGTCACTGAGTTGGCAAGAGACCTGTACATCTAAAAAAGGAAAGGATCCGTTACTTTCTATCTCCATCTCTTTAGCAGAAATATTCGCGAAGTCATTGAGATTTACAAACACCCTAACAATCTCAATCCGAACGAAGGCTTTCCCCTTCCTTCTATGTTGAAAGTGCTAATTCCTAGGCCTCGCCCACCGCCACTGAAGAGCAACGGCATTTGCTGATCCGCGACGGCGCTTGCCTATAAACTCGCCTTTCTCCTTCCGATTGTTAGTCGAGTTTCGGCTCTGACGTGGATCACACGTTGAGTTACCGTGCTCTTCTATCCCTTCCCTTAGAAACGAGTTTCGCCTCTGGCGTGGTTAACACGTTGAGTTACCGTGCTCTTTTTGCTTTTTCCTCCTGATGAAGCCCCTTACGAAATTTGGCGAAACGTTGAGTTCTTCAACCTCAATAATGACACGGTTCAATCCCGGAAGTCGTTTTTTACATAATGACAATGGCCGTGAAAGTCTTCGAAATTATTTGTATGAATATCATTTTTTTTAGCTTTGTGTAGTTTATATTAACAAAGCACAATTGCTGTACAACATTTTAATGAACACGACTGTACGTGACTTATGGTTTTATTGGGGGTGGTCTAGTTTTCTGCAGCTGCTTGTGCGATTTAGCCTTGTGTACTATTTCTTCTTACTGTCTTCTACTTTACAATTCCTTCATCTCTAATTACTTGATCGTATTAATTTTTCTTTTCGTTTCTTTTCGTATCTCGCCCCTTTTCGTTTCTACTATGTAGGTGGTTTTTACTGAGTCAACAGAGTACCTTCTCTAAGGCGAAGGCCGGGGCAGTACTTCTCCGCCTTTCCTGGCCTCTCTTCCATTCTTCGCCCCTTCTTTCTCTCGCCCAGCCTAGAATTCCTGTTCTTGGCTGAAGAAGGACGCAAGGTCCCTATGGCAGCCCGCCCCCAGTTGGGGGAATTAAATTGACCCTGAACCTTTTTTTACCTTTCACCATCACTTGTTTCAATATTGATACATTCTCCCATGCACTTAGACTGTACCTGCAATTTTGAAGATCCCGTTTTTTATACTTTTTCTACATATCTATCTCCTCAATTCTTAGTTTATCGTAACATTTTGTGGTGTTCCATCTTTGATTAGTTTTGTCATTGCTCGTTCACATTCTTCTTTATTTGATAGTTCCATTATTTCCTATCTAATCACTTCTAATGTATATTTATTTAAAATACTTTTTATCAGCTTATTTGAATTCTTCCATCTGTTGGTTAATAGATTTTCTTATACTTCATTTGCCCATCTTAATATCTTGTATATTTTTATAACATCTTTAAAAATGACTTTTAATCATTTTGATTTTAATTTTATTTTCTTGGCTCGTTCCTCATCATAATATACTTTCATTTTCATACTTTCTGTGACAAATAAAAATCAGATATAACCTACAGCATTAAACAATATTGAATATGATTCAGATTTAGGTACATAGAAATAGAAAGCATTAATATATCCAACAACCAAATGCTGCAAATTTCAATAATTCGTTGTTTAACATTTCATTTCCAGATTTTAGAACTACAATTAAAAAATAGTAGAAAATCTGATGAACGTAATTTAGAAGATGATCACGATAAGATTTATATTAATGCTCAGTTACGTTAGGACTTGGAATAAGGTGTTAATGAAAAACGTATTTGCCCCTAGTTATAACACAAGTTCATCCAAATTTTGTCAAATTTCTGCCGATGAATCGTCCAGTGTGAATTAATTTGTAAACTTGAATTATTTATTTAGGATTTTTAAAACTTGCAAATTTAAGGAACTTAGTAGTAAAACACAGTTTCACCCTTAAAAGGCATAATCTTAAGAGCAACAATTCTATTTGGGTCAAAGCTGATACGAGAGAGTACTTCCTCTCTCAGAACTACTTTGTAGCTTGAAAAGTTCGGTACACGATGTATTCCACTTAGAAATTTTAACATGTCTGCAGAAAATTCTTCTCCCACCCAGGTATCAAGTAATCCAGAGCTTTTAAAGTTGTTGTGAAAGGCTTTTTCACAGTGTGATCCGACACCCTCTTTTTACAGAATATTGGATACCACCCACTCACTTGCCCAGGTAATGGAATGGCAGATAATCCGCATGTAAAGTTGCAAAGTTCCGAATAAATTTATCACACTGCACGTTTAATCTGCAGAGATAAATTGCAGCTTTAAATTTTCATTTTTTATTTAAATTCGATACTGCACCTGCTCTGGGCTAACGGACTCAGTTTTCCTACTTTCGGGCCGGATCGACCCCTTCCAAACCAAATTATTTCCGTGTCCCAATGCAAACTGCTCCCTTTATATGATCCAGAGTAACGCGGTCTATTATCTTCGAGTTACTCGCAATTTATCACATAAAAGGCACCTTTTTCTTTTAACTTCGCGCCAGTTAATTCTAAAGTGGCGAAAAGGCTGCTCGTAGTATCTGGTGGGCAAAGTCGTGAATTAAGAAGGAGTATTCTAGCATTATGATATATTGTTTCTGAACGTGCTCGGCGTCCGTTATAGCGGCATACACGAAAAACTGCTTGTAAAAATAAATTGCTTTTGATTACTATAAAACCGAGAGGGTTGAATGGAGTCTCGAGCTTTTTACACAGTGGGATTAATAATTCATGCTTTTAAAATTTATTCAAACTACGTCTATAAAATATTCCAACAGGATCACTTCACGGGGTGACGGGATACAAAAATAAAACTGAGCTACTGAAATATTGATCTCATAAATGCACACCTTTTTCACACCTTGCTGTTGTATATTCGTTTTGCCCTAGGACGGCGATTATCTTAGATAGTAAATTTCCGTATCATGAGTGAGTAGCACATTGTACTTAAATGTAATACTTTTTGTAGAAAAAGTTAGATGAAATACGAATAAACAAATCATCTCCATTTTATTTTCCTATCCTATCTATGGCACTGCAACAAGATTTTACTTTAAGATCGACAGTATAGGTGTTTAAATTTATACCTACTATAATAATGTATTGATAAGGTTAAGACTCCACGTTGTGTTACCTATGAGTATATGTTTATAATTATATTGTAGTCAATTTAAATTTATTTATATTTATTTATTTATTTATTTATATTTATTTATTTATTTATTTATATCGCACCCAGCCAACAGCCGTTAGGCCAATTATAGGCGTCGCTGTGCATTTATGGGGACTTCCAACCCCACTAACGACTGCCATGATGTTGTTATGACCGCCGGGACCAACTATTTCCGTGACAGCCGTATCACGAGGCGCCGAGAGATGCAGCCGTGGAACTCCCATCCAAGTTCTGACCAGAAAGAGCGTTGCTTAACTCTGCTGATCGAACGTGGACGCTTGTTCAAGCTACACCACCCGGGACCTAAATTTTCCCTATTTATTTAATTTGGATATTCAAAATTATTTTTCCGACTAGCTCCTGAAAATCAGAGTGGAGACCTTTTATTTAGATTGCTTATTCAAACATTTGATGTTCCAATTTCTATTATGACAATTAAAAAACTTCTGTCAAACGGTACGTCAAACCAACTTTGAAAATTCTATCACAAATACTTGATCGTTACATTTGTTATATGACAATTTCAAATAGTAAGTACTTCCTTAATAATTAATTCACTTTTAATCTTTGTTTTATTTCAGTTCTTATTTAATACCTAGACTCATTTACCTTCTATTTAAACTTATCACTCTCCTCTGCAGAAACCAACCCGTTCTACTCTGCTACTGATCACAACCGCTCCACTCAAAACCACGGTGAAGATCTCCACTGACAACCAAACTGTCAAACTGCCCAGAATCAGGATCCGTATTAACCCACGAAAAACTAGTTCGCGTCAGGAATCAGCCCACATAGTTCCCTCACAGCATGGATCCAAACAGACCCCAGTAGTAGTTGTTTCTCTTCAATATTCAATCCAAACCACTCTCCTGAAGTACGCCACAGCTCAGTACCAAGAATCCCGACCAAGGACAGGACACCAGACCTCAATTGACAAGTCCCATAAACATGCTCACTCTGCCAACGACTTCTTTGCGACTTTCCTTCCGTGTAAATAGCTGGTTGTAATCCAACTCAATCGACCTACAATGTCAAATGTAATTCCACAATAAACTTAATTCAGTATTTCTTTCTTTTTATTTTCTTCTGTAGAATAGCACTGCTTTAATTAAATATTTTCACCATATTCTTAATCTTCCTGCATGTAGTATGTACATCTTTTTATTTTTAAAATTTCATTTTATTTCACCACCCGAATTTTGTAATAACTGCAACCCTTTTATACTCCAAACATTTGTAACTTTTCAAAAAGGGTTTATTTAACCATTTCTAGTTACAAAAATCGATTACATCTTTTCATTTTCAAATTTGTTATATCAATAATAAAAACAAACTCCTTAACGATATTGCTTATTTTCTCCATCCAACACTCTATAAAAGCTTTATTTTGATTTCTACCCCCTATGTGCAATAGTCTTTCTCAAAAAAGTATTTTTCATTTTCCAATTTCATATTTAGATATTACATTAAGTTAGAATCCTTCGGTTTCTCAATCAGCCTCATATTATTAAATTATAAATTTTAGTTTATTTTTTTACTAAATGCATATTAATAATTTAAATACCCAATTCATATCCAAATTGATCTTTATAATTTTTAATTACTGTAGTCTTTTATTTTAAACTGATTTTTATAGCACTGTATCCATGTCATAACAGTATAGATTTGCAACAGGGCAACATTGTAACTAATTAGATTTATTTCAGCTCGTCAATTTTTAATAGACCACTAAAAGCTTTCTGTATATTAAGATATTGACCAAGGCCAAGCCACAACATAATACATGCAACGTACCAACTTGATTAAAGTAATTGTAAAGGTATTACTACTAATTACTTTTTTATTACATTTAAAATACGTAGCGACTATTTCTTCCAGTTGCTCTGGAACAAGCCAAATTTATCGCTAGTCTCCCTGTATATAATAGTTCCCCTAAAATTTCGTTATTGTACTTTATTCATCATTACATCACTAAAGGCATTGTCACTTTCGGCGCCTGTTTGAAATTTGTTATAAATGTCTTTAAAGATGTGTAAAATAGTTAAGTTCTTAATAATGCTATAGCAGGTTTGGTCTATCGTTAATCAGAATTGCATTATACACAAAAACTAAAATTCTAGAGTTTTTCAATCTAAAATTACTATTAAACAAAAATTCTAGATTTTTAATATAGATAGACCATATCAGCACTTGCAATGCTGAACACTATCTAATTTAACCCAGTGTATCTTTTATAGCTTTTGATAACATCAGACACGACAAACTTCGAAGTATACTTGAAGCCATTGGGATAGATGATAAAGATCGCCGAATCTATACTGAAACCAGTCTGCAAACATTAAAATAGAGGGAAAGATATTAGATGCAGGAGATAATGAGCGGTGTTCGACAGGATTGCGTTCTATGACCCTTGTTGTTCAACATCTACTCAGAGCAGATATTTAATGAAGCTCTTCGTGATACAAAGTCAACAGAGAAATACTTAATAACATCAGGTATGTGGCCGATACAGTCATTTTCGTGCGCAGTCTCCAAGGACTATAAGACCTCATGGTAAAAATTGCAATTACCCGTCAGAGGTACAGTTTGGAATTAGATGTAAAGAAAACCAAATATATGCTTATAAGCAAGAACATAAATCCTCCGGAACCCTTAAAAGTAAATAGTTAAATAATTGAGAGAGGAACTTCAACAACGTACCTAAACATCTCAATCAGTGACCAGTGTGATCACTCTGTAGAAATCCAATGTAGAACTCAAAAAGACAGGAAACCATTATGAGAAGAACCAGGATCTAAACATAAATACAAAAATTAGACTATTAATGCGTTGCGTAAGCTTTCGGGATGTGGCTGTATAGGTGACTAAGCATCTACTGAGTTGATCATATTACAAATACAGAAGTTCTACGAAGACTGAATAAAACAATGGAAATTACTAACACCATCAAAATTATAAAACTGCAATTTTTGGGGCATATTATAAGAAAGATACAACGCTACAGCCTACTCCAGCTGATATTTCAGGGATAAAGAGGACCTGTTCAAATACGCATCTCATGGTTAAAGAACCTAAGATCTTGGTTCTCTATGTCAACAGGTCTTTTCCGGGAAGCAGTAAGATCAAGATTGTCATGCTGATCGCAAACATTCGGAACGGATAGCACTTTCAGAATAAGTTCTCTTATAGTTACGAGATCTTCATACTGAAATCGACGATGCCAAACTCCCACCATTTGTATACTACATTCTATGTATGCAAAAACTGATTTATTATTATTATTATATGTTTGTTTGTTTTCTCTCGTACTATACATACTGATGTGATCACCTCACGGGCGTAATGCCTAGGTAAGTAATATTATTGTATTGTTATTGTGTTTTATTATGCATTCAAGAATTTTCTTGTTTTGTTGCAGGTACTCAGCATGACCGATTTTTGCATATCGATGTAGGTATTCTTGCCGAAATTCAGTTTTTCTAGCATTAAATCTAGTGTTCGCGGGATTACATATGTAAGATGTAATTATAGGTATTGTATAAACATTTTTAATTGCCATCTCTGTTTTACGAGTACCTTTATTGACCTTTATTGTTAACTCAGTATATTTTCGTAGTTTATCGTTATGTACCTGTAGTACATTAGAAGTGCTAGGAATTTCGGTATCTATTAAAAACCCAGTTTTGGCTTCTTTGTCGGTTAAGTTGTTAAAAAAATTCTGTGAAGTAATTTACTCAGAACTTCCCTCAAATATGAAAGTTATGACATTAAACAATTTTAAAAATAAAAAGTATAAAAATATCTTAATACTCTTAATAATACTGAAACAATAAAAGGAAACACTTGTTAATGCGATTTACATCAATTTTCAAATAAGAAGACATTACTGGTGGTGAGATTCGAACTTCAGCCCCTGCGAATACGATTTCAACGCTTTGTAGTAGCCCTACCATCGCCGCGAGCGACCATGAATGACTCATCGTATCTTTGCGTTAAATAGAGCGCAGTCTCTTTTACAACATTTATCCTGTATCTGTTGGGTTCCATTTTCTTCAAGTGTAAAGCTTGAGCTATGCTCAAAATATTACTTTTATTTAAGTAATAGTTCTAGAGTTAAAACAAAAATCGACAAGGTTTTATTTTTTAAGGTGCTCACCCTGTATATATTTTACCAATTTTTTTTGATCCAGCTAGACATAGGTATACTCCTCATTCAAAATGTCGTCTTCCTTCAACAAATAATGTTTGAGTTATACCAGCAACAGACAGACAGGCATACGGATTGGGAAAACCTGTTTTCGTTATCTAAGGACCTTGAAACGTAAAAATTTAAGGAAATCTCGGAAGATGACTTTTTTGCGATTACAATACTTCCTTCGTCTTTCAGACGAGGAAAGTACAAAAAAAATACTAAAAGCAATTACTATACGTTCCTGTGCATACTATGCAGTAATATTTTGTTCCTTGAATTATTATTTTAGTTGTATAATAGTAGTTACTAGGCAAAGATACTAGTAGTATAATCGCTTGCTGTTTCCAGATATTAATACACAACTTTTAAACTGGGAAAAATCCATAAAAATGTATAATATGGACCTGTTCATTTTTGCTTTAACTAAAAATATATCGAAGCAACAAATTCGCTCAAGTTTTATCCTTGACGAAAATGAGACCCAACAGATACAAGATAAATGTAGGAGGCAAAAAGGGGCAACGAATAAGTGCGTTGTGTTTAATGTAGCTGCATCACCAGTATTAATCGTATATTTTTTGCTTTAGTAAGAACTAAACTCGAATATTGTTCAACAGTATACAACCCAATATATAATATAAATCAATAACAAGTTGAAGAATTTGGGTTTAACACTTCTGGACAGGAGATACCTCAATGATCTATTATTTACTTATAAATTAATACATAATTTAATGCATATAAGCCCGAATTTCTTAAGTAAAATTCAGTTTCTAGTTCCACGCATTGCTTGTAGGAGTTCCTCTGTTTTTTATGTTCAAAGGGCTAGAACTAACATGTTATATTTTTCCCCGGAAAATCGAATATGTGATGGTTATAACAAAATTCAGAGCAAATTAGATATATTTGGTCAATCTTTTACTGACTTTAAAACAACTGCAATCAAACTCTTTAAATCCTCGAATTATTAATATTTTTGTCTTATTGTTGTACATATTAAGAATATGGCTCTCCCTGCCGTTTTGCTGCAAAAGTTTACTGAAAATTGACAAGATTTTTGTGTTTGGTGTATTGATTTATTCAGTCGATATTGGGTATGGGTCTGAACTTTAGATATAAAATGCACAGTGATTTCGTTTTTTTGTTGCATGGCTTATTCGCTAAGTAAGCCGATTTAATTTATTTTAATTTAATAGTATTGTGATATATTAAATACGGAAATATTTGTTAGAAGAGGTTTAAATTTAAATTTATATTTACATAACCAGTAAGAATATTAGTTGTTATTTAGTTATCATCAGGACTTTATGTTTTTTTTTTTCAATAATGCCATTTTATATTTGCACGTTTAGGGTATGATCTCGTAACTCGGCGTTATTTACGATATGTATTTATCTAACCTTTGTAATTGGATTTTTTTCTATAAGGGTTAGTAACAATAAATAAATAAATAAATCACAGAGATCCGAAGGGTTGCGTGTGGTAGCCTGCTACAAGTGATCAAGCGTTGAAATCGCATTCGGAGGACTGAAGTTCGAATCTCACCCCCGGTAATGTTTTTTAATTTTGAAATTGATGTAATTCGCATTATCAAGTGTTTCTTTCCCTCGGGAAATTGAAAGCTCTCCGGTTCACGTCGTACTTTAAATATTCTCTCGTGCTATAATCTATTAATTGTTTCCTGGAGTTTAACCAACCAGTAGATTTGCAGTGAATTAATTTTAATTCGATAATTGCAGTACATGTTCCGTGCAGCATTTTGTATCTTACTAGTTAAACTGTGAAGTTAAATATTAATTTTTTTGGGAAATTATTATCTGGATCTACATGTTCAGTTACATGTTAATGTAATTAAAGGGCAATTATTTAACTAAATCAACATAAACTTTATATTTGTTGTATTTGTGAAGTTCCAAAAATGGTGAACATGTACAGTTTTATGCTTAAGCATTCTTTTTAAACATAATGTATGTATAGCTAATAGTTGTAGTAAATATCTGAAACAATTTTGAAAATCTGTCGTTTTCAAACTTCTTTCTGTTTATGTTATTATCAAAGATCGCTTAAAAAATCTTATTTATTAACTAAAGTAAAATATTACTACTTAGTGCTATCTTAGTTGGAATTGATTATAAAACGCAAGCCATTTGTTTCAAAGGGCGAAAAGATTGTTATGTTTTAGCTTCACTGTTTAACATTTTCAGAGTCGCAAAAACATTTAATTGTATAGGTACAACATCAAAACATTTTATTTAGGTCGAGATTAAAATTGGCTGAAAATTTGTCAATTTTAGTCATACAATCACTGAGAACTAATACTAACTGCATCAAAAATGTATACATATACACCTTACTTACATAAAAATAAGAAAGAATGAAATACTTTGTCCAATTGGATATAATTTTAAACTGTGATTTCAAACTGCCTTAAAGAAATTTTAGTTTAAACATTATTACTCTATCTATCCAAGTCGTAAAATATCAAAGATTGTCTTATTATCAACTACACTGTGTTATTATAGTTTTCATTAAAACTGATTAAAGGCAACGAGATCTGGCTGGAACACAAAACAAAACGTAAAACTTTCACGAAAAACTGTTTAGAACATCTCTTTTTGTGTATACCTAGCATATTACTTAATGTTAATTCAGTTGACTATTCAACACTATAACATATAAGCCAATCACATTGCAGACATTTGCTTTTTCAACCAATAACAGCAGTATATCACTGAATATTGGACACCATGCAAAATATTCACAAAACAATGTACGTACTCAAAAAATAAATAGCCTTGTTACGAAGTATCACTTAGCAACGACGTTCTGTCCTTAGTGATATCGCTAGGTTAAGTAACACTAAACCCTAACAAACTGTGTGGCTTGTTTTAAAAATTTTAAAATGCTGTGTTGTGGAAGTATTCTGCTGAATTTAATTGAGAATGAATAATTATATTAATTGTTGGATTATTTTTCAATAAAGTTAATCGTTATGTATTAATATTGTTAAATAGTCGTCCCAAATACCACTCGAAGTGGATATATATTTTTTAAATATTTTGCCATTTCCATAGAAATTATTGCAAATTTCACTCAACAAAATCACATTTAAATGTCACTCGCCTTCGGCTCGTGACATTTTTGATGTGATTTTGTATCGTGAAATTTAAACGCAATAATTTACATGGAAACGACAAAATATTTGTCAAAAATATATCCACTGCTTGTGGTATTACCCTTGATTATTCAACACTATAATGAAGGATCCAATGAAAATTGTTCAATTTGTCAGAAACGGCCAATCAAAATTGACTGTCCTTGAAAACACCTACTAATGTCGCAGTGTTTTCACGCGAGCCCAATTCGTTTCAATTATTTCAATTTAGTGAGTAGCCTTTGACTGACATTTCACCAAAACGTCAAACTGAAGTTTTCAAATCGGCGTCGTTCTAAAAACTCATAATAATCGTGTTAGAAGCTCCAGTATTGAATTAATAATGGAAAACGTTAAAAATGTGTGCTGTCGAACACGGTGAAAGTCATATGCCCATATTGTTGAATAATCTTTCCAAATACCACTCAAGGTAAAAATTTTTAAGAGAATATTTTTCTTTAACATGCAAATTATTGCAAATTTCTTTCAACAAAAACTGCTCAAATTCCACTCGACCTGCGGTCTCGCGGAATTTTTAACGGAGTTTTGGTTTCGCGAAATTTAAACACAATAATTTGCATGTGAACGAAAAAATTCTCAAAAAATTTTCACCTTTTGTGGTATTACCCTTGAAAATATTTGTTTTTATGCATTTAAACATCATAATACTTTTAGTTAATAACCATCTAGAGACAAATTTAATAGAGACGAATTTAATAAATCTGTTCCACATGAAAACTAGTTGTGACAAAGTGCTTTCAGAAATTTCTGAAATTATTATTTAATTTCAGAGCAATTAAAGTTTTCCATATAGAGGCAAGTTTATTGATTAAATTAAACGTTTAAAATAGCCTGCGATAGGGTGACCTCTGCGATGGTTTATAAATATCTAAAATTGCTTGCAATTATACCCCTATTAATTATTATATTAGCCATGGGCCGATAAGGCGTGTAGTGCTAGACTATATATTAATTATAACGGGTGTTCATAAACAGTCGTCATCCCAGTAGGTTTTGACCTCAGAAACGTATGTCTATTAAAATTGAAAAAAATGCGCTATGACAGTACTCAATGACGTTTCATTGTGTTGCACGAATTAATCAAAGACATAACATTTTGTTTTTCAAAGCAACTGGGATGACGACTGTTTATGAACACCCGTTAGTTGGGCATTCGAATTTGAAAATAATTAATCGGAGGTCCATTTATTTCATTTAATGGATGAGACTGGTAATACCGACTGAAAGTGTTTTTGTACCGACATTACTCTGCTAATATGAAATTTTACAAAGAGCACTCTAAAGCTCACGTTGTTAGTTAGATTTCGTTCGTTAAAGTTTTCAGACAAATTCAATTACCTATAGTACTAAAATTTACCTAAAATAAATAACTGAAAATAGGTATCAACTTTATGATTTACTACATAAGGCACAATTAAATTATTTGATCATTTTATTTTAATATTTTTATAACATTTAAAAAAGGATCATAAATAAAAACGATATTTATATCAGACGAAATTTGTAACTTTTACTCATTCATAAATAATTTTTGCAAGAGCCGAACCTCGGTACTTTGAATTTCAAACATCGAAGGCAGGCTTCCCAGGTCGTTATCCTTTCGGCCATTCTTTTGTGGCCAGTTTCCTTCGCAAGCGTTTGACATAAATCCGCTCTATTAACTCAGGATTGAGCGAATCAGAAGAACGGCGCTGAAAACGCGCAAGGAAATTATTTCGTAGATGTTGAGTAAACCAACTAACCGACTATCGAAAGCCCAGGCAAGCTGAACCGGCATAATCCTGTAATTCAATTTAGGATTAGCTACAGTGACGCATGATTAATCCTACGAGAAACAAGAGAGATTAACTTTAAAAATTTAAAATTAATTGTGGAAAGCACTAGCCATTTGATTTAATATTAAAGGGAAATGCTCGTAGATGCGCCCTTTTCAGCTAATATGCACGTGCAAGCTGGCTTGTTTCGTAAGATATTTACCAGTGCATTTGGCACGTCACCAGCTATTAATTTAATAACATGTGATCAATTATTTAATATTTATATACATACTACTCCCAAGAGTTTTAAAACTATGTATCATCTGCTAAGTTTTTTAAATGAATAAATAAATTTTAGAATCATTTTATGGCGACTATAATATTCACCTACCTTGTACAATCCAATTATCTTGCAACATCAACCTACTACTTTGTAAGGTCTAATTTACTGGCAGCAAGAAATTCGTTTATAAAGTTTAATTGGTTTATAACGTTTAGTCACAAGGTGACGGAACTTAGAAATATACATACCAGGTGGTTCCCTTAACCACCTTTACCTGTGAGTATTGTCACTCAAATTACAAATTTCGTAGCAAGTGGTATGAAATAAATGAGGTTAGTCTTTAGTTAGTTTTAATAAAACTAACCTAATTTATTTCATACCACCTATCATCAAGCAAAACCATGTGCTAACCTAGTATCCAACCCACTACCTATTTTACTCTTCCTGTATTTCTACCATCTTCCAACACGCAGGGCCAATGTGGAGGATTATGGCCAAAACCCCCGTATAAAGGAATGGCGAATTATATAACAAAATAACTTGGTTCCCAAGTTGGTAAACCCAAATCTCACCCCTCCAAAAAGAACTGCCTCTGGGGGAGGCAAAAATTCGTAGGTGCCAATCACGCATTGACCAGGCTGTCATAAACGACAATTGCTTATTGCCATCGTCTACAATTCAGAAGCCACAAGAACTTGGAGAGCTTTCCCATATTAGATGGGAAATACTCGTAATAAGCAAGCACAAACGAATTGGAGAAGACCAAGTTAAACTACATTCGGGTCACCTTTTTTCACTACAATGGAGGAAAGAGCACAATGAAGGAGGATTCGATTTCTTAGTACACAAAAAGCATTTACAAAATGTCATCCAGATCCACAGTATTAGGACTAGAATAATGTAACTAATATGTCAAATTAAACGTTCCTTAAAAATTATTCAACTTTATACAGTAACATCTGGTCATACGGACAATGAAGTAGACAATCTCTATAAGGACGTAAATACAACACTACAGCAAACACCTACTCACTACGCCCTGCTGATAGGGGATTTTCATGCGAAAATGGACGTGGGCAAGTCTCGACGGCACTACACAAAGCAAAATTGACTTTATTATAACTAACAGAAAAGAGACAGTACAGGATGTAATGATTTCTATAGGCAGTGATCACAAAATGGTTCGATCTCAAATTTTAATTAGCATAAAGAACGAGCAGAGCAAACTTATCAAACGATCGAGATGTAGTAAATGGAGACCACTAAGAAGTTAAATGCGCTATAAACAAATAATAAAAACCCAGCTAACACCTACAGAGCATGAAGCGGACCCAGACATTCAAACCCTGGACACGCTTATAACAACTACAGTACACGAATGCCAGACACAAAATAGTCGACGGAACCAGAAACTTTATAAACAAATATAAAGCAACTAATGAAAATAAGAAGAAACTTAGTAGATAAACACACAACCAATATAATAGAACTAGTACAGAAATATCTTCAAAGGAGTAATAAGCGGTATAAGAACTCACAACTCATATTAAATTTATAGAGTAACTGAAGAGGACGGGCATGAAGTCACTCAGGAAATCACTCTCCGAAGGCAAGAAAAATATCTGAAAAGTGAAGAAATGGCAGCCAAATAACAATTAATACAACTGAAATCCTGAGGGTTGACGAAGGGTTCTATGCTACACTATACAGTGGTAGACACGCACTAGACATACACATAACCCTACCTTTATTTTCTTCTTTCTTTTATATTAGGCCAGTGACCTGTTCGTGGTTCTATTAGCTCTGTTTGCTCGTAAGCCGAGTAGGTGGCTAGCCTTGTCCATCCAAATGGAGGAAGAGTTCGCTTGTTAGGGGTTGGCGACTACCACAAGTTATTAGCGTGGTAGCCGGAAAATCCTTCTACAGTCGCCGGGAATCGAACCCGACCCGGCCGCCTGAAAGTCGAGCATTTGCTCGTTGGGCCATGCATTCGCAACATATATACCGAAAGTGCAAAATCAAGGATCAGAGGATATTCCAAAAATTACTACATTAGAGGGGCATTAAACGGCTTTGTTTTTGTATTGTATGGCTTATGGCAAGAAATCTGCTGTCAGAGTTTTCAGGTTGTGGGAGTGTCCCCTATGTAACCTAGCGACTGTCACCGAAATTACAACCGAGACCGACGGCTTAACGTGCTCTTTGAGATATAAAAAACAATCAAACCGTTGGCGAGGACGGTATAGTAACAGAGTCCATAAAAGCAGGCTTGGGATAACACCTTCCCAAATGTTGCATCGAGCTACAATTATAATCTGGCAGAAAAAATGACAAATCGCCAACCTGCAAAACTACAGACCAAGAAGTCTGCGCTCGCATATATACAAATTATTCGTGGGAATAATTTCTAAGCGAATAGCACCCAAATTAAACTGTTAAACTATTTGTCGGAGGAACATGATATTTTGCATAGACATTATATATATATATATATACCTGCCATGAAACCGGTACAATTTCATACAAATCTATACAAGATGGCTTTAACCTTGCCAAAGATGGGAACCAACTGTTGCACGAGACAAAAACGAACAACGAATAAGTGCGTTACGTTAACTAGACCTGGATCGCAAGAATTGCCAGCGCGAGTGTGGCGCAGTTAGCGCAGCGGTGCTTCACCGGTGAACAAAGGAATCCAATGTTCGGGCTGGTTCGCAGGCACTAGTTCGAATCTCATTAAGGATAACATTTTTTATTTAAAAATTGAATTTAGTATTATTAGAAACGTGAAGATATTTTTATCCACAGTTTCCTTCGATTTTTAAAATTATTTAGTGTCACAACGCCCCCTTGTTGTCTTTATGAAAGTACCCTCATAAAACTATAAACTAGCCCAGAACAATGCCGCCTTGGCAATTGCTTTTGCTTGCAGAAAGCGGACCGCTAGGCCCGTGCCCATCTGGAAATTTCCTGGTTTCTCGGTTTTCCCATCCGCCCCTAATTCTGAGTACCTCAAGATAGAATATTATGTCAACAATATTAAAACATTGCGCTTAACCATCATTTTGCTAAAGGAATAAATGTTTATCGAAAATACAGCTGTGTTCAATTTTATGTCACAACGTCCACTGTGAGGGAAGTTTTGAGTGAAGCCCTTTACAGAATTTTTACTTCTGGATAACCTGCCGAAACTTCGCTTTTAACCCCGGCCATTTTTTTAAATTTACTATTTTTTGTAACCTCTCAATTAATAGCAACCAACCCAACGTTAAATAAAAGGTCTCATAAAGCGGCATATGTTTTCTGAAAACAGCAACCGCTTTGGTCTTAAAGAGACATCGATTTTAAACCAATTTCCTCCGCTTATGCCTCCCAGTAATTAGTTTCCGTCTCCTTCGAGAATTTTCTTTAGCAGAAGTTGTTGCGCATATGGCGCAACCATGTGTATCACCGCTTCAACAAATTACGAAGACTGAATGTATATTAAGGAACAAGTGTCCCAACACTTTGCCTTACACCGTCTCATGTTTAATATTCATTTTACTTACTTGTCAGTTGAAAGGATGTATTTATAGAAAAAAATGTATGATGTAATTAATGAGTTCCAGTAGCACATAGATATGTAAAGGTTTTAGCATAAAATGTTGGAGGCGTATTGTTTCAAGCTTATCGAAAGTAAAACAGGGTCCAAAAAGTATAGAAGGTGCTATATAGCTCAGCTAATATTAATAAAGTACTTGATTTGTTTCATATAATATACCTACAAATATTTAAATATTGGCATATTTCGGTTTTTCGACCATTCACGAAGAGTTCGTTGTGAAAACGAGATTAAAGTTTCTTTTTTTTTTATTAAACTCCTTTATGCTTACAATATGTCCTATACGGACAATAAGTAATTAGTTTGTCATATAAGTAAACATAATCTACTACAAAAATAACATGCTGGTGGTATTTCCAGTGAAGCCATTCCTTTAATAACATATCTTAATAAAGATATAAAATAATAGAAAAAAATATATTAATAGTCTAACTAATAATCCTAATTAAACCTGTGAGGTAGGTCATCGGGCTTGAATCGTTTTAAACGTCTCACTTCACCATTGTTTACAGATTTCTTGCGAGCACATTAGGCTGCACTTCAGCTTTAGCACTATAGTTTACACTAAATCGTTTAATTTCGGCTTTAATCGAAGGTATTTGTAAATCTCTCGCAATTACGACGTTTGGAACATACCAAGGGGCGTTAACTATTGTTCGTAGCTTTTTATTCTGGAAGCGCTGTAAAATTTCCAATTTCGAGTTGCTTGCTGTTCCCCACAGTTGTATTCCGTATGTCAAATCGGTTTCAGGATTACTTTGTACAGTAATAACTTGTTTTGAATTGTTAACTGAAATTGTTTTCCAATTAGCCAGTGCATCTGCCGCAACTTCAATCCATATTTCCCAAACACCTTTGTAAGAATAAGCAATAGACTTGTTGGACGGTATTATGTTGTTTGGTTTAGATTCTTACCAGGCTTCAGCAACATAATAATTTCCACGTACTAGGGAAGTATCCAAGTGTTAGAACAGCATTGAAGATTAGCTGTATGCCTTGGAACCCTTTGTTTGATAGTTCTTGCAACACCTTGCATGTGAACAAATCAAACCCAGGGGATTTCTTGGGGTTATTATGTTGTAAAATTGTATCTTCAATTTCAGAAAGTTTCATGTTTTGTATTGATACGGCGTGTTTAGAAATTCTATAAGATTCTATCTGTGTTTAGTTGAATTTATGTTGTGTGGTTTGAAGACATTTGTTAGATGATCTGCATATGTCGAGGCTTTCTCTTTCCTACTTGCATTTCCCGTTCCTTTAATAACAATGCCAAAATCCAATAAATCCGGAATTTTCCTTGTATCAGTAAGGCCAGTAGGTGGTGTCGCCGGTGGATATAGTAGCTAAATTATTTGCTTTTAAGGCGCCATACAGTTCTCTTCTCTTTGTTAATGTAATCCGTGATCCCCCAGTGTTGATGATTTGAGTTCCAGTTGCATGCGGAGAAAAATGTATTCCCTTAAGTTTTAAAATAATGTTCTTAGTCTTTCTTCTTGTTGTTATACTGAGGCGGGCAGTAAATTTCTAATATATTTAAAGTTTCAATGTTGACTTCTAGGGCTACCGTCCCCCCATATGCAGTGCTATCAGGATGTCTAGGGCTATATATGTGGTACCGTGTTATTTGAAGATGACTTTGGTGGATGAAGTGCGTTTTCGATATGCGCATGATACCTATATTGTAATTTTGTAAAAATCATTTAACCTCCTTCGCATGCTGGTACAAGCCATTGGCGTTCCATATACATATTTTAACAACTGCGCTATTAAGAAATTTTATTAACTTGCGTAGAGATAAGGTTCATCATGGTATTCATTTGGCTGATGATTTCTTCATCATATTTTTTAATTCGGTTATATCACTGTTTTGTGGCATGGGCATGGCTGGATTAATTTGATTTAAATTATTTACTTGCTGTTGGTCTTGTCGCATGCTTTGTGCATAACTTATATTGATTGAACATATTGAGCTCTAAATATTCCTGGTTGTCCTGCTTTGTTTCTTAATTGTGGATATAACTTTTGCTGGAGCTGTTTATGTACAACACAGCTGTTGTAATTGGCAGGACGATTTACCTTGCATTACATTTTTAGTTGCTATCTTGTTTAATTCTACGATTAATGGATTAATATTTTCCACTCTAGCAATAAAAATTGGCGGCGGTTTTGGTTATCTGGCTTGAGTTGCAGTGTTTGTATTTGTTTCTATCAATTCTTCTGCAGCAAGGCTGCTAAATTTATTATTGCTTAGCCAATACATTCCATTTGGAATAGATTGACTTGAGTGAGCTTCATCTACATCTATCCGTCTTGCTAGTTTTTTGTTCAGTATTTGATTTTTGTAACGATAGAAGTTCTTGTAAGGAGTAGTGTAGAGATTGAATTGATGCTTGCATGTTTGGTTGTTGTTGATTGTAACTAATTGGCTGTTGATTCTGTGGTTGCTGTGATATTCTCTCTCTCTTCTTCAGACTTTGTTGGTCCAATATTGGACATAGTCCTCCCCGATTCGGTCCCATTCATCTCTCTGATTTGCCAGTCTGATCCACTTTTTACCGGCCACCTTCCGGATGTCATCCGACCATCTGGTTACTGGTCTTCCTACGCTTCGTCTCGTTGTTCTTGGTCTCCACTGTAGCAGTCTTGTATCCCATCTATCATCTGTCCTTCTAGCCACATGTCCTGCCCAACTCCACTTCAGTTGGGCTATTCTTTTTACTACATCCTCCACTCCGGTTTGCTTTCTAATCCATTCATTTCTTTTTCTTTCCCGAAGAGTTATGCCCAGCATTTGTCTTTCCATAGCTCTTTGGGATTTTGCCATTTTGTCTGCTATTTTCTTTGTGATTGCATTAGTTTCAAGACCATATGTAAGTACCGGTAGGACACATGTATTGTATATTTTTGCTTTTTGGCGTTTGGTGAATTTTGTTGATTTTAGTATACTTGCCAGTTTACCGAATGCCACCCAACCGAATTTTATTCTTCGCTGAATATCCGCTTCTTGATATCCTTTGCCGAGTGTTAAGTTGTGCCCCAAGTATGTATACTGTTCGACAACCTCTATTTCCTCATTGTTGATTATAAACCGGTCTGTGCCTTTTATTTCGTCATTTATCATAATTTTTGTTTTTCTCATGTTCAGTTCTAATCCTGCTCTCTTAGATTGGTCGTATATTTCGTGTAACATTGTTTGCATTTCTTTCTCGTCATTTGCGATTAAAACTGTGTCACCTGCATATCTTAAGTTTGATAAATGCTTTCCATCAATATTTAGACCTTTATTTTCCCAATTCAGTTGTTTAAATATATTTTCTAGAGCTAGAGTGAATAGTTTAGGTGACAGCGTGTCACCTTGTCTTATCCCTCTTCCTATTTTAATTTCGTCAGTTGTTTCGTGTAATTTTACTATGGATGTTGCTTTTTTATATATGTTCTTTATTATTTGGGTGTATCTGGAGTCTATACGGCAATCGTCAAGGGCTTTTATTATGTGTGGTATCTCTATGGTGTCGAAAGCTTTTCTGTAGTCTAAGAAGGCGAGTACTATTGGTATGTTGTATTCGTTGCATTTTTGTATTATCTGTTTTACGCTTTGCAGGTGGTCGTTGGTTCCGAATCCTTTTCTGTATCCTGCTTGTTCCACCGGTTGGTAGGCGTCTAATTTGTTACTTATACGGTTAGCTATGATTTTTGTGAGCAGTTTATAAAGATGGGATAATAGGCTGATTGGCCTATAGTTTTCTAAATCGTCTTTAGGTTCTTTTTTATGTATAAGAATGATCACTGCAGTATTCCAGAAGTCTGGTATGTTTCCTGTCTCCAAACATTTGTTCATTAATCTTTTTACTAGATTCATCACCTTTTCTCCTCCATATTTTAGTTGTTCACTTATTAACCCATCGTGACCTGGTGCTCTTGAGTTTTTCATTTGATGAAGGGCGTTTTGTATTTCTGCTTTGGTGACATCTGGTATGTCTTCGGAACCAACGTTTATGATGTTTAATTTTGTTGTTTGTGCCTTTATGTTTTCGTGGTTTTGTAGGTGTTCTTCTTCTAGCTGTGACTTGTATAGTTTAGTGTAGAACTTTTCAACTACTCTTACTATTTCTTTCCTGTTTGTTGTTTCACCGCCTGTGTTATCCTTTATTTTATTAATTTGTGTTGTTCCCTTACTTAATCTTGATCGTAAGACTTTTAAACTTTTATTGTTTTCAATTATTTCTTCTGTTATTTTTTCTCTGTAATCGAATAGGTCATTTCTTATTTTCTTTCTCACTAATTTATTAAGTTCCGCGTACTCGACTGTGTCCCATTGTCCTTTCACTCGCATTTCTCTTCTTTTGTTTATTAGCTTCTTAGTATTTGTGCTTAATTTTTCTTCTTTTGAACTCCTTCCGTTAGTGATATTTGAGGATGCCTGAGATGTTACAGTTAATATTATTTTATTTAGTTCCTCTATATGGCTAATACTAGTCCGTTTTGCGTTATTTTGTATACTTTCGAGATGCTTATTTACTTCTTGTTCATACTGTTCACTATTTGCCTTAATTGTTTCGCTCTCTGTTGGTTTTTTCAGTGTTTTCTTTATTAGTTTTAATCTTTCCAGATTCGTGTTTACGTTAATTTTTGCACGAACTAGTCTGTGGTCACTGCTAGTTGTGAATGAGTTCAAAACAGATACGTCTGTTATTATGTTCTTGTGATCTGAGATCACATAGTCATATTCGTTTTTTGTTTTTCCGTTGGGACTACGCCATGTCCATTTATTCTGCGGTTTCTTTTTGAAGAATGTGTTCATGCAGTACATTCTTTTGCTTAGCAAAAAGTCTATCAGTATTTTACCACGATCATTCCTTGCTCCCAGTCCATATGTTCCTATGCAAGTTTCTATACTTTCCTCCTTTCTTCCAATTTTTGCATTCAAATCTCCAATTATAAGATTGAAATGAGTCTTTTCTTTATCTAAAGCTTTACCTATATCATCATAAAATTCGTCCACTTCTTCATCTGTGTAGTCTTTTGTTGGTGCGTAGACTTGGATGATCTTTATCTTGTATCTATGATTGATATTTATAATGACATATCCTACTCTGCTTGATAATCCTTTTATACTGATTATTCTTTTCTCTAATTTTCCTTTTATGATGAAGCCGATTCCTCTATTAGAGGTCTCTTGTTCTCCTTTGTAGTACATCAGATTGCCACTTTTTAACTTTATGCATTCTTCACCTTTTCGCCATACCTCTGAGATTCCTATAATGTCCCAATTTATTTTTGTTAACTCCTCCTCTAGTTCTGTGATATTAATGGTTGTGAATAGCATATATTAGCTGCAGGTATGTATTGTGATGCTGCATTTTGACAGTACATTGTTGGATTTTGCAGAAAGGGCATGTTGTTATAATAAGGGTTATTGGCCATTTGGCCGCACTCTGTAATTGTACGTTTTACAATAATATACATTAATATGAATTTACTTTGAATTGGAATAATAAACTAAAGTATTTACTTTTGAAGGTTGATACCATAAGTTGACCACAGTTTACACTTTATCACTCAGCACTTGATATCCAGCAGAGCACTCACATTCAACTTTATTCCACGAAATTTAAATGGAAACTAGAGATTAAAAGTAAAATTAACAGTTTACAATTGCATGTTATGGAATCGATTATTTAACCAAGTTTAAGTCATTGCTACTACGATGTGTTCAAAAAGAAATTACATATGGGTTGGCCATGGAAACTAAAATTAATGTCAGCAGCAAGCTTTAGAATTCATTAACTTTCATCACTGTTATTGTTATTGTAAGTTTATATTATACGCTGATATCGTAATTGAAAATGCTAAATATTGCTGTCTCTGAAGCTCGCTGTTGACACTACTTTTATTTTCCATGGCCAACCCTTATGTAATTTCTTCTTGAACACATAGTATGTCTATTATAGGGGTGTTGACAAAATCTTGTTGGGTATTGGTAATAAATTTGTTCGCATAGAAAGCTTTTTTAATTTTAATATTTTCCTTGACGTTGTGTAACACCATTACATCTAAGCCTCCGAAATCATCCCATTACATCTATTCGATTAATAGTATATTAAAATACAAGTTGCAGAAAGCATATATTCAAGCACGAATTTGAAATGAACAAATGAGTGCTTGAAGGACCTTCTGCAACGAGCGTTTTATACTATTTTTTTTTATTTTGCCGCTTTATAAATTAAGAAATTAAAATGTTTCTATTTTGCTTTTAGAATAACTCCATTCTAGCACCCAAATGACATCATTTCATAGCGACTTATTATAACACTCAAATGACGTCATTTGGGTGCTAGAATGGAGTTATTCTAAACGCAAAATAGGAAAACATTTTTTCGTAATACCTGTATGTTATTATACTATACCAAGCTGTCCACTTGATCGAAATGTCACCCATAACAGCCGAGACCATTAAAATTTAACAGCCATGGCCGTTATAACCGTTGCTACATCAAATTACGTGCCATGTTTTAATTTATTTGAGAACGAATTTGTAAACATCCGTTGCTACACTACCAAATTATGTGCGGGACTCAGGATAATTAGTAGCCTCGGCCTAATCACCCTCGGCCACAAAATGTTTCCTCGTCCGTTATATAATCAATATCGGCCTAATACCATTATAGTAGATTACATAACAAACTGCAAAAGTGCCACGACTGCAAAAAACACATTTTTGCAATTTAATGAATAACAGATTTATTAACTGACAATGTCAATAGATTGTCAGTAGCTTTTAGGTTAAAATGGCATGCAATTTTTAAGTTAAAATGCCATATTGAGCCCACTGTATAACTGTGAATTGTGCATTTTTTTTAAGCAAACACGTTCGTTCTGATAACGACCGGGTGAATGATATTGTCATTTTTCGTGGCTACTTCACTGCCGCTTTGGTATGTGGGCGCGGGAAAATACTATATTAATAATGTTTCCATCGTAATCATTATTAAGAGCGATGGTTTTAAAATCTTGACCTCTTCTTGAAAATTATGTATAGTTAACAGAACGGTCGATAACCTATGAACATTATAAAACATACCATTTTTATGCTCTAAAATTTATTAGAAGTATCCTATATTAAGGTGTTAATTTTTTCAGATTACAATAAAAATGCATAAATTCTCTCATCAACGTGTTTTCCTAAATAACTTAAATTAAAAATAAAACTATATCTGATTTTTTTTAACTAATAGAGCAAATAGTTTTAAATATAGAACGTTCAGCTATAAATTCATTTTGCATGCAAACGAACTCGGTAGAGTAAAATTTTCTCGTCCAACTTTTAAATTAGAACCGAGAAAAAACTGCAGGTTCAGCAAAAACTCGATGAGGGCCCAGCAGCTAATCAAGATGTTCGTGGCAACCAAACACAAGACATTAGTCAGTGTCGCATATGATACAAACCGTTCGATCTTGACGTTTTTCAGCGTCAGTTATTGGCAAGTTGGAAAAGAGGTGGCAAAATTTCTTAACGGAAACTGACGTAATCGATAGAACAATTGTTGATTTCCGAGTACCTTTTAATATTACTGTAAGAAGTTATTGTACGTTTTCAAAATGTATACAAGTTACTTTACAACATGACTGATACCCCTTTACTACATACATGTTTATAAAATGAAAATGGCTTCTAACACGTTAATAACGATAACAGTAGAGTAAGGTAAATGGTGTTTGAAAGATTAATGATAATAACAGCAGATTTACATCTAAAGTTGCTATGCACGAAATGTAGCAAAGAAGATATTTTTGTGACAAAAAGTGAACAAGTGCAATAAACATTTTCAGAAAAATGCATTTGCGAAATCTATTTCAAACTGTCGAATGTAGAATAATCGAACTGCAAATTTAACTAAACTGCTAATACCGGTTGAAAAACTATAAAACGTAGAAAGAAAAGTGCATTAGAAATTCTTCTAAAGCTTTTTATCCTTATGAAAATGGTTTTGCGGTGATTTTCTAAAACGTCAATGACTATAATGACTACAACCAACCTGAATATTGAAGTACAAAACAGAAGCAAAAAAATACATTTTTTAATATTTATTCTATAAGAAAACTGTTTTAGAAACCTTTTCCGTAAGGTAATACACGACTACCACAAAGTGCTAGTAAATAGAAGGTGTTACAATTGAACATTTAAAGATTACAAAAAATATATATAAACAATAAAACTAAAAATGGGTAAAAACTACTAAATTGCTGCAGTGAAAAAGATAAAAAAATTAAATGAAACTATAATAAAGGAGTGAATTGTAATAAAATCAATGTTTTAAAATACTTTTCTAGCACGCTAAGAACCATAACAGTCTAGTAGCACACAAACTTGCTCTCTACAAAGTGAAACAAAACAGCCAATATTACGACGAAACCTTCTAAACTACTGTGGTGTGCCCTACCAATAGTATATTAATTATTAAGAACGGTAAGGACATTTTACCGATCGAAGACAATTGTTTGGAGGAGGAGCGAAGCGACGACTCCAATTATTGTCTGAGATCGGTAATTCCTTAACGATCGTAATGCTTATGACGTTTTTTGCGCGATGTATTTTTCTTCAAACGTCAGTAAAATGTGACATTATACCACAGACTAATATGTTGGTGGCACTGTAAATCTATGTCAAGTTCGAGATTAGCAGGTTAGGTTTTGCGTCAGTCTGTGTCAAAACTTACGCAAAACCTAACCTGATAACGAATTTTTACTTACCGTTCTAGAATGGTAAACATAATTTACTGATTTGGCAACAAACGCGGTAACTAAGTAAACTCGTTCTATCGTGCAAAAACATTTAACGACCACAGAAAATTACTGATAAACTTCAATAACCAAGAATTCGAACAGTACAGTAAAAATATAAAATTTAAAAAAGTGCAATTACGCTTTCATAAAATATTATTCATTAAAGAGCAAATGCTTTCAACTTCTAAAATGTTAATGGCGATAAGAATAGATTGACAGAAAATTTCAATCTACACCTGCAACCGAAGTAGCAAGTAATGCAGCAAAAAAATATTTAAAGAAAAACAAGAAAAGTACATTTATTATCATCTTTAGCCCCTTCTAGCTTTCAGTGCCGAGGACCATTTATACAGCGCGGGAAGTGCAACGGTAGTAATGGGTCACATTGCGACCTGCATTACGCTTCTCTGCATCCTTTCGCGTGCAACAAACCTTAATAGAACTTAAAGCTAACTTAACTAATGAGTTGCTCTCCGAGAAAAATCTTGGTCACTTCCGGATTTGAGCCCATTTCACTAGTTACTAAGCTGGGCGCTTATCCACTTAAACACCTAGGCGGACACAAAACACAAATGCAATATAATAAAATTATAAGGTGCCATTTATCATGAAAAATGCTCTGTGATATTTTTCTACGATATTAATGGCGAACACAAGCATATAAGATTGCTATCTACAAATAACAAAATAAAATTTGAATATTGCCGTAAATAGAGTTATCATGAGTAAAACAGTAATAACAATCCTGTAAAAACGCTATTTGGCATAGTATAAATGATCGACAACTCGTTTAAACAACAGCACTTTATTTACAAATTTACAAACGAACAAAAAAAATGTACGAACTTGAAAGACAAATGCAATACAAATTCTACTAATGCCTTAATCATAATAAACTCGTTTGGCTCACAAAATTGCTTTATACAGGCTGTAACAACGCAACTTTGAATATTATAGTATAGACACATAATACGAGGTACCTATATACCAAATCTGCGTACCGTTTGATCGTACTTTATAAAGTAGTTTAGGATTATGCACAACTGCCATACCAGGTAAAATATCAACATTGCGTCTTTACATAAGCCAAAGCTAGTCGCTGTTCGTTTAAATTTACAGAGATTACAGAGTGTTGAAGTTGGCGTGTTTTTAAGTTTACCTTAAAAATTACTTTTAGTGTGGAACGACAACGAGCGGACTCAAACCGTTCATTCACCCTTCATATTCGCTAGATTTTGTTCCCAGCGATTTTTGATTGTTTTCAAATCTCAAGGATGGATTCACTCCGAAAAATCACTTTTTTATGAGTCAGCACGGTCAGCATTCGAAAGTGCTATCTCAGCATTTCAAAAGGATTTCCGAAGAAACATTTTGTGTGTGCATCGTTCGATACGAATCAACGGAGATCACGGATAATTTAGGGTTAGTTGCGGGTGCACCAAGCCCCAAGGCGCACGTATGCCTACGTATCATAATGTAAAATAGAATTTGCTGCCTTTAATGTTTGTGTGCTATAAGCCAGTGATTACACTTGAAGTAAGTGTCATTTTTATGGTTTAGAGAGCATGCAGTTACGGCCAGAATGCATCTATATAGGTTTATAGATTATTGAGCACGATCTGGTGGATTTTGGGACTTTAACCCATATTTTGAACTTTCCGAGCACCTGTTGTGATGAGTTTTTACCGATGCGCGAAACAATAAAAAAGCCGATCGTAGTCTTCATTGTTTCTCTTCATCTTGTGCTACAATTCTGAGCAGTTAAGCTTCCATTTTGGGCCGCCTAGAATTCAGCGGGCTTTTTGATAAAGTTCTGTTGGGTTGGCCCTCCTGTGCCTCTAGTACCTTTTTAACTGTCTTATTGCACTGGTTGGCGAGCAGGTGCTGCCTGGGTTCCTTCAGAATCTCGTGTGTTTTACATTTGCTATTAAATTCTTGCTTGTAATCGCAGTTTGTTTGACGATCTCCATGAATTCCCTTCACGGGTCGTTTGAACGTGTAAGCTAAAGCCATTAATAATTTTCATCTTCGGAGCCTAGTTTAGTCTCCACTACACTTTTAATCTGTTGTTGGTTGTGTTTAACATAGTATGTATTTGTACATTTTAGAATAATATAATTGTTAACTGACTCGCAATACCATTCAAGTTTATATGTTGGAGGTGCACCTGATTTTTGCATATATTTATAGAGCAATCATGTATTATACAACTAGACTCTAGTGGTGTTTCAGCCAATACTGGTAGACTATACCATGAATAAAGAAAATAAGTAAAGTAAAAAAGTTACCAGGAATTTCATAATTTTTTGTTAACTTATCAAATGTTTAATTCATTTATGTGATTTTAATATTGTTTTGCCATACCTCTCCTTTTTAGTCAAGGTGATGCGATATTAATAACTGCCATTATACAAAGGTTATTATTACACCGGTTATAAATATAAAGGTTTGTATAATCGAGATCGTCATAGTTATTGAAATAACTGTTGTAATACATAGAAACTCAGGAAAATTACGTCTTTCTACTGGCTTCTAGCCTCATGAACGGTATAGTCACATATATCCTGTACTGGATTGTATGCAATTTATTATGTGTCGTTAGTATACATTGGTATTAGTGCATCGTCTTGTTTATGTTACTGCAACCTGGACTTGTGTGTTTTCTTTCAGAGTATTGTGTTACTTTTGAGTTTACTAATTCTCCGTGATACATGGATACACTTGTCGTTATTTAAAGATTTGTCGGCGCCTATCTTTGCTATTTAATTAACTTTAGTACTTAAAATGAACTGCATGCCATCTCGACCGAGGTAGTCAGGTTGGCAGTTGTAACTACGTAGTCACTTGATTTTGGGAAAATTAGCCAACGAATTAAAATCTGGTATCAAAGTACACAATTGCGAAGCCGTTAAGAAGTTTCGAGACGTTCCTATTGTTCGTGACGCTATCCGCCAGAGAGGTGCCAGAACCAGAAGCCATGTAATTCCCTCGCCGCATTCGTGGGACAGTTCTATGTAACAAATCATTTAAGGGATGCCGTACTTCAGTTTAAATGCTACTCAGCAGTTCCCAGGCTTTGATATTAAGGTAACCGGTACAGGGCAAGTTTGAAATTTTAGCAATAAGCGTTCAGGCTGTGTGTAAAGATTTCGCAGCCGTAGAGGAATGCGATGAATTGATAAATAAATACGTACGCAAATTGCAAAGCCAGGTTTCTATGTATCGAATCGGGACTGCGGATTTCGATGCAGTTCAATGTTCGCTTATGAAGGACAGTTATGTGGGCGTCATGTTAATAAAATATGAATATATTGCAGATACAGTTATTCTTCTATTGTTTGATTTGTGAATGCGTATAGCCACGAGCTATCGCGCGTTAATAATCCATTCTTAGTGAACACTGTTGTATTTAGGAATGGTCATTTATTTTACAGTTTAATACTGTTTCCTTTAGTGTTCTATGTGTGTGTTTTAAAGATCAATATATGTATGTTTATTTGTGTAAACAAATTAGCTTTGCTTGTGTATATTATTTGAAGCTATTTTTAGACCCAAGAACATTGCAAGTGCAGACGAGCTTCCTGATTTTTTGGAGATAATGATGCTTCATAGCTACAAACTGTGGAAAGTGTGAGAAAGTGTTTCTTGTATAGGTATTGAGGTAGCTAGGTGAACAACAAGGGCAAATAATTTATAAAAATACTAAGGTAACGAGACGTCTTATTTGAACTTAATGTCGCAACGAGAGGCTACCAATAGCCTCATTTCAATAGATAAAAAGTTTTGCCAAAAATTATTGCCGATAAGAATTGCCCATTCATAAAATAGCTATCTATATACTGCTAGAAATAAAATTCCAATATTAAACAAGAAACATACAAAATACCAGTCGATTGCGGCCAAGTGCTGCAATCTAAACCCTAACGAAAATCTAAATATTGCTGCAGATAACAATAGATATTAATGAGCATAACAAAAATGTTTCTAAAACAAAAATCTTGTAATACTTAGAATCGCAATTATCTACAAACTGCAGCTCTGGCTACTGCAAATAAGAGATCCTAAATTTAAAATAAAATCTAACAACAATATTGGTAAATCCTCATATTTCACAGGAAAAATGTTTGCAAAACTTTTTCGAATCTTTAATGACGAAAGCAGTACGCTATCATACAAAATTGCTATCTAGAAACCGCTACAACAAAGCTCCGAATAATGCAGCAAAAAAGATGAAAAATCCCCGAAACACATGCGATCATTTGTTGGGATGCGACACAATCAGCATATTTGCAAGCAAATGGAAAATGAGCATCCGATAAAAGCGCAGGAAGCGCGCCCGATAAGGGCGACTTGAAACTGAAACGTGCCCAACGAGCTGATAAACAAACGGAAAATTCTGCGCAAATCTACAACAGGCGAAATTAATAGCTAAACGTCGAGATTTAGAGCCATCTATTACTAGCATGCAAAGGCAGCGGGAGAAGAGTTATCAAGATGCAATCCGGGTGTCGGAGATTCGTCCTCGACATCCACTTGACGCGAAAAGGGCGAAATGGGAAATCGCAGAGAAAATGCAGTGGAGATAGATTGGTTTAGAAAACCGGCACCTGTAACTCGCCACTTTCAAGCTGTGGCAAACATGCAAGCGTGACAAAATGGAACTGTGCCACGATTTGTACTAATTACTAAGGCACCGATATACTATAAACCAATTTTTGTGTGCTAGCACATTGAAACATGGGGTCGTTCTCAAATAATTAGTCGTCACGCACCATATAAGTATACAAAATTAAAATTCCATCAAAAATCTTCATTGAAAGCCTAAAGTGTATCAAAACAACAGCGTTGTTTATAAAAAATAATTTAATTAAATCAAAGGGATCAGTGTACAAGTTCTTATATGTAACGGCATTTACATCAGAAACATTAATTTTATTAAAATACAAAGTGGAAGTTAAGCTAAAAATATTAATTTAAAACTTCCTAGTGAAAAATCATACTTAGAAGAATACCTGAAGAAAGCGGAAGCAGAAAAAAGTAGCCTGAACATATCATGTCAGCTTGTAATAAATTCATACAGCAGAACTAGAAAATAAAAAAAACTGCATTTCTCATGTGAATTTTAGATTTACTTTGTTTGCTTTTGTTTGACAAGAGTCACATACCACGGACCTTAATAATTAAACAGCTAAACTAAACAACACTGACACTGCATGTTGATCTTATCATGCTTGTAGAATTATATCCCTCGTGTACGAATGTACAAATGTCGAGTTTCATAAATATGTAAACTTTTCTAATTACTTTTAAAATAAGTCTAAGGTTAGAGATAGCTTCATTTCAATTTCTTTATATTTTCACTGTTATGCACCAACATCATTTTTCTAATGCAAATTGCTTCGATAGGTTAGAATACTTATTTTCCTCACTTACTAATTACTTTGTTTTTTAAATCTCTGATTATGAGTACTTGATCTCAATTTCTTAATATTTGTATTGTTACATCTATCTCTAAAGAAATTTTTTAAATGTATATTTCATATATCCAATTATTTATTCTTATGCCCGTTTTTCTAGACAACTAATGAAGTAGCTGAGTGCGATAATAACTATCTACAAGCTGTAACGAAGGGAAATAAATACTGCGGAAACTGGAAAAAATAAAGAAAATTGAGTTCCATCAAACTCTAAAATTGCTGCTAATTGTGATAGGCAAAAGTGCAGTGTTATCATCACATAAATTGCAACTTGCCAAACTAGTATAGGTGCTACAGTAAAATATTTTTATACTACACTATTTGTGCGTGTGTGCTAATGACGAGTGTCGCACAGAATTGATATCTACAAAGTACAACAAACATGATTGGTAGTGCAATAAACCAAGGATATGTAAATGACAAGTTTTATTTTATATAGAATTACTATGGACCAACTGCAATAACCAAAATTACGAATAACTTTAGAACAAAACATATAAAAGCAAAAGAGAAAAAAATGCTTTCAAGGGTCTAAAAGCTATAACAAACAGAACTGTGAATAAAATCGCTTAGAAATTATTATTAAATGCAAATCAAATCCTTAAACTGCTACATGTAATAGAAATATACTTTGGGAGATCTTTCTCGAATACTAGCAACTAGAACATTATCATCTAGAAACTTAGTTTTAGCTTTTACCAGCATTTTTCTATAATATAAATATTGAAAAGTAATTGAAAATAATTATTTGTCCATTTCTAAAATATTGCATATCATGAGCACGTTATCTCAAAACCTTTATGTCGTTATTGTTACTACTATTTTGGGTGGTAATTTTTTAATATATATTTTACATAAACATGTTTTCGCCTGATAAACATCCATAATTATTCAATAAAATTTTAGAAATTCGATCTGAGTTAAATACAATTTGTAGTGATCGTAATCTACTGCCGAGCCAAATATTTTGGCGCCAAAATGTTCAATGCTCAGCTAGGTCGGCACCTTTTAGCAGCGACCTCAAGACATCTCCCACAATTAACCCTAATCAATGTGCCACACTTAAGTCAAAATTTCAAGTCAAATCCAAAAACGTGCCACTGTTCAAAAATCACGAGATAACAGAAAACGTCAAGCACAAAAAAATAACGCAAAGTGCAATTTGGTGGAAGCACCGCTGCAGCAAGGTCAATTTGGTGATTTAATGTTATTATAGTTATTATAATTATTTTGGAATACAGATATTGACTAAATTATTTGGGAAGCTATTTGTCTATTTTTTTAAGATGTACCAAATTATGGATAACCTCTTTATATTCCTTATTGTTGTTATTATTGTTTCTAATGCACATTTTTTAATACAGCATGTACACAAACAATTTGTTATCTGTTAAACTTCCACACTCAATGAATAAAATTGTAGACATTCCAGCTGAGTCAATGGCAATCCACAGTGATCGTAGCTGGCACTCATAACCTACTTCCGAGCCAAATATTTTGGCGCCAAATTTTTCAGCGCTGAGCCAGCCAGGCGCCTTTTCGCGACTGTCTCGAGGCATCCCCCGCAATTGGTCTTAATTAATGCGACACATTTAAGTCAAGGTTTTGGAGCCAAAACCGAAAATGTGCCTCTATTAAAAATTCGCGCGATAACAGTAAAAGTCACTCACCGAGAAAACGGCGCGAGGTGCAATTTGGTGGAGGCGCCGCGTCAACAAGGTCGGTTTGGTGCACTGCAGTAATTGCTAGGACACTTCACTACCACGAAGGACCAAGCTGGTCTGCCATGATGTCACACTGCACTAGAGTACAACCCCTGTCAAAGCCGCCCTCCGTCTGCCGCCTTCCAGGGTGCAAGCGCGCCGCCGCCAGCGGGATCGATATAATCCACGCTACCATTGCTTTCAACCTAAACCAAACAAGGTTGTTCATAATGATGCGCCTGTATCATGTCATTCATACTAAAATACTATAGAGGACACATAAATAAACCGGGTTTCTAATTAATTTTCGCGTGGATGTGGGGCATGCCAAAGCGTGGCGTTAATTACGTTTAATTCCTTAAGTGATTAATAAGACAATTCTAATTACGATCAACTTTGTGGATTAAAGCAACAAGCTCCTGGAATTGTCACGTTTGGATTGTTGCTTCTAGCTGCAAGGTTCTGATTGTGGTTAAAAACTCGGCGCTTTTAAGCTCTGCACAGGGCCGTATTTAGTTGAAAAAGTCTATTGCTAAGAAATTATGGAAAAAATAAAGATAATCAACAAAACTACACACCTTTACAACAAAAATTGATTGAAACCTGTAATATGTGTGTACTTTCAATTAAACAGGGAATTTGACATTTTAAGAAAAGCGTAATTTTCATCAATTTTGGCAAATATAAACTAGATTTTATAGTATAGTATAAGCATTAAGCAATATGTCTAAAGCAGAATTAAAGTTATCCCAAACTCTAAAAGAAATAATAATCTTCAATAATTTAATAATTCTGCTAAGCTTAGAAAACGATAATTTATATCAAAAACAACGATAATGCAACAATAACAATATTCTAAATTAATTTCACCAGGCAGGTGTTTAAAGTATAATTCTAAGCATTTATTAAAATATAAAATAAATGTTGTTTTTCCGAAAATGGCATGAAAGTTTTTACTTCGAGTCGTGAGTCATGATAGTATTTCTCTTCATTACTAGTCGTTTTACTTTCCAAATCTGTTTAGTTGTGGTTACTTTATTAAAGCCGTAGTGATGAATGCAAATCTAACTCTAAATAGACCAAAACAATTACAGACCTGTAACCAAATAATTTGAAATTATATGACAATCGATTGAATTAAAAAATTAATGATATCTAAATGTTATTAGTATGTACTACAAGTTACAAGTGCAAAATTATTTAAAAAATACATTTAAATACAACAGCTACTTTCATTATATTAAACACAGCAAATACAATACTCATGATTGATCTTTTTTTTATCTTATAATAACGTTTACATGGGCCAAATTAAATAGCATTTCAAAAATTAATAACTTTAAATAGATATGCTATTTCACATTCCCCTTGGCACTCTGTAGCCCATTAAAGACCATAATCTTTCCAGGTGAAGTCTCAAACTAGGTAAATCCCTACATAGGTAAGTTCGTTACTATTACGTCTGGTCTTCGGCCATTATCATGTTTTCCTTAGCGCTGTTCTATTTTTTCCTATCTGTTCTTAACGTTCTCCAATTTCTGCTATCGCCACTTCCAAGTCTTATTTTGACACTGTCTATAAACAGCGAGAAACAGTAATTAATTACGTTGTAATTAAATTACTAATTAAATTCATTTTTGTTGATTTGCCTTGGAATTGAAGTACTTTTTAAAATACGATAATTGTAATCGATAATTTTCATTTTTGTTAAAAAGTACTTGACATTTACTTTCTGAAAATAATTAATTACTACATTTAATTACTCAATTACTTTTGAATAATTAAATTACATTAAAGTATTTAAATTGCTTTGCAAGTATTTGAATTACTTATGGTAATTGAAATTACTTGTGCTAATTGGGTAAATTTATATAATATCGATGAATACATAAAATTAGCAACCATTTAAAAAACATATCAATAAATGAAAACATAGATAGTTTAAACGAAAAGATTATTTCATCCATGAATGACAGTCAGAAGTAATATTGACCAAAAAAGAAGAAGATAAAGGAATAAGCCAACAGACCAAAAAACTACTAGAAGAAAGAAGAGAAGTGAAAAGTCAAGTAAACAAGAATTAAAAGAAATGAACAGAAAAATTACAAAAGCCATAAGATCAGATACGACAATACACAACCGACAAGATTAAACAAACCATAGAAAACAAAAAAAGCCTAAAAGTCCTAAGAAGAAAACTCAATAACGGGAAGTGCGAAATAACTAAGCTGAAAAACAACAAACAAGAAGTGTCATCGAACAGGAAGAATTACTGAAAATAATGCAAGATTTCTATGAAAAGCTCTATAACAGTCAACTTCAAGAAGAAGCTCTTAAAAAAATCATAACTAACCAAGGTTCAGAAAATATGCCAGAAATGATCACCTACGAAATTCACAAAGCGTTAAAGCACGTGAAACCAAATAAAGCTCCAGGCGAAGATGGCATTATGATTGAAGCAATTAAGATCGGAGGACAAGAATTGATTGTGAAATTCAAAATGCTTTTTAATGTATGTTTAAATAGTTGCAAAATACCAGAAAATGGAATAACGCAGTAACTATACTCCTATATAAAAAGGGCGTAAAACGGATCTGGAAAACTTTAGACCTATTAGCCTCCTCAATCATATTTATAACCTCTTTAAAAGAATCATAACATCAAGACTATAGAGAAAATTAGATGTTTATCAGCCAAAAGAGCAAGCTGGATTCCTCTCCAACTATGGAACAAACTATCATTTACAAACTGTGAAATTACTAGTAGAAAAATCTATAGAGTATAATAGACCTTTAGCGCTTGCTTTTGTCGACTTTCATAAAGCGTTTGATACTCTAGAACTAGATAGTGTGCTGGAAGCTATAAACGAAAGCCGCACTAACAACCACTATACTAAACTCATTACCAACATATATAAAAATGCAACGATGACAGTAAAACTGCATGAAGAGAGTAATAAAATAGAAATCAATCGGGGCGTCAGACAAGGGGATACACTGTCCCCGAATCTGAACGGCATTGGAGTACGCTTTTAAAAAGCTCGATTGGAATTGCAAAGGCATAGCAATAGATGCTGAAAATCTGAACCACCTCCGCTATGCAGACGACATAGTTATCATAACTGACGAACTAGGAAAACTGAATAAGATGTTAAATGAACTAGACGTAGCATGTACAGAAATTTGCCTCAAGATGAATTTCAGTACAACTAAATTCATGACAAATCTAGTCCCCTCGGAAAATCCTGAAGTGAAAGATCGTGAAATAGAATTAGTAAAAAAAAATACATATATCTTGCACATGAACTAAGGCTGAACAGGGACAACCAAACATTCGAAATACAAAAAAGAATAACTTTGACTTGGGCTGCATACTGAAAAATGGGTGATATATTAAAAGTGACATTCCCATAAGCTTGAAAAGAAAAGCATTCGACCAATGTGTGCTTCGGGTTTTCACATACGGATCAGAAACATTAACTCTGGCCAAAACAACAGCATCGAAACTAAAAGTGGCACAAGGACGGATGGGGAGATCAATGCTGGGAGTAACTTTGAGGGACAAGATCAGAAATATATATCTGCGGAAAAGAACTGGCCTTGCATATGTTATAACACACATAGCTAGTCTAAAGTGGAGATGGGCTGGGCACGTGCCAGACTTAAAGATATGAGATATACACGAAAATTACTAGAATCTAGAACGCGAGCAGATAAGCGAAGCCAAGGAAGGCCACCAACGCGCTGGACTGATGATATAAAGAGAATACCAACAAATTAGCTACAGACAGCGCAAAACAGAGATAAATGGAACCGTCCAACAGTGGACGAAGTAAATGGCTGGGTGATGATGGTGATGATGATAATGTGCTAATTGAACACTTTCTGGTACTTCAATTACTAAATTACTGGCCTCGATAACGTATTAAATGGCCAGAATGCAAAAAGTAAAATAAGGCCTTATTAAGTTTCATATTAAGGAAATGGCAAGCAGTCGTGGAGCAATATAAGAATAATTTATAATTTCCTATGACTAGTCGGATAACAGCTAGTTTTACGCAGGATCTAAGATATATTGGGTGCAGACGCGTATGTTTTTAGATGATATGTGCATATGTCTTTTATAGTGTAGGCACTGTAGGCTATGCGGAAAGCAGCATTGTAGCTTGCTAATAATTATTGTGTAAGCAGCCACAAATATGTCTGCGGTAAGTACAGAGTTAATTTTTCCCATAACAAATGACAACAAATAGCTTCGTTATACAATAGTGGTTCATAATAAGTATTTATTAATTTCAATTTGCTTGTTTAAAACGATTTACTAGCACATGGCTATCTAAATACAAATATTCGACAACAATTTCTACTGAATGTAATTTATGTTGTTCCATTACAATTACCAAGTAGTAGTTGATAACTGAATTATTATTTTATTTCAGTAATTGAAAATCTGGTAATTCAATTATTTAATTGGATGGTAATTGGTAATTAATTACTTTTTAAAAGTAATTTGTCCATCTCTGTCTATACATCATACCCTCGATCTGCCCTTAGATCTTCTCTTTTTAAAATTTCATTTAAAGGTAATTTTACTAATTCTTGAGTTTCTCATTTGCTCTAGTTGCTTTAACAACCCCACTCCAATACTTGTGATTTCATTTATCATATTTCGCTGATGTGCAAATTGTTTGTTCAAAATTGCATGTTGCTCTCATGAGTGTCTGCTTCGTACTGGTATCATTTTCAAAGAAAATTACAAAAATTAAACTTACACTTTCAAATAAATTTCTTGACATTGGTGCAGTGTGCGTTGTCATTGCTCTTTTCGACCTAGTAACCACGAGAATAAACGAAACTTAAATTTTTATTAATTCCTCTGTAAAACGTCAAGCGCATTCAGTTGCACAAATAAGTGATTCCGAAGATGATTTGCTACCAGAAGACATAGATGTAGCTGCACAAGTTACAATTTCGACACTGCTGCCAGAAAAATCAAAGCACCTGTATGAGTCTGCCTACAAACAATTTAAAGAGTGATGCACACAGCATAAGGTTATAGTTATTAACGTCATTAGGCCGATGTATAGCAAATAACGGACGCTGTTGAATTTGTAATCCCAGGCGATAGCCGAGGTTTATGGTCAACCAAGTCCGTTATTTGCATATCGGCCGTTTGCTGTTTTTTCGTAATAAAAGTTCATTCATTTTAAGAACATTTTATTAAATATAATTTAAAAATCAGGTGATCCTTAACGGCCGGCGGCTGTTATGAATGCCGTCATTTTTTAAAGTCACGTACTTCCAAACGGCCGGCGATTGTTCATTTTTAATAAACGGCGCGGCGGCTGTTAGAAATGACTTTTCATGTGTTTATTTAGTTCAGTTAAAATATAATAGCAGTACAGTATTACGAAATAGTATATTAAGTTACAAGTTCAGTAAGTGCTTTAGAACAGGCCGAGAAAAGGTTTAAAAAATGAGTCCCGAAGGACCACGTTTTTCTATTTTTTGAGACCTGTTCCAACAAGATCGAGTGTTGTATAGCATTTTTTGCTATCAACTAATAAAAATAAAAATACGGTCAAATACTACAAATATTGTTTGACTAAATAAAGTGCGTGAATGTTGATTTTGTAGTAACCAAATACAAAATAATTTTCTATAACAGTCATAGGACCATTACATAAAATAAAATATTTTTCAATTTAATTCTGCGCTTTATGTAGCCAACAACTGCTTCGATGGTGCTAAATGCACTCCTCATAATGTTAATATTGTAGTGTTTTATCATTTTTAAATCATTTCCCAGTGCCCACACGTTAATGTAATTTAGACGTCGAAACACGTGTAAGCTACTTACATTCATCGAATTTTTACACCTGTAAAATTTTAATTTAAGTATTATATGTGAGTCAAGGCTAAAACCATCACATATTTTATTAAATGTCTAAACACTTTCCGACACTCAAATTTCAGGGCAGGGTAAAAAATTAAGGTTATTTTGACATTGAGAATGGCAACTATAATGACGCTATTTTAGTTGAAAATTGCAAAAAATATATTATATGGAGATTATAATTCGTTGAATTTTGAGCCAACCATAATCTCTTAAATTTGGGCATTGACTAATACCATATTGACAATATAAAGACTCACGATTTTCGATTTGGTACAACCTAACTTGGTTTTGTTTCACGTGTCAAATGAACTAATTTAGAAATTTCATTTGATTTTTCTAGGTTAGGTCGTGCGTTTTAAGCGTAAAAAGCAACAAAATGTGTGTTTGGGACAAACATTGATCATCAGCATTGATACTCACATAATAAAATAGCACTACGCTCTTTTTAAGAATATAATTTCGTTATAACTCATAATTAGACTTAGGATTTGTATGCATTTGCATGTTTTTCTTGCATTTACCAAACATATGCTAATTGACATTTTTAAGTGTTTTAATTACACGTGAACCACATACTTAAATTTTAAAGTGCATATAAATGCATATTTTGGTATTTTTTATAAATGCATGCATATTTTCAGTGTTTTAAGCCAGAACTGCATATTATTCCTGTTGTTTTATTAATTCTAATACATTTACATATTCAAATACTCGCTAAAGAAGAATTTTGAATAAACCTGACTGCAAATTCTGTTCTTTAAGAACACAACTCAAATATCATTGCCTCCAGAGCCTATACTAACACGTTGGGGTACTTTGATTCATGCAGCAGAATATTATTCCCAAAATTTCGAAACTATAAAAACTGTGCTCAATAAATTTGATAAAAACGACGTCATATGTATCGAAAATTCACAAAAAGCAGTTGCTGTAAATTCCCGAAGAATTGCTATTTATTCTATCCAATTTTGCATGTTGAGGTAAAACAATTACTAAATTAGAAACTTAAGGATGTTCAAGTCAAGACTGCATCGAATTAATTAATGAAACAGAAATTTCGACTAATAAGGTGCTTGGACCAAAAGCATTACGTATCAAGCAAAAACTTGAAAACGTTTTAGAAAAAAATACGGGTTTTCACTTAATAAAAAAATAAATAATTTGTTACTTGGGCAGGGTGAAATTGCTAACGAATTAAAACATTACACATTAACAAAAATGAATAATTTTAAGTAGCTTTTCTAAATATAAAAATATATTTACCGACAAAAGACACAAATTCATATTTGAAAATTTAAAAATGTATTTAATTTTTAACATTAATTGTAGTTCGTAAGTGTGATTTTTTAATTATTTATATGGAGTTAAGTAGATTAAGTATTCAGTACGCATGTATTTTGTGTATTATCCCGTTTTACTTGTGCTTTGTATTTATTCTTAATAAAAAAGGTTACTGGTATATTTTATTGTTTTTTCTATAGCACATGTTAAAGTGTGCTTTTATCAACTCAAAACAAAAGGTCAAGTTTTACTTTAACAGCAAGGGTAGATAAAGTAATTTAGTTTTCTAAATTTTGTTTAAATTAAATATGACAGCTTCGTATTATCGTAGCAACCCAATATAGCTACTGACATTTTGAAATGTGATTGACTGTCATTATTTTCTTTTGAAATTTAGTTCTTGCTATAGACAAAATATTGTATTATACACGACGATAAAGTTATTTCTATCCACTCTTGAATAATTAACGTCTCGACTTCGTCTCGATGTTAAACGATTCACTCGTGGATAAAATTGAACTTTATCGTCTTGTATAATAAATTACTATTAATCTGAAATTTTCATGCACATTTCTGCTTAAAATTAACTATAGCTGCATATACTCTAACATTTTAAGAGCATATTTAAATGCATATTTCCGTGATTTTAGCGAGCATATGTACATGCATATTTTGCCATTTTTAAATGCATACAAATCCTAAGTCTACTCATAATATTCATCAAAAAACCATCGATAATAAGCGTACTACTTATTATATTACCCCTGATGGTAATGCCGAACAGCATCGTATGCCTGGCTAAAGTGTCTAGTGTATAAAAAGGTATACTACCTTCGTCGACATTTTTTTCGTGGATTTTCTGTATCTGTCGTAAGATGAAGATGTGATTTGAGATACATCAAAATTCGCTCTAATTATCTCCTACCTTGCTTTTTCTATTATTGGTATTAATCTCTTCATTATTAAGATCTGACCGACATATTATTGCTGTATTCCACTTTTTGGACATTTCTTCTTTTATTTAAATTTGCTCTATCAACTTGTACAACTTTCGATCCATGACAATGAGCATCTCAGTGGATATTTAATCTTCTTTTGCTGACTTACTGTTTTTGAGGTTCCTTATAATCTCAAGTACTTTTGCTTTGGTTGGAAAACCAACACTTCCTTCTCAGTACTGTTTCCTCTAGGTCTGGTCTCTTTTCTACTGTTCTTTCGTTTCCTGTATCTAACAATTTCGAGCTATGTTTTTCCATCTGTTAATACATTTTTGTTTGTCATCTATGTATCTATGAGGTTTCCTTCTTTTTCTATGCTTTTGATTTTGCTTCTTTTGCTTGCCTTCTAGTGCCACTAACTTTTGTGGTACGTGAAGTCCTGAAAAGCATAAAAGTGATTAGTTATTGCAGTTACAGATTTTGTTCTCTACATGCTAGGCAAAAATTACATATTATATATTGTCTTATACAATTAAAATAACAGCAAAATAATAGCAAATATTAGCTACTGCCATAAATTTGCCTGTACATATACTTTGGGATATTAAATTTACACTATTTTTTATGTTAATAGAATCTAATTACTACTTATTGAAGAATGTGACATGACACAATGGAGTATAGTTTGCCCATCCAAATTTCATTTTTACTTCCTTTTACGATAAAGGAAGTATTGGCTTTACCCCAAAAATTCGAAATTGAGTTTTCAACAGATCTTCACGTTTTAGAGTCCCCTGGTCCCAAAAAACATATTTTTTTCATTGGTCTGTCTGTCTGTGTGTCTATCTGTCTGTCTATGTGTCTGTCTGTCTGTCTGTGTGTCTGTCTGTCTGTCTGTGTGCTTGTGAACAGAATATCTCAAAAACGAACAGAGGTATGGCATTGAAACTTCATATATAAGTTTTATGTACCATGTAGATGAGACAGCAATTTTTTGAAGAAAATCGCATAACCGGAAGTAGGTGTTTACTCTTGTGATTTTTCAATTTTTTCGATTTTTTCAAAAACGGCTCTAACGATTTTTTTCAAACTTTATATTTTTCTTACATTTTTAATGTGTATTGATGTGAGATAGGTGATTTTTTTTTATTAACTCCTATTTGAAATACAACACCCGGTATATTATTACATTTTTGAATTCAGCTTGAAATTCTAGAAAAAAATTGTCTCTTCAACTAACTCTCTATTTTGTACCGTTTTTGTAGAATTTGCAATTTTTGAAAATTTTTGACAAATGCTTAGAAATTAAAAATCAAATTTTTGGCTAATTATAAGATCACTATAAAAGGAAGTTGTGTGAGTGTATCACACCAGATTTTTTATTTTTAAGGTTATAATATCAAATTTCTTTATTTCTATGCACTCTTCGTGGAAATGTATATAAAGCAACACACAACCCTACGTTAATTATCAGGTACGTATTGATTAATAAATCCAATAAGTGACGTTGAAACAACATCAACATTATTAACCATCGCAATACCCTCCTGCTAAAGCCTATTTGTAATGTATCTATTGCTGTTTTCCGTTTTCAATTTATTCAGAATTAAATATTTCAGTGTTTATTTTGAAAATGTGGTTAAGATGTAACTTCTGCATTTTTTAACCAATACATACCTGATAATTAGAGGGCCGATTCTAGGGCAATTGCCTAATTGTCATTAAATTAGGCCCATGTATGTGACTTAGATAGAAACTAGTTTCATACAGAAATAGGTTTTTTAATGCATGTGTTAAAGCCTACATGCCTAAAATTTTAAATAAACGCCTAAACAACTTTATATCTGCCTAAAATAGGCTTTGGTTGTTTTCGAATTTTAGTACTAGTTCTGAAACCTTGGCCACATTCGTGAGAGTGCTTTTTATTTGAGCGATGTGATTTTTTTTATTTCAAAACCCAGCCCGAGCATCAAGATTTTTTGAAACGCAGTTCATGAACGTCAGCTTTAAGTGTTGTTTTTTGTTGGACTGTGTTTATGAACGGTTTTAAGTGTATCTTTACAAGAGTCTCTACAACACTCGTGACTCGAGGAAAGTTTCAGAGCGCACACTGCCGTTATTTGTTAACAACACTGACATTACCGGCCCTGCAATATAAAACCTAACCTCAAATCTGACCAATCCTGCACCCCGCTTTATTTGCTGTTTTCGTCTTGGGCTGAGCATTGCCTGCAATTTGTGAGCATTTCTTGGTCAATTAAATGACATTACAGTTCTATCGGCATGCCTAAATAGAAAACTGCATTGAAGGAAAAAATTAAAAAGTGGTTGACGGAGTCTAACGATACACAGGCGTTTCAACAAAACACATTCAATGAGGGTAGTGTTTTTTGCAAAGCTGGTGTTAAAGTTGTAAGTAAAAAGCAATATTAATATTGCTAAATAACTTTGCAATCCTATTTTAGTTTGCATGCACAGAGAAGAGTCATATTGAACAGCATACTTTAGGTTTTTAGTGCCTAAACCTGGCATTTTTGTGACCTGAATAAGGAGCCTATTTTAACCTTTTCAATGGCCTAAAATCCGCGCTCTACTGACAATTAACGTAGGTTGTGTGGTTATACATTTCCACGAAGAGTGCATAGAAATAATCAAATTTGACATTATAACCTTAAAATAAAAAACGAGATTTAGATAGTCAAACTATAACAAGGTACTTCAAATATTCCACCTTTAATTGTTTTAAATATTTTGTAAATCATCTATTAATTTTTTTAGATATTTTATAGAAGCTCGAAAAATTGCTCTTTTGATATTCCCTTCAAATGAAAATCAAAAACATTTTTAACCTTTAAGTTGCTTAGCTAAAATAAAATATAAAATTGTAGTAGAAAATATAGATTATATTGCCCCTGAACATAATTTCCGGTTTAACATGATGTGATCTTTTTACTTAAAATAGTACTTTGTATGTCATAACTCATAAGGGATTATTTGCTAAAATTCTAAATTAGATTTCTAAAACGAAAGCATATAATTTCCTTTCATCTGCGGTTAACCTGAGTTTCGATAGAGCAGTGGAAAGGAATCAAGGAACGTTTGTTATTAGTTTTTTCTGCTTATTTTTCTTCTCAAAAGCAAAGTTTTAATATTTTCCCTTTGTTATTATTCTCTAGTTCTCAAAATTTTAAGCCATTTTTCCTATTGAGTGCTGTATATGTGATTTGGAGAGAGATACCAGTTTGTTTCTTCATTACAAGATCAGTTTGTCTTTTCTAAGAGCGCCCTTCAACTTATCTTTGAAATATATATCTTGTTAAGCTATCGTCTACGTCCCAGAAATTTCAGTAGAAAACTATCGACAACATAAGAGTTTTTGTTCCTCGGTATTTAAGGTAAGGTGCCGATCTCCCTATAGTTTTTTCATATTACTTATGGCTGTTTTGGTCCTAACAGTTCTGCACACAATAAAAATAAATGCAAAGATCTTACTTGTGTAGATAAAATATGGGATATACTTGCCTTATTTAACTGCAAATGATCAAGAAAAAATTTTAGACGAAGCTGCGTTACTAAAGCTATCACAAGCATAAATTACTTACGTTATCACAACTTTATGATAGTGTAGCATGACACTCAATAAGTACAAATTTGTATCTCGGGGTTCATAAATATCAAATTGCATAAAAATTGTAAATTTACTAATCACAAACAACTTTGTAGTTATTTTTGTGGGTTTATAGAGGTTTACAAGAAAAGAATAAAGAACTGACTTCTAACTTTAATTAATAGGAATTTTGTTTTTTAAAAAGAACCATTAACAATTTTTGTCAAGAAATACTTCACAATTTCGCGGGATAATTTGAATGACATAAAGAAGACATGTTTGCCAACCGTGCGCTACGCCAGCGTCCAAGCATACGCCACTACCGTCGGATGGTCATCCCGATATTTGGCTTAAATCTGCATTTAAGATGGCTGGCCTTGGTGTTGAATCTCTGTTGTGGTGGATAGACCTGCTGTGCTAAGCTCCACGGTGTCCAGAAATCCCAAAGACTTGCTTACAATACGAGTAAGGTGTCTTACGTTCACTTTATTTTATTTGTTCCCTCGCACACACTCCAATTTTTAAAATAAAAGGTGTTGTTGCTTGATAACGGGTATAATTAAAACACCAAATTTTTATTGTAGTGGTACACAGATGTATACAAGGTTTAATTCTAATTATATTTACATTTCTACACCAACTCCGGAATTTTGTAAAAAATTCAAGAATTAAACCGACGTAGTTTTTACACTATTGTCTTTCTAAGTCAAACTGACACAGTGTTTGCGCTATCGGACTAGCAATGACGGTAAATAAACGCGATTTCATTATATACCCCCATCTAGATGCGCTTAAAACGTTTTTACTTTTTTTTAACTGGCTGTGATTCTCTGTACATTTGTCACGTTGGCATACATAACGATTATAAACAATTGCATATTAGTCACGCCACCCGGTTTGACCGAAAAAATCAATACATTTATTTACGAGAGAATTATACACGAAAAAGGTGCGAAACTTACAACTTAATTAATTATCACGCTAAACGTTCCTGAAATCTTAGATTTTTTGTACGTTTCAGTTGATTCGCCAAACGACGGACCTGAGATTCAATTTTCAGCCAAATCCCTCGGATGGTTATCGGAAATTTAAGCAAGTTTCAGCTATGGAAGGTACAATTAGTAATCACCTCATTTTCTTTCTTCTTGTGGGTTTATTTGTTTACATAACTGCATCCACACCTTTGCCATGGCCGTGTTTGTGTTGGGTGCTATTTTCACAATTTTGGAAATTGCACGAAAACTAGCCCGAAGCTATCGACCAACTCGTTTGGATTCGGAGTTCCCTTTGTAACGATGCCATTGTGATCTCCAGGTATTCTGTGTTCTGTTCGTGCTCCACCAATTGTTCCTGCTGCTCAACATAAATACGTGGCACTACATTATTTTTTACTCACCCACTATTGTTTATGGTCGCAAAAATTATAGTCGCATGTCATTCGAGCGCTTATAGGTACAATTTCCAAGTTTTTCTTGTACTTATTCTCCATTTAAGTGTACAGCTTACATTGCTACTTTGTACCAAATATTTTTGTATTGCTGTTAACTAAGTTCCAAGTGTTTACTCTATGAATTTAATTGTTTATGCATATTTGTCCTATTTTTTATACTAAGGAACATTTCATTTTATATACAAATTTTTAATGTTGAGCTGTCTACTAGCTTTTTTATCATTCATTAATTTTTCCTCATCATCGGCCTTATCTTTTCGAAATTAACTGATTCAATTTTAAATTCTCTATTGCCAAGTGTTTCCTATTGTATATATAGCAGTATATATGAGTTTACTGCCAAGTAGTAAACTGTTGCTATTTGTTAGATATCTGGCATGTTGTTGTTACTTCTGTAGACGATTATCACTTTGTTTTCTTTTAATTAATAGTTCTAAACAACTTATTAGTCCATTACCAATATTTCGGAGAAGTGTGATATCGTCAGCATATCGTAGGTTGTTTTTATCTTTCTTTTCTATAGCAATTCCGCCTTCTCAGTTGTCCAAAACCTTTTGTACGATGTGTTTACAGTATGCATTGCAGATTATTGGAGAAAGTATGTATCCCCGTCTATAACCTTTCTTGATGGAGCATACATAGGAGAAATGGTTTTTATCAACATAAAGATAATCAGGTGTTTTGAAGCGTCTATTTTAAGTGGAATAAACCATAGTCCATAAAGCAAATGCATACTGGCTAATTAAATTGTAGCGAATTTCAAATAATCTGTCGTGGGTTAAGGATTTGCTCTCGTATGTTCCCTCCCTTAATAAAGCTTAAAAAATTTTGCTATGACAAATAATTGCTTCTTTTTTCATTTATAATGTGTAGCAAGATGTTTGAGTGATACAGATCGACAAACACATAAAAGCTGTTTGTTTTAATTCTACTACCTGTTTCATTATGTTGGCGAAAAAAAATAATCAAACAGTAACTTCTGTTTCACTAAAAATGACAGCAGGACTTCTACAAAAGTCATTTGTGTTATCAAAGTTCTTACTATTACCCATGAGCATCGCTAAGTTTAAATATCAATTATGACGCGGAAAGTAAGGAATTTACTAAATCAAAAGTTGAAAGACCCTTTAATTAAGTGTTTTCATAAATTATGCAATTTAGCACCAAATTTGAGTTATCGCCATTTAGAGGAAAAACTTACAAATATATTTTCAGTGATTAAATTTTATTGTAGTTTATCTTGAACATCGACTTCTAGTCTTGAACAATAATATTCTTTTTGTTAGGTATCTAGAACTACAGTACGCAGTATAACAAACACAGTTAATGCTGGTCATAAAGAGGAATCATCTGCGAATCACAGTGGTCGAAAGAAATCGAATTTTTATGGAGATCATTTTTTGTATTTTGAATGCAGATGCACAAAGTACAGTAAAAGTTCTTTGGCCCGGACACACTCTTCGACCTCAGGTGCCAAAAAGCTGGTGGGGTTGGAGACCGGGCAAAATGAATTTTGTGCTACCAAGTGAGAGAGTTTTTCCCAAGCTTACGACAGATGGAAGCTACCAATGACGGCTCACTCAGCATTTGAAGATTACGTAAAGATTATTGAAGATAACGTGAGTAATATTGGAGATTTTGTAACACCTAAGATATATCTAGTAGAATATCAAACCAGATGAAAGTATTGCGATAAACGATTACACGTCTGAGATCTCTTGCGGCTGAAAGGTAAGTTGCTTCAGAGATACTGTCAAATCTTGGATCGACAAAAAAGGTGCAGAAAGTCAAAAACGCTTTTACACCAATTTTGTACCCGATCTCAGACGATTTTAGAGAATAAATGCGCTATCAAAACCCTAAAAGTACGTTTTATGATTTTAGAAGAACTGGAGACTAACATTTTCCAAAATGGAGACCAGAAGTAGCTCTACCCTGAAGTTACATATTGAATATTTAAGAAGAATACCAATCGTAAATCAAAAATCACGAAAACTATATAAGCAACCTACATGCCCAAAGATTCCCAAATTTTAGAAAACTAAAAGAGAAAGATAGGCAACCCAACATATCAAATAATGCTCACAATTTCCAAATACTGTAGCAACAAACAAATATTGTATAACCGTTGCAAGAATTGAAAATTTTTAGACTGAGTGATACACGAAATTATAATATGTTTATTTAAATACAAGGAAAAAATACTATTCCTTATATGGTGATTGGTGTCAATTGATCCGATCTTTACATCTTTGCAACGATTCCTTTTTTTAGGGTGCTTTTTAATGTCTGTTGTAACTTATCGTAAAAGCAATCAGTTGGCCCTTCTCGTACGTCGTATATATTTGAATAATATTAAAAGTTTAGGATTTTTTTCAATTTTATGGAAATTATTTTGTCGTTAATTGATTTATACTGTTCCTAACCGGTACTCTTTCCCTTGGGATAATAATTAACTATCGCTGAAGATTAGGAATAATTTAAAAGTCTAGGACTCAAAAATAACGAAAACCATTTATCTGACAGAAGAGGAGAAAATACGCTATATTGATTAAACTTGTTTACAAAGTTTTTTATTTCTCCCAAGAACAACATTAAGGGAAGCCGCGTAGTGCAGTTGGGTATGCGCTAGGCTTGTTAATAAGCAAGTCTTTGGTTCGAATCCCGCGAAGGCCAGAATTTTTCCGCAGCCTTGGCGATTGGAATCGGGCTCGGTGAGACCATTCACAGTTGGGCACCAAATTAACTGTGCTCTACTCAGAATCACAGACTTAAGAGATAGAGTAACACCTAACACACAATGGTGGCTAAGCAAGCACGAAAGGCGTGCTCCAACTTTGTATCTCTTAACTCGGGGCAGGTTGAGCACTGCACCGTCAGATGTTAGCGTACAAATCTGGTACATCTTTGGCCAACTGACCTTCAACGGCCCTTAATGTCCTAGTCACTGCTGCTCGTTCTATCCGTCTCCCCTTTTTTGTCCGATCCATGTCTCTTCAGCAATAATCATGTCGGGGTCACCAAATGTTCCTGACCGGTAATCTTACGCTTGAGATAATAATTGACTTACTGAAAACTAAAACCAAGTCCACGACTCAAAAAAACTAAAATCATTTATTTAACAACCGATAATTAACTACCCCATATTGATTAACTTTGTTTACTTTTTTATATTTCCTAACAGCAACACTATTTTACTAATTCCAACATATGCGCTGTCAGTTTTCGTCATCTCTTTTGAGATTACACACAGGCTGAGAAAAATTGAATTTCTACTACTAAAGGTGTAGTGTTCTTGACCTTTCCAATAAGTTTCAGAGCTCTGTGCTGTGGGAATTTCAACTAAATGTCTTTTTCCTGTTTTATTTAGCCCACGAACATTCCATATTCCGTTGTTGATTGCTTTCCTGCCGTTTAACGGATTAAGTGACTGTTCGCAAGGCACATTCCCCATTCTTTAGATTCCAGAAAATATAAAGTATTCTGCAGCATTTTTATCTTCCTTGTAAGAAATAAAGTATACCTAAAATACATTGTTTAGTTCAGTTATAAATACAGCTATATATCCGGCTACTTTATCAGCTAATGTTTGTTTTTAATTCTATGTATCATATAGAGCCAATATAACTAATTCTAAATTGTTAATCTTGATATTTATTTTAATACTTCTTTCCGATATTGCTTTAAAGTCTCTTATCTTTTTGCTATATTTTTTCTTCCCTTGCTTGTGGGTGTTCTGATGTAAGTATAGCTGATGAGTAAATCTTATAATTCTTTTTTTTTCTTTTGTCTTTTTCTGGTTTTTCGTCAAGCATACTATGTACATGTTGAGTTTTATATAGTTCCCTCAGATTTCCTGTTCTTTATTGGAGATGCCCTGTATATTCTATGTCGCAATCCTCTCCGCCTACAAGGTTATTGTAATAATTTAAATAAACTATAGAATGCATTAAACACCGTACAGCTTGAACTAGAACGGGATCACTGCTGTCAGGTAATCAACTCAAAGAAGAAATTGAAGTTTGATTTTATCGTTTCAGGTTAAGTGAGGCAAAGATATCGTACATAAATTAATATAAATACTGCAAAATGCTATAAAAATTGTAGGTAAAATACCAAAATGAGAGAAAGCCCCAATATTTGGCGGATTCTATTATATTCACAATGACTTGCTTTTTAATAAGTTTTGAGATTACCTGAACACCGCAACAAATCATAGGCAATGACTAAATTGCACTACCAACAATTTAAAAAATACTAAATTAAATTACATTGGTAATTATTGATATTATGCTGTCTTTATTAACATATTTAATACACGTTTCTAAATTATTGCAAGTAGCCTATAAGAAACACTATAAATTGTTATATTACTAACCAACGTTTTTATTTTGCACCTATTACTGTTAAAATAGAAGCCTTTAAGATTTATCGTTATTTATTTGTTATTTAAAAACATTAGCACAGCTAGCTCAAACAGCGTCATATTTTGCTGATAGTTAGCAAAATTCTAAGACACCATTTACTCTACTACAGTTATTTTTTACTAATTGGAAATTGAAACTGGACACCTACCAACAGCAGAAATAAATATAACTGTCTCTATAATATTTTAATTAAATCGACTTCGAACAGAGACATACGTGGGCACTCTGCGTGGGCGACGTGGGTGGCCGCTTGGAGGCATTTGAAATGTGAATGCTAAATGTAAATACAGTATTAAATTTGGGAAGTAGCATTTTTTGAAAACTGCTTCCCCTAAGTTTGCGGTAAGTGAAAGTACGCTTTTAACGAATTAAGGTGCTCAAAAATTCAGTTTTTACTTGAAGTTTTAAAGTTCTAGTTTGAAACTGAAAAGTTTTGTTTGTTAATTTTAATTGCCAAGAGAGGCATTTAACAAGTTTGTGTCTTCATCTATAATATAGTATGATCAAAAAATGTTTTGTCTAGCAGGGCTATGGAATAGTTTCTAATTTATGAATGCAACTATAGGGTAATGGGTAAAGTCGACAGTCGTTGGCACCATTGTGTCTTCTCAGATTTCGTTTGTATGTAATAAAATGATGTGTGGTTACGTGACCAAAACTTTTTGTAACTTGTGAAAGCCCAGAGGCAAAATTTTACGTTTAAACTACTGCATACTGTATTTGTCCTTGTTTTCGATTGATATTTAAAGTAAGTAACAAAGATAGCTAAAATTGATAGTAGTTGGCACTGTTAGCACAGTCCTTGGCACTCCGAATATACAGTCATTGGCACCTATGCAAAGGAAGGCAGAATAATAAAGACAAATTAACTAGGTAGGTAGATATGATATATGTATATTTTGCTTTAATAACAAATTAACAAATTTTAGGTCATACTAATTAATAAACATTTACTACATAAAAATGTTTTTGCAAAAAACCTTTCTTTTATCTCGCAATTAGAATGAAAGCTTCTAGAACATCTTGAGCACTTTCGCCCCATTTTGTTTGTGGTAATGTTATTACCACATCCATAGCACATTCCTTTAACTAAAAATTTTTTTGTAACTGTAGTAAAATTCTCATTATGCGACTGTGATTGTTCGGGACTCGTTTCTTTGCTGGTAGTCAATTTGTCATTCTGGGATTGTGTTTCTTCGGGCCTTGTTTGTTCAACGGTGGTCATATTCTCAATCTGAGATTGTGTTTCTATGGAACTTCCTGCATCCTGGAAAACGATGTTTTGCAGAATGTTAATTGATTTATTTTTGCAATTTTTTGAATTTACATTAGATACAGCCGTCAAAGTTTTGACGTTTGCAACAGAAGGGACGCATATTTTCTTGTTATTTCTTTTGCCGACTGTTTTATTATTCACTAAATTTTTCTTCTCTAATCTCAGCTTTTTTCTATTTTCTTTCGCTTCCTCCTCCATTTTTCTCTTGGTTTCCTGTTCTCTGCCAACGTCCTCCAAGCAGCCGAAGTAACCACATATGGAAATTTTTCTACTTTTCTTATATTCTTTCTCTCGGGAGTCTTTGGCCAAACAAGAATTTGAGTGATTGGTGATGATTTGTCAGCATCTAACGTTACAGAAGTTGATGGCGTACTTGCAAGAGTTTCATTGTTAGGCATATGTTCCATAGCAATATCAAATTCTTGTAAAGCAATATTTAGCTCATTTTCGGTGGTATCCATATTTTCACTCTTTTCAACTGTCACATAAGTGCTATCAGAATTATCTGCTACTTCTCCAATCACATCATTGACTAAAATGTCTACAGGCACGTTATTGATGTCAAACTCTTGATTGTCATTGTCTTTAGTAAAAAAAATTAATATTTTCTGCAAATATTTCAATTCAGATTTGTCATTATCAAGGTGTTGCATTTCAAGGGACTGTAATGTTTCGTGTCCTATTATTGATTTAAAGGTTTCAAAATCTTAAACTCGTGCATTTTCTAAATCGGCATTCACTGTTTTTTTCAGTGTGTTTAACTGATAATTGATCACCGGTTAATTTTCCCAGACATTTAGAATAATCTATGGCGTTGCTATTCCATGGCAATAGACCTGTTGCTCTAAAACCCTTTTTGATGGTATAGTCGTTCATATGTTTTCTATTACTTTATGCAATAGCGATGCAAAGTTTTCCTTTGTAAATTGTAGATTGGGATGCTCCCTTCTCCATTCTAGTATGCCCTTTTGCCATCCTGTCTTTAGGGGTTTGAATGCAGCAACGTCTGCTGGCTGTAAAATTCTGGTGGCGTTTGGATACAGGGCTACTAGAATTATACCCAGATCAACACAATTTATTAACCTGTAACGTTAAGTGAGTCTTGTGCCCATCTACAAAGAGTATTACAGGTTTTTCTATATTGTTTTCAAGAAGATATGGGTTGAAAACATTAGCTATATACTCGTAAAATATCGAGGCTTTCATCCAACCATTGTCGGAGTACCCAATACCCCATCTGTCAGGAACGGTTTCTAATATATCTTTGGGTGGTTTGCGCTTGTATGGATAAATTATCATAGGAAAAGTGAGCGCCCCACTTGCTCCAAATGTAAACATTATCTTCCTTTAAAGTACTAGAACTTTAATGTTCCATTTTTTGTACCATAAACAATCCGAAAAATGTAATCTTTGACATCAGTATGAAATAAACATTCTTTACTAACACATTTTCTTCGTCTTCTGTCAGATATACTGCAGGGCCATATCCTGGTTTTTTAAATTTAGTGCCCATACGAAATTGCAATGTTGACCTAACAATTCCAAATTTTTTTTAGGCTTTTTTCTTAGACATGCCATGTTCTTCAATTTCCTTTATAGCTTCCTTAATTTTCGCTTCTCTATCAGCCATTGTGATACTATGATAGAAAAGAGAATCATATTTATATGTGATTTGAGCAATTAGGGTACCTACATAGGTACCTAAAATCATTTTATAAACACAATACTGGACCTTTAAAAACGTATGCCAACGACTATAACTCGTCAAAATATGTCCTTCTACAGACGTTGGCATTAGGGTGCCAACAACTGTTTTAACACTATTCTTAGTTGATAGTCATTGGCACCCCCAAAAATTTAGGTTATAAACAGAATAATGCTTTTTTCGACGACTGACATCGAAAGTAGATTTTTCTCACTGTCATTTGACAACAGAAAGTTGACATTTGCCGCTGAGCGTGCGTTTTCATCACTTTGCCGCTCGCCGAGCGTTTTAGGTTTCCGCGTGAACAAAATAGGTAGCCACGTCCGAATGTTTCCTTGACAATGTCCGCCATTTGTCGAAATTATCGCGTCACATGTCTAATAGACTGCGCTAGTAATGTTAACTTGATTATCAATTAATGTTTGCAATAAATTGAAATATGATCTTTTCCATTAATAATATGCTCAGTCGTCGAAAAAATAGTATGTATATTTCGAGCTAAAAGTGCGCTTGCCGCTTTTGCATGATTGCTGGTTTCGGCTTTGCCTCAACCAGCAATATTCATGCGCAAGCGGCAAGAATGCACTTTCAGCTCTTAACATACAATATACTATTTTAGACGACCACATATGAAAGTAACATTATCGCGACAGCAGCCACTACAGAAAGTTGCCAATTTCATACACTAGCACGATATTATATCGTACTAGTCATATCGTAACGGCATCGGCACAAAGTTATTCAAATCACGGCCTGCTTAATTGTGTGACAATTCAGCAGACCATGATTCAAATAATCCAGACGCTTTTGCTTTATTCGTTGCTCTGCTTCCAACAAGCTCTAATTTTGTATAATTAATTGTACCAATAATAATATAACAATCAATTTTGCAAACGAAATAAAAACAATTCTTAAAAATAAAATTTACTTTGAGTGGTAGTCTAAAAAATAGTGTTCATAACTCGCCCGAAAGTGCAAATATCTGTGCTCGTGTTTTAGATCCACTCAGGCTTCGCTTCGCTACGCCCTCGTTTGTCTAATCAACACTCGCACGATATTTGCTACTTTCGACGCTTGTCATGAAAATAACTATTTCGGCATTAAAGATTTATTTAATACATATCCCTATATCATATAAATCTAATAAACATATGAATAAGCAAAATTTTGATTAATAAATTGTAGTATCTTGACTTACCATTGACACCAACAAACAAAGCGTAAACTAATAACGCCGAGATGGCTAGCACAGGCGCGAACAATGACGTATCTGCACTTCCAATTACCAACAAAGTAACTTAAAATTTTTGCAATCTGTAACTAAATCTCTAAACTTAACAAATACAAAATTACCATCAAATTCGCTCAACGCCTAACATTGTAATTTTAGATAAAATCTTGCTATGCCAACAACTGTAACAGTGCCAACAACTGTCGACTTTACCCTATTTATACCTAAATGTAAAACCTGGAATTTAATTTTAAAGTGACTTATAGTTGCATTCATAAATTAGGAACCATTCCATAGCCATACTAGATGAAAATAATTTTTCATCGTACTTTATTTCGATAATGGGAAATTACTGAAATACAACAAAACATAAAATTCGCCCAAATGTAATACAAAAGAAGAGGATGATCCCACCACATACCCCTGCCCTGAATCGGACCAGCCATCCATTACCATACATATTGTGCGTGCGCTGCCCTTATCAAACTCAGGTTGACATCGATGGAGGCATACCTACTCGAAGGAAATTTATGCTTATTTCCCTGTGTCCACTCAGGATAAGGGTGGTCTTCCGTTCTAGACCAATTTGGCACGCTTCACTCCATCTGTGGATATCTGGTATTGTTTCATGGAGGTATCTACCTTTATCAGTAAGGTGGCATTCTTGTTGCCATTTGGGCAAGGTTCTTCTCCTAATTTCTAGTTTAAGTGCCGTCCAATACCTGTAGTCTCTCGCTATGATTTCTTATCGTAAGTAGACTGCTTCTGTTCTCTCATGTCTCTCATTTCCTCTAGCATTAAATGCAGTGGCGAGATTCTTGTTAGTACACATAGGCTTTCATTCGGCGTGAGGCGTATGCTCCCAACCTGGCTCTTAGGCACAGGGCTTGGGTTGCTCGGAGAGTTCTCTTGGCCATTGCCATTCTGTGGCCCCATATTTCTATTCCATATGTTTTTATCTGGATGATGGCACACTAATGTATGGTTCTTATGGAGCATTGTAGTTTACCTATGTTTCCCCCGTTCTTGCAAGAGAATCGCACCAGGGCTCGAGGTATGTTTCTTTCTTTATTGTTCACATATTCTATGTGACTTTTGTAGTTTAGCTTTTCGTCCAAGTAAATGACTAAGTCATCTTACTCTCTCTTCTGATGGAGTGTTTACCCAAACGCAAAACGGATTTCCTGTTGTGGGATATCTCTGAGGATACACGTATTACGTACTTGGTTTTGCCTTTTGAAATGCCCAGTTTGTTCCTTTTTTCCCATTCCTAGAAGATTTGTAGGCTTTGCCTCGCCTTTTTAATTTAGCTCTGCCACGTCGTCTGCGTATGCTATAGTTATGGTCTAATGGCCATTATTCACGTAACAGGGAGTCCATCACTACATTCCTTAGGAATGGTCCTAACACTGATCCTTATGTGCATTCCTTGGTAATGTCTTTCTTCGTCTCTGTGTATGTGGCTCGTATTGAGCTACTCTGTTTCTCAGGTAGCTTTTGAGTAGGTTCATTATCGCTTTTGGTATCCTTTTACCTTCCAGTTCTATTATTAGGCTTGACCCACTACAGGTTATCGAATGCCCTGATATATCCGCGTATAACACCATGCCATGTTTTTGGGCTTCTTTTATGTGGTTTGTTTGGGGGCTAATAGCATCAACCAAATTAAATACAGCCACACATGCAATTTAAATAGCAAAACCGTGTTTGAGATAATTGTGGGTTAATTGAAATTAATTCTGTATTTGCCTGCTTCACGCAAAACAGTTCAGTTAATTTTAAGTTGATTACACATTACAACTTCATTAAAATTGGCACACAGTACAAATGGAGCGAAATAAATCTGAATAGCTTGTTAACATAATTCACATCAAATCAAATTTCATTTAAAAATAATTAAACTACAGTTGCAAACAGAAAGTAAGCATAAACCCAATAGTAAAATTTTGAATCAATTTAATCATCTTAGAACAAAGCCAGAACAATAACTTAACGATTATGTAAGTTTTAGAATTCCTAGCTAAAATCAAAATTATAACCACCTGAATGATTCCTATTAAGAAGCATGTAGGTAATCTGTTTGAGAACTCCAGACACCTAGCTGTAACTTAAATTGGATAGATAGCTAAAAGTTAGTGAACTTCAGCTCTGTGTTGCTGCTGGCGGTTGCTACAACAACTTTTGAGTTAATTAGCTAATTAATTAAGGGATTAATTTGCCAAAGTTTATTTTGATGGTTGCGTGAACGATTCGGAAAGTCTAATAAAAAACCCAAAATCAATATTAAGTCGTTTAAACCAAATTAAATAGGCATTAAAAAAATAAAGTATGATTTTCATCTAGTATGACTATGGAATAGTTCCTAATCACGACCTGCTGAATTGTTTGACAAACGTGTGACATTTGTCACACAATTCAGCAGGCCGTGTTCCTAATTTACAAATGCTACTAAATTTATACTTAAATGTCAAACTTAACGGCGGCTTTGGAAAATTGTTAATAAATTTAAATATATTTTTTTAAAGCGGAAAGGCTAATTTTCGTTGTAATCGATAGACAAAGTCCCTAAACCCAGACGGAAATTATGTGCCATACTGATAAGAAAGGTATAAAGGGCCGCCATACTAGGTCAAACAGGTAATTTTTTCATTGCAAAAAAAATAATAGCGGCAAGCTTCAATTTTTGTTTACTACTTCATTTAAACACCAATTATCCAAAAATATAATTGCCATACCGCTTGGATGGTTACGTGGGTAGCCATACTGGTACAAACATGTATAATTTTTTGGCGAAAATTTGTGGTAGCAGTATGGTTAATAGAAATCGTACATTATGTTTTAGTTGAAATCGTAAAATTACAACATTTTAAACAACTTTTCTAGGTTATGTTGACGTCGGTTGACGTTTATATGTCGCCCCGCACCTACAAAAAGTCTTAAACAATGGATTACTTCACTTCCGATTTCTCGTATTTAATTACGATTTCGAGGTACTACTTCACTGCCGATTTAAAAAAAAAGTACCTTTACTTCCTAGGAACTAAAAGTAACTTCCATTTGGTCGGCTGTGGATGTAGTGGTCATAATGTTTTTTAAATGAGAAACCTCAAAAGTAATCAATCATCTCAAATTGTGAATATTTTGTACTTTTCTAGGTTGCGGAAAAACTAGTATGTATTATTCGGATTAAAATTTACTCTGTTTAACTTGCATTTTTGCGTTTGGTCGGCTACGCTGAACTTCGCTTTGCAAACATAATTGCTCGTCAAACAAAGTGCCACTTTTAATTCTAATAAAACAATATACTATCAATTGAAATTATAACACTGTTACATTAGCTATTGTGATGACTAACGCTGATATATGGCAAATGCATATTTTGTATAATTGATATGCCGGCGAAACTTTGCGTATGTGTATTAATCATATGAAAACAAATCGTTTAATCCAAGTTTCATTTTGCACATTTTGCATATTTATACTTTTTTAGCATACTTTCTGGATTTTGCATATTGGTTATATTTAGCAATGATTTTTAATGTATGAACTTTTTGAGATATTTTTGTAAAATTTACTATTTCATTAAATTTATTAATAAAGTTTTTGTGTGCAACTGAGATATCTACTTTCACTTTCTGCCGCTGGAGTCCAGTGCGTGTATCGAAATAAACAAAGAAAAGGGGAAGTCCCAGTTAAAATATTTGTCTATATAAACATAAACAGCAACTCCCATTTTTCCCATATAAGCAATGTATAAGGAATCAGCCAACATAGAATCCATTTCAAGGGTCGAACTTTCTTGTGTTATGTGAATAGTCTGGCGTGGTTAGGGGAAATCTCATTTTTATGTTGGCTTACAACGTGAAGTTGGCGTTGGCAGTACATGTTTATATAGTCAAACGTGAAAATGAATGACATCTTTGAATAAAAATTAAAGAAATAAATATACTCATACAAAATAATTAACATTTTTACACTATTTAGAATAGTTCTACTTATTTTCAAAAAAATTAGAGCATATTATGTGCATATATTGTAGCTTTGGGTGCATATACTCAACAACATTTATGCATATATAAGCGCATATTTTTGCACATTTTAGTGCATATAATTATCAGCTTTAGTGATCACAAATATAACTGTGATATAGTTTAACAAATCTAATTTTAACTTAGTCGTCTATTTGAAATCCACAAATAATTGTATTTTTACTGTGTTGTATATTTAAACGAGTAGGTTTCTACCACATTCTTTGTGGTGATGAAATATTAACAATTATGTAATGACTATTTGATTTATCAAGATTATAGCAGAATATTTTAAAAAATAGCGAGTCTTTAATTTGTATCATTCAGTGTTAATTTTACAAGTTATTGCATAACTCATTTTTACGAAGAACAAATTATTCTTACTTATTGATTCATTATAAAGCTACATTGCGTATATGATAACATTATTAAAATACAAATGCCATTTTGTATGAATACAAGAGTTTCACATCATAATTAACTATTTTACATAAATTGATCAGCTGTGCTTGAACATGTCCAACAGAAATAAGGATTAAGATCGTCGAATCCGTGCTAAAGGTGTTACCTACTGGAAGAACTGGTCGCACTGATATTATTTTGGTTAATTAGCTTTCTTCTTCTTAAAGCGTCTTATGCTTTTTTTTAATTTGCATTTTTACATTGTGTTACATACTAATCATAACTCTATAATAAAGCAGAACAGTTCCCAAGGTCAAACATATCAACTCGTGGTCTATGCGTCGTTACGATTGTGGGCGTGGTCTTGATATTAGCAGCGTTGCCAGACCTGGTACAATTCTACGAATCTGGTACATTTTGAAACCGTTTCTACAAATTTATTTCGTACAGTGTAAATCTGGCAACAGGGCTAAAATCGTCGTGTTGACAGCTGGCCTTTAGTTTACGAAGAAGGAAACCCTCATTTCTGTTGTAGAAAAGTGAGTATTCGTTATTATATTTTCCATTTTAATTTTGTGTGCTTTTGTGTGACATAACCTAAGATTTGCATGGAAATTTTATCTGGCCAAAAACAGAGGCAATCAATGTGTTTCGCACTGCACAATTTTCATTATTATCAATCCTATTAACGACATAATTTTACAGTACATTATAATTACAGATACCTTCCTTAAAGGAGAAATTGGTGGAAAAAGAAAATCAGCTAAATGAAATAAAACAAGAATTCCTCGACAGTAGGCAAGTCTTGTCTGAAAACTGGAAAGAAGCTGTAAGTGAAGCCAAAAAGCAATACGAAGCGATGGATAGCGCGCTAGAGGTGAATTTATTAAAAGGGACGCTGTAAAATACCTTTATTAACTAGTGCGATTTCAGATTCTACATAGTATACAAACTGTAGTTCAACAGTGCCCACCGCTAGCCAAGCTGCAGAGAGATTTAGAAGAAACAAGCTTTCAGAGCGCAACGTCGATGCACATAGCTGCCCCATCCGACGGCATTGCTGAATTCCGTTAACAACTTAGGGATTCCTTCACCCATAAATAGTACTGCCTAAGTTACGTACTAAAGCGTGTGTTTAGTTATCACGAGTACGTTGTGAAACAAGAATTCCTCGACAGTAGACAAGTCTTGTCTGAAAACTGGAAAGAAGCTGTAAGTGAAGCCAAAAAGCAATACGAAGCGATGGATAGCGCGCTAGAGGTGAATTTATTAAAAGGGACGCTGTAAAATACCTTTATTAACTAGTGCGATTTCAGATTCTACATAGTATACAAACTGTAGTTCAACAGTGCCCACCGCTAGCTAAGCTGCAGAGAGATTTAGAAGAAACAAGCTTTCAGAGCGCATCGTCGATGCACATAGCTGCCCCATCCGACGGCATTGCTGAATTCCGTTAACAACTTAGGGTAAACGATAAAAAATGTATAGTCAATTACGGTGAGACTGATGTACATGGATTATCCGAACATTGTTTGGTTTATTGTGACTACCCTATTACATGTAAATTGCATCGCAAAAGTTTTTTTGTATACTTACAGAGATTTTGCTAATTTTGATTATGAGGAGGTCTCTTCCATGGCACAATTTAATAAATTTAATCATAGACAGTGCGGACAGTAAAAGAATTCAGCATATGCAAAATACATGCCTGAGGTTTATTCATGGTATTAGAAAATTTTATCACATAACACATAAACTTAACGAAATTAAATGGTTAAATATGCACAATCGCAGAATACTTCATTCAGCCACATTGTTTCATAAAATTATCTCAAATAAAGTACCCTCTTATTTACTTAATAAAATTGAATTTAGATGTGATGTTCATAGTGTTAATATGCGAAATAGAAATTTAATTACGCCTCCATATCACAAAACTGCAATGTATGAGCGATCCTTTTCTTACGATATAGCTTATTTATACAATTCTTTGCCGGAGTATCTCAAAACCTGTTCACCTGAGAAATTTAACTCTAATCTATTTAAAATTCTACTTAATCACCAAATCGGTGCAGCATAATCACTCTTACATACAGTGTGTCCCAGGATTGATGTTACAAGAGGTGAGATGTACTAAAAATTTTTGAATTTTATTTTAAGGTTCTGGGATTTGGTCCTGCTTGATTTGAAAAGAATTTTAAGAATATTTTCATTTTTTAAAAAACAAGTAGGCCTTGACAGGGAAGCAAAAACTATTTTATTTTCAGGTAAACTACCCTTTTTGTTTATGATACGGCAAAATTCTATTAAGGAAAGTTGTTTATAATGATAAATTTCGGCGCTATACAAAATTTCAGAAAGATCTGTCGAATTAGGAAAAGCCGTTATTTTTTAAATTATTTTATTTTATTTTCAGGTAAACTACCTTTTTTGTTCATGATACGGCAAAATTGTATGAAGAAAAGTTGTTTAGAATGAGAAATTATGGCCCTATACAAAATTTCAGAAAGATCTGTTGACTTAGATTTAACCGTAATTTTTAATAAATGCAATTGTTTAATCCAAAAAATAACGTTTTAATCTAAGTCGACAGATCCTTCTGAAATTTTGTGTAGGGTTATAATTTGTCATTCTAAACAACTTTTATTAATAAAATTTTACCGTATCATGAACAAAAAGGGTAGTTTACCTGAAATTAACATACAATTATCTCAAAAATAACGGTTTTTTATAAGTCGGCAGATCTTTCTGAAATTTTGTATCGGGCCATAATTTATCATTCTAAACAATTTTTCTTAATAAAATTTTGCCGTATCATGAACACAAAGGGTACTTTACCTGAAAATAAAATAGTTTTCGCTTTCCTGTCAAGGCCTACTTGTTTTTCAAAAACTGAAAATATTCTTAAAATTCTTTTCAAACCAAGCAGGACCGAATCCCAGAACCTTAAAATAAAATTCAAAATTTTTTAGAACATCTCACCTCTTGTAACATCAATCCTGGGACACACTGTATATGTTTAACATTACAATATTATTGCTCTACAGTTAGTGTCGTTAATTATTTAATATTTGTTATCTAAGTGGAAAAGCAGATGCTATTTTAAATAGTAATCTGAATTTGCCCTTTTGGTGGTGAAATGGGGGTTGTCGAAATTAAGTGTCTTTATTGCGCAAAGGACATTGGCATAGATGACCTAAATGTTCTAAAATGTTCAGGTGTACAAAAAAAAGGATGAAGAATTTAAATTAGATTATAACCATGGCTACTACTACCAGATACAAATGCAACTCGCTATTACTGGAGTTAATTACTGTGATTTTGTGGTATGGAGTAGTAAACATTTTTTCCGTGAAAGAATACATTTCAATGAGGTATTTTGGGAAAAAGAAAGCGCTATTGCTATGAAGTTTTTTAACAATGTGATGATGCCAGAACTTCTCGGTAGGGCATCCAATCCCGGGATCCCAAAATGTCGGTATCTCGGGATCCCTAATTTTTTTATCCGGTATTTCAATCCCGGTATTTTTCCCCAATACCGGAATTTTCGATATTTTTGGGATTGCTTTTGTGTGCACTGCGTCGCAGTTCGCAGAGTCTGCGAGTCGCCTGGCATGGAGCAACATGTTGATAGATAATAATTAGTATGGTTCAGGGTAGTAGCAGTTAGCAGATGTGTCCATAAACGGCGTAAACTGTGTTCAGTTGTGTTGTCACTGTTGCTTGCATATTTACCTATTATACACCTACAAGCCTATGATATATATGGATAATACTAGAAATACCGGTTCTGAAAACAGGAAATCCCGGTATTGAACACCGGAAATCCCGGTATTGAATACTGGAAATACCGGTACTGAAAACAGGGAATCCCGGTTTGAACACCGGCAATCCTGGTATTGAATACCGGGATCCAGATAGAATTACTTCAATACCGAAATCCCGGGATTGAAAATTCAGTTGGGTATTGGATGCCCTACTTCTCGGTAAATATTTCACAAATAAAGCAGTTAAGGATGCTGCAGCTAATACTGATTGGAATGTATTCAAAGAGTCGTTAAATGTTAATAATGGTACAAATTTAATGTTTTGTAATAAAAGTAGTAGTACGGAAACAAGGACCACTGCTCTCGTAGCCACGCAAACTAAAGATAACAGTATATATTGTTTGTGTAAGGGTCCTGATAATGGAACGCCTATGATTGCTTGCTGTAATTTGCACTGTTCCGTGGAATGGTTTTATCTGATTTTTATTGGCTTAACATCTGTACCTAATACTGAATGGCATTGCCCTTTATGTAGTATAAGTGAAAGTAATAGTATTTTGTATTATATTGGTATTGGAATATAAAATAAAAGCAAATAAATATTTGATCGATTTATTTATTATCACTTTAATTGCAGTACTGTAAAATAAGTAAATACAAACATCATGTTTTTAAAAGCACGACCGCTGAGATATGTGAAAAACGCAGGTCTATTTTTAAATAAGTAACCGAATGCGCTAAGTAGCTGCTATAGAACACTGCAGTTTAAATTGAAACTAAATGAATTAATAACAGATTCATCCATTTTCAAGTATTCTATAATGTATATTGGTTATTTATATTTATACAGTACAGTAAACATTGCGCTTCCATACTTTGACCAAAATTATTTAAAAAGATATTTTTGTCAACTACACGGAAAAATTGCATGTTTAACACATTGGAAAATTCCATGCTCACGTAAAACTTTTACATTTGCTGGAAAACTCTCACTTTTCTTAACTTGTAGAGCAATCTACTATTAATTCACTAGCGATTTAAGAAGAAAATTAACTCGCTAGCATATAAACATTATAAACAGTTACTTATGGTTGCTATTATAAAGATAATAATAATAATGCCAGTTTAAAATGCCAAAGAAATAATAATTAATCGAGTTATTTAACAATATCAGTAACGGCGTAACTGGAGACTTGAGTTACCGCATTTATATTTTTATGGCGCTCAACGGCTTAAACCTGAAAAGAAACACAGATTGCAGGCAGCTGAAAATTATTTCGGTGGAGCAAATAATTCTCACATATAATCTCATAAGTCACAAGAGCATTAATTCTTTCCGGATTTTTTTTTTTGACTGCGTTCCAACAACGTCATATTAATTAGGACGCCTTCCAGGGGCAAGCGTTTCCTTTACAGAGACTTTCCATTTGAAAATATATTTTTTGGAACTTTTCCTTACTGCCAATCTCTAGCGTGCTTTTAAAACTTTCTTTAGTGCAACAAAAGTTATTAAATTCGTCCTACATTTTAAATGCGGCATATGCCGCGGGGTTTAAGCTAGTGTATTATATTTTATAGCATATAGCGCCAGTAGAGCCCTAAACCTCCATTGGTTTGTCTTAGTGCTGCTACTCCATGGAAGGTGGATCTAATGGGAAATGTAAATACAGCACGTTGACGATTTCCACCCTTGGATGGGGAGGAAACATCCTGGGGATAGACTCGGCAGCATCGTGGTGGTATCCCGTTGCATTCCCCGGCTGTTTTCAGGATCGAAAAACGCTAAAGTGCACGTCCTCAACGAGATTCGAACCTGGCCACCTAGAGGAACGTGGATCAGTATCCCAGCGAGCTAAGCGACTGAGCCACACTACCTCTAATTAGCTTTAGTATGTAGTAATAAATACAATTCAATTTTAGTAACTTTCTATTTTGTCCACCCTTCAGGATATATTACATATAATATACATATTTTCCATCTCACTGTACGAAGAATTTTCTGATAATAAATATTACGAAACAAATAAAATTTAAATAGTTTTCAATATGTAACGCAAACTATTGCACTGTCTTCGATTTTTGCAGCCAAGTATTTATTTAGTTTTTTGTTGTTAATCCTTAGTTGATTTAATGCATACTATAATGTTACTGTTGCATTTCTAGCTCCATACCCTACTTTTCTATCTATCTATATAAATATTATATAGTATATAAAAGAAAGTCGAATCCTTGACTAATTAACACAGAGCCGCAACCACTGGTAGTAGGAACTCGAAATTTGGGAGGAAGGTTCATTTTGTTACGTAAGATAGTGCTAAGAAGGTATTTGTCGAAATTCGACCCTAAGTGGGTGCTTTTCACAAATTCCCCAATATCTACTAGGACCGACAAGATTATCATACAATAATGAAACTAGTGGGTTCTTGATTATCAAATAATCATTTCTGTTTACATGAGAGATGTTCTTCGGACTCCCGTGATTGCCTAAAACAATATATCCAATGGAAACAGAAATTATTTGATAATCAAGAACACACGAGTTGCATTTGGCTAGATTATATCACGAGTCAATAAACAACGTTTGAATAGTGTATTTTAAATATTAAAAGTACAGTTAATGTCGTTGTTATGCCAATTGTACTGACAGCAGGTAACGTGATGTTTGTGAGAGCGTGTGATTATCACCTATTAATCAGGAAGGTATGTGATTATCAGTTGCTATGTACATTATCAAAAGTTAGTACATGCGTAACTATGCATTTTGCCGTTTTTCATTGGTTGATGTTAGAGGGAGTGGTATAATCAGTTATAATATCACAAGAGCATAGAAAATAATCGATTATTTTCCGAGTAACCAGACGTAATCTGCGAAAAACCACGAGAGCGCAGCTTGAGTGGTATTTTAAGGATTACGTCGAGTTACGAGTGAAAAATAATCATTATTTTCGATTGCTCGAGTGGTATTCGTTACGATTATATAATGAATAGACCGATAATAATAAATTATTTTATTTCTTAGGTTGGCACTGTTTGTGTTAGCGGCACTGTTTATGTTGGTGGCACTGTAAGTCTATGTCAAATTCGACATTATTGCGACAGTTTGTGACGCAAAACCCATGATACTACTACTACTAAGATAAACTCACGCGGCGATCGAATTTCGTACTACGTTGCGCATGACGTCATTCCGTGACAAAAATCCTGCTTGACGGTATGGAAATGCATTGCTTTAAAGCGGTTTTTATTAATGTTTACTGTTTAGTAGTATATTTTATTATAATATTGATATATTACATTTTATTCAATATTATAATAGTATAAGAGATATTTCTTTTATGATTTAATGTAGGATGTATGGCCCATAATAGAATAAGCACTTAAATAAAGTAGGTAGGTGCTAGATATAATAAATTATCTTCAAAGTTTAGCATTGTATAAAGGTTTTTTTTTGTAAAAAACGATCAATCAAGGATTTTGAATACTAGAGTATCTAAATTTAAAAGTAAAGGAAGATACCATGATACCAACATATGAAGAGTGAAAAGTTTAAGGCTTATTTATTATCAAAAATTATTACTTTAATCTCTAGCGCAAAAAAACGGACTTATATTTTTCAACATTTAAATAAATATTGTTAATTTTAAAAGAATACTTTTGTAGAAAAATATGAGTGATATATACGAGCATATGTATACTGGGTGTCCACTCTCAAAGTCAAACATAGGCAATCAACATTGAGCATTTGATTTTTAGGTATTTTTCCATTATTTCTATACTAGGCCAAGTTCCTTCATGGGGTGTTAGTGCCTCACCATTATTATATCAGTAAATATTATTATTACTAGTATCATTTGATGTGCAACAATTTTATCTTTATATTGATACCACTATCTTTCCTGTAAGTTGAATTGGCGAGTAGGAGTCAGCAAAATCGTTCAATGCAATGTTAGATTCCTATGTTCGAGTTTGAGAACGGACACCCGGTATATATTATTAACTATTTTTTATTACAAGCTTTTTTTGGATTTTTATGGGTAGGTGTTAAAAATTTGTAGTGATAAACAATTTTGTTTAATTTATTAAGTACATATTATTTATTTACATATTATTTACATGTTATTTACTAAATGTACACATTTACACAAGAAAACCAAGTTTTATTAAGACTTATTTTACAATTTTTGTAATTTTTCTCTTCCTCATTTTGGATTTTTCTTTAATATCTCTATTCAATATTCTAATTTTAAAATACATTTTGCATCGAAAGAAAATATGCTTGGCATCTGTACTTAAATTGATAGGTTCCGCTAAATCCATTAGGGTTTTTAAATAATTTTTGGTCAATTTTAATGACTCCCCATTAAAATTGTTAAAAATGAAGAAAAGGTACTGCATCACTTTTCAACTTCCATTTATTTTGTGGTAATTCCAACAGTTTCTCTTTGGAACAGTAATCACTTTCTACAAAATGATTTGAACATATTCTTGATGTTTTCACATTAAATTTGTTTTGCTGGTAACAATTTAGAATCCATTGTTCGCAAACATGTTTGTCCCTTGGAAAACTAAAGAAACGGCAATTCGAAACTTTCTTGCTCTTTTTGTTGTTGTTGCTTAAACAACCCATCACTGTACAGTACACCATGGTAATAAATGTTTAATGCATTGCATTGTTTTAATTATAATTTATTAAAGTTCAAGAACATATATCTGCAAGCAAAACGAATAACACATTAAACACCGAACCGAAACCTTTAACCGCCGCGCCGTATCAAACTGCCTGCTGCTGTGGAAATTTGTCACGGAGTGACGTCAGGCGTGCGAGAGAGATGGGCTTATCCCATGCGCGTGGGTTTATCTTAGTAGTAGTAGTATCATGCGCAAAACCTAACCTGCTAACCTCGAATTTGCAATAGACAGTTATTACATCATGGCTCTAGATTATTATCCATTATTTTTGCTTTGTTGGACCCACCGAAACACCGAAGTGATTATACCACGTCGTCAAGGGTATATCCGTTTATCTATACCTTGTAACTAAGTAAAATTCTCAATTACTATTGGCCAAATTTATAATGAGTTGTATAATCAATGTAATGTCTAAAAACTTTTCTCAGGATTTTTCCCTAATCAACCCCTGAAAGTGCGAATATGGATTTGGGGTAAATTATAGAACTCTTCGTATCTCCTGGGTTTGTTGACTTTAATCATTCTTTTTTTAGCATATAAATGTGTTTTCAGAATCTTTATAAAACGGGTTAAAAGTTTTTTTCTCTAATTTCACCCATAAAGGAGTAAAAACAGTGAAATTGGGTAAAATGTTTTAAATTATAGATTTTTTCGCTGTGGTTTTATTTTATAATAAAATGGGGTAAACAGGATTTTAGAAATTCCACCCCAAGAGGTTGAAAAGGAGTATATTGATATAACCTATGTATATAAAAGGCGAAGCACTGACTCAGCAACACAGAGTTGTAATAACTGGTAACAGGAACTTGAAATTTGACAGGAAGATTTATTCAGTTACGTTGGAAAGTCCCAAGAAAGCATTTTTAGAAATTCTACCCCAAAGGGGACAAAAATCAGTAAAATGTGTTTTCATGTACTTCTCAATATCTCTTAGATCAGATGAGATATCGACTTGCTTTTTGCCTACAAAAATTTCCAATAAAAATGGTCCTGAGTGGTGTAGCTTAAACAAGCGTCCACGTTCGATCAGTAGAGTTAAGCAACGCTCTTTCTGGTCAGAACTTGGATGGGAGTTCCGCGGCTGCTTCTACCGGCGTCTCGTGGTACTGCTGCCATGACAATAGTTGGTCCCGGATATCATACTAACATCATGACAGTCGTTAGTGGGGTTGGAAGTCCCCATAACCGTAACGGCTGTTGGCTGAGTACGAAATAAATAAAATAAAATAAAATAAAATAAAAACATATTTCAGAATTTTATCTTAATCAACTCCTAAAGATACGAATCTATATTCAGGGTTAATTATAGAACTGACTATATCTTCTATGTTGAGTTAGAACAGTATTTTTTTGGCATAAAGATGTCTTTTTAAAATAGAAAATGATTTAAAAATCCACCCCTAAAAAGGTACAAAAGGTTATCACTAGAAAAAGGCAAAAGGTTACATAAAATTATTGTGTTTTTTTTTGCTGTGAGTTCATTTGAGAATAAAATGGGATAAAAAGGATTTTCCGAAAACCCATCCCCAATGGGTTGAAATGGGTATCCTGCTATAATCTATGTATATAATACCGGGTACCAGGAACTTAAATGTTGGCAGGAATATTTCTTTAGTCACGTAGGAAGGTGCCAAGAAAGGATTTTTCAAAATTTACCCCTAAGAGAATGAAAAACGGTATACTATGTTATGAATTCTTCAATATCTCTTAGACCAGATGATATGTCAACTTGGTTTGTGCGTGCAAAGCTTGAGCATACAAATATTTAAAAAAGTATTTCAAAATGTTGCTCTAATCAACCTCTAAAGGTACAAAGCTGGATTCGAGGGTGAATTGTTTATAGAACAGTTCTTATATTTTCTGTTCCTTGGGTTCGAATATTCTTTTTTTAGTGTGGGTCAATTTTAGATCTTGCTATAATTTATGAATACAACATTCAATTTGTACATATATTTTTTATTTTACTCTTATTGTTATACAGCAGCTATAGTCTTACCAATCTATATAATGGGAACGTCAATGATATAGTTTTTCAGGGGGTAAGTGAAGTATAAACAAAAGATCGAGAACTATTTTAAGACGAATATTATTTCTTCCTTACCTACAATCGTTTAAGGCGTTTATTGGTTTAGTGTATTGGGTGAGGAGGAAAAGGGCAATCTATACTTTATTTAACAATTTTAAAGAAATTTGTAGCCCTTATGAAAAGCGGGTATCTTGCTAGTATCTTATAATTTAACCAAGATGTTTATAGCTTTCCAGTTCGGATAATAGAATTTCCAGAATAGCTAAAATGTATCTAAATGTTCTACTCACTACCGTTACAACAGTTTCTCTTGTCGACGATTATCGAACTGCATTAAGATTCCAAACTATTTTTGTTATTTTCATAGATTTTTTTTAGTTTTTACAGTACCTTGCTCAGTTATTAACGTCGTTGTGTTTATATTAGGTTGCCTATACAGGGTGTTCGGTAACTGAAGAACCAAAATGAAATATCGAATTCTAAGCATAAAGAAAAGTATAATTTTTTCCCATATACAGACATATTTCAATTTAAAACAAAAACATAGCAATCAATTCTCTATTTTATTCAAAACTTGGTAACTGTAAACTAAATTATAACAAGTGTTCAAAAATGCCACCATGTACGTTGATGCACGCTTGGTAACGCAAAACAAGTGAATTGTAAACTTGTGCAAAATTTACTTCATCCTGAATTTGTTGTATAGAACTGAAAATTCTTTCTTCCGATTGTTCAATAGTATTTCTGAGCCTTCACTTTACTTCCAATGCTGTAAGATGCATTTTTTGGGCTCCTTGTAATGGACGTTTAGTAATCAGATTTATCCCGAAAATCGTCAATAATTACTGCGCCAAAATGATTCAATCAAGATTTAAGGAATTTAGAAAGTAAATCCACTTGTAAGCCACATAAAATCGCAAGTAAGGAACATTTAGCCCCGTATTTACTTTCAGACGATGTAACGTTTTATCGCATTTATTTAATATCATGTTTCGAGTAATTTCCGATGTCCTTTACATTATCTCCGATCGTACCGTCCATGATGTCCTCCGTCTTTTAGACCACACATGGCACGCTGGGAAAGACCCTATCACCTGGTAACAACTGATCCGTTCTGGCCCGATTACCATTCCTTCTGCTGTCCGACACACGTGGCTAGCAAATGTAGGTCAGACTTATTTAATTCGCCCTTTTGCATACCAGAAACCGCAGCTACCGCCCTTGCGTTTCCGGCTTAGATTGAAACTGTATAACTTATTGAACATTTGTTATGGAGGTTACTCATTTTATACTCGATTCACGATGTTTCCTCTTCCCAATAGACTGTTATATGTTTTCATGAAGTTGCATTCATGACTTGTGATAGAAGTCAAACTGTGACATGAAAAAACTATGACATTTTTTACAACTGCTTGGTTGACAGTATTGCAATTTTTAAAGAAAAATGCGGAAAATGTTACGGATGAAAACAGAAATTTAATAGGAAATAGTGCAAGCCTTTAAAGTTCATAACCACAAATGAAAAACAACATAACCCTATTTTGTCATATCTAGTTATTTCGCATACCTACCAATAAAACTATCACCTTAACATAGCCTACTGGGAGGAGGGAACATCATGAATCGTGAACTAGCAAATTACCATCAGCTGTCTACCAATTTGACTTCCTTGATTTATTTTTTGGATTTATGTTGTAATGTCTATTTTCCACGACCGCGAGTGGCAATTTCTAGGTTACGTAAACACTTAATAACGAAATGAATATTATAAGAAACTTTAATAACATATATTGTGGTGGTTGCATATTAAGACATATAGTTTGTTTGTGAAAATTAATTCCTAATTATAACATTATGTATAGAATGATAAAAATATTCAATTATAAAAATACAAAGATGTATTTGAATAGAAGAATTATTCAAAGGTGTATTTAGTAAATTAACAGATGAGAATTCAAATCCAGTCGAACAATTCAGATTAAGAAGCAGAAAGGTTCTAACATATGATTTAAATATTACTTGAATTAAGGTGGAAACTTAATGTCGAATAATATTTGAAGAAATCATTCAATATGTCAGATATAAATAAATGTAGTAGCATATTATCTAGGAGTGTTAAACTTTAAAAAAATGCATGAAATATATTATGTACTATGGACTCTTCTTCTTCCGGTACCTATCCGTTCCGGATGTTGGCGATCATTGCGGCTATCCTTATTTTATCTGCAGCAGCTCTAAATAATCCTGTTGTTGTGGATGCAACTATTTACTGAGTTTATGGTTAATTATACATCATGTGAATTGGATAACTGGCGTTGCATTTATTGGTAATGGGCCTCATAGAGTTTCTTGTTAGAGTAAACATCTTGTGCATAAATTGAATAAATGGTTTTTCATTTACTGGTATTGTACTACTAATTGAAGTTGACGTCTTGTGAATTAAACCGCATCGAGATTCGTATTGCTGGCTTGTGGACAGGAGACATTGCAGTTACTGGTAGTAAATCTTGTCAAGCTTGTTGGTGGAAATAACGAGTATTCTGTCATATTTGGATGGAGGACGTTTGCAGTTACTGGTAGTTGATTGCATCTATACTTGGGTTAGTGTGCAGACGAAAAAACTTCTGTAAGCAGTTGGAATAAGCTTGAATCGGTGAAGAGGCAGATTGAATTGCTTGGACAGGTGACAACTGCAGGTATTTGCTGAAAGAGCTAAAAGTAAAGCATTAATAAAGTGAACTGAAATAATTACATATATCATGTTTATTGAATGATATGTATTGTAACAAATATGTTTTTGACTGATTTTCCACTTTTATAGTCATTTGACATTGACAATTATCGAACTGTCATAGAATTTTTGAAGTAACCATTCGTTGAACAAACCTATTCTCAAATGTCATAATAATCTTTATAATGCATGAACCGACCTGATTTAAGAGTAATTGTTCTGCTACAGCTAGAAATATTTAATAACACCAATAATCAATAATTTATACAAAACGGCATATAATTTACATAAATTCATCTTAAAACAGAATTTGTTCAAAGCTAAATAGTATCAGTAAAGTCAAACGAAAGAGCTAAAGCATAAGAAATATTACCATAACGTGCGAAAATTTTTAGTTGTGGAGCGCAGCATTAAATAAATAAAACTGCGTTGTTTGTAAACACAATAGCAATATATTAACTGGCGTCGTGGAAAAAAATAGTACATGCAAGACAGAGTACCATTTTTTCCTACATTAGTGTATAATGTACTATTTTAATAGTAGTCACATATGGGTACTTCACATGTAATTCTTCGCTGAATTTAATTATGTTAACAATATATACACAGTGGGCCAAAAAAACCGGTACAAAATTTTAATACTTGTATTTCCAATACTAATTAGTGAATTCAAATATTTCTTCGAAAAACGAAATACTTACACTTTGGAGATTAAAAATATATCTGATTTGCAACGTTTCAGTTCAATTTTATTTTAGTTTAATAAAGGTCATGCAAAAACGAGAGTTTTTAATAAAGTCTCGTCGCTTTAATGTAAAATTAAATCTGTAAGAAAATTAGTAGGCAATGACTTTTGTTTTATTTGTTTGGTCAATGTTAGTTTGTATCTGTCATTTTAGTTTTAATTGTTGCTTTAATCGAAGTCCTGAAGAAAATGGTGCGCTTAACTAAAGACGCACATCGCTTTTGCGATTTGGCACTGGCGAAGACGATTACAAATGATTGTTGATAAAAATGGTGGAAGTATGGAACCATATTTTTAAATACCATATTTAATTACTATTTAGATCATTTTTGTCATTAGTATTGAATTGTCTTAAGTTTGAAATAATAAACCTTTCCAAAAAAACAGAATTTTTTGTATAACTTTAACAACGCGCCACTTTGAATTAGCATTGTCACTTTGTAGTAAAAGTGATTCACTTCCATCTATAACCGTTGAGCTTTTCGATGATATAATAGTCATTTCAAAATATTAATGACTTACGAATATACGAGGCTATAAAATCTGGCCCACTGTGTATATTATTAACTATCCTTGAAAATTAATAATTGACTTGATTGTTTGATCTGAGTATAAATGCAATAATTTATGTTTTAATCTTCTGTGAATGCCTTCACGCGTAAATCATAAAACTTCACATTTCTGCAATGGTTTACGGTTGTTAGTTGTTGCTTTAAGCCCAAATACTAATAAGTTTATATCGCGATCTTTTATAAGCACAAACGTGTCATCTGGAAACATTAAATCTTTTTAATAGGTGCATGCCTGTAAATGTTAACAAAGTTGACCCAAGTACGCTTTCTAGTGGAACTCCAAAGCGATTGAGATCGAGTTATGTATTCTAAGTTCAAATGTTTGTTCACCGAGAAAAGAAAATAATAGGGTTTTAAAGTATTCGGGTATTTTGAGACTGTTATTTTGTATTGCAATCCATCATTCCTAACACTGGCAAGCTTGTGGGCTAAATCTAAACGGTATACTGTTTAATCTTATTAAGCATGTATCTTATTTTTAACATTCTTAAACAATTTAGTGCTAAACGATTTCATTTAATTAGCTTAAGAATGTGCCAAAATGGCAAGCCACCATTGTTGGAAAAGACCAGCACTGGGTTGCCTATAGAACTACACAACACTATTCAGCAAATTTCATCTACAACGTGCGTCGTTTGCTAATGATTAATTTCGTATTTCTGTAACATGTGAGCAAGCGAAAATGAAATCAAGCTTGGCTTTGAAAATAGAAACATGTCGATTATTATATCACATTATGTTAATGTTCTACAGTGAAATACACATACATAACCTAAACCATTGCGCAACTGTCACCGACTATCATCTCAAATTATTATTTGAAAATTGACATAAAAACCAACAATCTTACATCTGCTATATCAATCATTTCGATTATAATAGCTTTTTGTTCTTGATTAAACATGTGTAATTTAAGATTTGATAATTTAAACAACGTGACACGTCTACTATTATAACATCTGCAATATTTAAATTAAAACATCAGAAGTAATAGAGCACGTGGCTTAATTTCCTCAAAGCCAAGCTTGATTTCGTTTTCATTTGCTCACATGTTATCTTTAATATTAGCCGGCTCCATAGCTCAGTGGTTAAGCATTCTGCGTACTGATGAAAACCTATATAGAATTCCATCATTCAGATGTGATGTAAAGCCGTGGGTCCCATGTTACTACGATGTGTAGCATTTAAAAGATCCCTTGCTAAGGTTGGAACTCCTTAGTCTCGGCAAAATTCTAAGTAGGACTAAGATACCTGGTGCTCTGCATGCCTAGACCTTATCCATGGGGTTGGAAAAAAGGGCCTATAAAGGCATCCTTGTCTGCCATCTGTCTATCCAAAACTGATACTGCCACTATTTTTAATAATGACATTATCATGTAGTACTAGGTTATCTGGTGTTTATTAATATTTTTTAAGCTAAGTATATAAAAATTGTGTATAAAAAGAGTGAGTTCAATCAATAAATTCAGGATTAGAAGATTACTACTCAATCACCTCTGCAAGAATGCTTTCCAAACCACTATTAATTGGTGTCTGATGCTGGAGACCAGTCTACAGTCTACCAGTACTACAAACAAAGTCACTGATACTTGAAATCCAAATCAAACCAAAGTATCGACTCGAAAGCTTTCTTAAATGATGGTTATAATATTTATAATTTATTGGTCTTTGTTGATGATGTTGTTATCAGTACACGATGAGTTTGCTTGTGAATAGCTTTTCTTTAAAGAATTCCCAGTTTAGCATTCCGTTTATTAACCATTTGTACTAAATATGTCCTGAATGTTTTCTTCTATTAGTATGTTATTGGGATGCTCATAACTACTAAATACATTTACGGTGTTAATTACCAACAAGGTTTAGTTTAATAGCAACAACTTATTTTGCCTCCTTGTGTTCAAACTACCTCTTATTGATAGCTATATTCTCTATACGTTGCAGGATGACGGCATTGGCAGTTGACACAGGTTAGAAGGACGTCTTTATCTTTGTTGCATTCGGTATAGTGTTGATTTTTTGCACATTTCACGCACCTTAGATTACCTAAGAGTGCAGTAGTTCCTGGTGTGGCCTGTGCGTTGACAGCGATGCCACTGCGGTATGCGTTTGGCTAGACGCTATACTTTGACAAATATAACGAAGTTTTCAAATTGGTCACCTTTGTAAATATTCAATTATTTCATTTGCTCTAAGTTCAACAACGCAATGTGATGTGAGATTAGATTGTCTGAATAGTATTTTGCTAATTTTGGTAATAATTATTGTTTAATTTTGAGTTTTAAATAGAATCGACACTTATTTTAACAATTTAGTTTACGTTATACTCTTGTGATCACGTTTAGATCAGTAATTAAACTGTAATTGGAGTTTTTACATAATTGCAACTTGTACTGATACTAATCTGTTTTTAGTTATTTAATAAAATATTTAAAAATTTTAAAACCAAATATCTAGTTTTATTTTTATACGTTACACGAGCAGGTAGAAAACTCAAACTATGAAATGTACATATTCGGGAAATTCCAGCACGGCTGACAAAGCTTACCGAAAGACGAATCTTGATGACCCAGTGACATGAACACGCAAGACACATTTAGCCCTGATAACGAGCCACCGTTTACAAACAACAAAAAATGAAAGCGAACCGCACTTCAGGTTATAATTTAAAGGAGCGTGTAATTATAGAAAAACAGAAACAGAAATGTTGTTGCTTTTGTTTATACAAAACGGCTCCAGAGAAGCAAGCAATATTTACCGAACTTTTAATTTGCCCCATACAAAAACATGTCTTTTCCAGCAGGATAGCCAAGTTTTAATGCAGAATAATATGTGAAGATAGCTGAACATGGTTTATTTTACTTCCATCTCCCAAATTCGAAAGAATACTGTTTAGATAATAGAGAGCGATTTTGATTATTTTAGGCAATCGTAAAAAACTTAAAGCAACATCAACATACTTAAAATTAAATGAATATCTACCCACCTTTCTGATGTATAACATACATAAAATGTATGGACTGTAAACAGACCCAATAAAATGTATTTAAAAGTAATATTCAAACTCTTTCTACGATACCGACCTCAAACGATTCTAAAATATCTGACTGAACTAATGTGCATGCTGTTTTGTCTGGATATTTAGCCACACTACATAATTAATGATCGTTTCGGGAAGCAGATCTGTTACCTGTTGATTATACTGAAGCTTAAGTGAAGCATTTTGTTCTAAAGCAGATTCGCTTCCTGAAAAGTGCGTTAATTATTTTTTTAATTTTGTAGCATGACGAAATATCCAGAACAACAGCATGACTCATAAAACGCTACAAAAAGGTTTCAGAGGTCATAAGAACTAATATTTTTAATTTCTGCATATATTCGCACATAATTAAGTATCTTTTAATACTTATTAGTAATTGTTACAAATATATCATAATTACTACATTTCGTTACATTCATTAATTTTTATGTCTTGTTCCTGAAACGCAACAAATTTTATTTCTCCCCTGGAATCGTAAGCCAGTCGCTACTAAAAAAATAATAGGTACCTACACAGTTACTGCTTTCGAACAATCCAGATCAAGAAGATATATCGCATATAACATTTTTGGTTATAAAAGAACCAATTAAGTATACTTTTTCTAAAACCTGAATTCAATGTATTACACAGTACACCATAATAAAATAAGATTATTAAAACTCTACTCAGCACCATAACTTGTCACCGTTGAAATTGAAACAACATATACAGAAATTAACTGATTTTAGTATAAAAGATGTCCGGGGAGCTAGATCCACAAAAGTGAAACAGGAAAGCAAAGTGGGAATGAAATATCAAACATAGGCGAATATGTTATTAGCTATAATATTCCTAAATCTCAAATATCGCAGCGGTACGAGAGGACACTTGAGGATTCGCCAGACTCAGTGAAGACGGTGAGCGGTTTCTTACAAGATGTTATTACCAAATATTATGATCGCCAACAAGTATTTACTTACAACAAATATACTCAGATAGGTCTAGAACTTATAAACTCAAATAATCGCAGCAGTCAAAAGTACAATATCTGAAATACAAAAGGTAGCAGTAACGAAATCAGATAATAAATGACATAAGCAATACAATATACTTAATTAGCATCAAAGTCATATAAATTATAGTCAGTACATGCACTTTTCCACACAAGCCAGTACTCAAGGTCGCTGAACATTAATTAAACAGAACGGTGCACCCACAAATAGCATTTTATACTAGTAATTAACACAATTACATAAACAGTTCAAGGTCAAACAATTTAAATGTAAACTACAGGCTGAGAACAGATCCAAAATACTAGACAAGAGTAATGAGCTACAAGCGATCCTACTTTAATTTCTCTATGCTAATACACCTGTAGCTCGCAGAAAAATATCAAGTCCTGAAAGGAACCAACCAGGTGTGCCGGTTGAACAGCACGATATAAAGTTCAGAATGCTACTCCAAAAAGGTATAATTCGACAATTTTTATCGGGTTGCCGCGACTACGCTTTTGCAGTAGCTACTTACATAGCCTCCAACAGGGCTCTTACAGCTACGCTGGCAGCAGGTTGAGGTTGCTTTCAGGAACCACCAGGTCGCAAACGAAATATAGCTGTCAAGCGGACTGCTCAGGCGATGAAAATAAAGGTCAAATGTGGCTCGCAGGACGAGGAAATGCACGCCTACCGGGGAGAAGGCAAAAAAAGCAGTACGCAATTAGCTAAATACCAAACGATATCAAACCAAAAACGAAGTAACCACACCCTGTACAACAGGCTTTTCTGGTGAGCGACACTTACATATTTGCTGCCAACTCAAGGCCACGTATGAAAAAGGACGCTTATTTGAACCGCAACCAGTCGCTTCGCATCTCAATAAGCCGAAACAGAAAATATGCATGCACGAAGAGATTTCAACGAATAACAAATACGCGAGCGTCTTAAAAACAACTTAGCGAAGTTTGTCGGTATTGCAGCTAGCAAAACCAACTACAACGCTCCAAATAAAGAAGGGTTTATACTACCAAGTTTATGCAACAAAATAAATTCTAACACTAAATAATCTTTTTACATTTAACAATGGGTTTGTGAGAGTCGAGCATAGAAAATTTGCAGTCGGTTAGCAGTGCCTCAAGGCATTTAATAATAATTTCTAAGCCAGTGTCAGACAGGCTGTATAGTGTAAGAATAAAATGTAAATATAAGATATGAGTATAATAAACATCCATACTCCGTCTGAAGATAAAGACGAAGAGGAGAAGAGAAAAATTATATCAAGAACTGCGAAAGAGCGAAATTAAGATTGTCATAAGTGACTTTAATGCCAAACTGAAAAGAGGGCAGATGTGCAAGCCGGTTATAGACAGTTAGAGTAAACATATAAAAAGTAACGCAATAGCAGAAAATTAATTGAACCTACCCAAGAAATAAACTTAGGAATTGTATCGACGCACTTTTAACAACAAGAAATTCACTAACAGGCACCTAGACGACCCCAGAATGTAAAAAGGTTAACCAAATAGACCATACGCTAGTTGAAACCAAAGTGTTGAGAATGCTGAAACAGGTGAATAGCCACAATGAATTCGTTAAGAGCAAAGTAAGTCGAGAGGAGAAAAAAGAAAAGATAGAGATATAATAGTTGTAGAAGCAGCTTGTCAGTATAGACACAAATTGGAGTCAGAAATAAACATATTCGAGAGAGTGTTAATTATAGAAATAGAATTAAATATACCAGAGAATACGATATTAAGAGCATCGAAAGTGTTGTTGGAAGATAAGGATGAAAATCGATACATAGATGATTTAATGCCTAGAGCAAAGGAAAAAATCAGGCTAGAATAGCATTGTTAACAACTAATACATAATATGTCAGAAATAAGTGTGAAGAAGCCAGAAGAGAAGCAAAGCGAATCTGTCGAGAAACAGAGGTTACAGAGAGAGCAACAATTAAAAGCAATTTTTCCAGTAAAAAATCAAGCAATTCTTGTCAGGGGGTGAAGAAGAAGAAAATAAGTTTCAAGAGAAAGCTACTGTTTTTCAAGGACAGGGACGGGAATTAGATAAACCGAGTACTAATAGAATGTTGAATAAAAATAGTGAGAGTGTCAGAAAATTAATTAAGACGGTTAGGTAGTAGACAAAGAAAAGACAGCAGCACCGAGTGTGGAGGAGATAGATACGACAATTAAAAGACTGAAGAACCATTAGTCTGCGAGAGAAAATGATATTGTGATGAAGCTCCTAAAACTGGCGGGAGAACGCTGGCAGAAGAAAATACAGAGTATTATGAATGTGATATGGAATAAGGAGATGCCAGAAATATGTCGGATGTGGTGTTGCGTCCAATGTATAACAAGGTTGATAGAACGCTACATAAAAACTATAGAGGCATTTCTCTCCTGGATGTGGTGTATAAAGTGCTAACTAGTCACTAGCAATTAGTTATGAGTACAATCTACCATGGTTCATAAGATTTATTGACTTTCAGCAAGTTTTTGATAAAATTCTTCTAACGAAGTAACTTTTTTATTTCACTTAACTTTTATATACTTCAAATGACCTTATAAACAGCAATTATAATGAATCACAAAACCCAAATATTTCATTTCTTCTAATATTTTAAATTTTTCATTATTTAGTAGTAGTATTTTGATGCCGCTGATATCAATTATCTTAAAGTTTGCATTTGTACAAATAATCATAGCCTTCGTTTTATCAACATTCAATTTTAACATTTTGCCATTCAAATAATTAGATATACCAATAAGTATATTAATTATTTCAGACACTACCGAATCACTATCAACACTTGATGTAGCTAATAAAATGACATCAACAAATAAATTAACAAATGCAAGTGCAAGTAGATGGAAATATTTTAGCTTTCGAAATCAATCGTGGTCTGAGACAGAAAGATTTCCTTATTGGGTATTTTTTTTTACTTTAAACGCTTTTGCCTTCGAACATATTGTGACAGTATGCCTCTGTGACCCACCAAATAATTTGCAGGCGAGATCCAGCGTGCTGTGGAGACGAGTAATACTTTTCCGTTGTACTTTCCGTCAGAGAACATCTGAGTCACGTTCTAACTGCCGCCTTCACCTCAGTATTCTGATAAACCCGTGGCCAGGCTGTCCAGAACCAGCGTCGCCTCTCATCGCATTTGAAGAATTCAAATTGCGACATGTCTGTCAATACTTTCCAGAGTTCTTCATTGCCAAATCGCAAAAGCCAGCGACATTTCAAAATTCTCTACGCTGTGAAAGCGACAAAGCGCATCGATTATAAAAAGAGTTGGCAAAGCGCGAAGTTAGAGGGACGCCGAGGCTAATAATTATTAGCTACCAAGAAGTCGAACAGTCAACAATGGGTTATGTAATCGGAGCTTCGAGCGTTTACAGGCGCTCGGGATACCCTATGTTTTGGTGATCACTAATTTGTACATGTCGCATTGGACGGACCTGTGTGGTAGCACCAGAAGCGGAAGAGACGCACTTAACTAGTAACTAACTTGATTTAACGTCATTGTATTTTGTTTCTTTAATTTTGTCGTGCTCCTTGCGCTGCCATATTATTCAATGTAAATTCGTAACACCAGTGCATGTATGTACTGTTTTGTCAGCGTTTAATTAGATTTGTTCTATGTTGTAGTTTTGATTGCTACACTTGAGGTTAACTATTTATTTACACTCTTTACTACAGGGGCCTCTGTTTACTCGCCCTATTCAAGTTTTGGATTTCGTTTTTTTATTATCTAACTGAGCTTCAAGTTTTATACATTTGTTTATGTGTTGCACATTGTATATTTTTTGTTTTGCAGCCCCAGTCATTTCAAGGCATAATAAACCTCATTTGTAAGCTGCATATTTTGTTTCCTTGAGTAAAAGTACCAATCATTTAAGCAGTAAGGAAACGCGCCCTTGAGGTGCACTAAATTCGAAAGTTCTGTCTAGTTATTGATTAGACAATTGTTAAAATATTGTAAAGGAAAGTTGAACTTCAGTAGCTAAAGCAATTAGGTCTTTAGTTAACAAGCAGTTAAGCATCCATGTAAGTATTTTCAACCAGACCAAGCGCTTCAGCCGTGAACGTGAAGATCCATACAGCTGCGGGTTGAATTTTACGGTGGCGCCTTGGCATTTCTTCATATTTTTTTTATTATCCTAAGACAGAACTGGACTTTACAATTAACGTGAACCGCACTCTGCCGCAAGCTAGCTACGGAAGATTGGTGGCTTTACTACATTTGCCTGCCAACACAAATCAACCTGTGGTAAGTGCGGTCTGGTGTCAGACCCGTTCACTAATTTTGTTTAATGTAAACACATCCGAAAGGCTTGGTAAAGCATCCTAGACACCAAGCAGTAGCAAACGCGGATGACCTGGCCATAATCAAAAGATCTAAAGCAGAACTGCAAGATTGAAAAGGACTCCCAGAGAATATGGTCTACAATTTAATAGCGACAAAACCAAATTTATAGAAGTGATAGATCTGTCAACAAAGGTAGATAGCAGTGATATGAAAGTTAAGACCGTCGAAAGAAGGAAATGCATATTGTGATGGTCACAAACGACGGAGAAAACATGATAGAAGTAAATGAACGAATAGTGAAAAGAAATAAACTTGTTATGTTTGAAATTTTAATTGGGGTTAAATTCTCAATTTGTGACAATACTTTTATTCGTGTAATAAAGATCCACATGTCTTTGAGATTAGCTACAGCTTGTTGTTCTCTTTATTAGTTAACTGGGGATCTTATTTTCAGGGTAGGATTTGTGTTTTCTTCCTATGGGTTGGTTTGGGTTTTACTGCACATACTTTGATGTCGTTCTGTATTAGATTTACACTAGTTTAGTCATAGCTAGTATTTTCAGTCAATGCGAAAACAAGGTGAACGAGCTTAACGCAATATCTTTGTATTCGTTCTCGCTGGTTGGAAGGTTATTCGGGCTTGTTCTTGGGAATAATCCCGAACTTTTAACCATTTGTTTTTAAATTACTTTTGCGAGACTTTTTGATTTGTTCCGATAGCTTTGTAAGTCTAAAAACCTAATTAAAATGAGCTGGATCCCGCCAAAAATGATAATTAATAACATAATCCACGTATCGCACCGCACCACCAGTACACCCCGAACTCACGCAGATGTAGATATAGTACAATATCTCGTATTAAAAAACAAGTTCTTCTCATAATCGCCAGGTGGAGCACATATATCTGCAAAATTACCCATTTACTATTCTTAACTAATAAATATGCAGAATAATATCAGAGAACAAGCAAAGAAATTACATTTGTTAAACAGATTGTTGTCACAAAGTTAAAATCAAATTAAAATCAAAAGCGTAACAAACAGGGAAAGAGAGGAAAGGAAAAAATGGTTGAGTTTGTAGGGAGTAAAGAGCTATTTGCTTCATTTTACTTACTGCTATCAAATCCTAAAGTAATCAGATGGATGCAGAAATTCACCAAACCAATAGGATCAAACCTGCCCAGATTATTGGCGATTTTTAGGAATAAAATAAATCGAATAGACGAAATCGGCTTGCAAATCGTAGCAAAAAAAGCCCCGAACAAACGCGTTTTGTAATTTTGAAAATAAAAGTATGGCCCTTAAAAATGTTCAAGCAATCCCTGAATCTGCAATCGGCATACCAATTGCAAATATAATCGTCCCTAAAACCTACCTGTGTAACCTGAAATACGCGATGCCGTTCAAAGTTGTCAAACCCACAGCAACAGCGGGCGTGAATAAGAAGTAACACTTTCTGATCGTAGCAAATTATTGCCTGTGTTGGGGTGCCCACGTTTTTAATTTAATTTTAAATATTTTTACTATACTCGACGCAGAGAACAAATAGAGTAGAGTATGCAACCCAAATTGCGAATTACAGTGCTTCCTGGATTAGTATTTTAACAATAATTAACATAAGATCAGAGATATCAGTAATTCTGACAAACAATTGTTTTTTGTCAAGTTTGACATTTTTCGCAGTATTTGTCCTTGACATTTTGTGATTTTTACTTTATTTGTTCGTTTTAGTTCGCTGTTATTATTGTTCCTTCTACTTCTTTTCCCGTTGTTTTATATAGCATTTACAATTAGAAGTGCACAAATTTCATGCTTATTGAGTTGGTCGAAGTTTCTCTTTGTTTCATAACCTCAAAAGAATTATTTAATGTCAGTTGAAATTGTGTGTAATTATATCTCTTATTTTTTGGTGATTATTATTAAAATACTGATCCAGCCAGCTTTGTAATATGTCTTTTATTTGGGTTGCATACTCTACTCGATTTCCAGTTTATAACTTTAGGGTGTTATTATTTTGATAGATTGATTTTTCAGTGTGCTGCTGAAGCATTTTTAAAACGTATTTTTGCTGTGCTTTTGTTACACGATTTAAAAACGTATCATCTTATATCGTCAGGAATTAAATTAAGTTTTTTTTTCAAATGATTTTGGGATTGGCTGCAACTATATTCTTACTTACCTTTTGGCGGCATTACATCTTAGGTATGGAATTGTTTCTCGCCATTTTTTCATGTTTTTACCTGCAATTCGTTTTGAGCTAATCTTCAGTTAACACCTTCATTTGTTAAATTCATCATGGATCCATCAACATGCTGATTCATCACAATTCTTCGTACCTTTAGTCTAATGCTAAACGATCCATTTAAGCGGCTTATAGCTTTCAACATGCTCTGTTAACATTAATATTCATAGAAGATTTTTCGTTTCTTGTGCACAATTGTTGACAATTTTTAGTTTCTTACGTTTCTTTCCCAGCTTTAAATTTGGTAATTGTTACGTGTTGAGAGTAAATAGCAATAATTTTGAATTTCTTGTTGGGCAGAGATTTTCAAGTAAGCTGCAATGTGTTGTTATGACGGTATCAATAGTATATTACATACAGAGGTGGAAAGTGTTTCATTACTGTCGAGAGATTAAGTAGTTAACCGAGACGCGTAGCGTTGAAGTTAACTTTATCTCGAGACAGAAATGAAACTTTTCACCGTGGTATGTATACTATTTTACTCACAATCTATTTTTGCCATTATTTATTTAATTAGGTAAGTTTCAAATAATAAGTATTTTTATCGCAATTTAGTCACTTTAACAAAGGAAACTGCTACGCTGTTGCTAGGTAACGTGACAAGTTCATTGAAAGTGACGTTTAGCTAGCCGGGAAAATCTTACCTATTATTAACCGATCGTGAGTAAAGATAATTTCATTGCTAATATATGCTAGATCTAATTCAGTTAGGTACTTCACGCACATTTAAAATTCTTACCGCTGCACTGGTTTATTTTACCTACATTTCTTACAATTTTTGGAAAAATATAATAAATAATATGAAAGCTTGGCAATCATTTTTCGGTAAACCCTTCATAACAAAATAGTGTTGATACAACATTACTAATTATGTTAGCATTTAGAAAAGTCTATATTGTACTTTCTTTAAACTCAATAACTATACGTTTAACCTTTAGGATACGCGGATGACCTAGTCATCTTATTGGATGGAAGAATCCCCAACGCAGTCAGGTAGGGTATTCAACGGACCCTGAACGTTGTAAATTGCATAATTGAGCGCACAACTTACATTCAGATACTGGGCATACAGGTTTAGTTGCTAGCATGAGAGGCTCCATTTTTAATTACATAGCTCTAAAATATCTCTTAGCCACACTTTTTGAGCTACAAATCAAAGACCGCAAGAAATCGACAGCATTAAACACTGCACAAAGAGAGTTGAAAGAACTGCAACATCTAAGGATGATGCAGCGAAGAATCATGACATGGTTCCTAGCAAGGTATGCCACTGCGAAGGAGCACATCTGGGGAATCTAGAAATCCAGCATTGCATATTCTGTGCAACTTGGGTGTATTGGCAAGAAAAATACAATGAATATTTGGACAACCCTATATGAAACCCAAGGACAGTAAAAAAATCTGTACCTTAGGTTACAGGGGGCCACTCCTGTGGTGCCTCACAGTTGATGAACTGCTAATCCAACTCAATAACAAAGGCTACTACACTCAAGGATACGCTAATGACATTGTCATACTGATTCAAGGTAAATACCAAAGAACCGTAGACAATATAATGAAATCAGCACTAAAGATAACCGAAGAGTGTTGTCTAGAGAATAATCTTAGAATTAATCCCAGCAAAGCCACTCTCGTCGCTTTCACTCGTAGAAAGAACATCACAAACAGAATGAACATAAAACTGTTTGAGACAAATGTCAACTGGGAGAACGAGGTTAAGTACTTAGGTCTAACCATCGATTCCAAACTAACTTGGAACTCCCACTTAGACAAAACAATCACCAGGTGCATACAAACATTAGTTATTGGAAAAAGAGCCATAGGTAGTACGTGGGGGCTCAAACCGGAACTGACCCTCTGGCTGTACAACACCATGGTTCGACCAATAATTTCATATGGAATAATCGCCTGGTGGCCCAAAATAAAACAAGCAACTGCGATCCACAAAATCAGCAGAATACAATATCTAGCTAATCGGTGCATCACTGGAGCCTTTAAAGGCACCTCAGGACAAGCACTGAATGCTATTTTAAATCTGCCACCTCTGCACATCTTCTTGAAAGGTGAAGCCAGAATGGCAGCCTACAGATTACAAAGTACTGGTCACTGGATGACCACAGCTAATAATCTAGGACATGGCAAGATCATGTCACATATCAACAACCCAATATTAGAAATGGGTTCTGATCTTATAATCAAAGCCTATGACTTCGAAAAGAACTTTACTGTACACACAAGTTGGAATCCGGACCAACTACCAACTCCAACAAATAAGAACATCATTTTTTACACTGATGGATCTAAGTTTGAAGGGGGTACAGGCTCTGGTGTGTACAGTACCAATCCTAGAACCAACGAAAAAGTCAGTCTAGGAAAGTTTTGTAACATCTTTCAGGCTGAAGTACAAGCTATTAACGTATGCGCAAACATCAGCATAGAAAAGAAGCTGCTCAATCGAGACATACACATTCTCTCAGACAGTCAGGCAGCATTGAAAGCGCTAAACGCTTTCAGTACTTCATCGAGACTGGTCAAGGAATGCAAATCCAAACTTCAAACCTTAGGCCAGGGAAATACAGTAAAATTATGCTGGATCCCAGGTCACCAAGGTATTGAAGAAAACGAAAAGGCGGACAAGCTCGCAAAAGAAGCAGCCCGTAATGCAATGACCGGTCCAGAACCTGGTCTAAGCATTCAGAAAAACCAAGCCCGTTCAGCCATTAATGAATGGGTCAATACCACACACCAACTAAGGTGGAGCAACTACAATCAAGCAACACACTGCAAAAGATTGCTAAAAACTCCGAATCCACAAACCACCAAAACCCTGTTGAGACTGAACAGAACTCGAATCAAGCAAGTAGTCAGTCTACTAACAGGCACTGGAGCATTCAGAGAATTTATGCACAGGATCAATATCTATAGAGATGAACCTGTTTGCAGACTATGCCAAGAGGATGATGAAACAGCCTATCATATCGATACTTCTGCACAATGTTGGTATGGAGCTGTTTCTGGCATGCGCTCTTTGATATACCCGATACTTAAGACACATTCACTTTTTGTAATTTATCGAACCAAAGGACTTAAAACCGCATTACCGAATGATACTAGTGCAAGTTTTGAAAAATGTGTGCAATGGTACTCGTATTGTCACATAAGAGTGTGCAAAGATATTTGAATATCAAATATCCAAATATGAACTAAAAGCTAAACATGGAATAATTTGCCAACTCGCCCTGAAACCATACACAGAATGAAAAAGCTGGAAATACGAGAAGAATTTCTACAGAATACTATAATTTCCCCACAAAAATGTTTCTAAGCGACTTACAAGTCTTTCCTAATATTTAAATAATTATTATTGTTACTCTTTGTAATTGAACATATTGCCCCAAAATATGTAGATAAACAGAGTCATCAGGTTTGTTCAAAAATGCTTTCGATATTCAAGTCTCAATTCAGCTTTCCCCCCGCGTGTTTTCAACGCAATGTAATTAATTGGAGCATCTTCGTAATAATTTTACACCTCTGCGTTTAAAGGACTCAAGCAAAAGCAACACGCCAGTTAAATTTGTGAAATTATGTGGGTGTAATTACCAAAGCAGGCAGTAAACGTAGCCTACTAAAAGGATGCAATTTTTTATTTTACGGTAGCAGCTGTTGGGAGCTTTTAGACCGTCAGAGTAATTATGATAATGGGTTTTTGTACATACAGGGTGGTAAACTCTTTCTTTTAGCTGCTGAAACAATTAAATGGAATTTAAAGCGTGCTGTCCTAATTTAAAGCTAACAGACTGCGTTAATTATGTTCTTTATACTGTCTATGTCCATGAAAAATATACATGCTAAACTCATTCTCTGAAGATTAAATCACCCGATTTGTAAATTTATTTGACAGCCAGTAGGTGGGAAGTCGAAAAATAACTTCTTTATATTTACAGGAAACATCTGCGACATTTTGCTTTCCGCCAAGATTAATGCCCACAGCATTCACTTCCCACGACGATTAATTCCCACAAGGAGCAATCCGATCCCTGTTCCGTGAGATAAAGCAGACCTTTGATCAATTTAATGCAGGTTTGTTTTAATGGAGATACTGACCGCAAAAATACAAACCATCACTAAACACAGCTGGTCCATTTTTATTCACGAATTTTAGTCATTTTAGTAAGTAAGAGTTTATTTTATTTGTCATTTTTTCGTTGGCTAATGCAGACAAACTACAGAATGTAAAACTTGCTTGCTTGACAAACAGATTTGATCGCAAAACATGTACGAAATACGGTTTCAAATCCACACTCTTACATAATAATACTATACCTTAAAAATTATTACCCTGCTTACTACAATCACGAAATATGCGCATATATATATACGCACACAAAAGTAGTAATATATGCATCTAATTATTTTAAATAAATAGGTATACCAGTTTAGATGCACAGAGCACATCAGAATGGAAAAAGAATTAAGTAATTATAATTGTAAAACTAAAATTAATATAAGTAATAAATATACTACCATATGTTGATCGGTATCGAGCTGCATGACCATTCGCCGTTGGGTTACAATTAACGTCGCTCTCCTTTGAAGACTAATCTATGAGGTAGAGTAACAAAACTACACACAAAACACGTGGCTTGAAGGTAGCACAGCGAGCCTACATTGAGACCTAAGTGCACGTGAACTTAGTTCACTCTCCACCCAAAAATCTAAACTACCAAATGTTAGTATAATTAGTTAAAAATACAATATCGTGTTGAATATCAAAATTTGATGATATTCTAGTAACTAACTAAATACATTACTAGTAAACTAAAGTTTCTTATTCCTCATATTTCATATTTTTATAACAATAAATACATTGTGTTTTTAGTTTATTACAATTCCTGTTATCATGCATTGATATATCACGTGACTACGTGACTACGTATCTCTCTGCTTGCATTTGGACCACTTGAACTATCTAATGTTGCATTTACTCTATCAGAGTAAACCAATTGATAATTGATTTTTTGACAGTTCCACAAGTACAGGGAGATTAAAAATAAACTTGCTCATGAAAAAAACTATCTACACCGCACTTTATAAAACTAAGTACATTTGAACTACAATAAACTGGATTAGTAATTCATGTGACTTTAACACAGTCTAATTAGCTACACAAATATGCAAAACTATGTAATTTAAACCAAATTTAGACATTAAATTGACAGGTATCATAAAAATAACAATGGGATAAGTTAAACAAGATGTTGAAAATAAATTTTAAACTTCAAAAAAAGTTTGACAGTTCTATGTCAACAAAAAGCATGCTACAGATTGGGCAAGTTTGATTATTCTCAATGGCTTCGGCGAAGTAGTTTATTTTTGATCTCCCTATACATTTGCAGCATGCACAGTGTTTAATGATCGGTGAAAACAATGGTTTAAAACATACAAAATTAAAGGGCTTAGCTGAAAAACGGTTGGGGACTTGCCAAATTAAGCCGCATAAAGTGACGGTTTTATCAATTAATACTGTAACGCTTGCTCCTGAATTTAATTCTTATTACACTTAATAAGTATTTGAATTTAATTCGTCACGCTATCAAGCGTTGAACAGAATCCCATCTACGATGCGCGACCAGCGCTGAAGAACCGAAGTGTTTTCCCCTTCCATAAAAGCGGGGAGCCCATGTACCGACAACGACATACGAAACATATAAGAGAAAAATACAAGGCCGCTCCAAGATTAACTTAAGATTACCTGATCCGTCCAAATTCCTCCCCTTGATCTTGAGATTTCCCTTCTCATACTTTCCTTCCGATCTCAACCTGTTTATTTTGTCCTGACAATGTTTCTGTCTCGCAGAATAAATTCCGGACCAGTAGGTCCTTAGAGAGATGACAGCGTTTCTGTCAACCCATAAGTGCTTTTAATTTTCCTGTAATCCGTCCGTACTCGTTTGAATCTTGAGCGTGAATTTTAATTGCGACCAGGAAGGCAGTATTTCCACGAGTTTCATTTTTATTAACATTAAAGCATTCCGAGATTTCTATCGCCTTCACGCCTAACCGAAGCCGCAACCTGGAGTTCACTGTATAAGAAACTCACCTGGAGAACCAACCGCCAACGCACGAAAAAGCTGTCCAGAAGCTCGCAGTCGAGGGCATCGTGCCTCCAGTTCTTCGCCATTTAAACGCCAGCGTTTCGCTTATCAGCCGAAATCCCAAAGCAGTCGCTACATTGGAAATAAAGCCGCGGCCGCCTCCAGATTCCCAGGTTAAACGCCGGGGACATTTACGAATCGCCCTGCTGTCTTTAAAGATAGAGCCAGCCGCAGGTAACTCTAAAACTTTCTATTTAATCCGGCAGTCACAGTCTTCTGTAAACAAATACAACCACGAAGTCCTTATCGACACGGCTGCAAGAGAACTACGGCCATTTCCCAAGAAGCGAAGTGCGTGTCATTTATGGGAGACATCCGACCTAATTGGACACTTTCCTGGAAAATTCGGGGTACGTCTTAGCCGTAATGGGACAAGTGGGCGCAGCCAACTGGGCGCGGCCATCTCGGCGCGGAGAACTCGGCGGGAGCCAACTTGTCGCAGGGACAACTGGGCGCAGGGACAAATCGGCGCGGGCCAACTCGGCGCGAGCCAACTGGGCCCGAGACAAGCGGGAGCGAAATAATTTTGAAACACGAATTTTAAAAAAAAGTACTTCTTTGCTTATCTGATGAGAATCTGCTGGCTGTCAATCCTTATCCGCACAGAAATATTATCCTCTTAATATTTTCTACAAGAAGTGATTTATAGCTTTCTCGTAAAGCAGATTAGATGAAACATTGTACTTGCTTAGACAGGGCCATTTCTATCCTTTTATGATACTTTTATTTTTACAAATAGCAAAGTTATAAAAAGCTTAAATTGTTTGTTTATGTTCAATCTAATTCTGAAAAACGGTTGAATTTAGATCCATAACGAAGGCTATCATATCAAATCTTATAAATATAAAAATAGTGTGCCATTGTAAAACCAATTCAAAATTATTAAATTTGACAATGTTGAGCGCGCTGCATAGCATTAATACTCAGAGATACTATTTTACACTAAAAAAGGTAATTCAGAAAAATTATTTTTGGTAACGTTTTCGTCCATTCAATTGTTTTCTGTTACAGCAGCCCCCCAAAATTCGACATTTTTGCCAACAATCGTTAATATCTCCAAAAGAGGTGACATAAGACCCATACACATTTATATTAAAATAATTAGCATTTTGGCGCAACACCTTTAAGCCACCCAAGTACAGACAATTTCGAAAAAAAACTTGCTAACTGCAATAAATTTCTTAGCCACTCTGTATAACCAAAACTATTTTAGCAATATGCAAAATCTTCGTACCTTCAACTTTTATATGAGCAAATTTTATGCAACTCTCATAGTTATTTTCTAGCCCCGCAGAATTGCCGGACCCGGTATGCTTAGGTTTCGCGGCCAGTTGGCTTGCGCCAAGTTGGCTCGCGCCGAGTTGGCCACGCCGAGATGGCCGCGCCGAGTTGGCTGCGCCCACTTGTCCTAGACCGCGTCTTAGCAGGGTTTCCTCTCCGGATCTGCTTTACATTCCCTCAACTTCGATTGCAGCCGAATCCAGGAAAATGAACACCGCTCCCAAAAATTACAATGTCATTTTATAATGTATAATTTATTGCTGATTTATTACTGTACTTATCTATAAACATTATAGCTATTTCTATAATTATTCTGCGTTTTTACTGATCTATCATATATTTGAGCCAGAATAATTCTCCGGTTTGAGCTAATACCCGAGGTATAATTTTGAGGCCCTTAGAAAAGAGTAGAAACATCACAATACTACACATACAGCTTTTGTCTCACTTTTCATTCCTTTCCCTCTTTCATAAAACTTATTTTGAATTACTTGTTATAATGAAAAATATAGGTCAAATATACCTGTATTTGACTTAAGTTAAGGACAGCTAGTTGCCAAGTCGTAATTGTAACATGTGAGCAAACGAAAATGAAATCAAACTTAGCTTTGAAAATAGAAACATGTCGATTATTAATTCACATTATGTTGGATATGGACTATTGTGATAACTGTCATAACGGGGAGGTGATACATCACGCTAATAGTGGAGGTGTCTTGATACGAAGCAATAAAACACAGTAGTCTTCTCCACGTACATTTTTAAAAAAGGGACATGTTTCGAAACCAGACTAGTTTCATCTTCAGGCCAAAATGATCATTGGTAATAATAAAACCACGTGTTCCAATTGTAGGTTAAAATTTAAATTGAGGTTATGTTGAAGCGCTGAAGGTGAGGTAGCAATGAAAATTCACAAATGACACCACATTAAAGAAGAAAATTAATTTCAAAACATGTCGCCTTTTTAATAAATGTGCGTGGAGAAGACTACTGTGTTTTATTGCTTCGTATAACTGTCATATGTAAATTATAAACATCATAAGTAATAAACCACATGACTTAATGTTTTCAAAGCCAACCTTGATTTCGTTTTCATTTGCTCACATGCTATGTTTATTCAGTTAATGTTTCTTTAAAAAGTATGAGCGCCGAGGCTGCAACACAGCGGTTTCTAGCTTCACCATTTTTATTAATTACTTTTGCCTTCTCTCGTTACCTGCTGTCCCAATAGCAATAAGATCTCTCTTACCTTATTTACCCCAGTCGTGGTTCAGGACAGCCCATATTAAAAGGAACCAGAAGTTTATCTGTACTCGTGCTAAAATGAAGGTATTAGCTTCAAAATTGTACTCAAATGAAAATTCAAATTGTTTAGAAGCAAATCAGGAGCTATATTTTCGTGTGAAATACAACGCAAACTAATAATAAATCTCAATACTAAACCACGAAGCGAATAGATGTTTCTACTCCGCATTTATTTCAAGAATAATTCGCATTTATGCTAGTTATCTACGGTGAAAATGTCACACTTCTTGCACTCGGAACAGTAATATTAAATCACTCTGACCGATGTTTCAACGACGCTATTGTGCTGGCAGCCTTCTGTTCACATATGCAACCGCACTCCGCACTGAACAATAGTTTGCCCCTACCCATTTTAGCGCGCAAAGAATTATTCAACATCAGTGATCGCCGGAAAATGGCCTAATTTGATCTGATTCACCCACCTTGAGTGATGACGGTCGAATGCCGGTTGTGTCATACTTGGACTACGTGCTTCCTCAGCTATCCCAGACGATGCCTTTACTATCGCGTCACTCGACGACATTGTCGCTTTCTTAGTTGACTTCCTGCGTTCAAATTATCAACCTGCACTGTCTGTAAAAATTCGACACCATTGTGTGGCTTGCAAGCCACTATTACACCTTCCTGCTTTCGGATTTCTTTTAGGACACATAGGAAAGGGTTTCACAGACCTAAGATATAGAATAACAAGGTCAACACACACCTAATACACAATGGTAGCTACGCAAGCACGAAGGGCGCGCTCCAACTTTGTATCTCGTAACTCAGGGCAGGTTGAGCACTACACCGCCAGATGCTAGCGTACAAAGCACCGGCCTCTACACCTCTAAGGTAACAAGAGGTTAACGATTATACATACATACATACAGGAAAGGGTTTCAGAAACTAGGTCAGACGGCTTTCATTTGTGCCCACAGCCGCAGCACTACTTTAGTTGCACGCGAGACGGCTTCCGAGGCACCCTGCCAAATCAACGCTACCACTCTGCACTTTTCTGCGGCAGGCGCCCGTATTTTTACGTGTAACACGCAAAATACACTGCGCATTTAATACTCACTTAAAGCTAATTAAGAATATGTAACAGCAAGCAACAATGAACACAGATGTACAAATCGGCTGTGTATTGAAATGCCATTTTAAATACATTCAGGCGAATCATTACTAGTTCTCGTTCCAAGAAATGTATTATCTATACGTAAGTTGGCAAGATGATAAATAAATCCTTAATTTAAAAAAAACACCTTGTGGCGTCACCAACAATTTAGTAAGTAAAGTCATATCTCAACCAAAACTAAATGCTAATTTAAAACAGCAGGTAGCTTTCATTAAAAAATGCTAGGTCACTGATTATCGGCAGCTTCTTAACTTATTTGAATACAGTTAAGCTGTAGTACTTGAACTGTAAAGAATATCACAAAAGAATTTACTTTGGCCTGCCAATGGGCTCGGTACAGTAACGGGTTATACAAAAAAGCATTGCAAAATTACTAGTCTCAGCGGGTCTGTAGCACAAGTAGTAACGAACGTCTTCTTACGGTATCAAAACGACTTAACGACACCCACGCCAGGTGAGGTCAGTCCGGGAAAAGCTGGCACACTCGCCCTTAGATTAGTTAAAACAGGCTAAAGGCCTCGGCTGAAGCGCTCAGGGAGTTGGGCGTGGTTCAAACGGTACGTCACTGGGAAAGCGTGCTAAGACATATACGGGGCAAGTCAAAATAAAGGGGGGGGGGGCACCAAGCTGTCATAGGGGTGTATCCGAATAACAGGGCCTGGACGGTTAGACGGGTGAGAAGTACACAGGGTACTCCGTCATGAAGGTACTCGAGAGTTGTCAAACTCGGGCTACAATTTCGGGACAGAAAATACTTAATTCACGATTTCGGGAACTTGTGGCCGCGGCGGCGACGTCACAAGACCTACCTGCACGCTTCAATCTCTCAAGCCCCGTCGTACATCAATCTTCACATTGAGAGGCTTAATCTGAAAAAGAACATGCACAGGTCGAACAATAATAATAAGTCCCTTAATCAGATATTCGTCTATTGGTCGACTTCTTTACAATCGTGCAGCGTTCACGCCGCCAAGCTTATTTTAAATCCTAAGGTATGCCACAGCTGAAGGACGCGTTAATGCTACTACACAAACATGTAACCGGCCGATGTTGGCCCGTTAATTTACATAAAAAAGATCAGTCACAAATAAGCGCCCTCGAAGGACGTTAGCTCACGACAAACGTATCAATCGCCAGCGAAGGCGACGAAGGCACTATAAATGACAGCAAGCACAGCGTCGCAAAGGTGAGCGACGAGTTAGTTAAATGCTAAATTAGTTAGGCACAGGGCCCGCACAACTGCAAGGTTTGACCAAATTACGGCAAATACAGCGTCGCAAAGGTATGCGATGAATTAGTTGAACTAGGCACGGGGCCAGCATACTTGCAAGATTTGAATGAACGACAGCTAGTGCCACGTCGCCAAGGCATGCGATAAATTAGTTTAACATCTAATAAGCAAGACACGGGGCAAGCGCACACATGAAATGTTTCTATTACTGATAACAAGTACAGCGTCGCAAAGGGATGCGAACAGTTCGTTAACTGTTTAATCGGTCAAGCACAGGGCTCGCATACATGCAATACTTGAGTGAATGATGGCAATTTTAGCGTCACAACGGCATGCGAAGCTTCAGATCACCGCAAAAGTCGTGAATACACAAACACGCCCACGCGGGCTCACAAGCGCAAACTCGCTCGCAGGCATGACAGATGATAGTTTAATTGGATATTTGTACAGGTACCTTATATCGCTGACGGTCCTTGAGGATTCCGTGCGGTCGGCTGGCAGCTTACATCCGCCTGTGGCACCTAATTAGAAGCGGGGCGATACATGTAGCAATAGGCAGAAATTCCGCCTAAGATGGCGTCGATCGGAATGCGACTCTCACGAGAGCAACAACAACGGAAGTGAGACCCAAAACGTCCTGCCGGGATGGATCCTCGAATTGTCGAGTTAAAGGGGACAGCCCCTTACTTGGAAAAGCAGAACTGGGCTCTCGAAATGCCCATTACACCCACACCACGTAGTATAACCCACCACAAGAACACACTGGACCTGTCTTTTCTTTCACAGCGCCGAGTGACGCCAAGCGTCCCCACGCGGAGCAACAACCAATGGAGAAGCGGAGTCTTCAGCAGTTCAAGCCGGTTTTTTGCGCGTCGAAGGGGCACGCGTTCTATAAAGGGTGACCTAAAAATGACTAAAGCCAGAGTGTTACGCCCATACACAGGGTGCTCGGATTCAAATGGGAAAGAACAGAGTTGGTATTTGTGAATATTTACCATATGAAGTTAAAAATGCCGACATCCGATTTGAAATACAGACAGGCTGTACTGAAAGTTTAAATAATCTACTTGATTGCTTAGGGCTGCAAAATGGCTTAACAGTCTATATATTTGCAAAAGTTAGAGTCTATGGTAGCCTGTTACGGTATAATCCGGACCGAACCCCACTTACCACAGGTTGGTTTGCGTTGGGAGGCAAATGTAGTATGCCCCCCATCGTCCGCAGCTAGCTCGTCGGGAGGGTGAGGTTCACTTTACTTGTAAAGTCCGATCCTGTCTCAGAACAGTAAAAATTCAGATGATTGCGAGGGCGTCACTGTAAAAATTCAACCCTTGGCTTTATGGATTTAATTCGTCTACGGTCAAAGCAGGGGCTTTGGTGTAAGGAATACTTACGTAAAAGCTTAATTTCTTCAATTACTGTAGCTGTTTGAGTTTAACTTTTCCTTACCCTTTTTTAACAATTGTCCAATCAATGACAAAACAAGCATTTGAATCTCGTGCGTTTGAAAAGCGCGCTCTCGTACTGTTTAAGCAAATTGTACTCTCAGTTAAATCACCAAAAAGAAATGTAGTTTAACGAATGAGGTTTATTACACCCCTAAATGATTGGGGCTGCATAACAGGAAATGTAAATTGTAAATACAAATGGTCACAGCATGCAACACCTAAAAGACATTTATAAAATTGACGCTCCGTTTGTTTATATTCAACAGAATCCAAACACTTAAGCATAATAAATAAAAGCAACATGTAATATAATAGAGAAAGCATTATGTAAATATATATAGAGAGGGCGACCAAAACAGCTAACCTTGGCTCTACAAATTCCAAGCTATCTTGGAACATAGAATACATTGTGATATCCATCGCAGCCCAATGCAATGAAATTATCCAAATCACTTACAGAGTAGATTTCGCTTAGTACACAATAAAGGCCAATAAGGGCATATCGGTCTCTGGAGAAATTTTAAACCATCTATTTACCTCTGACCGATGACGTCTTAATTACAAATAACCCAGAGTATATTATAGGAACTGTGTTAACTAAAATAAGCAATGTTTCTAGAGAATAACGATTAAAATTTACTATAAATAAAACTAACATAATGAAAACAAAATCTATTACAGCATGCAGTGATGAGAACTTAAAGAAAGCCTGGAATCAGAATTCAATAGACTGATTATACTGAGAAAGATTAGTAGACAGATACTGAAAGGAAGAAGCCCTAACTGCACTCCCGATTTACAAATATCAACATGCTTACCAAACAGGAAAGTCATATGAAACCGCACTACACCAACTAGTGGGAAAAATTAGAGAACCTTGGAGTACAAGGAGTACCCAGTCGCAGCATTTCTAGACATAGAAGGTGCCTTCGACAACACCTCCTATCACTCCATTGAAACACAAACCGTCAGATCGATAACACCACGATAAGATTTACTATGGCAATGTTCAACACTAGAGTTGTAAAGGTCAAGTTATTCGACAAGGAAAAGACGGTGCAGGCTACAAGGTATGAGAACTATTTTCGAATTTAGCGTTTCCTGCATTGGTACCTTAGATATTAACATTTTCCCGGTTCATTTAAGCCAAATTCATAGTCTAGTGGTGTAGCCAAAACTTCAGTTCGTCCCATACTTTCTTCCTTTCATTTAGAATTATAGCGTCTCGCAGCGTAATTATCTTCCCTGAAATCTAAATTTAGCCTTGCTCCTGCATGCCAATTTCTCTTATCGTATTCTAAGAATGTTGTCGTTGCCTGATGGCCTAAAACTTCCCCGAAGCTTCCAGGAAAAATACTGAGTTAATGTTTCGTCATACTGGAACTTTCCGAGCTGTCCACGAGTGGAACAAGGAACGAGCTTACGTAGCGAGTGCGCCTTTTCATTCAGTTTTCGCATCAAAGGCCGAAGCACCATTCAGCCACGGCCCTTGAGATCATTCGCAAAGGTGGTCGCTAAATCCCGGCGGGACTTTCCTCGCCGCGTAAAAAGTTTAAAGTCGAAATTGTGGAAATTTGTGAAGCTACATCGTCGCTGTCATCGAGCCCGGTGTAGTAGTGGTCGTTTGGTGAACGTTTAGACTAGTTTTTCGTATCGTCAAGCTAAGCATCTTCTTTAACGCTGTCCCAGCGGATTTTATGTGAAAATCTTAACCATGTGCTAAGCCTGCCTGTGAAGTCAAGTCCCGATTACCGTCCTTAACCTGACTAACCTTTTCGCATATTTTCAACCGTATTAAGTAATTATTGTAACGTTCATTGTCAGTCTTACATATTTTCTATTTCATAGAGTTTATTGTTAATTACTTATGTTTTTCATTAATGTTTGCATGCATATATTTGTATTTTTTATGTACAGTAATTCAGATGAATGAAGATAATGTCACCAAAAGTAAGTTCAATTCAGCTGTTGCAGTCGCCGCCTCAAGCTGTGCCAAGCCAGAAGTAGAAAGGTGAATCACTTACTTCCACTTTCAGAGTGAATTCACCTGTGTTGTTGATTTCCACGATTTAGTCAGAAAGTGGTGGCGCTCCAATTATTTAATATATTTTAGTTTGTTCACCGGATTGCCACCCTAATCCTAAGGTAGTCAAGAACTCTCCCTTCTCGCTAAGCGTTTAAAGCCTGAGTCTTTTGTTACCGTCCATCGTAATGGGGCGAGAGCCCCGCATTTAGTAAAAAATTTCCATATTGTGTCGTAAAGTCGCTTGTTGACAGTAACAAATGGGATATTCACAGGAAGGAGTCCTTGCTCCACTCCTGTGGTTTCAACTGCCGACCCAACTCAATAACAAAGGCTACTACACTCAAAGATGTGCCGATGACATTGGCATACTGATTCAAGGTAAATACTAAAGAATCGTAGACAATGTAATGAAAACAGCACTAAAGAAAACCGAAAAGTGGTGTCTAGAGAATAATCTTAGAATTAATCCCAGCAAAGCCACTCTCGTCGCTTTCACTCGTAGAAAGAACATCACAAACAGAATCAACATAAAACTGTTTGAAACAAATGTCAACTGGGAGAACGAGGTTAAGTACTTAGGATTAACCATCGACTCCAAAATAACTTGGAACTCCCACCTAGACAAAACAATGACCAGGTGCATACAAATATTAGTTATTGAGAACAGGGCTATAGGTAGTACTTGGGGACTCAAACTGGAACTGACCCTCTGTCTGTACAAAACCATGGTCCGACCTATAATTTCATATGGAAAGAACTTTACCATACACTCAAATTGGGATCCGAACCAACTACCAACCCCAACAAATAAGAACATCATTTTCTACACTGATGGATCTAAGCTTGAAGGGGGTACAGGCTCCGGTGTGTACAATACCAATCCTAGAACCAACGAAAAGTTAGTCTAGGAAAGTTATGTAACATCTTTCAAGCTGAAATACAAGCTATTAACGTATGCGCAAACATCAGCATAGAAAATAAGCTGCTCAATCGAGACTCTTTGAGTACTTCATCGAGACTGGTCAAGGAATGCAAATCCAAACTTCAAACTTTGAGTCAGGAGAACATAGTAAAATTATGCTGGATTCTAGGTCACCAAGGCATTGAAGGAAACGAAAAAGCGGACACGCTCGCAAAAGAAGCATCTCGTAATGTCCAGAACCTAGTCGAACCATACAGAAAAGCCAATCCCGCTCAACCATTAATGAATGGGTCAATACCGCACACCAACTACGGTGGAGAAACTACAATCAAGTAACACACTGCAAAAGATTGTTAAAAACTCCGAACCCACAAACCACCAAAACCCTGTTGAGACTGAACAAAACTCGAATCAGGCAAGTAGTCAGTCTACTAATAGACACTGGAGCATTCAGAAAATGTATGCACAGGATCAATATATATAGAGATGAACCTATTTGGAGACTATGCCAAGAGGATGATGAAACAGCCTATCATATCCTCTTTGAATGCCCAGCATTAGAGCGTAAAAGACACCAACTCGACTGGAGCCTTAACTGTATTGACAACCGTAAGCTACTAGGGGACATTGCAAGTCTAGTAACAGATACGGATGTCGGCCTACTAACTTAATAACTCCAGTCAAATCAAAAAGCCCAAAGGGCTGACTTGCGCGTGCCAGGCAGTCGTGGAACCTAAAAAAATAGACTGGGACAGACAGCTTGCGCAAAATCAAATAACATAATAAATCCTCTCATGATAGATAATTAATATTGTTTTATGCTAACATTTTAAAAGTAGTATTAAAAAATGCTCTTACAATAACATCTAAAAAATGTTTTAGACAAATATTTTCAAAACAGAGTTGTGGTATATTCATGGTGTTTCTAAAATAAAGGTACATACCTTTCAGAAGCATTCTATGATCAAAAATAAACCAAAAAGTTCTAATAAACCCATGTCGGCAAATACATGCTGTCTAAGATATTAAGCTTAAATGTGTTAAAGTGTTAAATCTGGAAAATTATGATTGAAAGGTTTAACTTGCTTAAAATCGTAGATAATATTATTAACATTACTTAAGTAAATTGTTAAGCAAGTGAATGTACTAAATTAATTTGACATAAATAAGTCAAATTCAGTTTCAGTAACGCAATGGTGAATTTTTCTTTTCCTGAGAAAGCGGATATGATTTTTATGTACGGTTCTTCCAGTGGGAATAGCCGGAAGTCTACTAGGCTCTATAAAGAGTGTTTTCCAAATCGACAGCAATCAAATCATAAAACGTTTGCTGCTTTGTACCATATGATTTTTACTTCCCTCGTCTTAAAGACGAAGGAAGTATTGTATTCGCGAAAAAATCAACTTCCGAGATTTCTTCAGATATTTACGTTTCAGGGTCTCTAGATGACGAAAAAACAGGTTTTCTCAATTCCGTCTCTCTGTCTGTCTGTCTGTCTATCTGTCTGCTATTTGCTGAAGGATGACGATATTTTGCATGCAGATTATATATTTACCTATCATGAAACCAAGAAAATACATACAGGGTAAGCACTTTAAAAAATTAAGTTTTGTTTATTTTTGAGTTAACTTTGAAATAGATGGAAGTAGTAATTTGCGCATAGGTCAGGCTTCACATTTGCTCAAAATAGAATTTAACAGATACAGGATAATATTACAAAGGAGTTAAAACGTTTCAACAATAAGACCGTTCTGTTCAATAGAGGCGCATGCGCGCCGCACTCGTTCCAATAAACCTGGATGGCGCAGTACGACAAGTCAATGCGGTTACAATCGCTACGAAGATGCGGCGAAAATAACTTTGTATATTTTCCAGGCGTACTATTGGCTGTACTTTGCACGATTTCGTGGAGCATACCCACTTCATTATGCGCCACTACAGCAACTTCACACCTAGCTTGATAACCGCGCCGAAAAGCGAAATTCACACGTTTACCGCCAACAAATTTCGCAACGTGGGAATTATAAAGTTCTGCGGAATTGTTGGTAACATCATGTATTAAACTCTTAGAATGGCAGGCTACACGACGTACTGCAGTCATAATTTCCTCAAACAAACCGCTTTCTTCTAAATCTGGAACCATATTTTTTTCGCCTTTAGCACCGGTACAAAAATAATCGCGCTGTGTACATCCCCTCTGATCACCAAAGATATGTTTCGGTCCATTTAAAATATCTATTTCCAGTTCTCTAATTTTTGTATCTGTAGTTGCATCTTGGCTTTTTCTAAATTCAATGGCTTTGGTAACTGCACTACGAAACCTGAGAATATTTTCTGAGATTATGTCTTTTAATTCGTTTTTCTTGGTTTTTGGTTTTTTGGCAACTTCTCGTAGTTTGTTTATGTACTCCACCAGTCCTCGATGCACGCTGCTGTCGCCATCACCCACTAATTTTACATATTTCATACCGTACATCTCCATTGATTTTTGGAAACGTTCTACTATGATTGCAGCCTCCATTCCAGTTGATGGACCGGTTCAATTTCTATAGCAGGTGTGTTCTGGACATTTGTTATCTTTGTACAGATCCTTCCGTGCACACACCAAACAAAACTTATTTTTAACGGCAATATACAGCACCTTCTTTGTCCGAAGTCCAACTATACAAGCAACCCCTGACAAGGCGTTATAATTAGTGCGATACGACCGTTTGCTCCACGCTCCGTCTGCTACTAGTGCAATGTTTGGACACCCTTGGTCATCTACTTCTCCTAGTTTCACTGCTAGTTTCGTCTCTTCTTCCGCGGCCTTCTTCATCGCGTCAATTGCAGCGCGGTTATAGATTTCGCAAACTTCATCTTGGTAAACGGTGTAAGTAGCACTTGATGGACTGGGAATATCTAAAGCCGCAGAAAACTCAGTAAGTTGGGTATATACGGCACCGATGGACACAATCGCAGATACGGCCGATAAATTAATGTTCATTCTCGGATTTTCTGAATTTTCCTTTGAAATTGTCTCGGTTTTATTGCACACTGCACATTTAACAGTAAATACCGACACAAATCCTTTGCGTCTTTCACCAATAAGATCTATATCGAAAAACGAGCACCCAAATCCATCGTGCTGCAGTGCCTTCAGTGTCCTGAAAAAGTGCGCGATATCTACAATTCTGCGACCACTAATTTCCGAATGCTGTTCTTGTTCTTCTGGTTCCATTGCTTCAGTGTCTAAATCCGGAAAAGATTCTGTCGATGAACTGTTTTCATTAACATTTTTGGAAACAATGGAATTTTCAAAATAACAGACTTCATTTTCGGATGAAAATATTTCCTCCTCGCTATGGAAATTTGTTTCGTTATTATTAAAATATTCTTCAGCAGAAGAAACTGACATATTCACTTCACTTTCTTCATCATGTACACGCGATACACATGCTGCACTAACTGTGCGCACCCTTTCTTTTGCCGCACGAATTTTCTTCATTTTTTCTTTGACACTACGTCTTGTTTTAGTCAACTGCAAGTGCTTCGAATTTGCAAACTCTGTACGACCCATTCTCGAAAACTAAGAACCACTAACTGAAACACAGGCAATATCACATCGTACTAATCGCTTGGTAATTATTGTTCAACTCGGATTTTATAATTAGGTAGGAGTAATGAGTCAGTACTTCCTAGAATGAAGTCATTATTTATATTAGAGTGGAATGTATCTATAATTAGTTTCGAGACCAAGTAGTAGGTAAGTAGACAGACGTTAAATAATCAAAAACCAATTTAATAATAATAAAATTATTAGTTAATGACATTTTACGTTTAAAATAGCAGCAGATTTTGAATAAAAATAAATAAGTAAATTATTAGAATAATTTTCGGGTGGAAAATAATTATGTACATAATTGTTTCGCTTTTGCCACCAATATTTTTTTTTCACAAGATTCTATTGCCGGCTTCTTTTCTTCTTTTCCTGCTTTTATCATTTCATCCCATGCTAAGGCCGTTATACCAGTGTATACTGTTTCCTGGTGTTTGAAAAATATCCGACTCGAGATTGGTGGAATATTTAATGCAGAAGTGATTTCTGCCAAACACGCGTAACTACCACCGGTGCATACAATTCCTAATGACAAAACAAAAATTTAATTAACGAATAACAAGAAGATTTCGAAATTTATTATTCGGTATCCAGCCATCTTTGACGATGTATAAAACTTATAATCCGTGGCGTAACTACAAAAAGTGCGACTTTTACTCTGATGATGCAAGCTGCAAGATCTTGCGAAACGTTAGTGAATATGGATGCACAAACAGCAAAACGGCCAAATCTGCCTAAGTATCCTCGTTCTCAAGATACTCAAACAACACGCGCCACCAGAGAGCATGGCCATCGCGCGGGTTTTTGCTCGACTCCACAAGGTGTAAGGCACATTAAGCCTGAAAATGCTGGGTGTTCATATACAAATACTACGCGGTCTAAGCCGAAATTCTATGCTAAGGAGAATAATTCGAGTAACAGCGAAAGCCTCAAACAGTACACAAGAAATAACCCGACAAAAAATATGCTTTGAATAAACAAAAAAGTCGATTTGTGCTACAGTGGCGTCGTGACGCCCAGTGACGCCAAAATTTTAAATGGCAAGGGGGGTCGAGTGATACCGCATTTGAAAGCTCGCGTCATTCTGCGTATAATGGGCTATTTTTTTTTTAATTTTATCGATTCGAATTAAAACACCGGCAGGGTGAATATTAAGATTTTGGCAGATTAATTCACTGAATTCGGAACTAAATTAACAGAAAACGTCTGCAAACGTTCCAA
>OW679196.1:135951230-136155791 GCA_940337035.1 Agriotes lineatus | reverse complement strand
CCAAAACAGGTTTAAACCGAAATATTTATCTATGAGGAAGCTCAAAGGTTTGATGATGAATCTTTCTACGGGCCTTTTCGGTTTTCGAAAATTTAATTTTGTTATTTTGACGTTTATTAGAATCGATAAAATTGAAAAAGTATAGCTTATTATACTCAGAATAGCGAGAGCTTTCAAATGAGGTATCACTCGAACTCCTTGCCATTTAAAATTCTGGCGTCGTTGAGCGTCACGACGCCACCGTAACAGAATTCAAATTTTTTGTTTACCGAAAATGTAGTATTTGTAGTCTTATTTCATATCTTAAAGTTTGGTTCTCCTAATTCAAGTTTTGCTAAAGTTAAGCGGGGGGTGGTGGGGTTACTTTACGAACGCAGTGTATAAACACTGCATTCGTAAAGTAAGCCGCCCCCCATGCTAACTTTTGAATCGCTTAAATTAGAAAAACCAAACTTTAGGATATGAAAGTAACCTAAGATGCTCAAAATTTCATCCTGAACCCAAATATCTAAAAATATACAGGGTATCACATTTAAAAACAAAAATTGAGGTTATTTCCGGCGAAACCGGAAGCGCTAAAAATTATTTAATATGTCAGAAAATGGACTTTTGTGTATAGTTTATAACCCCCGAGTTTTATTTCGATATGTCAAAAACTAAAAAACTACAGGAGTGAGCCTCTTTTTTGTGACATCCTTTATCTAATAGACTTGTCTGTCCGGGACGCTGGTCCGTCCGGGACGCTGTTTCAGCAGCCAAACCGTAAGAGATAGAGAAAAAAGTTATTAAAGTTATATGTTTGGAATGGTCATGTCAGGTCAGGAACCGAATTTCAGTCACGTGACACTTCCGGTTATCGAGAAATCACGTGATTTCCGTCCGTCCGGGACGCTGTTTCAGCAGCCACACCGTAAGAGATAGAGAAAAAAGTTATATGTTCGGAATGGTCATGTCAGGTCAGGAACCGAATTTCAATCACGTGATTTTAAAAAATATTATTGTTTTTATTTAATACGCGTTCTATTTGAAAACCGGTCTTTTTTGTTTTATTAAATGAGACATTTGTCTCACTGTTGCTAGTCTGGTTATAATAGAAAAACTTTGAAACAAGAAATATCCACCAAGGGGACTCCCAAGAGGCGCGGCGCCTCTTTTGGACGCTTCCTAGTGCCCCTTGGGCGCCTCTTGGTGCTCCCTGGAACTCGCCTCCCCCCCACGCATAGCGGGGGTTGCGGGTGCCTAGTTACGCCACTGCTTATAATATTTTTTACAACAAACATTGGAGACCAAAATCTATAGAACTATGGAATCTTGCTGAATCGTATAATAATTATACTAATATTGAATTCGAAAAATTGTGATTTTATCTAAAATATTAGTTTGGTCTCGATAATATAGATTCATTGGTGAATTAAAAATATTTACTTTAACAATTTCAAAATTGTTATTTTTTAGTAGTAAATACGATATGCCTTAATTACTAATTATTGTACATACATACCGGTATCTATTTTATAATACGAATATTTATTGCTGGTTTAGCCATATCCAATCGTTAGACTATTTATAAACTAATTAAATATTCATTTAGCCAAGAAAATATGTAACTACATATTGGAAATACATAAATGAATTGTATACGTGTCGGAAGGCAATGCAATATTTAAAATGTGAAACAAAATGCCAACGCAAACGATTTGGTATTTAGTACCAAGAAACATTTTAATCCGCTTAACTTTCCAGTTCTTAATCTTTCTGGAGTCTCGAGTCATACACAAACAATTAGTCTTAGTTTTAGTAGTTATGCAACTTTACATACATCAAACAGAATTTTATTTAAGTAAATGCCAGCCTTAAAGAAACAGAATACAATGCTTGATATGACCATAAAGAATAGAAAAACGGTGAATACCTAAAAGCAAAATCTAGAGTGGAAAAAATAAGTCGATGAACTACTCGTAAAAAGCATGACAAGGACTTGTAGAAAACCACAGCTGTTTGCTAATCTTTTTACTCGTCCTAGTTTCGATATTACAACTACTTGCTCAATTATGTCTGACTTCCGTGTAACTTTTCGTATAATCGTTTCCCTTTCACACTTTTGGTTACAATAGGTGTTTCTATATTATCTACTTGTTCTTGTTTTGGAAGAAATAGTGCAAAACATTATTAAATGGCAATAGCCTTTGTAGCACTCAATTCGATTAAAGTTAATGAATATTTTTCAAGAATTTCTAAGAGGTTTCCTCATCAAATGCGAAAATAAGTTTTTAAGAAATAATTTAGAAAATCCGGAAGAGTATTAACATTTCAGATCAGATATTGCTCTAAAATTTACGAACTTCCAGTTTAAATTCGATTCACAGGAAGATATTGAATAAGGGTAGTAACATTCGCTGCATGTAAACTACAAAATAAAACTCGTAGCTCATCAGAACTGTCTCACACAGGGCTTTTTTGGGTTTCCGATGAAAACAAAGTGCAGGGCTGCAATTTATTGTGAACTACACGAACCCTGAAATACGGTTTCGGTTTGTAAATAACTTCGGTGAGCAATTTCTCATGTCGCATAAAAAGACAATATTGTCAAGGATATGAGCCTGCGGCGTGCAATTCTATTTCTTAAAACAAAATTGTTCGACATGTTTTATCTCGTTTATGATTAAGTCAATGCACCCAGCACGGGGGTACAAAACTCGTAACAATTTCGTCGTGTTTTAGTGGATTCTATATGTAAATTCTGGGAGCTTTCGCCGCCAGCAGACTTGCGGTCGAGATTGCGATAAATAAAAAGTTTAGGTTTCTTAGAAGAAAAACTTTCAGATTTCTCTGATTGCTATTTTATCTGATACATCTGGATCGTGGAGCACTGTAATTTAGCTAGGGCTGCCACAAAAACGACGAGAATTATAAAAAAAGTTTCGTGACTTTTCTGCGCTATCGTAATTTGCCTGATTTATAGGAATTCGCTCGCACCCACTCGTTTTTTGACAGTTTGAATTATCGTTTGTTATAATTAACAAATTTTATATCCGTTTCGAGAGTCCATGGGGAGTTCCCACGTTAAAGCACTCCGCATACGAGCATTATACGATTATAACTCATTCACAAAACTGCAGAACTATTTTATCCGCAACTTCTCCGTTTAATTAAACTTTTTGCAGCTATTCAAACGCCCTATTTTACAAAAATAAAACTGCATTTATTTTTAGGAATATAATTATGTTCATTTCTCAGTAGTGCATATTTTAATATTTGATTTGTGCAAATCAACTAGCAACACTTATATTATTACACTGGTTCTGCTTTGTAAGTTGTAAGCCAAGTTGTAATATTATCTCCCTCAGCCCTACTTGAGGTGCCAAATTATAATACTACCCTCTTCCTTTGGTAGTTATTACAAATTAAATATACTCTTTTACTTAATAATAAGAAGTAGTATCAGGTATAATTTCTTATATACTTACCTTACTCTATATTGAATTCAATTAAAATTTACATATCTCAATATTCAATTATGACATTTGAAATTATGTCATGCGATTCTAATTTTAAATACGTCGGCTAGACAGTTATTGAGCAATGGAACTCCTCATTCCCAGCTGAATGAGTTAATGTTCAAGTAATCTCTTATTACTATCAAAAACTGGATTACTATAAAATATTCATGAATTGATTTCGTTGATGATACTCCTTACATTGAACTTATTACTTCGTTAGTTAGTACTTGAAAGTTTGGCCTGACATTACAAAAAATCAGATATTAATTGTCAAAATATTTAATCAGATATTTAACTGTTCCAAACTTGATTTAAAAATTATTTCTAAATATCTACTCCAAAATATATAAATTTCAAATTATAATGACTGAAATACGTCGACTACCCGAATGACTATATAATTTAGAAAACTAAATATAAATATAAAATTGCAATTGTTTCTACTAATTTGTCGTTCCAAACTTTTTTTTTATTTGCTTATTAGACGAAACACAGATACAGACATTTTTTAACAGAAAAATTTTTATATGGCAATAGAACTTGCCTGCATCCTAAACCATTCTTCACTAATATAAAAATACTAAATTAACTTAATCTAAGTTCACAACATAGTTGTTAGATTTAAAGGCAATGTAAATCAGGAAATGTTTCATAAAATAGGTGTTCATGTAATAGTTAACCTAACTTTATTTTTGAATGTATGCTGAGAGTGAAAAAATATGTCCAGGACATTCATCTTCTCGTTATACAAGTGGCACATTCTCCTAATGGGATCTCTAACGCCAGATGGAACAAGCTCATGAGCCGAGTATTTCGTGAGGGCACTCTCAGTTCTATCAGTTGCAGTAAACATGGTGAATCAATGAGGTTATTACATATCTTATAGAGAGTCATTAAATCAAGCTGCAGACGTCGATCAGAAAGAGTAGGTAATTTGTAGTCAACTAACATTTGAGCATAACAACGTTTGGTATCACTCATCCTGTGGCTTAGCCGACGTAAAAACTTTTTCTGGATGCTTTCAATACTTGCACTATGTACCTCATATAAAGGATTCCATACAGTGGTGCAATACTCTAATTGGAAACGTACCAGCGTGAAATAAAAAAATAAAAACAATTGAGGTTTTCGAAATGGTCGACTGGTTCGAAATACGAATCCTAGCATGGAATATGCTTTGTTGACAATATTTTCGATGTGTCGATCAAAGTGAAGCTTCGAGTCAAAGAGAAGTCTCTTATGCTGTCTACACGCTCGAGGTAATAGTGACCAACTTGGTAATTATGTATAGTCAATAATTTTAATGTTTTTAGTGAAAGTAATTTGTTTATATTTACTGTAACTAAGGAAGATTTTATTTTGGGTACAGAATGTATAAAACCTCTCCAAATCACGCTGGATTTGTAGACAGTCGTTGAGACACCGAACAGTGGCAAAGAATTTTATGTCATCAGCGTATAAAAGGAAAGAACAGTGTTCGAAGCATTTGACTCTGTCATTCATAAATAATGTGAACAGTAGTGGACCGAGAATGAAGCCTTGGGGCACACCTGAGGTTACCGCTTCCTAGTTCGAAATGCGTCCACAAACGGACACAGCTTGTTGTCTATTTTTTAAATACGAAACAAACCATCTCAGTAAGTTACCTCGAATTCCATTAAAAATAATCTTTTTTATTAAAATGAGGTGATCGACTTTGTCAAAGGCTTTTTTAAAATCACAGTAAATTGCGTCTACTTGATAGCCACAGTCCATGTTGTGAAAAAGAAAGTTTGAATAAATGAGCAAGTTACTAGTGGAAGATTTACCTTTAACAAAGCCGTGCTGCTGTTCAATAATTTGCGATGATAAAGCAGGATATATACAGTCATGAACCAGCCTCTCCAGAAGTTTAGGTAGGCTAGATAAAATAGAAATGGGCCTGTAGTTTTCAACTTTATGACGGGAGTTGCCTTTGTGCACTGGGATGATGTAGGTCAATTTTCACGTATAAGGAAAGATGCCTTCCTCTAAACACCTATTAAAAATTAAAGTGAGTGGAATGTACAGGGAGGAAGCAGTCTGTCTAAGAAAGTAAGGAGGGATTCGGTCTGGTCCTGCGCCTTTCTTGATATCTAGTGACTTTAATCCCTTTAGGACTTCTAGTTCATCTAAAACAATTTGATGAATGGACGCTAAGCCAGAATCATGTGCTCCCTGTGTCAGCTCATCGAGATTGAAAGAGTCGTCTATAGAGGATTGTTCAAATGTGGATTTGAAGAAGGTGGAAAACATGTTACATATGTCTTGTGCATCATTGGATTTACGCTCTGCTAACGACATAACACTGGGATATCCATCAGAAGATTTCAGTGATGACACGTAAGACCAAAAGCTTTTAATGTTTGATTGCATAAATGTTTCTACAGTGTCGAAGAATGACTTGTGACATTTTCGTGCTAATTTTTTTAATTGGGAGCGTAAAAATGAATAATCCCTATAGTCCGAAGGATTCTTGTAGATCTTCCATTTTAACCACCGCTTGCTTTTCTTCCTAGATAACTTAATCAATTCGGGAGTATACCACACAGGGAATTTTTCGTTTCTGCAGGACTGCAATGGCACATGTCTGTCAACTATATCGTAGATATGAGCATAAAAATTACACAATGCTTCCTCCGTTAAGAGGTCGTTAAATTTGCTTTCCTAGTCTATACAATTAATTTTGACATTGATAGCATTGTAGTCACCCTTTCTGAAGTTTGGTCTCCGGGGTTCTTTATTTTTTAATTTGGTTGGAGGCACAATTAAGAGATACTGCACTAAAGCAGGGTGGTGTCTGTCCTCAGGAAGAAGAGGGTTACTACTGCGCACAACACTAACTTCGCGATTGCAGAAAACGAGATCGAGATATTTGCCATTTTGGTTTTGTATAGAGCTATACTGATGCAAATTTATCTACGACATAGTTTGCAATAAAGCACTAGAGCAACCTGCATTCGAAGATGAACTAATGTTAGCGATGCCCTGAATGCATTCACAAGGGAAGTTCCAAAAGATATTGGGTAAGTTAAAATCGCCTAATAAACATATAATGCTAGCATCTTTAATTAAGATTTGCTCAAGATTCTTTAGAAATATTTCGTAAGTACCTATCTGTGAACCAGGGGGTATGTAAGCAGCACATATAACAACGTTTAGAAAACTCGTAGGTATACTGATGAATATTTCCTCAACCTGTGCATTCTCCCAGCCGCTTTGGCAAGTCGCTAAGAGTTCTTTGCGTACTGCTACCAACACTCCACCTCCATCCATTTTACAAGTAAGCACACGGTCTCTATCTCGTCTGAATACCGTATATCGTACATTTATGAATTCTGCCTCATTCACACTTGCTACAAGCCATGTTTCAACGAGAACAATCACATCATAATTATTTGCTAATATGTTCATAAGAAGCTCCTGAGTTTTAGTCCTAAAACCAACACAGTTTTGATAGTAAACGGATAAGAATGATGAAGTCATTTTGAAAATAAAAATAAGAATATTGATGGAAAAGTATGTTTAGCTATCATCAGCTTATTGCGAGTGCGGCATGCAATGAGAAGGAAAAACAATATAATTTTGGAGTTGTTCCATCTTAGCAGGAGCGATGCAGTTGATAGTTTCGTATAGGGATAGGGTTTGCACATTACATAGTAGATCATATATAAGCGATTGAGATACAAGATTGAATCAAGACGAGAACCTACAAGCAAGTGTGTGTAGCTTGAAGTTACATGGTGCTAAATTTAATAGCAGAAGTACCAGTGGCGTATTTAGGATTACGCTCCGGGGGGGGGGGGGGGGGGGTTAAAATCGAAATGTAAAAGTTGCTTTCAAGGGACGAATACCGGGGGATCTGGGGGGTTCTCCCCCGGAAAATTTTGAAGAATTTGACTTTAAATATACGATTTTAATGCTCCCAAAAAAACGACTGATGAATCAAAAACTATTCCTATATTGTTACTAACAAATGTCATTACACATTATTTTATATCAAATAAAGTAAATTAATTATATTACAAATGGAAGTCGCCTAGGATTCTTCGCTAAGTCGTCAATTACTTCGGAGGCCGATATTTCCACATTGTGGTGAATGGATAAAATTTCCAAACCATTCAGCCTTTTCTGCATGAAAAAGAAATATAAAAATATTAGTAGTAATTTTATTCCCTACAAACGTTTTAAAAATTACCTCCGATGTTGTGTTCCGTAAGTAGGACTTCACCCTTTTAAGGGTGGAGAATGTCCTTTCAGGAGTTGCAGTTGATACCGGCAGAGTGGCTAACATTTGTAGGAGCCTGAATATGTTGAGATATATAGAAACATTGCATATCCGAAGTGCGTCGATTGCATTTGAAGGCCTTTCGTCAAACGCCAGAAGTTTTCTTCGCCACATTTGATATTCCGATTTGACGTCCTGTTTTGAAATCGTAAATTCGATTTCGTACATTTGTACAAGATACTCAAAATCCATTTCATCGCGATTTTTTTCACTAGCGCCATCAGATGAAGGAAATATTGCCTGGAAGCCTCCTAATAGCTGATGGTGAGTGACAAACCTATCTTCAAGTTGGTTAATGAAAGTATCAACTGAAGGACAGAAAACTCTCACTCGAAAGTAATCTTCTGGTAAGCTGGACGCTAACTTAGGATTAGCTCTATGCCTCTGATACGTAGTCAGTCTAGGAGTCGCTATCGATACACCCAGTGTTTCGGCAGCATTGTTGGCAGTGGTATATATATCTTTAAAAACGTTTTCTGCGTTCTCACGAATATTTCTAAATTCTGTTAGTGTTTCTGCTGCTAATTCTACTGCCTCCCTAAGGTCTACAGATATTTTTTGAAAGTTCTTGCTTAGTGGTAAAGCTAATCCAAAAAGTTTCGCTGTAAGAAACAAAGCTATAATAAATTCGCTTTGCATTATGCTTGCACGTAATAACACAGCGTTCCTAGACGTTTCGGCATCAGTCCTTCCTTCCAATTACTGGTTCAAGTAATTCGATGAAATCGTTTACAGAGTGGAACCTCTCAATCCACCTTGTTGCGCAGGTTCTTTTTAAGGTCCGAGCTCGAGAATTTTCAATAAGGTCGTCGATATGTCTTTCTAACACTGCCTTTCTTTTGGGGTAAATAAAAAATTCATGTGCTTTATTAATGATTCCCATACAGTTTCTAATCGATTGGATTTCGCAGGTTTTTGATGCAGCTAAGTTTAAACTATGCGCCGAACAGTGAATATAGTGAGCAAGTGGATGTTCTTTTTTAATGTGGGACTGAACCCAGTGGCGGTGATATGCATAAGCGGGAATAAGCGTTGCTTAGGGGCCCGGGCCCTTAGAGGGCCCTTTGGGGGGCCCGGTAAGTTCGCTGATTAAATATCTCGATATCTTCTACTTCATTTCGGTATACATTGATAGCACTGCAACCTCAGTCCCCCACTTTCAGTTATCAGTCATCAGTGATCAGACTCGATTTGAGAGCTTTGAAAAAGTAACAAATATTTCTGAAGTTTTAGAACCGAAAAACGTTTTAAGTATGCAAGAAGCTGAACAGGTCCGATGTGACTTGCTTCAGAAAAAGTCAGTGACGTATTTGTGGGGGGGGGGGTCTAGGAGGTCTACGCCCCCCCTCCCCCCCGTAGCTAACTTAAAATGGTAAATATTAAAAGCCTGTTGAACTACCTTTGTGCGTAAAAAGATATAACTCAGCTTTTCTTTTAAATAACTGTCAGTTTTACCGAGCTTCAGCATATACTTTCAAAAGTTTGGCATTTTATTGTAAGTAGGCATTACAAAACAATAAAACATTATCAGTTAGTTCCGTTTCATGCAGAAAAGGCTGAATGGTTTGGCAATTTTATCCATTCACCACAATGTGGAAATATCGACCTCCGAAGTAATTGACAACTTAGCGAAGAATCCTAGACGACTTCCATTTGTAATATAATAACTTTACTTTATTTGATATAAAATAATGTGTAATGACATTTGTTAGTAACAATATAGGAATAGGTTTTGATTCATCAGTCGTTTTTTGGGAGCATTAAAATCGTGTATTTAAAGTCAAATTTTTCAAAATTTTCCGGGGGAGGACCCGAGACATGTTATGAAACTCAGCCTTCTTCTTCGTTTCATAATTTTCATGTTTCGTTCATAAACGTCCACTTTTAGCACTTGTTGCACAAATAGCTATTATTTTACTAGTGCTACCTAGGTAGATATTTATCCATCAGTTTTCTTTGTATTTGTGCCTATACCAACTTGAAGAATTTATTTAGTTTTATATTTTTAATTGATATTTTGTTAGATATGTTAGTTATAAAATGTGTTAAATCTTAGGCATTTACTACTCTATTTCTGTTGGTTATAACAGGATGTTATTTTATTTTTTGTTAAACGTTTACTTTGTATACTATAATTATAAATATACAATTCATTAAATATATAAATCCTTTTACAAGGGGGGCCATTTTTATATTTGCTTAGGGGCCCAAGGTGCTCTTGCACCGCCACTGACTGAACCCCATTTACTTTTCCAGCCATTACGTTCGCACCATCGTAGCCTTGACCTCTTAAAAATGAAAGATCTAGTCCAAAAGATTTAAGATTTTCAAGAATAAGTTCAGCTAAACCACGACCCGTCATATCTATTGTTGGCACGAACTGAAGAAAATCTTCTCTTAATACGAGTTTCTCTAAATACACGTATCTTACGCATAAGGATACCTGTTCAGCTGTTTCATCAGCAAGCACGGTGAAACATTTTGATTTATTTGCATTGTAAACAATTTTATGTAATAATACTTTATTGCAGGATTCGATAATTGCATTTTGGCTAACCGAACTTGTATATTTATTGCGCTTTCCCGGGCCTTCTAAGAATTTACGGAGTTGTTGATCCCCACAAGCACGATATTTCAAGATTGCTCTAAATTTTCCTTCTTTCTGACCTAGACCCACAGTGTTGTCAACTATTATCGGACCGCTATCCCTATGACCACGCAAAGACATTTCTTCACGACCACATAAAATTACCGCTTCTATAACTGGAGTGATATTTCTTTTGTTTTCTATTATTTGCTTTTTTCTATCGTTATCAATTCAAATTTTTTGAAATTTGAAGGAAATTATCTGCTTTTGTCGTACATTCAACGTGATACTTCAGAGAAGAATGATTTTTAAAAGTTTCATGTGCATGCTTCCAGTTACAGAATTTTTTCTTAACTAAAGCACCAAGTTTTTGGAAATTATTTGTTCCAGCACCCGATTTCGTAAATAAACAGCAATATTTGCAAAACGCACCATCTTCTTTTGCCGAGTATAACAGCCAGGGCCACCGAATTAGCCAGGAATAATTAAACTTTAATTTTTTACCGTTTTTACCGCCCACAGTTTTGACTGTGCCAGGAAAATTATAATCTGGTGCCGGCATCCAGGCACTGTCTAAAATATCTTTGATTTCCGCGCTAGATAAAGGTGTTAGGCGATTAACAAAAAACCCTATATCTTTCGCGTTTATTTGTATTTTCGGCTGCGAATCGGATATTAAAATACCGGAATTTGTAGATGTGCTACTTGTAGATGCAATGCATGAACTTGAATTATCTGACGATTCAGTGCCTCTATTAGGTTCCTCGAGTCTTTTTTGTTTGGGCGTGGAAAAAAACTCAGACAAAGTTTGCTGGCATTTGCGATTATTCTGCATTTTAAAGAAAAATGCGAATATTTTTGTTTTGTACACCTAATAATAACAATAATGTACGATTACTACAAAATTAAGAAGTAACATCTAACCTTACTTTGAAATGTATTTAAAAAAAATAAACTAAGCAATAAACTAGAACACAATTAACACTCTCTCCCTTCAGTAGTCATAACACTATTAAAACACGAGAAATGAGCCCAAGGGGTAGGAGTGGGAGACAATTCGGTCTCGCCGCCAGACAGGCTGTCTGTTTTAAGCCGGAAACAACCATCACTCAAGTCTCGCCGTTTCGGTGACTAACTGATAATGTTTTATTGTTTTGTAATGCGTTCCCTCAATATGTGTACTTACAATAAAATGCCAAACTTTTGAAAAGTAGATGCTAAAGCTCGGTAAAACTGACAGTTATTTAAAAGAAAAGCTGAGTTATATCTTTTTACGTACAAAGATAGTTCAACAGGCTTTTAATATTTACCATTTTAAGTTAGCTACGGGGGGGGGGGGGTAGACCCCCTGGACCCCCCCCCCCCCCATAAATACGCCACTGAGAAGTACAATATCTAAGCAGCAAAATGTAACGGGATAGTTAATTACACTGTTCCGTAATAAAGCAAAGTATTGACATGATATAATATAGTGAACATCCAATGGCGCATGCAATGACAGAAAAAGTGAGATCAGGTTATTATCTTCAAAACATGACACGAGGTATAACACTTGTACAACTATAATTAGAAAGTTAACAGGATTATAGTAAATGACCCATAATAATATTGTAATACGAACAGCAAAAATTCGCAGGTATACAATAGCGTAAGCAGTTGTTTTTATGCGATACCGGCACAAAACGGAGTGCTTACAAATGATGGTGTTATGAGCATGATCATTGACGTTTAGTGATAGGTGCCATAATGTGCAAGACATTTTTATAGTTACAGCAAACAATAGCATGGTTATAGTATGGAGGAGTTTGGTCAGGCGAGCAGGCTGTGGAAGTCACAGTCTGCTTAGATCACTTTCTCGACGGATAACTACCACAGGTGAGTAATCATCCCTCTTTGCCAAAATACTTGCATTACGCACCCATACATTTTTGCCGCGGGCATCGGCGCGGGTTTTGGAGAAAAGTATTTTGTTTTTCAGGGTGAGATGCTCATTCACGTAGAACTCAGTCGGGGACGTGCCGAGGCGTAGTTGCTCAGTGGTGAGTCCGCGACGGGCCCGTGTGGCGGCGATGCGGCGTAGCAAATTGCACAATAATGTTACGCGGCCGGTCTTGTTATGTATTTCTTATTTAGATATAAGCACTAACTTTCTGGAAATATCTCCTTTGGGTTGTTCACGACCAAATTAAGCTCGTTGCAGCTCTCGGACCCCTTAATATCTGGATATACAGTTCTACAGCATACCACAAACACAAACACTTACACCTTTTTTACTTGTTTCGAAGTAAAATTTACCACTTTAAATGGCTTCAAACTATCTTGAATAATACTTTTAATAATAGTTGTGACTCTTAGTCAAATTTGATCGCAAAGAATATCGTATTACTATTACGTATCAAATACACAATTATTACTTTTCACAATTAAAGGAAATCTAGCCCTTTAAGGTGATGTAGTATTGATAATTTCGTAAATATACTTAATTTTAAATCTAGAAACTCTAAAAAGTGTAAATCGAACCCATAATCCATTTCAATCCTTCCCATATGATCAACCCACTTACCAACACGTCTGGCCAGCGCGATGAGTCTCGGCCAATTTCCCTCTTTCAACGATCCATATGTACTCAAACATAACGAATTAGTCGCCAGTTGGGTAAAGATAGCAATTCCAAATACCCATCTTGCAAAACGTCAGTCTCGCGGAATCTAGAAGAGGCAAACATCCGCCAAAACCTTACAAACGAAATCATAAAAATTCAAAACCTACCTACATGAAGCTACTTTTAATATCAGAACAATGCAATCGATAGACCGCGTAGACGAATTACAGTAAGAATTCACACATATTAAATGGGATGTACTTGGCCTGTGTGAGACAAGATATCCTGCAGAGAAATGCACTACCCTCAAATAAGAACATGTATTATATCAAAATAACAGCGAAACAAAGATACACATCGAGGGAGTAGCTGTACTGATTAACAGAAAAATAAAAAGAATAAAAAAATTAAGTAAATATCAAATTGTTCTGTAAATATCAGAGAGGTATGAACTCAAAATAATTAAAGTATTAAGATGGTATGCTACCTATCGCAATTCTGGCTTCTTTATTATTATTAAGTAAATGTTAATTAATTAAAAATCAAACATGAGCAGAATTGGTACTTTATTAATCGCTACCGATAGAAATATTATAAGAATTAAACATTGATAAATTTATATACCATAATTGATAAGTAATTAATAATTTCATTAGACTAAGAATAGCAAATAGATTCAAAAAAAGATATCGGCAGGGTTTCGATTAACTTAATCCGATGTTATGATTTAAAATAATAACTACTACTCTCATTTTGGTAAATACTCAGTAGAGCAGTTATCATCTAAATGAGTAAGTTTTCAACTGTGTAGAGACTCAGCCCTGGGATAAGAAATATTCGAACCTAATAGCTAGTCGATGCAAAAGTATTAATTATTGCGATAAATAAATTATTAAGGGGCAGCAATAAATATTTTTTTTATATTTCATTACGTACTCATTTTTAGTTTACCATTAATAGGCTATCCAGTTCCCCATTCACAATAGTCTAAGTACAGCTGTTTTTATTGTAGTACAATACAAGCTCATCAGAGAACTCGTAAGTGGGACAAGTATATGAAGATATATTACAATTTCGAAAACAAAAAAACACTTTGTAATAATTATGGGCGATTTCAATACCAAAATAGGCTGCGATAACAAAGACAACATACCCAACAGAGGACCCTTTGGATTTGGCACAATAAATACACGGAGCGAGATGCTGTTAAAGTACTTCCAAAATTAAAATCTGTTCTGTGCAAACTGTTTCTTTATAAACCTGCTCAAAAAAGATGGGCGTGGAGTCCAGACTCAAAAACTAATAATTAAATAGACTATATAATACCGAATACCAAATACATAGTAAAATATATCACTATTCTAAACACATTTGACATGAGGAGTGATCATAGAATACTAAGAGCGACAGTGGAGAAAGAAGGAATCTGATACGTCTTCAGAGGTTTCCTACTACAGAAGAAATGAAAAGCAACCAAAACAAATATCAAGCAAAGCTAACCAAAAAGCTCTTATCTGTAAACATTTTGCAAACGATAAACATTAATGAACTAGAAAAGAAAACACGAAATAATATGCAGACGACAAGCCAGTAATTGTGTGCCAAAGCAAAGCCAACAGAAAACAGACTGATAGAAGAAATTCGAACACTCATGAAGAAAATAAGGGACGAAACTATGACACCGATTTAGTTAACACAGTAATAGGGAAAAAATATAAATATGGAAGTTTTGACGTCCGTATCATCGACAAGAATAAATACAGTACACCAACTGAAAAACCGGTCTAGGACGTTTCAGCGCCGCCGGTTTATCGCCGCAGCGCCGTTTCATCGCCAAAACCAGTTCATCACCGGCCGGTTCACCGCCCGCCAGTTCATGGTTAGTTATAGTAAATAAAATAAAAAATTTAGGAATTCGCTTTATTTGAGAATAAGTAGTATTTAAGACTACAGACATTTAATGCAGTATAAATATTCTTAGTGTCTACTGAAAATTTCGCAATTTTTTGAAAGATTGCCTGTGTATCGGAAACAATTTTATGTAGCTATCTTGGGTAGATTGAGTGATAAATTGCTTCTGGTGCTATGTGGTTGATGTTTCGGAGATGCACATCATGTGAATAGTGAGATTCTCCGATATTTTGTAAAGTTTCGATCAGCATTAATGTGTTGAACATACAATCGCTGAAATTCGTCTAGTTATACTAGGATTCAGAAAAAGCAAAAAACTTCCGTCTGGTCGCTCACCAACTTCGGTAGATCAATCTGCTTTCGATTTTTCACATTGCATGACGATTTAGTGCTATTTTAGACCCCTTCCCAATTAGTGTATGTTAGTAGAGTGAAGATAACTGTTCTGAAACCACCCCCCACAACTTGGTCTTAAAGTCAAGGTCAAGGTCACAGTCAAGGTCACTTTCAAGGCCACGATCAAGACCAAGACCACTTTCAAGGCCACGATCAAGACCAAGACCACTTTCAAGGCCACGTTCAAAACCAAGGCCACTTTCAGGGCCACGTTCAAGACCAATCCCACTTTCAAGGTCAAAGCCAACCATATGTAACCTTCAAATGAGAAAATAAAATCGCAAAGCAGAGTCTGCAAGAGTAGTAGTGTCCGATAGTCGTGCAGATATGGAAGCCTTGTTGAAAGCTATTGAGGTACTCCAGAGTAAAAAAGAACGGTGGCCACTAGTGATACGGGTAGAAAGCTGAAACCACTGTGCTGTCCGGGACCTCTGAATAGTTGGACGTACAAATTAAAGAATTCAAGTTTGAAGTACCTGAGTGTAGAGTTTGAGTATAGGTCATAATTTGCTTCAGTTATTATAATACGAGGTGACACAAATGACTGGGTGAGTAGTGGGAGTAGACAGCCCTAATTGCAAATCAAGGAGTGATTGGCAACTACTTCTACAGCCCCGACATGCATTGGTCTGTGGTGGACATAGGAAAGAAGAGGATTGTATTCCAATCGATTCAGACAACAAAGATAATAAAATTGGACGTGTGCTTAGCGAAAAAAATTGTGGCGCTTGCAGAAGCTCGTAGAACTGCGGTTCGCATTATTGAAATCGTTAAAATTTGAGAATTTCTATAAAGAAATAGTGGAGGGAGTAGTAAACGTTCCTGGGGACTCTATATCCAATATAAGGTCTGTGCTGGAACAGCTGTAGGCAAAATCTGCAAAGAGTGCGTGTATGTTGGAAGTACTACCGTTCGCGAGTAGTATGGTAACGTGTAATGTAGAAGTTGAAGAACTTCGTCGGCAACTGGAAGTGTAGTCATGTAGGTGTGTTATGCTGAGGCAGCTCGACCAGCAGCAAGACACGCACCTAGTGCTGTTGAACAATTAGTGAGTTCGTTAAAAGATTTAGCTTTTGAGGCGTTATTCGAAGTCATATACGGTTTAGGACGTAGCGGGTTGAGCGATGAGGAGCTATATAAACAAGAAAAAAATTACAAAAATGATGCAGCTGTTTTTCGACTATTTCTACGGGGAGCCGTAGGGCAACGCCTCTATAGATTTTATGGTTAGTCTTGGCCTGGGCGGACATACATTTTATGTGTGAAGTAAAAGAATTTATAGAAAGGAATGAAAATTAAGAACAGCGTGCGGTTTGACCACACGAAGAATAAGGTGTGCAACCTGCATACGTGGGAGAGGACTGTGGGAACGAGAAACTTTAGACAGGTGTCGGTCACAGTGTAGGATCCTTAATGTGAATGAAGTACTGCGAACAAAGGCAGAAAATTTATATAGAATGCTTTGCAACTAGTACGTAGCTTTGTAATTCATGTAGTGACGATAAGTAGCACTGTATTTGTACGTAAATAAAAAAACACAATAAAAAGTAATCCATTACATAGTGATTATGATAAACATTAGATAAATCACAATAACAAATCGGTTTGGAATGATATAAACAAGATGGACTAAGCGCTGGGTGTTCTTCAACTTCAAAGATTGGAATGGTAGTATAGCGACCCAGAAAATTTGGATTTTCACGACCTTTTACATATACCTCGTCGACACCCTGCAGAAGACGTCGCAAGATTGCAGAAAACATGTATGCTGGAGTAAATCCCTCATTCCAGTCGACGCAATGGTGATAAGTCATTACCCAGTGGGCTTGTTGTTGTAAATTGGGTGGCAATGCACTGAAATTGAAGGGTGATTTCAAGATGTGATGAGATACCGAGGTACCGTTGTAGGCAGCCAATTCTTTCGGGTGGAATATGTTTTTATCGGACGTCTTTAAGCCTTGAATGTCGATAATGAGCTTCATCGTCTAATATTAGGCAAATCTCGTTGCAATGACGGTCGACGCGCGACTAACCTGGTTCGGGAAATTAGAATTGTGTTACTGCTTTGTCAGTGCGTTGTAAGTAAAAACACGATCGTGAACAACGAGACAATACGCGGTTGTGTTAGCTGGCACGTTCGTAGAAGTTTCAAATTCAACTCGAAAAACGACAGCATTCGCATGGAGGTAGTCCTTTTGATGGGAGCAGTCGATTACAACAATGGGTGCTTTATTAGCAAAGTGATCGCGCGTGAACCAAGGCTCGTTGGTGTTATAATATGATTGTTGAAATTTGGAATACATGTCGTATAGTGTTGCGTAATGATTGTGGGTATAATCAATATTTAAATTATCGTATAGGAATCGTTCAGTGTTTAGGTAAACTCTTAAATTTGTAAGACTAATTTTGTCGGAATGACTAGTCCCGAACAGTCCGTTTGAAATCCTACGATAAAGTATCGGGGGGTCTGCAATTTGGTACTTGTTGCAATAGCGTGAGAGATAAATTCAGTTTTCGTGTTTGGCACAAATCTGGAATTGAAAATATGTGTCTTTTTTGTTACCACCTTTGAACCTTCGTTATTTTTTTTATCTTTGTCTCGGATTATTCTTTTGGGTTTATTATTACGATGTTTCTTGCAATCCGTGGTCTTTCATTAGTGATTAAAAAATTTATTAAATTTTTACTCTTGACAAACTTCCAGAACAGTAGCGATTCCATTTGCTAGTGATAATTGGAGGGTTGCTGTTTGCTTTCAGTAGGCTATCATCTATCTGGTGATTTTCCACCAGATACGTTTTGCTCCTTAATTGTAAATCCCCAGGCATAATTACTTGCGGTGTGGTACAATCATTTTTATAGTTGCTGGGCTGTATTGAACATTGTTGGATGAAGTGAAGCTTTTTGCTGGACGCAAATTTTGAGTAAAATTGCCTGACCTAGCATCTAACGCTTTTTTAACAGTAGAACTTGACTTTTCAAAGCCTCAACCTTTACCTCTGATTTTCAATAATTTTATCTTCCTCAGATACTCATAACAACTCCTTCAGATACTTGATTTTAATTTGGTACATTTCCAATGAACTAACACTACTACTCAAGTGCGCGTCTTCATTGCAAACCAAATTGTTTGTCGTCAATAATATTAATATTTTTTATATGTTTTGCACAACTTGAATGACTTGGTATTTATTTCAGAAAGATTAAGTACGTATGTATCTATAATATGTGAAATAAATTTCTTCTTCTTCCTCCCCTTTTTATAAGTCAGTGGCCTGTTTTAACAACAAAGTGGTTCTATGAGCCCTCTTTGCCCGTAGTCCGGGTAGGTGGCTAGCCTTGCCCGTCAAACACGAAGAAGAGTTCTTTGTTAGAGGTTAACGACTACTACAGGTGTTCGCGTGGTAGCTGGAAAGCGTTCAATTTTTAAATTCTAAAGTCCTCAGGATTCGAACCCGGGCCGGTCGCTTGAGAGGCGAGCATTTGCTCACTAGACCATCCGATCACCTGAAATAAATTTGTTAACTATATTTGCTTCTTGTTTGTTTCTTGAAATAGCAATGATGTTACTGCTTGTTAGGTTAATTTTAATTCATAGCGCCACTTGCTGAGGATACATTTAGTCGTCGATCACTTTAAGCGAATCCGCCTCTATTTATTCATTTATACGTAATTCAGACAGCTAACGTATGCTGTATGCACATTCTATAGAGATTTACATTTTCTGTTGCGCCCCGCGTAAGAGGTAATACTGCATTTCTTACACTTAAGGTCTGCTTAGTTGCGTGGGGAATTATTTTTTTCTGCCGTTACACACAGCGAGAGGAACTTACTAGGCCGGTGAGAATTTTGTTTTCGGACCTCAATCGGAATTTGTCATTCTAGCTAGCATATGGCTGTCGACTCACCAAGCTGCCGCGAGAGGTAGCTTGCTAATTTATAGATATTTAATCTGAAATGTTTCATTTAATTGGTTGCGTACGCCGTACGGAAAGTTCAAATAGCTATGTTACGCTGGATCTCCATTATCACCAAATTACGGCCAAAAGCTGGATTTATATAAAACCTTTTCTGGCAATAATTATCAATTTACGGAGATTACTGTTGGCCCCATTAAAGCCATTTTCTTAAACTGCCCTCTATTGCACGTATCTTGGATTTCATCGGCGACTGCATCTTGTAAGGTACCTAATTACTCAAACTTAATTAAGTTGCGAGACAATTAATGGAATCTTCCGCGTTTTCATAGTTATTCTGCGGGAGCTGCAGTTCTACGCTTCCTGACATCTCATTGTCGACCGCTTCATGACCATTTCTTCAAAAATTCAATCAGCCGAGAGCCTGTAAGCGACAATACGTGTCAATTCATCGCAAGTGCAGTCCCAGTATCTGTTAGCGGCTACGCTAACATTTTCCATTGTGTTGCAATAGCAAATTGACTTTGACTGCTGTCTTAAGATAGCAGGCCATATGGAGTTATTAAACATTCCGCTTCCCAAATGATTAAATATTGAGTAACGTCATTGCAAGCACATCCAAGTTGCATTCGGGAAAGTTTGGTCATCGAAGGTGTGACTGTAAATTGAAATATTTGATTCCCCTGTTCTCTCAAGTTTTGAAGCCGCTGGGACGCCAAATAAAGCCATTAAAAGGGATATTAACGTCTCCATAAATTTTAACTATAACAAGCACGTGTGGAAGCGTTGAGTCAGCTTTTAGGACTGGAAACGGCCTATTGCGACTTTTGCTAATCGTGTTGGAATCCGTGCGGGTTCCACCAATTATGCATTGTCAAGTTAGCAACATGTCATAAAGCACCAATAGCGATGCAATCATGTGACATCCCCTACCTTTTCTTCCCTATTCGAGATCATATGGAACCTCAGACTTCAAAGTTAGTTATAAGAGCATTACAAAACAATGCACCGCCTCCCTGTGTCAAATATACCCATTTATCTATTGCCACTATATTTCTCCCGACTGAATCTACCTGCCACAGTAGGTTTTCGGCCGTCAGCAAGTGTGCAACGAAACCGGTGGTGCCCCATAGACCAACAAAACCGGCGCTAGGATTCTACGCAGATACTGTGTTGGATAGTGGCGCTCTCCAAGAACTTTGAATAAAGCCGTGATATAGTAATAAATTTTAGGTTTTTAAATTAGTAACATACCTATACCTAAATGTTTGACAGGGGTTAATAGCTGATGCCTTGTTAGCAAAATGTGAACCACTATGACGTCATATAGATGCAGAAAGAGCATTTTCTTTTTTGTTTCATTTATTCGATGTTTATTATAGGGATGGCTATTTGTTTATTTCGTGCTTGTTATTTCGACAGTTTGCAGCACCGTCGCGCATGACATTAGCAGACATGTACTGTAAAACATCTGCTGTAAGAAATCGATCGTTTTACGCTTAAACAAACGCTGGAAAATATTGAAAATGTATTTCCAAAGTGAGCACTGTGTTGCAGTAACCGTGTTCCCAGCCGTTTTTGGCGTTAATTGGTCATCGAGCAGCTGCGATTTAACGCCTCTACACTTTGTATGGAGAAATGTTAAAGGCTGTTGTTACTTCAAAGGTCCATAAACAATTGATGCACTTAAGGAAAATATCCATCTAGTTACTTGCGAAATAGAGCCACAAACAATCGACAATGTACTGAAAAATTGGGTTAAGAGGATGGGCTAATGTCAAGCCAGCTACGACAGCCATTTGAATGAGATTGTTTTCCATAAATAATCGGAAGCTGCACTCTCTTTAATAAAGCAATAATTATTGAAAAATATTGTAATAGCAATTTCCAAAAGAAGCTAATATATGGCCCACCCTATATATACTCAAGATTAATATAGATAGATTAAATTAATATTTGCTTTTTTATTGTGTTTGCATACGACGTTCCATTTGTCTGTTTTCTTTTTGTGAAGAATTTTAGCGACTTGCAGGGTAAAAAGGTAGGTTCGAGGAGGCACCAAGCTGGAACGTCGCAAATCGCTGTAAACAGGTGCAAGGACTGTTCCCCATTTTAGTCTTCAAAGGAGCAGTTTTTAACAAGATTTTTAAAGTCTGTGGCGTCCTTCTTAACACTAATAACTAATTCACCTAGACATGCACTAATTTACGTTTATTAAATGGAACCACTCTTTCCCCTACGAGAAGCTGGCAAAACTCCTGTTACAGGGACATATGTAAGGTAGTTGAGGTAAATTTTTTATGGTGTATTACCGAATTGCCTCTTTAATTTGCGATCCGATTTGTGACATCGTTTCCGAAGGCTGTGTTTCCATCAACACACCAACTACTACCAACTGCTGAGGTAAATGAACTTTGTATTAAACAAGGTGAGTCATAAGTATGGTAATTAAATTTAAGAATAGTTAGAGGACATCAAACAGAACAACTTTGCATGATCAATTATACGTCAAAAATTGATAATAATCCCATAATATAAGCGTTAATTGCTTAAACTCATTGACGGTTACTGGAATGAATTTCAGTGAACATACATTAGTATAGTTCAGTAACCTTAAACACAGGTGGTTGTGATAAGACCAAATTTGGGTAAAATTCAGAAGCAAACAACAGTTGTTTGGATATTTTAATCACATTTGAAAACCAGTTAATATTCTCTTATCGGAGTTATCTCCTAATGGTTTGGATACTTGTCAATAGTTGTCAAATGTCTGCCGATGCCCTACTGCAAATTTTTATTTATTATTTCCCATACGCAATTAATTTTTTGTTCAATGTACTCCTACTGAAGTCAGTATACACCCATTTAATTTAATTACCGTACTTCTGAATCACCCTGTATGTTGTTCGTGGAAATGTTTCGGCCATGCAAAATGCCGAACTATTAGCATTGCGTCCCTTTTAACTTCCGAATTGTTTAAGTTACGTCTCCTACACTTACCTTTAGAAAATCATCAGCCCCTCAGGCCATGGTTCATTAATAACACTTAATACAATTGCTTGCTTGAAAGTAATTAATATTATAACGTAGCTTACATCCGTTGTTCACCAAGTTCCATTTGTTTATTGTGTCTGTAACTGTAACCCTTTTTAACAGTTGATATATTTAATAGATGTTTTATTGTACTTTTTGTACTTTATTGTACTTTTCTCAGCTCTGTTAAGCTTTGTACATCAGTTGGCAGACAAAATACCAACATTATCCAAGATCCCATTGGCCAGCGCTGTCGCAATCGTTAACCCAGGACATCGTTTGGCCTCTATGTTGGAAACGACAGAGAATCTAAAGTACAGAATACATGGCGCCAAGGCAACTCAGTTCTTAAGCCCAACGTTTAAAATACCATCCCTGTCTTGACTGATCTTTAGTAGGGGTAATTTGATGCAGGGCTAAATATAATATGTGTTGGGGCACTGTAACTTTTTTAATGTAATTGTACGTCAGATTTGACACCCTCTTGAGGAGCTTATTATTCAAGTAAAGTCAAGTAACGACCTAATGCCCACTTGAGAGCTTGTTTTGTACCATAAATACTGTTTAGTCCTCAAGACGTTTACTGTACAGAGACAGACAGTGCTTACTCCACAGACCCTGTTATAGTATACTACGTTACAAGATCGGTAAATGCCTTAGAACAGGCCAAAAGTTAGAACGAGACCCGAAGTGCCGAGTTTTGCTATTTTTGAGTCCTGTTTTAGTAAGACACTTAACAAGCGAGTCTCGTATATCATTTTTGCGCTATCAACTAATAATAATACTCAACTAAATAGAAAACAATGTTCTATATCTGTCCTAGGACGGTTATATTTATAACAAGCTTGTTATTTTGTTGTTGTTATACCAACCACCAAGAATACGAGAAGTTGCCCTTTTCGTCAAAAATAACGAACCCAAAAACAAGTAAAAATATATTGGTAGCGCAAAAATAATTTAAAGCAAAACTTTATTTATTTATACGTGAAATTTATCAGAATTAACGTTCTTGTCTACGTTGATGTCATTTTATAGTTTACGTTTAGTTTTCCTGAAGAACTTCCTCTAGAGGCGTTTTTTCCAGAGACAATTATTTTCGGCGCATTTTTCCTAGGGGATTTTTCCAGAGGGCGTTTTTTCCCAAATTCGTGTCTTTTATATTTCGTATTTGAAAATATTTTATATTAGAAAGTAAAGTAGTAGGTATTATTCGTTGACTTTTAATTTAATGTACGACATACCTACTACTTTTTACCTTGGTACTAATTAATTCTAATACGAGTAAAAATTTAGTTTTATAATTAACCATAAATTCACAATTAATAGCTTTCGTATAAGTATTAGAGGACATAAATGCCAAAGTATGCTGTTACCGCACAAACACGACTTTACGACATAACTGAGAACTATACCTAAAATACACGGCCCTAACTCCGTTATTATGGCGGTAACAAAAGGTTTGCCGGCTAAACTGCAGTGGATATGGGCAGGTTCTTTACGATCTTTGAGTTAGGGCTTCACTCCGGTAACGAGAGGTAAAAGATGTTCAAAAAATGGTGCGCCACCACATTTGGACTGGATCGGGCAACAAAATCAATACAGGTAGGCCTACTCTAAACGTAGAAGTAAGTAGGCCTAACTTTCTACTTCTGCCTTAGCACAACTTGAGGTAGCGATTGCACGGCTGAATTGAAGCTACCTTTCATTACATTCATTTACACCCATCTGGTTTCTTGTACATTAAAAACAAAACACCAATACAAACAAACACCAATTAAAACAATAGATAAACGAATAATAAACTCTATTGAAATAATCAAATATGTGAATAACAATTAACATGAAAATGTTTACTGGTTACAGTTAAAAATAATCGGCAAAAGGGGTTAGTTAGGTTAAATGGTGACGTTAAAACTACACACAAGTGATAAAAACGATAAAAATTGACATAGCTACATTCAAAACCGCATTAACTCTCAATTTGATACAAAAGAACTACGTTACATCAATAGGATTTATCAATATCACTCAAATACTCACGCAACGACAATAGTTACTTGACTTTGCAATGCAAAACAACATATCAACAATAAAATTTGACGATAAGGCTAAGAATTCACATTAAAACGGTAGTGTCTGTTTGACATCTTACACTTTGAACAACAAACGCGTAGCTTGACGAAACACTTCACTACAAATTTATGGGCTAACATATACCTTGAGTTTGTAGAAATCCAGAGGTTACATATTGAGGTCCAATTCTGGCCGCGTGTCGCACCTCAACGATGCCTTGCAAAGACAGACGACAGAAAACTGTTGGAAACCACATGATGTGGCCATAATCGAGCATAAGAGCGGCCTTACATCCCCATTCGGGTACAAATAAAGCATCTTTACGATAAGCAGGTTCGGTATGACGACTCGTGGCTCCATTACACTGGAAGTTTAGCACACGGTTAAGGTTTCCACTTAAGATCCCGCTACGACGGTACGGAAGATGCAAGCTTCCCAACATGGACACCCTGGCTAAACGTTACCGCTACTACGCACTGGCTCGGAGACGGCAACAAAGGAGTTTCACAACTTACAATTTCGACTTACGCGGCGCTCGGCTAAACGAATTCGGCGTTCAGGTCTGGACGTTCAGTGAACCTCCGCTCTAACGTCTCAGAAGCCAAAATAAATTGCGTAGCCGCTACTTAACTTGATCCTTGTTGCCACGGAACGAAATGATGAAACATGATTTTGCTTAAGCAGGGAATTCACAGATAGGTCACAGCCCACTGGCCGGCGTTAAGAACTCATTAAAACGCGATAAAAGCCGATGACATCGCACATGCAGAATGCGAGAGCAGAACGAAACTTGCCTTGTCAAACAAGTCTACAGAGAGTTAAATTTCGACGAATATAAAAACCTGCAAAAGTGTTAATATACGAGCTAGGCGGAAAGAAGGTTCGGGCAGAATAGAGGTATATTTACATCACTATACTTATGAATTTGAATTGCTAATATGAAATGCTAATATTTGGCTTAAAATACAGAAAGTACTAGCTTTGAGAAATTGTTCTAACGATGCTACAGATTTTAAATTGCATATGGTTTTTTAGCAAGAACCTCAGCAACACCGTAAAACCGAAAGAAACTTAATGACTTGTTTACTTGAAAAATCTAATCCTAAACGTAAAATGCGTCAGACCTTTTGAATACGTCGCACTACTATAAACCAAATACTCAAATATTCAACAAAAATAGATATGCAACCCAATTGACATTTCATACTTTTTATAGCATTACGTTGCATCGCTTTATAGACGAAAATGATCCACTAGCCATGTTACATTTTAGCTATTTGACGGCTTGGTTTTTAATTTGTGTGCTTAAAGTTATAGATAAACTTTAAGTGTTTATCTGGGGATCACTATCAATTTCTATAAACGTGTGTCTAGTTTCTGTCAGACCTCTTATTATATACGTATTTTTATTCAGACTTAGTGGGTGTTATTTTTAACTCAGCATTCACGGAATCAATCTTTTTATTGTACTTCAAAATGAATTATTTCAGTTAAATCAGATCTTAAGAACGCTAAGCTTGACGTAACAACTAATAAAAAAATAATAGCGAACGCTAAAACAGTATTTCATTAGTTTTAACGCAAACTATCTTGATTTACCTACTGTGCCCATTAAGTCTTAAATAATATTTAGTCCAAACCGATTTCTGGCTCGATAGCAGAGAAGTGCTACATTTTTGTGACTTTTGGCAATTAGTTTACCTTATTCAAATGTTTAAGGTTATTCAACCATCGCAATTTGCAAATTATCGCCCTCCGAGTTACGTGTGCTGCTAATCATATTACATAATTACACGATGTGGGTGTTTTTGTATCTTTAACCCCTACGCAAGTGACCCTTTTAAACACATCACACCGACTACGCTATTTGTTACGGCACGATAAAAAAGCTACTTTTACAATTGCAGCATAAACTTTTTGTGCCACGATTACAGAACGCGAAATAATGAAAATATTTAATTTCGTCGTTAGCAATTGTTACAACTCATTTTAAACTTACCAAATCAAAATAGAGCATTGAAATATGAGTAAATTTAATGTTTATTGCCCACACTCCACTTTATCAGTAATAATACAGAACGTTAAAGTAAAAAATGCTCCATAACTATTTTGATGATTAATTTTTAATGTACTTCTGTGCAATAAAATTAAGCACAAGTCTTATGACTATTCTTCGCAATCTTCTAGTTTATATAATTCGGGTCTATTTAATTCCCTAGCAGCAGTTTCAATACATGATAAAACACCATAATTTAAAAGTAACACCTTTATTAAAAGACCAAAACTAAGACCTTTAAAAAAACGCTATTAATAAATACAACAAAGCCGTGTGTGCTTCATTTTATTGCACAGAAGTGTACAATGTCTATTATTTTAGGTTTGATATTAGACTTTTAAGAGAAAGGAACTCTAATTTCTTTTGTACTGTTGTTTATAGACTAAATTTTTTACACAAAAACAGTAGAATTTTAGCTCTTATCTTTTTATATCTTCTTCACTTCCCAATTCCCCATTTAAGTTTTCTAGTTGTGCGATATTTTAAAATGAATACTAGAAATAAGAAGCCGGGTAGCGCAGTTGGGTAGCGCTAGGCTTGCTAGTAAGCAAGTCCTCAGTTCGAATCCCGCGGGGGCCGGAATTTTTCCGTAGCCTTGGCTATTGGAAGCGGGCTCGGTGAGACCATTCACAGTTGGGCACCAAATAAACTGTGCTCTACTCAGAACCACAGACCTAAGAGATAGAGTAACAAGGTCAACACATCAACATGACACACACTTCACACAATGGTTGCTGTGCAAGCACAAAAGGCGCGCTCCAACTTTGTATCTCGAATCCGGGGCAAGTTGAGCATTGTACCGTCAGATGCAAGCACATAAAGCACCAGCCTCTACACCGAAAGGTAAAACGAGGTTAACGATAATACATACATACATACATACTAGAAATAAATGTATTGCATTTATCTTCAGTAAATGGAAAAGCTTTACTGGTGCGGTAGGCAACCAATCATACAGCTATAAGCAGCTGTTCTATAATTACCTACTGCCAAAGACTATCTAATATAGTCTTTGCTACTGCAAAAATATAATTATATCTTTTTCTGTTACATTAGGCTATTAGCTATTATTCATCTTTAAAACTTTAAATTTGAATTAACCTCCTATAGGATATCACAAAACAGCTGTAAAATATAAATTATTTTAGCGAGGACTAACAAATTCAGATAATGCTTCCTTAACAGCTGCTATTTGCACAAAAATTTCCAGATTAAACATTATTGCAAACTTTCACGCGTTGGCGAGTTCCCACCATCGATTTTCGCGTGGGAGTTTCGCGTAGGAGTCGTGACGTCACAGCAGAGTACGGTCATAGGTTGTGAACATGTCGTCATATAGTCGTATTCACGGGATTCGTGTTGTAAAACCACGAAGTCTGCAAGAAGGCGTCGCAGGGTAAAACTACTATATAAATTGACGAATACAGGCCGGCATTGTAAACCTACACCTTTTCCATTCATTACAATAATTAAAGTTAATGAATGGCGTCGTTTATTTCTACATAGTGTTAAATTAGGTCGCCCTGTAATAATATATGAGGGGAGCAAATATCCTGCGCTGATAAAACTGACAAGAATCACAACACGGGCAGTGATAAGAATAATTTTATTTTTTTTTTAATTCGCAACCGCCGCAAATGATTGTTATGACCATTGTCGGCCACATGGAACGAAAAAATGCAAATCTGCCTTTTCCCTGTCGTTTCAAGTACAGTATCAAAGCATAAAAAATAAATTTTAGCGAAGGTGACAACGAGATCCTTGGATAGGCATCACATTTTACACTATTTTCCAGAAATCCATTAATAACATTATAGTCTAACCATTATGCATTTCAGAAAAAAAATTAATGGAAGCTAGAGAAATCATACACATATTCTCTGTAGCCTTATGACTGAAATTCTATAAATTCCCTAAAAGAATGTTGTCCTTAAATCGTCATCTTGAAAAATGAAGGTCCAAATGCAGTTTTTTTGGCGTTTTTCTTTGTACCGTTCATGTTACAAAAAACAGGTTCAGACAGCAATTGTTATGCATATAATTATCTACAATTTTTGTTGGACCAACCATGGAGGCACAAAATAGCCCAAACTTTTACCCCATGCAGAAAACGTCATGTAATAGTCGTCATTTTGGGTCTGGTATGCTTATTGCGATGTCAGTCCGAGTCAAGATGCATAAAAGAAGCGACTATGGTTGTTTTAGCTTTTGAAATCAGTGTTACTTTCACATTCACTGAGCAACATAAAGGGGGAAGCATCAATCGACAGATTTGTGACCATAAAAATATGGAAATTGTCTGCCAATGGTTGTTGGGACATACGAGCCCCTCGTAATAGTTCACCCTATGATAAATTTATAAGGCACTGTGAAGCAAATTATTAAAATACATGTAATTAAAGTTCAGTAAAATAGATTTCAAGTATAAATATGTCAGAACGTTTATTATGCGAGGTATTTAGATATAATTTAGTAAAATTCAATTCTAAGTGACTATCCAAAGCACTTTTAAATAGATAGTGTAAGCATTCAAAATATAGTATAATCACAAATTATTTTCATCTATTATGGCTATGGAATAGTTCCTAATTTATGAATGCAACTATAACTCCTTTAAAACTCAAATGTCAAGTTTGACATTTAAGTATAAATGTAGTTGCATTCATAAATTAGGAACTCTTCCATAGCCATACTAGATGAAAATAATTTTTCATCGTACTTCAAAGGAAAATAATTTTAATCATACTTTAGTTCGTCCTATACACGGCAATTTAAAAATTATAGCCGCCTTTTGCGGTAGGACTGCAGATATGAAAGAATTTCAGGTTGAGTGTCACCTAAATTGTTTATACTAGAGGACCTAGGTTGGAACGATAAAGAAGCTCACCTGCGATTAATTAATTAAAATTAATCGATGGTAGTAAAAAAAATCGCAGATCAACCCCCCTACAGTTTATACACCACGGCCGCTCTGAAAACTCTTTACTTACCGCGATGGCCGAGCTAACTCAAATTTCGGCGGCCTTGGGTCGTAGGTTTAAATCATCAGCTGTGTACCTTGGAATGTCTTCAAAATAAAGGGAAATGAAATGGGCGCCACAAATCAAAAGATTTCAAATAATAGAAAAAATAAACTACAAGTGACTAGCGTTTAATTAGTAATTAATCAATGGACTTGTAGAGTGGGTAGTAAATAAACCGAATAATTAAAATGCAATTAAAGTCAAGACAAGGTTGTGTACACTAACTGAAGGTTACGACACCCATAAAAATAAAAAAACCTCTTTCGGGTTATTCTAATAACTGTAACTTCAAATCAATCGTGGGATATGCATACCTCAGTCATTTGATAAAACCTTGATTTTGAAATTTAAAAAAACGTGAATGCACCTTTTACAAAGGGTCAATACACATCAAAATTGTAGATTTAAATATTAATCATGATAAAATATAATGATAACCAGTTACATATCAAATAAAAACATGTGCTAAATTAAGCTATATAGTTATGTAATGACAGTGAGCGTAAACACAAATTTTAACTGTGGATGGTTTTGAAATCCAAATTCCGAGTACTGAATGTAATTTAATAGAAAGTAATTGTAGACAGCCTGGCCAAATCAATTTGAAGGCCGGGGAAACCATCTGCTTTCCACACAGTAATTACCACCAAGGGCGACACTAACCTTGAGTTCCTAGCACCCACTAACTGTAGACGGCAAACTAGTCAAGGGTTGCTATACCAAATGGTCAGGAGCTCCTTGAATGGACCCGCAATCGAAGCAGAATAAACTTCCAGATTGCAGCAGTTAGGCTGGATATAAGCCGGAATCGAGAATCAAAGCGGACCGTCGGCCCAGCGTCCCAGATTAAATTGGTATTATATAAGAGCTAAAAGAAAACGTAATTACTATGGGAATAACAAAACAGAAAAGCGCCATCGTACCTGATCATAATCAGCCCTTGGAAACACAATGATCAGAAAAAAATTAATCGAGCGCACGTAATTTGACTTAAACAAACAAACCTCAACCGCGCCGGTGACGACGGGCTCAGGCGAAAACAGAAACTGCTCGGACGAAAAATTCGTTTCCAAATAAAAGCTCGCATTACAACGGCCTGTGAGAAGAGATAGCACGGGTCAAAAGTGCATCGCGCGAACGAAAGGAACTCGATCCAGGTACAAAATAAACTGCTTTGGAAAATTTAAGAATTCGAAATGCAAAGGATTTATAATTCAAATAAAAATATACAGGTTAGGCCTGAAATAAATTGGTAACTGGCGAAACAATTAAGCGAAGCCAAAAATTGTTTCAAGGTGTCATCTTTCGTTTAATTTTTAATAAGAGGAAAGACACACAAATTTAGTAATTTTCTTTTTATCACGTTGGCAGTCGATATTTTCACGTTAATAGCGTACATAAATCAAACAAGGAGAGACACTCACTGTCGGTTCCTTTGATGTCAAAATACAGATTTGAATGACCTTGAACGGCTCCTGTGGGGTACTTTCTGATAGTACCTACAGATGGCGCCACTACTTTACCACATCATGATTGCTAGCAGAGCCAGTAACTGGCTCTGATTGGTAATAGAGACCCTTGAATTAGGAGACTGGACATTTAGCGGAAGTAACTAGATTCCCCTAGTGAAATGTTGGCAGCGGTTTCCCCAAAATGGCGAATGTCTCAACTGTGTTTTGAGGATTTCAATCAATGTGAGTATCTGAGTGTTATATAACTAATTAAATGCTAATAATTTGTATTTGTACCAACTGTAAGTAATGTACCTCCCCAAGATTATGAAATTGAAATGTTGAAAACGATGTTGGAAGAGGGACAGAGAAAAGTGACTTTAGCAAAGGAAGAGTGTGAAAAGCAGTTGAAGTTGCAAACAAAATTGTACATAGAACTCAACAATCAAATATAAAGTTAAGGAGAAACAACAGAGTGTTAAATGACATAAACCAAACCTGGTTAGTGAGTCAAAATCGTTTGACGTTTGTGATGAAGAAAATGTCGCAAAAACTCTTGGTCACCGTGTTGATGATTTGGTCATCAACAAATTTTCAATCTGCAGCATTTATCAAGTGATAAAAATTTTGCACGAGTCCTTGCAAAGTGATCTTCCTACTTAGGACTCTCTCGAAGAATTTCAAAAAGGATTGTTGACCGATCAAAACTTTAATGTTGTTAAGGACTCGGCTGAAATAGACGCTAAAGGTCATAGAAGAGTTTAACAGCGTTTTAACTAAGAAAGAAGATCAAAAACAGTTTCTGTTAAAAGTAGTAAAGGACTACCGTAAGAAATATCCAGACAGTAGCAAAAAGAGGCTTTCATGCAACGTTTACATTTTATTGTTTGAAGTTGTTGTGAAGCTACGGATTCTTTGCATTGTTTCCCTTTTTAATACCAGTGTATTCCGTATCTTTCTGTATATTTTAATAAATTTATGAACATGTAATAATTTTTTCTTCCTCTAGGTCTTCAAGACAAGATCATTGGGGCACATCTAACGGTTATCCGATTGGTTTTAAATTTTACAGGGCTTTTATTTTTCTACTATGGAATGCATTGAAATAAAGACGGCTTTAAAATCAATGCTGAAAAATATTTTTTCTTCAACCACACGAATAAGACGCCATATTCTCGAATAATTTTGTATAAAAAGTAAGTCATTACGGGATGTTCACCAATTACCATGGCAATAGTACACTTTTCGATTCATTTGCACTAGTACAAAAACGGACGCAAGATAGAGTTTTACATTGTAAATTTTAAATTAAAAACAAACGCTTCGTCAATATTTGGCAGTCGCCGTCGTTGTTGTTTATTTTCCCCGTATAGTGACTGTTTATTTGCGCCATGAATATTCTACAATGTTGCCTACAATGTTCTAAATACTAAGTCATATTACCGAATTTATGAGTAGTTGGAGAAAAAATAGTATGTTTCATTCGCACAAAAAATGCGTTTTCGAGACGGGTACGACTCGCCAGAAATCATGTTGTTAGTACCTTCAGTTAATCATTTTAAAAACAAACTTGATGCCTATTAAAAGGATTCAGACTTCGAATTAATAATTATGTTGTCATATTTTTGTGCATAGAAACTGTACTGTTCATACACGGTTAAACAGCTTCTGCCGTGTATTAAAAAAAATAATTCAAGTTTTTCTGATTTTGTTCAATAAATATTGTAACACTGCCTTTTGCCTAGCCCTACACCTACTGAATTATTACGTTACAATGCCCTAGTTCGCTAGCTTATTCAATCGGTGAGCTATGAGGCTCTATTCACATCGTCAGTGCGGCTAATGCAAAACTAATATTGTTGGGGTCAGATCGTTGACATCTGAAATGTTGTACTTACAAATGTAAACACCAATGGTAATAAAAACCAAACAGTTTACAGGAATACATATAATCGGTAAACAAACATAGACACACAAAGAGAAATATACATGAAAACAAGTACACAAAGCAGTTATGCACTGCACCTAAGACAATGCCTTAACTAGATTCCAAACGTTCAGTAGCGCATGCAAAGTCAAAACTCACGAGCGCAATGCCTAAAATAATTCCGCACACACAAATAGTTCGAATGCGAAGTTGTCGATTCTTTTTAGGACGCGTCGTTATTTGCCGCCCCTGGACGCCAAATCAGCAAATGACGTAATGCAGTCCGGTAATTCCCCGTTATCTGGCAGCGACTCACTTGCTCATAATTGCGCAATGTTTCATTACAACAATTATTGACAATGCTGTAATTGTTGTTGAATCTCTTAGCGTGATTGCAAACAGAACTGACCTTGTTTCCTTTGTTCAACAAGTAGCCCGGCGACCGGTGGGTGCTGCGCTCGAAGCTGCTTCTACGAACGCCGTCAATTCGGACACCGCTGGCGTCTCCAATGTGTTGTTTTGCTTCTTAGCTTGCAACTCGCCTAGAGCTGCACGTACCCCGTGGTGGGCACACGTCAAACTTCACTTGGTCAATTTGGGAGCGAATCAATTAGTCCGCACTATTCGCCTATTAGGGCGCGAATCAGGGCGACATTCGCCCTTCGCAGGTTTGACAGCGAATGAATCCACTCGCGGGCTCCAGCGTTATTTCGAATACGCTGCTTGTTGTTTGTTTCACGAATTGCTTACTTTGCACATTCTCTGACGTGGCGTATTCGTATTTGGACACTTATAGCCTGCGGTCACTCACATAGCGATTCTTACTTATAATGCGATTCTACGTAACTAGAACATAACAACCCATACTGTCAAGCGTTATTACTAATTGAATATACATATAATAAAAAGGTATGAAATAGATAAATACAGGTGGCACGAATGGGCTCGTTTCAATATTTGTGAATTTTGGTTAGTTAAACTCCTTTTAATAAAATATTTTGCCGAAACAATAACATTTACTTGGTAAATAAACACAGATTTTGTAAAAAAAAGTTGCGATTTTTGTTAACTGTACAAAATGTAAATATTCATTTCACTCTTATACTTACTATTTTTGTTGAATATAAAAATTTGTTCAGTCATTACGAATTTTGTCTGTGTAGCTTTGCAAGCGTGATGTCTCAATTTATAAAAAAGATCATGTAAATCTACCAAAGGATGTCTGCCAAATTTCGACCATTTTATAAGATGTATATCAAAACTCACTTTTCCGTTTCATAATTTCGATATAAAAGTTATAAATATTTAAAAAACAAGAAATACTAATAAAGTGTGTTTTACGAGTTATTTCTTTTAAACATGTGAAATGTAAATTTGAAATTCACGCCATATTTGAGGGCACACCATTGGTGCGGCCATTTTAGGGAAAAGTTCGCCTCAACCAATCAGGCCAGCGACGGCCAATGGCCAGTCTCCCATTTCTAGGGTATCTAATTTGAATTTGACATAGACTTACAGTGCCACCAACATAAAACATCTTGTTTTTTCAATATTTTATTAAATCATGGTAGCTATGAAAAAATTCTACAAATTTGTCCGCCGTTTGCTCTACTCTTACTAAAGTATTATACAGGTACACTAATTGGTAATAAGGTCACTACATACATAAAGGTACCGCCATTCCATTCCACGATTTTGTTCCCCCAAATTAAAAAAGACAGAACATTGTAAGAAAGTGAGAGTGAGACACTAATGACAGGAACCCCAAAGTAAAAGAGACAAAAGATATATGTTTGCACAGTTGGCGGTACCTTTATGATTTAGTAACCTTAGTTGGTAAAACTTTGTTCTGCCATCTGATAGTCAAGCCTAGAAATACCTCCTAAGTCACTGTTCAAGGCACTCTAGACACGTTTAAACATTTGGCATGAGGCATGAGTGTGTCTACTTGTTTGATTTATGTACGCTGACGTTAACGTCAAATTTATCAGAGGTATAACCAACAACCAAAATGTTATGCTTGAAATTGTATAGTACGCCAATGAAATGTGATCCTAATCTAACCTAAAAATTAAATTTTGACAGTTTTACTAGTAGACACCAGATTTGCAGAAAATGGCAACCTATATTTTTGCAGTTTGGACAAAATACACGTTGCCATTCACTGTAGTGTCACTACAATAGATAATATCTATGATCACTACTCTCGAAATAGTGTGTTATGTATCCAGTACGCAAAATGGAGTTTAGGGGACGAATCGTTTTTAAAGACGAGGCGACGAGGGATGTGAGAACATTTTTCATTTTTATGATCTTAGGTCTAATTTGTGTTTTTTCCGTTTCTGAATCTAAAATCCCACTTCATTAGAAGCATTTTTAAACATGTGCCGGCACACAAGCATTTCTCGACAGCTTAACGCACGTGTCTTTTATCGATCCGTTTTTAGACGTGAATTTTGTTGCAACGCTCACTTTAAATCAAGGATTATTTTGCTAAAAAAGAGTCGTTGTGTGAGCAAAGATCAGAAGAAGCGAACGTGGAAAATTTTTACGCGGATGTACGCGTCCTCGCCTGTCTGGGTCGCGTGGATTTGGTTTTGACAGGATTCTTACGCTAGCTTCCCGGAAAGCAACAAGTGGTTTTCGAGCTATCCTTCCGCCCCGAAGTGAGCCTTCCGGCCTTCGCTGTGGCTGTTGCATGTACTAATGGCTAACGGTTGTTACTTTTGTGTGTGCGTATCGCTCGATTAAATCTTCCGATATTTGAAGTCCCGTCGGTTAGAGATCGCAATTATTGGTATTTTGAGTAAAGGTGACTTTTCCCGAATTTGTGTTTGAACTGCATGTGTTTGTTGGCAGTCGGCCCTGGGGGTTTGTTGAGTGTCGATGTCGTAAGTCGGGAGGTCCTGTTTTATAGCGAAGTGGGCAGCTTCGATCAACGCCGTTTGGCAGATTATTTCCATGGGGAATCTCTTTGGCGGCTTACTTGGCATAATTAAGTTCCATTTATCGCTTAGAATCCTTGCCACGTTGTCATGGACTTTGTATTATCCTCGTTGGGGATGTTAGTGACGCCCAGACCCCTTCCGTCGGCAGCTTCTCTGTGCTATTTCGCTATTTCTGGGAGCGTCTTCGTGCAGTTGCTTGGGAGTGGCTAGCTGCAGTTCCGTTGGACGCCGTATGCAGCCACCTGGACTCCTTATTAAGGTATATACCCGCTCTTATGTATTAGTTATAAAGTGCCATAGATTATAGTGTACGTAGAGTTTCATCGCAGTGTCGATGTCGGCCAGTTTGCGTAACGTTGCTGACAATGTAGAATTTACTGTTGAACTATTCTTACCATCAGATTTCATGTTTCTGCTTAACCTAATATTGTGGCGATTAAAGTATGCACTGTAGACGTAACCAGTAAAGAGAAATTCCACGCAGCTCGCTTCGGTACACAATCGTACTTATTCGCTTTCGACGGTGTTCGTGATTCGCTTTGTGAAGGTCTTGTATATTCAGGTACAAAATTTTAACCAATATCTCTCACTTTTTTTGTAACGCGTCCACGAACACATCGCATACTGTTCCACGAAGTTAACTACCTTAAAAAATACAAACATTTTTAGTAAAAATTACAAAGGATTTTTAAATTTTTATTGGGTTTAATAGAAAAAAATGAATACCGTTAGAACTTAAAAGCTGGGGCGGTCAAATTAATGTAATAGTAAATCTGCAAAAAAGCTCTGCATTTATTAAAGAAAATATGCGTTTAATATTTAATTTGCAACCAAGATAATCTTGCCTAGAAATATTTAAAAAAAACAGCAAAATATAAGTGTGCTTTGTTTGTAAAAGCCAATAATACCAAATTTACATTGAATAATCAGATTTATCAGTATGACACAAGAAAAAGCGAAGATGTATACATTCAAAATTATAATATTTAGCATCCACCATACATTATAAGAGAATACTTAAAACAGTATCTTACTTGTTCTTTTAACATTATGTATATAATTATTATTATACTTTATAAAGTTATCATTATATTTACAAATTTTACATAAATTTACAGAATATTCTCGTTATCAGATGAATCTCAAAAACAAAAATCACTATCACTAGTATCATTCGTAATTCGAATAATTAAAGAATCCGTAATAACATCCATAACGCGTTCATTTTTCCAATACTCCTCTTTCTTCTTTGCGTGTTCACACACTTTATTCCACGTTTCCCGAGTTATTTCAGCGAATTTTTTTGCGTCTTCTAATTAAAAGTAACGTTATTGGCCGCCACATAATTCTTTATTATGACCCAAATCATTTCAATCGGGTTTAGTTCAGGATGATAAGGCGGTAGCCCCAGTACAACGTGTCCGTGTTCCCCCATTATTTCGTCGATTTAATAACGCCAGTGCTGAGACTTTGCACCTTTAACTAATTGATACAACTGTACCTTTGTCATGTCTTGAGAACAAGCGATGCCTTTTTCTGTTAACCCGTCAATCATTAACTGCTTTTTAGTGTTTTGATTTGGAGCTGGATTTATTTGAACGTTGTGAGAAGGAGTATTGTCTATCACCAGCACTGAATTTTTTGGTAAATTGGGGATGAGCTTTTCCTTCAATCATTTCTCGTAATTTTCAAAGTTCAAATTCCATATTCTAACCACCTGCAAGTGCCCGTTGCCCTTTGGAAATGTTAAATACGCCGTCTTTACTCCTGTTCAACCAACCGTGATATTTGGTATGGCCACTGTATATATAAGTTTCGTCCATATAAATGATTCGCATGCTCTGCCTTCTATACATTTGCACCTTTTCTAAGTATTGTATTCGGAGACCCCTGATGTCTGTTTTTTTCTTGCAAAAGCTTGTGGTTATTTTCTGTAGCAAGCCATCAAGATCCCATTTTGCCCAACAATTTTCGTAGAGACGTTTCGCATCCAGAAAAAATAAAATCTTCTTTTAATTTTCCTAATTAATTTCAAAAAGCCTACCTTCATAAATGTTAAATGTACAAATCAAATCTCCAATCAATCTGGGCGTACGGAATGCAGCTGCGGGACATGACAAGTAATTCATACCTGAAGATATTAAAAAACAAAGTACTCCACACGGCTTGCAGAACTGTAAATGTTTGCTACGTTTATCTCACAATTCAGCAGGCCTTAATACTACGCAGAATCGTGAAAAGAAGAAGGAAAAAGTGGGACAATCACGTCAGCAGAGCACACAACGATAGATTAATAAAAATAACCAGGGATTTAAAGCCCACAGGAAAAAGAGATCCGGGTAGATCGAAGAAGAGGTGGGCGGAAAGCTGGTTGTCGTCATCAATGGACACACCATAGTGTAAGAAAGTATTATATAAAAAAAAGCGTGAAGAAAAACAGATGTAACACCTACTTTTTGTTGAGAGAAATTTGCAATAATTTGCATGTTAACAAAAGAAATTCTTTTAAAAAATGTTACCTTTAGTGGTATTTGTAAAGATTATTCAACAATATGGGTATAAGACTTTTACCGTGTTCGACAGCACACATTTTTAACGTTTTTCACTATTAATTCAATAATGGAGCTTCTAACAGAATTGTTATGAGATTTTAGAATGACGCCGATTTGAAAACTTCACTTTGACGTTTTGGCGAATTGTCAGTCAAAGACTACTCACAAAATTTAAATCATTGAAACAATCGGGCTCGCGTGAAAACACTGCCATATTAGGTGTTTTCAAAAAACAGTCGATTTTGATTGGCCGTTTCTGACAAATTGAACAATTTTCATTGGTTCGTTCATTATCGTGTTGAATAATCAGTAATAATACCACGAGACGGCTATGAATTATTAAAAATACTTTTGCTTTCTCACGAAACAGGTTGCTTAGAAATATCAAGAGCCGAAGGCGAGTGGTGTTTCTTCAAAGCAACCCGTTGAGTTTGTAAGCAAAAGTATTTGATAATTTTCAAAGTCGTCGAGTGAGTATTCGATTAGATTATACCATGAATACCAGTAAGAGAATTACACTAAAAATGTATTTAATGTGTATTTTAAAAAACTTGTTGGAAATGGCATGACATTGACAGCTGACAGCTCAAAATTGAAAACACCAAAACGATAACACCACGGTGTTTTCACTTATTAATACGTAGCCTGAATAGGGATTTTGTGCATTATGAATGGTATAATCTTTGGTAATACAGTAATAAAACGAAAAAGTTTTAATGTGTATGTGTTCGATATTTTTGGTGAAGTGCGCCATTTCAAACGATACAAACCATCAGCTTTAATAACTAGATTTGGCTGAACTAAATGTAAGCGGATTTAATTTAGTTTTAATTTGGGTACTCGTTTTAAAACACACAAACATGAAATTCTGTAATTAGGCAACACACAGTGCAGGAGCGAGGTGACTGTTAATAGTAAAATGTGTTTTATGGTATTCTGAATTGTGGACACCTGTTTACTAAACTCATTTAAACAAAAGACGAGGTTGAAACCATATATAGAATTAAATACAAGACTGAGACAGAGAGCTACAAATAATTTTGAAAAATATTTCTTTCAACTTATGAATAATTCTGTATAGGGTAAGCAAATTGAAAATGTAAAAAACATATGTACAATTGATTTATTGAGAACTTATAAACCCTAAAGAATGTAAAAATTTTACAGATAGAGATATAATAGATGATGTGAACGTAGGTACTAGTATATACAAAACAAACAATAATAAAATTAAATAAATCAATATATAGCGGATTTATTGTATTGGAACTGTAAAAGATATACATGTATAAATTTTACTACAACTTTTTGAAAAAGAAATATACTAAATTATTAGGAACAGATACTGATTCATTTATTGTATATGTACAAACCAAAGATGTGTATAAAGATGTATATAAAAACATATATTGGTTTGATACTTCAGATTATAAAATGGATTGAATACCTCAAAAAAAAGGTACCTGGACTATTCAACGATGAACTTTTAGGAATACCAATTAGAGAATTTGTTGGATTGAGATCTAAAATGTATTCATTCAGATACGATAAATATTGTGAAAAAACTAAATCATTAAAGAAATAGTAGATTATGTTATTAGGAGTAAAAGTGATACTTTATGTGGCGAAGCTGAAGTTTATTTAGCCGAACGTTAGTGAGGCAAATAATTCAGCTAAGCCACATAAAATCACTTTTACTCCGAATAACATATACTATTTTATCCGCAAACGTATTCAGGTAAATTTCAGGCGAGCACTGTACCCCTGCGCCAACCTCTGTTGTTCAGATAACGCGCAACTGTAATGATATATGAACATACTGAATCACCCGTGCTAATAGCACACGGCCACAGCAGCTGTCACACCATAACCCACGGCGACAGATGCTCCGATCCGCTGCTTAAAGGTTTATTTAAATTAAAACTTTTTCGTACTTTTTTGAAAATAAAAACCGGCCTACGAACTAATTCTAAAAATTAGCAAAATTTTAAGCCATCATACAATTTAATCGGTCCAGTATCTTCGGAGGAGATGGCGAACAAACATAGAAAGAAAGAAAGAGAGCAATCATTTTGTGTGCTTAGGCAGATAAAGTACGCAAAAGTCGCTATTTTGTCTGCTTAGGCAGATAAAGTGACACTTTTACCTTGTCAATAAAGACAAATAAGTTGTCACTTTTGTGACGTTTGCGGATAAAAGTAAGTATGTAAAGGTATCAAGAAACAAAATATTAAAAAAATGAGATTTGAAATGTACAAAGATTGCTTATTAAATAGAAAAGAAACACACGAACCAGTATATAACATTACATCAAAAGGATTACAATTATATACAGTTAAAACAAATAAAATAACCTTATCTCCATATCATGATGAGATATTTGATAGATGAAACAAACACGTTACCATATGGATATTATAAAATCTATATCAAATAAATCAAGTTGTCAACCTTACAGTTTACAATTCTGAATTAAAAAAAGTTATACCCCCCTATGTTAGGAAAGCAAAAAAAAATTAAAAATAATTTCAGCGATCTATTTGGAGTCGCTGGAATATGGTGTACACTTTTAAGGTGCACACTTCAAAATAAAATTCAAAAATAATTTTAGCGATTTTATTTGGAATCTCTAGGTATTGACCGTAATGATCAACTCAAGTCAATAATCAATTCAGGTATCGGGCGTTGTCACAAAAAAAGAGCCAACCTGCGATCTAGCTAAGATAAAAAAATCTAAAACCGCCAGAACGCAGATCGACTGATTTTTTGAGCTAACCACACTTACCGCGTGGGCCGAACTAGCTCTATTCGGCGCTTTTTAGGTCGTGGATTTGGAGCTCAGCGGTGCAACCTGCAAGCAGCTACAAAACGCAATAGGGCGCCAGGAATCAGAGTGATTCCGTAACAAATAAACCAACAACGGTTGACTAGAATTTAGTTTAACATAAAAAGGTTGGTTGAACCTCAAAATGGTATAAGTAGTAATTAGTTTATCAAATTATCTAAATTACTCAATAATGTCTCAAAGTTTCATGGAAGGTTTTGACACGCATAATTTTAAGAACCCCTTTGTGGCTTTTTTAAAACATTTAAACTCGTCGAATTAATCGAGAGATGTGCACATCGCTGTCAGTAAAAAAAAACCTTAATCCCAGGTCACCGATAACCCAAGCGTGAGTGCGCCTTTTACAATAAATTTGAACATGTAATGTTATGATAGTAATTAAGAATGTTAAGGATTGATTAACATATCAATAGCGCGCGTTTAAAATTTAAAAAATTAATCGTTTTGATTAATAATAAATGAGTGCACAATCTGCCAAACAAAAAATTAATACAATAATACAAAAATATTGACAGTTGACTTTAATTTTTTTTAGCCACCAGAAAAGATCAAAATTCTAAAAAAATTATATTATATCTTTCTAAGTGTTGATTTCTATGTATAACTGTGCAATCCCGGTTTCAATTTCTATAATTTTATTTTCAAATTCTTTTTTCTTTTGTAAACTCGTCTACGAAATAATTTTTAATTATTTTGTTGCACTTATTATAGAAATCAATTGAGATCCAAGTTGCTATATGTAAGATCAGATTGTCAGAAACATATTGATCACTTGAATCGTCTAGTATCAAAATCCGACAAATCCACATTTCATAGATATGGGACTAAGTATACCACCATGTTCCTAAGCAAAAACTCTATCAATGCCTAAAACTTCTGAGGTTCAAAATACGACGAATCCTAGTATAAAACATGCTTGAAAATCAGGGTTAGTTTCAAATTCCGAGAAATCCATTTCTATGTTAGTATCAAAATCCGACAGACCCGTACAACCAATCAGTGAATGTTAAAAGTGTCACGTGACACTCTCTTTCAGCACCGTGTGTTTATGCAAAGTAATGCCCCACATACCGGATTTGATTAATTAGCTAGTAGTTTAAGAATTTTTTTAAGTTAAGATAATTTTGTTTTGCGTTCTCAATAAACTTTAGAATTTCTAAAAGTCCTGTTTTCATATAGAATTTAGCTATAAACAACTAACTTGCAAAACCCGACAAATCACAATATTAGTTTCAAAACCCACAATTACAATATTTAAACGTGAATATCCTAGTCTGATCTATAGGCAAAGGAGCCAAAGTGTTGGGAATGCAATATTGTAATAGCCTCTCACTTAAATAAATAATATAAGGTTTTAAATATAATATAAACTTATGGCAAGGGAAGATACACTTTATAAAATTGTATTAGATTGAATTACGAACCTGAGTGTCAAACTCAAGGCAAATTAAAAGAGTGTAATAATAATTACCACTAATAAATGGTTTATTGCTCATATCCTTATTTCATCTATTTGCAATAAATTCGGGCATAGCTCCGGTGAGCATGAAACAAAACTTAACTCAGGGTGTCGGTTCATAACATTAAGAAAAAACTTTGTATGACAAATAACTGGTTGTATGCCAATTTAACTCGGGTATTAGAGCAAATGCACATTTTCCACATGACGTTTAAATAATCTCTAAATTTGAATCAGTAAACAAGATGATCTGTCAGTGCAAACTAGCGTAAAATTGAATTTAAAAACACCGAAATGGCAAGGAAGCATCAGGTAAATACGATTAATACGTGACGTAGCAACTGCTAAGCTCGTTTTGTTTCTAGTGTGACATCGAAACCCACGAGCGATCGTTTTTTGTTTCTGCATGCGGCCAATACTGAAAAAATGCCGCGTCATCTTGCAGCCTCAAAGAACGCTATCTAAATTTCTCAAAAACGGAGAGACCTGGACAACTGGAACCTGGTGCTACACCTCGTAGACAGTCTGAACTTAATGAGATCCAAAAATAATAAACCTACTCCAACGCTTCCCTGTGAAATTACCTTGAAAAGGGCTGCATCGTAGCTGGGATACGTTTTCTAGGAACGCTTCGTCGATGGTTGTTTCCTGCTCCGAAACTCGGTATACAGGCACTCAGAGGAACGACTCTACAAGTTTGACATAAAATTCTTGCTAGCCGATGCTGCTCCCCTTATGGGAATGAGCCCTCGAAGTTACTCGCACTTGGTCGAATCTTGCTGCTGGCTAAACTGCTACTCTCAGACCTAGTAACACTTGGTAAACTATACCCAAAGATGCCCTGCACATTGGAGAATAACTTTACACACAACTGTATTAAAAAAGACTTTATTTAGAATTTTAAGCAATAAAATGTGGAGCTCAATCTGCCCCCAACACAAATTTTACAAGTTTGTTTGGTAATTATTAACAAAAACTGTCACGTCACTTAGCAACTAGATTTTCAATTTTTATAAAAGAAATTAGGATTGATAACATGTTTGACCTTATGAACTACAGTTTTGATGTCATATCTTTGCCTAACTACTAAAATTGTCTTTTTCTTGGAATAAACGTCACTACACTTTGCTCTGCTTTAAATCACTTTTGTTTATAATGCAGTGATACACTTGGAGTTCCTATAGCATCTCACCAATTGTCTTTCGATCGGTTGCTTTCCATTTTGCCATTGCTCTTTGCAATAATTATTTTTCTCGCACTGTTTCGTTTACCTTTCAGCTAGGTTGCCGTTTGCTGGTTTACACTTTTAATACATAACGCTCATATTCTTTCTGTACTTAACAAATCATTCTGTATCGTTTATTCACATTATGTATGACGTAACTAAGCTCAAATCCGTCAGTTACAAATTAAATTACATTTGCCGTTCCGAAAATTTATCATATCTGAAACTTTACACGTAACCCTTCTGAAACCTGCTTTATTTCATGCTAACTTTTATCCCTCGAATTATTAGTTATTGCTGCTTACATCAAGTGCATTTATTAATGTAAAGTACTGATTATCTTGCAATAAATAAAATATTTAATCCTGTGCTCATTTTTTATTCGTTTAGTTAATTAGGCAATCAGAATTGCTATGGGCAATGAACCATTACAATATATGCTTCATATATTACGCCTGGGAACCAATTTTGTTGGAATGAATAGTCCAATACGCATCATAAACGTTTTTCGCGTTTTACGTCAAACAGAGCAGTGTATTTATCGGCTTTTGATACTAGACGATTCACTTATAATCTTATCATATGGACCATTATTACTTCCTTTTACGATAAAGGAAGTATTGGATTCACCCCAAAATTTACGAAATTGAGTTTTCAACAGATCTTTTCGAGTCCCCTGAACCCAAAAAACATGTTTTTGTTCATTGGTCTGTCTGTCTGTCTGTCTGTGTGTGTGTCTGTCTGTCTGTGAACAGAATATCTCAAAACCGAAAAGAGGTATGACGATGAAACTTCATATATAAGTTTTGTGTACTATGTAGATAAGACAACAAGCTTTTGAAGAAAATCGCATAACCGGAAGTAGGTGTTTGCTCTTGTAATTTTTCAGTTTTTTTTTTACATTTTAATTACATTTTTTAATGTGTATTGATGTGAGAGAGATGATTTTCCAGTTGAATACTTCTAAAATGGGTTTCTTTTGTTTTTATTTTCTATTTTTTTATTAACTCCTATTTTAAATAAAACACCCGGGCACTTTAAATTGATTATAGATAAAAACACTACATATTTTAATGCAACTAAACTCGGTGAAAGTGGTGGTAGGGAATTTAGAAAATGGAAACAAAATGATTACTCAAAGAAACTATGTAGTAATTGAATATTTTAGTAACGAACTGAGGTGTCAACTGACACCTCAATTATTTATGAAATTAAAGGAAAAAATCTGATGTGATACACTCACACAACTTCCTTTTACAGTGATAATTTTTAAGCATGTCAAAATTTTTAAAAAATTACAAATTCTACAAAAACGATACAAAATACAGCGTTAGTTGAAGAGACAAATTTTCAGTAGAAATATAACAAGTGCTTGAAAAATTTCCGGAAATATTTGGAAATATGTTCTTCAGCTATTTTTTCAATAAGAGCATGAGTGCATGCCAACTGAAAAAATCCCGACTCCGAAGGAGGAGGGATTTTTTCTTGGAGGCATGCACGAATGCTTTTGTTGAAAAAAAAATAGCTGCATAACATATTTCCAAATATTTCCATAGGGAAATTTGTTGAGCACGCGTTATATTTTGATAGAGAATATCACGAATGAAAAAACACAGTAGCAACAATCAGTATCGGCCTACTGACTTTGTTCAGAGCTTCATTGTTTCTAAATACTTTGATGACAGTGACAGAAGTGGAAATTTCCCGGTAAATTTCCGATTATCAATTTTCGCCGTTACCATGGTAACTTTCCAACTAAATTTGCATAAGGGATATTCTCTCTAGAATTTTAAGCTGAATTAAAAAATGTAATAATATACCGGGTGTTCTATTTAAATTAGAAGTTAATAAAAAAAATAGAAAATAAAAACAAAAGAAACCCATTTTAGAAGTATTCAACTGGAAAATCACCTATCTCACATCAATACACATTAAAAAATTTAATAAAAATGTAAACTTTTAAAAAATCGTTAGAGCCGTTTTTGAAAAAATCAAAAAACTGAAAAATCACAAGAGTAAACACCTACTTCCGGTTACGAAATTTTCCTCAAAAGCTTGCTGTCTCAACTAGATAGTACACAAAACTTATACCGGGTGTCCATTCTCAAAGTCGAACATAGACATTTAACATTAGTGTAATCACTCGTTCTTGATTGAAATAATTCATTTTTTGTAGATAATTTTGACAGACATTGACAGAAAATACCTGTTTTACGCCAACTAATTACCAATTTTTTTGACAAATGCTATCGAACTTAAAAAGCAAGGCATTGCATATTTAAAAATTCCCAAGTTTTAAATTAGTATTTTAAAATAACAATCGCATCTTGAGTATTATTATTGTTATCATTTGATGCGTAATAATTTTATCTTTCCATTGATGCCATTACCTTCCCTGTAAGTTGAATTGGCGAGCAGGAATCGGCAAAAACGTTCAATACAATGTTAATTGCCTATGTTCGACTTTGAGAACGGACACCCGGTATATGAAGTTTCAACGCCATACCTCTTTTCGTTTTTGAGATATTCTGTTCACAGGCAGACACACAGATAGACACACAGACAGACACACAGACAGACCAATGAACAAAAACATGTTTTCTGGGTTCAGGGGACTCGAAAACGTGAAGATCTGTTGAATACTCAATTTCGTAAATTTTGGGGTGAATCCAATACTTCCTTTATCGTAAAAGGAAGGAAATATAAATCATTACCATTGTTACGACAGAAAAATAAAATGTGCTGTAGTTGAACGAGTCATAAAAACTATAAAAGAAAATAATAAAAAGGCGAAAAAAAATTATTACAATCTTTCAAAAAGAAAGTATGTACTCGAATTGGTAGTTGAAGAATACAATCATTCATATCACACAACTCAGGGCCGGCGGTTGACGTGGGTAGTATGGGTAGTACTACCCACTCGAAAATATCCGTGTGGGTAATTACCCACTCGAAACTTTCGAACAAAACCAAGTTTTTCAAGTCTTTAGAAAATTTTGCAACTGGTAAAACGAAAGATGCGGACGAAATTGTGGAATTCTATAGAGAAGATTTTGACAAATCGCGACTAACAAATGATAGAGATTTTTTTTATGAGTATCATGAAGCTTGAAGGGGAAGAAGCAACTGATTTGAACACTATGGTAAAGTTTCTCAGGGAAAATGAACATTATATGAAAATCGTTCCCGAGTTCGTACGTTTTCTGAGACTAATAATAACAGTACCGGGATCTTCTTGTTCTAATGAAAGAAGTTTTTCAGATTTGCGTCGAATAAAAAATTATTTAAGATCGACTATGTCACAGAATCGGCTAAACTACGTTGCTATTTTGCATTTCTACCCGGATTCAGTTGATATGCTCGATTTAGAAACTTTAATGGATGAATTTATTGTTCGTAATAGAAAACGAACGTCTTTTTCGCCCTACGAAAATGATTTATTTGTACCTTTAAACGAAAACAAATAAATTGAACTTTGTGACATCTCAAAGTATATTTTTATCAATTTTTGATCGTAGCCCTATATCCCTCATCCCTTCATATGAGTGTATTGTGAAAAATCACTTGGAACTCACCCCCCCCCCCCTCCCCCCACCTTACTACCCACTCGAGCTAAAAGTGTGACGCCGGCACTGACACAACTATTAAAATAAAACCTATCGAGGTTAAGAAAGAAAATGAAAAAATAATTTTTGAAACAGTATAATATAGAATCTAAAAAATTCAAAAGACTAAATATAAAGTTGGTGATGTAGTACGAGTAAGTAAGATAAAAGCAATATTTGAAAAATCAAGTACTATAAATTGGAGTACAAAATTATTTGAAATTGATCAAGTTTTTAAAGATAAACCAAACTATAATATTCTAAAACACTTGAGCAGACAAGAAGTTAAAGGAAGATTCTATGAACAAGAATTGATGAAAACTAAATATCCAAATCATTATCTAGTCCAGAAAATTTTGAGAAAAAAAGAAAACAAGGTTTATATTAAATGGATGGGATTCGATAGTAGTCATAACCAATGGGTAAATCAAAAAGATGTATCTTTATAAACATTTTATTAAATTTCAGAGGGTGGGCACACCCGTGCTCTGGAAATGGCTATCTATCTATAATATAATTTTCCTTAATGTGTGTTTGTCTGTGTGTCTGTGGCTGTGGCTTCACAGATGTTTATATTTGTTTAGGTTTTGTTTTTCTTATCTTAGCGCTCGGAACGGAGCTTGACCTTTCGCGTATCCTATTTCACGTGCGCGCCGATTCAAGACTCGCAGCGCGTAGAGCGCGGTTTGCTTGTATTTTCTTAAATTTTATTATACAGACATCAATAAAAAAACCAATTAGGGCAGGCTGTGATATGTGTTATACGTTTGGCAGTACTGAAGTGTGTTGTCAGTCTATGTCAAATTCGAGATTTGCAGGTTAAGTTTTACGTCAGTCTGTGTCAAACAACAAACAAAACCTAACCTACTAATCTCGAATTTGACGTAGACTGACAATACACTTCAGTACTGCCAAACGTATAACACATATCACAGCCTGCCGTAATTGGTTTTTTTATTGATCTGTCTGTATTAGAGGTGGGACCTATCTTGGGTCGCAATTAAACTACAGAATTTTCAAGAGGTGAACAAATGGTTTACCTTATCAAATAAATCAAAATTATAAGAAAAAATAATTGATTTTCAGTGGGGGGTAGTTGACCCCCAACAATATAAATAAAAAATTTAAGAAATAGGCTGATTTTCAAGGACGCCCCATCTGAGGGCTCCCTTTAAATATTACATCACATCCTAAAAGATGCACTGCAATTTAATCAAGGGGGTGACAGTCCCCACCCCCCTCACTTTTCAATTGCTTATACATTGTGTTCAAATGTATACAATGCAAATTATATAAATATGTGTTGATTACATATTTGAAAGCGATTACATTGGATCCATTTGGAGCAGATAGAAATAATTTTAAAAATTAATCAATTCTTCATTGGGTGGTCTGGAACACCCCAATGAAAATAATAATAAAATTAATCATATTACACGGGGGGGCAGAAAGCCGCGTTGAAAAATCATACAAAAATACCAAAATTTAGCATAAGACAGCAATTCCAAATGGAGTCGCTGTGTTTTCACTCAAAAATACTAATAATTTGTTCATATTTAATTTTTATTATTAGATTGTGATTTGACTTGACTTTCAGTGGGGCACAGTTTGTCCCCCAATGATTTTTGTAGTCCAACCACTTTATAGTTTACAGTTTTATCACAAGGTGTAATTAATAAATAATATTTTGTTTTTTCAATTTTTTTAAACTCATCTGTTACTACTTCAGAACGAACAGAGGACGAAGATATATTGTTATATTTTAAGAGAATCAAATCAATAATTAAAAATGAATTTTCAAAAATAATTGTTATAAATTTATTTGTTAAGGTTATTTTTCATTTAAAAAAATAGATAAATTCAGATTAAAAGAGAGCTGAATGCTAATGATTCATATAAATTTGCTTATTAAACCACCTTGATAGCGTTCTGTAGCATTCCTAAATGTACTAAGACCGTTCCTTAATGTACTTGAAGTGTTACTTTTCATATTTAAATGAGCTAAAAATAACTGTTTTCTTTTGCACTTGAAAATCCTGATGAATGCAGTTTGACGACATCTATGAAATAAACTTGCAATAAAAATATTTTTAGACAAAAAAATTTTTGTTATAATTAAGATTTACAAAACAAATTGATATTTTTCATCGAAAACATACCATTTATCATAGTGATGAAACCGCTGAGTCGAAGGCAAAATCAGTTAATTTTTTTATCATTTTGACTTTTGTTTTCAAATATCTATACAGGACAAATAACAAATTGCGGCATGAGCCTACTGAAGGTCTTTTCTTTTTATAAATTAAGAACATACAGAAAAAGCCGGGGTTGGTGGCTCAGTGGTAAGCATCCCGACTACTGATCTAAGGGTCACGAGTTCGATTCCCGGTCCTGGTGAGGTTTTCAAAAATAAAAAAATGCAGATGAAAGCCTCTACAGAATGCCATCGTTCGGAAGTGATGTAAAGCCGTGGGTCCCATGTTACTACAATGTGTAGCATGTAAAAGATCCCTTGCTAGGGTTGGAAGTCCTTAGTCTCGGCAAAAATTCTAAGTAGGACTTTGACCATATGACCAAAGCAGTCGGTGTCTAAGGTACCTGGTACTCTGCATGCCTAGACCTTGTCCATTAACAAACAAACAAACAACATACAGAAAACAAAAGCGGGTGCTGTGACAGGTTGGAAGAGTTAATCTAGAGCCTAAGGTAAAGAGGCACAATCATTTTTGAAAACATTGTACTGCCAAGGAGGGAGAAATAAAAAATAAGACATTCTATTATATTTTTATTGAATAAGAAATTCTATTACATTATTTTATACCTCATTTGGCTGGTCTTCTTCTGACGAACTGTAACAATAAAAAATCTGTTGGAATATGTGTAAATTTACTTTACTAAGTTTAGAGTTGTGTGCGGATTAATAGTGGCCTATTGTTTATGTTGATATTAGAGATTTGTATGCAAAAAAGTCAATAGCAATTTGTATTTTGAATATTGTAAACTTATATTAGTTTGGATAATAAAATATACACAGTGAAATCTCTCATAATGGACCCCTCTATTAAGCGAACAGTTTTCTTGGTACCATCGGCAACCAATGTCGTTTAAATGCAAGAGCATCTCCATTAAGCAGACTCTCTGTTAACAGGACGTGGACAGAAAAATTCTGGAAATGTTTAAATATTTCCCTCTTCTAAGCGAACATGTTACAAATTATTATGTGCTTAAATGCTAGGGAGTTAGGGGAATTACATGTTTTCATGTGTGGTATAGGGCGCGTAATAAATTGTGTGTTCAGATGCTAGTTAGGGAACTACGGGCATTACCTCTTTTCATATGCGCCCTATGTTTTCCAACCTTAATCCTCAGTTATGTATAGTGATGAGCACTATCGAATATTTTCTACTATCCAATACTTACTAAATGACTAGTACCAACTATCGAATGAATTTATTCGAATATTTTTATTCGTTTTCCCTATATGCACAATTTGCCTAAGAATATTAAATGAATGCTCCTAACTATTGAATGCATTTATTCGAATATCATATTCGCTTTAGAATTCAAAATACCTTTAATGGTGTATAACAACAAATAATAAGATAATAATTGATAATACTTGTTGCGATATGTGAAACTGCAGATCCACTGTCTAATTTGCTTTAGAGTTCCTGTATAATAGGTTAGTGCAAAGGATTTCTAATTTGCTTTAGCGGTGCGCTGCATGTGTTTTAGAATAGACAATGGGGCATTTACAAGTGGCCGATTCATGTAACATTTTGGAATTTCGTTTTGGCAATCAAATAACCTCTAGTTTACTGCAAAAGTGCTGTACATCGTAATTCGATAGGTATCAACCGGCAAAAACCGAATGAATTCCGTTCGACTTTGTGCTACCACGCCACCTATCGCCTTACCAGTTCGCTCATTTGTCATTTCGATTGTTTCTCGATAGCGCAAATGACGAACGAATAAAACTATTCATTCGTTTTACCTATCGAATAATTCGAATAATCAGTGACTATCGAACTATCCGATAGTTTTCATTCATTCGTTCCCATCACTAGTTATGTATCTGAATTTCGGAAGTGAAAGAAGTGTTCTGCGAAAACGATTTTATTTATTTATAGCAGTGCTCTTTGTTTATAGCTGCATTTGATTAAAAGCAGGTAGGTTTTCTTCATTACAGACTGCAATTGATATATATGTACTAAGGCTTCTTTTTTACAGTATGTTATATAACCCTTTTTCGAACGGTTATTACAATTAGTAAATTGGATATCTACCCTATTGCTTAGTTAACAGAAGTAGTATCGAGAATAATGTATTAAACACTTACCTTGTTGCTTTTGAATTACTTTCAAAATTGACATATCTCACTTATGAAAATATATGATTGAAATTATGTCACTTGACTATTATTTAAAATTACCTGGGCTAGTCAGTTTATTGAGCAAATAAGAATCTATCTTCCTCAGCTGAATGAGTAAAGGTTATAAGTTATAATAATGAATCTCTTTATAATTGAATACTAAATTACAAAATTATTATTGTATCGACTTCTTTGTCAATCACACTCCTTAGTACTTTTAATAGAACCTTCTTTTAAGTTAGATTGTATTATTATGCTTGGTTTGACATTACAATCAATCAAAACTAAATGTTGTCAAATTATTTAATCAAATTACTTTTTCCAAATTGAGGTTAAAATTAATTACAGATACCTAGACCAAAATGATATAATTTCTACTTATAATGGCCGAAAACGTCGAGTACCCGAATCGAAGCAAATTTAGAAAACTTAATATTCTAAATTGCGCTCTAAACCTAAATTACAATGCTTTCCACTAATTTTGTCGTACCAAGCTTGTTAATAAAAATACACTAACCTTCACGAAGACTCATTTGTACCTTGAGTGAATTTTCTATCAGCTCCTAACTGATTGGTAGTCGTCAAAACACCTCCCTTGAGTTGTTGAAGACCCAAAATAGCTCGTTGTAGCTCTCGTACCTCTTAATACCTTGATAAACGGTAGTACAGCATGCCACAATCACTCTCACTTTCACTTACTGATGGATTAAGTACCAATTACCACTTCCAATGGTTTCAAACAATCTTGAAATTATAATATGAATAATAATTGTGACCTTTGGTCAAATTTGATCGTGAAGAAGGCTATCCTGCTATCACGTACCAAATATACAATATTACTCTCACAATTAAAGGAAAGTTAGCCCTTTAACGTGACTTATTAAACGTAGATTATTCAAAATTAAAGAAGTTTTTTCACTTGCAGTAAACAACCCCCTGGTTGCCTATTGCTACTACCACCAGTAATCTCTCACCAACTGTTATCACATGATACCCTTTAGATATCTGAATATTAATATTGAATTAATTAAGCATCCACACAGCATGCTACATTACAAGTAGTGTCATAATGGAAATCAAACGTAGCACTGTATGTATTTAAAAATATATGTATTCTTTGTCGTTCTATATTGAAATAAAGATTCAACAAAAAAAAAAGAGAAAATTAAAGCATTTCTGTTGAGAGGACACCTCCATTAAGCGGACAAAAATCGTGGCACCACGGTGTCAGTTTATGAGAGATTTCACTGTATATACAAAGTGAGTCGGGAGGAACAGACCAAACTCCAGAAGTGTGTTATACACGTAAAAATAATGTAAAAAAACTCAAATGTTATTATCAGATATTTATTTGTTTTCAACATATAGCATTACAAAAAACACTCTTTTTAATGGAGAACTTAACTGAGTTTTTGTAAAAAAATCGATATTTTTATTAACTTAAGATGTGATCATTTCTAGGGATGCACCGATACCGATACTCGGTATCGGCATATCGGCCATATCGGCCGAATTAGGGATATATCGGTATCGGTCATATCGGCCTTCCTTTTTGCCGATATATCGGCAAAAGTGAATTTCCTTTCAATATTTAATATTTTAATATGTAGATATTATAAGAAATGAACAATAAAATGTAAATAATCATTGTGGAGTATAAAATATAACTACTATCTAATATTGAAAATTAATTTTTTGTAAATTATTATGTAAAAACATTAGGCTCTCCATCCAGTGTGTTGTACCATGCAGCGAAATATCTTCCAGCTTCTGGAATGCACTGCATCAGCAAAAAAGAAAAAGGTAAAGGTTCAGGGTCATTTAAATTCCCCAAGCTGGGGGCCCCTTGCGTCCCTCTTCAGCCAATAACGGGAATATTTTAGAATGGGTGGAGAATGCAAGAGAGGCCAGGAAAGGTGGAGAAGTACTGCCCCGACATTCGCTTCAGAGAAGTTACTCTGTTGACTCAAGAAAACCACCTAAAAACTGAATCAAAGAAGGCGGCCAAGAAAATCGAACCCACGACCTCTCGAATAGTAAGCAGATGTGGTAACCACTAGTCCACAGAGCTCGGTCCATCAGCAAAAACATTCGATCAGGTGACGCCATTTCAAGGTCTTGCATCATCAGAAATTGTTAACAATACTAACTAATAGGTAAAAAAAATGACTGTTAAATTGCGTTATTAAAACGAAATGACAAGAAGACACCTCCATAAGCAAACCTAAGCTAGAGTTCGTATTTAGGGGATTACCCCGCCCGAATCAAGCAAGCAGCGGCGCACACGTGCTTGCATGTAGTCAAAAAGTAGTGGAGAGAGCAGTGAGAATATATCGGCCGATATATCGGCGTATCGGCCTCGATTATACCGGTATCGGCCGATATATCGGTATCGGCCAAAAAACCCGTATCGGTGCATCCCTAATCATTTCCAAACAATAGAGAAATGTACCATTTATTATTTACAAAGGCTAAAATGAAAATGCGTAAAGATTTTTTGTGACGCTGTAACTTGAAAACAAATGAAAATCAGATGACATTTGAGTTTTTTTACATTATTTTCATGTGTATAATACACTCCTGGAGTTTGGTCCGTTCCTAGCGACTCACCCTGTATATATAATATGTTTTTCTTCAAACATCAGTAAAATGTTACATTATACTGCTGGATTGATGATGCTAAACTGTCACTTCATTACCATGGCATCTAAACATTTTATCTGCCGCTCGTCAGCGGCGGATAAAGTTATTATCTGTCGCTGACGAGCGGCGCATAAAGTAAATTAGCTAAATACACAATTCGATGAATTTTGGAAGTTAAATCCGGTCATTGCTTTAGTGACAGCTCAACTTTATGCATTTACAGCAACTTTTGGAAGGGTTGCATTAATCACTTCACCAGACTTCTTGATGGATCTGGTGCATTTACCTCAGGAGTCACAACATTGGTATTTGGGCACAAAATTTTCATAGCCACGTCTTGCTTGTGAGTCAGAGATTCCTCTATATATATATAAATATAAATATAAATATAAATAGATTTATTTCCAACGGGAAGTAAATTCCCAATTACAGGAAACATAAATATCTTAAATTAAAAACTGACTTAGTGTCGCCAAGACTTAAATGAAATAAAACATAATAACTATCTCCTAAACTAAACAATGACATACCACCACCACAACAGTTGAAGAGTATAATAATAAAATGAAATTCACCGCCTAAATCCACATACAATAATTTAAAAAAAAAAATTTCTCCGAGTACAAAATTACTTCAGTCGGAAATTGCAGCACGAAACTGAACACTTGTGAGCGAAAATATATCAATATTTACATCTAATTTACAGAATGCATTTGACATTGCTAGAATAGGCGATTTGAAATGCACGTTAGTTCTAGAAAGCGGGTATGCAAATGAAAATTGAGATCGGGTCCTTAAATCAGGCAGTCGGAATTGTAATTGTGATAAAAGTGTAGGGGCGTCAACATGATAATTAATTAAATTAAATAGAAAAATTAACAAATGTAATGTTCTACGATTTGATAGTTCAGTGAAATTAAAATGAAGGCACAGAGAATTATAATCAGTGATGACGTCATCAACACCGGACCTATAAAGACAATACTTTAAAAACTTTTACTGTATTCTTTCGATTCTAATTGTGTAATAAATATAGCATGGATTCCAAATTATGTCAGCATATTCCAATTTAGTACGTACAAGTGAGTTGAAAAGAGTTATTAACGTGTCAATACAATTAAATGAATGTGAATTACGAATTAAAAAGCCTAATTGTTTGGATGCAGAATTTAATAAAATTTCAATGTGTTGATTAAATTTTAAGGATGGATCGAAGGTTACGCCAAGGCCATGAAAACTTGTAACACGCTCTAAATTAACATTATTCATGGTGTACTGAAACAAAATCAAATTTGATTTACGAGAGTAGGTCATATATTGGCATTTATTTATATTAAAACGTAACTGATTAGATATCGACCATTCCCAGATTTTATTAAGATCATCTTGCAGTCGTTCGCAATCAGAAATGTCATTAATAGTATAAAATAGTTTTAAATCATCTGCATAGAGTAATGTAGAGGCGTAGTTAACAACATGAGTTATGTAGTTTATAAATATAATAAACAATAACGGTCCCAGAATGCTTCCCTGGGGGACTCCAGAGTATGCAGTAAATTCGTAAGATAAATAACCGTTAAGATAAACTTGTTGTTTTCTATCCGCTAAATAAGAATCAAGTAGTTTAATTAAGTTTATAGAAAAACCAAAAATGTCAAGTTTGGATAGGAGAATCGAATGATTAACAGAATCGAATGCCTTAGCAAAGTCGGTATAAATGACGTCAACCTGTATTCCGTTGTTAAGTGCATCTGAAATAAACTGAGTAAAAATTGCCAAATTAGTGACCGTCGAACGTTTGTTTATGAAACCATGTTGGTCTATGGATACTAATGGAGAAATTTGTTGTCGAATACTATTATTTAGTAGGGATTCGAAAATTTTACCGAAAACGCAAAGAAGAGATATGGGTCGGTAATTTGTAACGTTTGACTTAGAGCCTTTTTTAATAATAGGAATTACTTTGGAGTATTTCCATTTATTTGGAAAAAAAGTATTAGTTATACACAGATTGAAAATAAAGCATAAAGGAGTCGCCAGAATATCGGCACATCCTTTAACGATGTAAGTGGGAATTTTATCGGGCCCTAAAGAGCGAGTATTTTTTAGCTTTTTAATAACGCCAAGAACCTCCGGAGTTGTAAAATTAGAGACACTTATATTCAAATTTGAAGTAGTGTTGGAGTTGTTTAACAAATTACTATTTAAGTTGTTACTATTGCCATTAACATAGCAGCTACTGAAAAAATCAGCAAAAGCATTTACAACCTCCAAACCACCTTCAACTGTAAAGCCATTATGATCAATCATTGTTCTAGGAACGTTTGCACATTTGTCTTTACTTTTTACAAAAGACCAGAAGTTGTTAGGGTCATCATTAATATTATTTTCTATATCGGATAGGTATTCTCGATAGCTCTCACTTATAAGTTTCTTGGTATCAGCACGTATTTTTTTAATGTTATTGTAATGTGTTTGACAACCTGTAGATTTGAAAAGACGTCTATACTTTTCTTTGAGTTTTAAGTTTTTTATAATTGATTTATTGAACCATCGAGGATACCTGCTGTTTCTTTTAATAAATTTGGGTATGCAATCATCAAAAACAGAATATATAATATCATAAAATTTATCAACGGCCTGGTTAACAGAACTTAGATATGTATAGCCCTCAGCGATGGTAGAACTTTTCCACCCTCCATGTCTTTTTAAGCTAGTAATATTGGCTCCACCATCAACGAGTACTGTTGCTGAGGTTCGTCTCAAACAGTGTCCTGTATATTCACTGCAATTTGGTAGTTTTAAAAAGGACGCCACCTCCCTTGGAACACTACCAATTTTATGCAACCCCATCACTGCCCAACAGCGTTTTCCAATCCAATATTTAAAAAGAATTAGAGATTTTTCCATATTTTCAGGACGCAATGAAATGTACTTCTGGTAAATATCTATGAATTTGTGTCCGACTATAGTAGGTAAATGATCTAGGTTTTCTTGTCTTACTGTCTGAAATTTTTACCAGAATTAAAGATCCCAAGTATTCGGTCATCAGTCCTCATTTTGACCATTTCGTCACAACGACAAGCCCCTGATATTCCAACCAATCTGAAAAATATAGAATACTAAAATCTGTTGATATATTACCTATTATTTTACCTTCAATCCCAAGTACTGTTGATCAGAGGCATCAGACAAAAATTTATCAAATCCTATTTTCGTGAATACTCTCGATTTCTTTGGGTTGTAGTATTCATTTTGTTTTTTTAGAAACGCACGTAATTTCAAGAACTTGCCAATGTCTATCCCATGTTTAATATTCGCTAGAGATCTAATCATTGAATAATCCGACCATAATAATGAACTCTTCATTTTCAACCATATCTCAAATATAAAAAATATGCCACAAATAATTTTTTCTAAAACTTTTTGCACTTTTCTTCTCGCACCAACTTATAAAACTGGAATATGCAGCTTGATAAATATTGGCCGATTTTGTAGGCACTAAATCTTTTATAACCGTCTTGGCGGCCTTTGCTATTTCAGCTGGAGTACACTGATCAGTTTCTGACATATTTAACGCTAAAATGTTATTATATTTACTCAATAAACTTGTATATAATTGCAAAATATAGCCACTTAAAAATTCTCTCCAAATTGAAGGGGGTTAACTGACATACGAATTGTTTTCAGATTTTGTTCACAACGTTGTTTATAGTGTAGTCATAGTAACACTCTCCGAAGCACGCTACATTTACCAGTCTCCCCAATCTTCTACCTTAAAATAATTCCTGGTCTCTTCACATTTCTTAAATAATTTGTTATAAACGTTTGAAGAAAAAATACTATATGTTATACGGAGCAAAAGTATCTCTATGTGGCTCGGCTGTACTTATCTGCCGAACTTGCAAAGCCAGCCACGCCACATAAAGTACAACTTTTGCTCCTAATAACATAATAGGGAGTTGCAAAAGCTCCCTAATATACTATTCTTATTTGCTTGGTTTATCTTACCTTATATTTATATTTCCTAGTTCCCCCAAAAACATGGCTCGTCCTTCGTATGTAGTAAAGAAAAAGGAGACATCTGATAAGTACTCGGAGAGCACTAACGTAGCAACATAATACAATTCAAAACCTTCAGCTGCTTCATTTTGAGGTGCTACTTCTAACGAAAGTTGGGCATTTTGCCGTGGCAAACGACACGATATGTGCACGCTACCCTCGATAGTAATCTTTCTAGTTTGTGCCGTAACCCGCAGAGTTATTCTACTACGGGTCCCTGCTTAACACACACTTTAATATTTTCAATGTGAGGCATCTTGTTTTTTCTATTTCTTACCGACAACTGGAACTGCATTAATTCTTCTATATCGGATATTTTTACACCAAAACGTTTCTTTTCCATTTTGTGCTACTAGTAAAACGACAAAGACGTACAAAAAAGTCGGGAATTTTATACCTTTATTTTAGTGTTTGGAAGTGGCAAAATAATTTCAATTTTCAAATCACAGAATAATACCCGTCAAATGTCAACAAAACTGACAGCACACGGGTGTAGGGACCAGTGTCGCCAACTCTTGACTTTTTTTTCCCTAACAGAAATTTTAAAAATAGTAATAGATTTGGCAATTTGGGTAATAGACTAATAATAATTTAAATTCTACCCAAATTCGTTAAAATTATCAGTTTTTACTTCCTTTTACAATAAAGGAAGTATTGCATTCACCCCAAAAATTCGAAATTGAGTTTTCAACAGATCTTCACGTTTTCGAGTCCCCTGAACCCAAAAAACATATTTTTTTTTCATTGGTCCGTCTGTGTGTCTGTGTATGTCTGTCTGTGAACAGAATATCTCAAAAACGAAAAGAGGTATCGCATTGAAACTTCATATATGAGTTTTGTGTACTATGTAGATGCGACAGCAAGCTTTTGAAGAAAATCGCATAACCGGAAGTAGGTGTTTACTCTTGTGACTTTTCAGTTTTTTTCAAGTTTTTTTAAAAACGGCTCCAACGATTTTTTTCAAACTTCACATTTTTATTACAGTTTTAATGTGTATTGATGTGAGATAGGTGATTTTCCAGTTGAATACTTCTAAAACGGGTTTCCTTTGCTTTTTTTTTCATTTTTTTTTATTAACTCCTATTTTAAATAGAACACCCGGTATATTATTACAATTTGAATTTAGCTTAAAATTCTAGAGAAAATTTGTCGCTTCAACTAACGCTCTATTTTTTACCGTTTTCGTAGAATTTGTAATTTTTTGAAAATTTTTGATAAATGCTTAAAAATTTAAAATCAATTTTTTGGCTAATTATAAGATCACTGTAAAAGGAAGTTGTTTGCGTGTATCACACCAGATTTTTTTATATTGAAAAGCAAATAGGAAAATTCTAAGAAAACAATTGGCAACAAACATTATTACTAAATTGATTTGTGTTGGTATATTAGTTTTACAGTGAGGTTAGGTTTCATGTTGAGTGGTTGACATTTAATTATTTATATTTTAGTTATGCGTATTATAAACTTGAAATCTGATTTTACAATTTAGTTTTAACTAGAAAGGTATTATAGCAAGCAGAACTACAATTTAAAATAATTAAGATGTCCACCAGTCAACATGAAACCTAATCGTACTGCAAAAATAATAACCAGAACCAAATGTACCAACACCATTCAATCTAGTGACACTGCTTGTTACCAATGGTTTCCCTTAGAGACCCTAGAAATGAGAGACTGGCCATTGGCCGTCGGTGGCCTGATTGGTTGAGGCCAAGGAAGTATTTACTTCTTCGAAATGGAAAATGCTCAGTTCAACCCGTTGGCATTAACACTTTCGGCAAAATACCTTCTTTGATTGCTACATACCTTGAGTTACCAAATCCCTCTGATTACACAGGTCACACTTTTAGGTCATCTGCAACTCTACTTGCGGACGCTGGGGCAGATATTTTAAATTTAAAAAGACACGGCGGATGGAAAAGTTCGTCGGTGGCTGAGTCATACATAGAAGACTCGATTAACAACAAACGAATAATTTCAAATCAAATTTTACAAAGACGAGAACAAACTTCTGAAGTTTCAACTGAACTGTCAAAGCAAACGTCAAATAATGAGAACAATATTCAAAATACCATCGGCGAACCCGGTCCAAGTAAAGTACCAAGAGTGATAATACAGAATTGTACAAATTGCAGGGTTAGTGTAGATGTACACTATGTAATTGATAATAATGTTAATGATTTTTAATTTTATATAGATAGATTTGATGTTATAGGATAGGTTACATGCATCACTGTTTGTATATTATAGTTTCACTTAATAAATAACATTTTCCTGACAAATCTTCCGTTGACATTTCTGTGCAATAAAATTTTTATGGCACTAGTGCCATAAATGACAACTTTCACAACAGAAAATCGTATAAAAAATTGTCACTTTTTACACGATCGTAGATAAAAAATGATTGTCATTTTGACAGATATGTCATAATTTAATATCGCTTGCTTCATTTTTGCATTTAAAATATTTCTTGGTTTTCTTTTTTTATTCGATTTTATTGATGATGATGATTCCATGTTAAAAAAATCTGGTGTGATACACGCACACAACTTCCTTTTACAGTGATCTTAAAATTAGCCAAAAATTTGATTTCAAATTTTTAAGCATTTGTTAAAAATTTTCAAAAATTACAAATGTTACAAAAACGGTACAAAATAGAGTGTTAGTTCAAGAGACAAATTTTTTCTAGAATTTCAAGCTGAATTCAAAAATGCACTGACATACCGGTTGTTCTATTTAAAATAGGAGTCAATAAAAAAAATAGAAGAAAACAAAAGAAACCCATTTTAGAAGTATTCAACTGGAAAATCACCTATCTCACATCAATATACATTAAACATGTAATAAAAATATAAAGTTAAAAAAAAATCGTTAGCCTTTTTGAAAAAAATCGAAAAAAACTGAAAAATCACAAGAGTAAACACCTACTTCCGGTTATGCGATTTTCTTCAAAAGCTTGCTGTCGCATCTACATAGTACACAAAACTTATATATGAAATTTCAACGCCATACCTCTTTCCGTTTTTGAGATATTCTGTTCACAGACACACAGACATACAGACAGACAGACAGACCAATGAAAAAAAAATATGTTTTTTGGGATCAGGGGACTCTAAAACGTGAAGATCTGTTGAAAACTCAATTTCAAATTTTTGGGGTGAATCCAATACTTCCTTTATTGCACCCATGCACAGACCGCGGCCCGCCGACACTTTATGGGTGGCCCCCGTCCTCGACATTATTTGAAAAATAATTTTTCAATTAAGTGCATTAGGTAAGTAAAATCTCCTCGCGAAGCTTACACATACCGCCTGCCTCGCCGTCGCGACGCCTCCTGAATTTAATTGGTGAAATTGACATATTTATGAATGAAAAAATAAAAATATTCCCGAATAACGAAATGCTGATTAGTTAAGTGATTTGTCATTCATGGTTGATATTAGGAATCATTTAAATATGTTAAATAGAAGGCTTCAAGGTAAAAATCAACAGGCTTCCCAATTATATAGCTCTGTGGTAGCATTCCACTGCAAATTAAAGTTGTTTCACCCACAGTTAGAAACAGGGAACTACGTTCATTTTCTCACATACAAAACAATGTCGGAAAAATTGAAAATAGCATTCAAACCAACATATGTGACCAAAATTGTTGACTTGATAACATCTTTTGAGGAACGATTTGCTGAATTTAAAAATGTCAAACCGCTCCTTGATCTTTTTAGCAATCCTTTTTCGGTTTTGCCCGAAAATGCACCAGAAGCCGCTCAACTTGAATTAATTAATATTGAAAACGACGACACTTTTCGAAACAAATTTAATCACTCAAATGTACTAGTTTATTCGGGTCAACGTATATATGCGAGCAAACATTTTCAATAATGAATACTAATAAATGTAAGAACCGAAATCGTCTCAACAGCGAAAATCTGGAAGCCATTTTGCACTTAGCCACGATTAAAGCGACCCCCAACATACCAAAAATAAGTGTCTTCTACACAATGTCATGTATCTAACTAAGAATAAAATTTATTCTTAGTTAGATACATGACTGTAAGATACATGACAATGATACATATTTGTAATCTAAAATTTTCAATTTTTTATGACTATTATATTGGCAACTGATACATTTTGTAGTATTTTTATGACAATGATACATATGTGGTTGAGTGGATTCAAATTTTAAAAGAAGCTGAAAATAAGTAATTATTCGTAGACCAAAACATTGTTTCATTGGCCCTCCGTTAGTTGGCAGAAGGTCATGCGGCCCTCAAGTAGAAAAAGTCTGTGCATCCATGCTTTATTGTAAAAGGAAGTAAAAAGAAATTTGTCAAGAATTCAAATTAAGAAACTTTGACATTCAAAATTGACACATAACCATAATTTTGAAAAAGTTCTACCAACACGAAGTATTAAAAATTTCCTAGCATTTTAATCACATATCTACCAACATTGTAACACTTTGACAGTTATTATAGAAAAAAACGTACTTTATGCTCTTTGGTATAATTATTTAAATATTGACTCTTTAATTTAGTAATGATTTGCCAGTAACAAGTGAGAATCAATTTGAAAACTATAATACCATCGACATATAGAAATGGACCGCTAGTCAGAGCTGCGCGAGCCAAACGGGATAAAAAGAGAATGCATACGACTTCAGAACGCTCTGTCCTTGTTGGCGCTCAGTAGCGTACGGCGCGACGGCCCTACCGCTGTGACGTCATTTTCTGTCGGCCAATAGGAGGCCGGCAGGAAAAGGAAAGATAGTTCTTAAAGTGTTCTCTTTCTCTTTCTAACGCAAAGAGTTGAGCAGTCGCCCATTAGCGGTCCATTTCTATATGTCGATGTATAATACATAATTATTAGATGCATATAAGATTTTTTAATCAGTTTCAAAACTATAAGACCAATTTATTTAAAAAAAGTTTTCAATTGCTCCATTACACTTACATTTGGACAGTGAATATTGAAAATACTAAAATCAACCAGCTTTTATTAGCATATTTGAAAATTCATCATATTCGTTTAAAATCACTTTGGTATGCTTCTTTTTAAAAAAGTACAATATGCCATTTCTATATCGAAAAACACCATTCACATCAGATGGAACGCCAGGAAATAATTCGTTAATAATTCCGTGTTGTTTTGGTTTCATAGTACATTCATTCAATTCAAAATAATAATTATCATAAAATATAAACGTACATCCTGTATACGAAATAAAAATTGTTTGATTTTTTTTATTACTAGGTAGTCCTAACTCATGGATGTTTCCAGACTGCATCATTATCGAACTAGAAATTCAATTAAATAAATAGTATTTTACATTACAAGCCAGGTAAAACAATTTTTACTGGCGATAGGATTGGGATGACTGGCGAGCCGTCAGGCGAGCCTGTCATATCCTTGAGCCAGTAAAAATGGTTACCTGGCGTGTATTGTTGAATATTTTATTTGTTCCTCGCTTGTAAATAACTAGAAATTTACCGTTTATTCAAAATGTCAAACTGACAAGCAACTAAATTCATCAATATGACACATACTAAGGAAGACAACTCTGGCTTTGCACGCTATCATTTATCTATGAGCACGCTTGTAAAATATAACTGGCTAGCCAGTAAAAAATTTACTGGCTAGCCAGTTATGAAACGTTTTCAAGGTGAATACAGTGACTTGATAAATTGATGTTTACAAGTGAGGAACAAATAAATGTATTTTATTTGTTCCTCACTTGTAAACATCAATTTATCAAGTCACTGTATTCACCTTGAAAATGTTTCTTAACTGGCTAGCCAGTAAATTTTTTACTGGCTAACCAGTTATATTTTACAAGCGTGTTCATAGATAAATGATAGCGTGCAAAGCCAGAGTTGTCTTCCTTAGTATGTGTCATATTGATGAATTTAGTTGCTTGTCAGTTTGACATTTTGAATAAATGCTGAATTTCTAGTTATTTACAAGTGAGGAACAAATAAAACATTCAACAATACACGCCAGGTAACCATTTTTACTGGCTCAAGGATATGACAGGCTCGCCTAACGGCTCGCCAGTCATCCCAATCCTATCGCCAGTAAAACCTGTTTTACCTGGCTTGTAATGTTAAATACTATTAATCTATAATTATAACTTCTCCAGAAGGTCTTTGATAAATGTGAGAAATTTGTTTTACAAATGGTAAATACATATATTGAGAAATTAATTTTGGGTCTCTGTATCTCTTATCATTTATATTCATTATCCAAACCCACTTCTTGTAGAATATATAAAAATCATGATTAGAAATTATTAGTAAATTATTTTGATATTTTATCGAACACAAGTCAATTGTTAAAGGAGCTGGTTCATCTGGTTTTTTAGTTGTCATGATTGGTAACTTGGTAGATGTATCAGGAATACCATATATAGTAATTTATTATACAAGACGATAAAGTTAAATTTTATCCACGAGTGAACCGTTTAACGTCGAGACGAAGTCGAGACGTTAATGATTCAAGAGTGGATAGAAATAACTTTATCGTCGTGTATAATACAATATTTTTTTCTATAGCAAGAACTTTAAAAATTTCAAAAGAAAATAAGGACAATCACATTTCAAAATGTCAGTAGCTAGATTGGGTTGCTACGATAATACGAAGCTGTCATGTTTAATTTAAACAAAAGTTAGAAAATTATAGCTATTTAAGTAACAAGGAATGTAAGGATCTATTAACATTTGAGGTAGACAAGTACAAGCCAAGACGAAGTCGCGGCTTGTTGCCTGCCGAAAATGTTAATAGACTATACATTCCGAGTTATCTTATTATATTTTTCCCGCTGCTTATTGAAATTTTCCTATTTTATTAATTTTTGAAAAAATCGTTTGGTTTGTCACCTGTCACCAGGATTAATTTTCGTGAGTCGTGTTACCTGTGAGTGTCACATGTCATATAAACACTTGCAATTACAAACAAAACGTCTAAGTCTGCATCTTGCGTTGCTAATTTTATTATCCTAGGAACTTAATAATAATATCCGTAGTCAAGCGAAAGCAGCAAACAAATATAATCACCGACTTACATGTTTTTTTACTAAGGCTGTAGCACTGACTTACATGATCAGCAGCGGGAAAAATTACTTTATCTATCCTTGATGTTAAAGTGCTACTTTATCTACCCTTGCTGTTAAAGTAAAACTTGACCTTTTGTTTTGAGTTGATAAAAGCACACTTTAACATATGCTATAGAAAAAAATAATTGCAAATACATGTAGACAAAAAACTAGTAAGGAAACAATATTTTAAAAATAAAACGCAAATAGATGCTTACAAATTAAAAGAGCAGGCGAAAGAATTTAGGACAATCTTGAAAAATACCAACATACAATCGGTAAATATAGAAAACGATGTTAACATAATAAATAATAGACTAAAGAAAAACTTGGTGGAAGCAGGAGTAAAAGTAGCCAAGCAAAAGAAAGCAAGACAAAAAAGAATAAGTGACGAAACAAAAACTCTAATGGGACAAAGAAGAGAGCTCATCAACAAGGGAAAAAGACAAACAGAGGAATACAAGGAACTGAATAAGACAATAAGAAGAAAAATCAAAGAAGACCTAAGGAAGTATAATCGTATATGTAATACTTACTATATTGCTAGCGGCTATGAGTGGGAAACTCACAAAGGAAGTGAGACAGACAACCAACTCTTCAATGTATAATGGTGAGCTGTGCGCAAGCGCGGCGGCGTCATCCACCCAATGGGGAGTGGTCAAGTTTAAAATTCGCTTCTAAAGGCGGAGTTCGAATTCTCACGCATGCGCACGAGACGCGTTATACTCTAAGGGTCGGTTGCAGAAAGCAATGTTAAGTCTGGTGTTAGCTAACGTCACGTCAAAGTGAACAAAATCGCATCAAATTTTGTTTACTAATGTATTAGTTACCATAAGCATTTGAGATTTGATTCGTTTTTGTTCACTTTGACGTCGCGTTAGCTAACACCAGACTTAACATTGCTTTCTGCTACCGGCCCTGAGTGAGACTATGGTGGCGCCGTAATGTTTTCGGACGTTTCCAGGCCCTACTAGCAATATATGTGTATTATATATATGAGTATAATGAATCTAAAATAGAAAAAATAATCGAAATGAACAGAGGCACGACATGTCTACGACCGACATTAGGAAGACCGAAAATAATTACCATGAAAGACAACAATGGCAGAGAGGAAAGAGAAAAACAGAAAATAAAAAAATAATAACAAAATATTACGAAAACCTGTACGAATCCAAAACTGCACCAGATCATAACATACAAGAGGGGCTAAGCAGAACTATTACAAATGTCAACTCAGAAGAACTACCAAACATTAAAAACTACGAGATAGAACAGGCTATAAAGGAACTCAAAAATAATAAGGCGGCTGGCCCTGACGAAGTAATAGCAGAAATGCTAAAAGAAGGGAAAGACGTCATAATAAACTCCATGAGAATATTACTAAACGAGTGCTTACACAACGCAGTCATCCCAGACAATTGGTATGAAAGTATAGTTATCTTCCTGCATAAAAAAGGACATAGAGCGGACATAAATAATTATCGCCCTGTCTCACTACTCTCGCAGATGTATAAAGTATTCATGAAGATAATTACTAACAGACTTACCCCAAATATGGATGCCTACCAGCCCGTAGAACAGGCAGGATTTAGGAAAGGGTTTAGTACTTCAGACCACCTCCTAACAATAAGAACGCTCATTGAAAAAGCTACTGAATACCATTTGCCCCTACATTTGGCATTCGTGGATTACGAGAAAGCCTTTGACAGCATTGAATAACTGTAGGATAGACTCACGTTATAGACAGCTAATACATAACATATACGAGAAAGCAACAATGGTGATACAACTTGAGGAAAAGACTGGTAAAATACCAATCAAAAGAGGTGCCAGGCAGGGGGATATAATATCTCCTAAACTTTTCACACTTGCCTTTGAAGATGTATTCAGATCGTTACAATGAACCGAATACGGAATAAATATCAACGGTAAAAAAATGTCACATCTTAGATACGCGGATGATGTCATACTAACAGCAGGAACATTTGAAGAACTACAAATAATGATAAAAGAATTGGAAGAAGCGTCGTGAAAGGTCGGTCTAAAAATGAATATGAAGAAAACAAAAATAATGACCAACACACATGAAGATATAAACGTAAGGATTGACAATTGCACACTGAAAAAAGTAAATGAATACGTATACCTCGGCCAAATCCTAAAGATGGGTAAAGACAACCAGACGGCAGAAATACAACGAAGGATCCGATTAGCATGGGCAGGATTCGGAAAATTAGCATTTGTACTAAAAAATCCCAAGCTACAACAATATCAAAAAAGCAGGGTATTCAACCAATGCATATTGCCAGTACTTACTTACGGTTGCCAAACGTGGACACTTACCAAAGCTAACATGGATAAAATTGCAAAAACACAGAGGTCCATGGAAAGAATTATGTTAAGAATTAGGCTGACAGACAGAAAAACAAATATATGGGTCAGAAGCAAAACGAAAGTTAGAGATGTTGTAGAATATGTCACTACATTAAAATGGACCTTTGCAGGGCATAACGCACGACACACAGATGGACGATGGAATAATCACATTCAAAATTGGAGGCCATGGATGGGACAGCGGACTAGAGGACGCCCACAAATGCGCTGGGGGGATGACCTGAAGAGAATAGGTGGATTGCACTGGAAACGTGCCGCCCAAAATAGAACTCAATGGCGCCAAATGAGAGAGGCCTATGTCCAAAGTTGAACGATTAATGGCTAGAGAAGAAAGAAGAAGAAGTCATCATCTTGAGTAATACTGACTCCACTCAAATAATAAGGAAATAGATCTGATTTAACTCCTGAATGTTCAATTCCTAAACTATGAAATAGTTCATGTAATATTACTACTGTATATAAACTAGTTTGATCGCTAGGTGAATTATCAAATCCTAAATACCAATTTTCTGATTTAGCCAAATGTAATTCTCTACAATCATCTCTTACAGTTGGAAAGAATGCATGAGCTAATACTTTTCCTTGTCCATCAAAATATTCTGCACAAGTGCCATTCATACAACGAACATTATTATTGTGTGTAGTTGCGTCTATTTGAAAATGAAATTAAAATATCCAGTTTAATTTGATTATATTCAAAAGTTAACCGAGATACACTTTGCCATACATCAAATGCTTTCTGAGCTACTTGTCTTTGTTAATTATTTTCTAAACTGAAATACCATTTTAAATTTGTCTTGTTCCATTTCTCTGGATGAATTCTAAAATGAGTTGGATCATCTTTAACTCCATAACTCGTTATCAAACTGCAAATTCATGAAAAAAAGTGACTCTCAAAACTATTTGTACAAATAACTATTTTGATGTAGCTAGATTCAAGTGGATATGTTAATTTTAATATTACAGGACTAGTAATTATTGTTTGACATTCTGTCTAAAATATAAATTCATCTACACCAAAAGGAGTCATCTTATAGTGGAGAAATTGGTCGTCCAAGAAAAAGTTAAGGGAAAACGCCCAAGAGGGCGATCATCAACCAGGTGGACCGACTCCATCGCCAATCTTCTTGACACCAGCTTAGAAAATGCAGTTCAAACAGCAGACAATAGAGTAAAGGCGAGCGGCTATACTACGAGCAACTAGTAACCTGAACTACACTACACTACATGCCTGTTAAGACATATTAAGACTGATGATGATGATATTATGTATAATTATATTATATTATATTCAATATAAAATATTTCCATTTACAAACAATAAACAATGTGTACAAAATAACTGCAGGTAAGTACATCGATTGCTGATTTACTGTGCATGAGTTAATCGGTTAATGATTTCCAGCTGCTCCATTTCAGTTTTCTGTAACGAATTTAACTGTACTTTTAATCTTTCCAGTTCCATAGACTTTTCGGTTATAAGTGCCTAACAACATAAATGCTCGACATAAAGAAATAAGCAATGTACATTCTCACTTGTAACTGTTGACGATGTACTTCTTTCTCTTTAGCCATGCTCTGTAACATATTCCGAGCACCAATTGCTTTCATTTTTTGCTTTTCTACCTCGTTTTCCAGTTTCTCTGTCAAATTAATAAAGCTGTCGGTGATTTTTTGGAATTCATCTATTTCTGCAAATAAAATATCGCATTCCAATACTTAACTAAAATTTCAAGTCTCACTTTCTACATATATTTTACATTCTTCCTTCAGATCTGTAGTTTGCTTTGACACTTCAGGTTCTAAAATACGCACTTTATCAACTTCGTCGAAATATATTCCAGATTTAGTCAAATTGTCCATAGTTTAGTCCACAGAACAATACCTTATTCTGTCAGGTCATCATACATTGACGTTTAAATTAGTTTGTATTCTAGTTGCTATAGCTACTGTGGCTCTTGTCTTGTCTGCGGGAATTTTAAACTACTCAAACGTCTAATAGTTATTTACTATACAAGTGGGATAACAGCATCATTAATATACGTGTGTGCAAGTTACAAACGAGTGCGTAGCACGAGTTATGTAAGCACACAAGTATATTAATGATGCATTATCACACGTGTATTGTACAAAATTTTATCTGCAACTGCCCAAAATTGAGAAAAGTGCGTTAAGAAAAATGTCAGATCTGTCATTTTCAAAAATATTTTAGTAGGCAAATGTCAGAAGTAAATTTTATATGTTCTTATTCAAAATCAAGGCCCCAAAGATTATTCGATACTATGGCAACTAGTCAGATTTGTTATAAACAAGCTGCAGTGCTAAATAATTTTTCCAACAAATTTTGTGAATATAGTGGAAAATAATGAGTGAATCAGAAAGTCTGCCTTCGGACATTGAAGAAGCTGCTGCAAATGCGGTTTCGTTACTTTTACCGGATAAATCGAAAAAGAAGTACGAGCAATTTTATAAACGGTTCAGTGAATGGTGTACATCAAAGAAAATCAAAAATGAAGCAAGAGAGAAGGTATTATTGGCATTTTTCGAAGAATTAGCGAAAAATTACAAGTCCTCCAGCCTCTGGGCATTCTATTCTATGTTGCGAGCAACAATTTCTATGAAGCAAAATGTTGATATCAGTAAATTTCATAATTTAGTGGCTTTTTTAAAAAAGCAGTCGGCGGGGTACAAACCCAAAAAATCCAGAATATTAACAAAACAGGATGTTATAAAATTCTTACAAGAAGCGAACGATAAAGAATTTTTGCTATCAAAGGTAGGAAGCTTTTTAAGATGTAAGGTACAATGAAATTTATAAATTCATCTTTAAGGTTGCGTTGATCATTGGACTAGGAGGTGCTTGCAGGAAGGAAGAGCTAACTAATCTGCAGTTGAAAAACGTAAAGGATGAAGGACAGGTTTTCCATATCTTCATACCAAACACAAAAACCAACGTTTCCCGAGAATTCTTTGTTACTTCTGGGGGAATTGAGGGAGTAAATATGGTTCAAATAATTCGAAAATACCTGGCCTTGCGTCCTAATTATGCAGACCACGGAAGGTTTTTTGTCGGATACAGAAGCGGTAACTGCATAAAGCTTCCAGTTGGAATAAATACATTTGGTAGCATACCAAAGAAGATTGCCTCCTTTCTCAAATTACCAAATCCTCAAGAATATACGGGACATTGCTTTAGGCGATCTTCCACTTCACTTTTAGCAGACTCGGGAGCAGATCTTCTAACTGTGAAACGACATGGTGGTTGGAGATCCAACACAGTTTGTGAAGGGTATATTGAGACTTCAATTGAAAATAAGAAAAGAATAGCTTCAAAAATTCTTGGAGAAGAGATTGCTGACACTGAAGCTACAACAAGTGCTTGCAATCAAAATTTAAGCATAGTTAACAAAAATGCAAATCAGTTGACTTCGTCTGGCATTCATCTATCTAAATGTAAAAATGTTATTATTAAAATATATAACAAATAAGTTAGGCTTAAGTTATTATCTTTGTTTTGTTTAATATAATATGTAATAATATTTTTTCTTAATTTTCATTGATTGGCCTGCTTTTTCTGTCTTTTGCATTTAAATAATGGTGTGTAATTTTTAATAAAAATTGATTTGATTAATGTTTATATGTGGATTTCTTTAATTACATCACCAGTGGTGTAATAAAGTCATTACACAACTCAGTTGCGTAATGAAACCATTACGCAACTGAGTTGAATAATGAGCTTCATTACGTAACTGAAATAGTGTCAAATGAGTGACGTAATGTGTTACTTATCCCACTGGAGTAGATAAACTATATTTCCTATCTGGAAAGCTTGGATATTAATACTTCAGTTGCGGCCAAAAAAACCGGGATACCCGATGTCAACAAGAGCAATTATTCTCGCTTTATCCGTATTTAAAGTTCGTTTTTGCACTTGCGGGACTAAAGTTGGCACTTTAGTCACTTATTTCAGGGACTAAAGTAGCTCCTTTAATCTCTAGGGACAGAAGTAATTACTTTAGCCCCTAGGGACTAAAGAAAAAATGTTACCGTATCTATGGTAATCTATGGTAAATTCGGGGTTATCGGGTTAGGTTTCGCGTCAGTTTTGACATAAACTGACGCAAAACCTAAGCTACTAACCTCGAATTTGACATAATTGTGAGCTATTGTCATAATGACTTACAGTGCCACCAACTTTAAAATTTACCAAAGGCTACTAATTTTAAAATAATTGTAACTAAAATGTCAATAAATGACGTTTAAAAAAACGAGTTTTCGTTTTAAATCTTCCTGCAACGTGAAAAAAATAGTATATGCAACTCGGAGAGAATTGTACCTCAGCAAAATAACGCATTTCTCTCCCTCATTGCATAATCTACTATTTTTTGCTATAATACCTGTCAAACTGTTGTAAGGTTGACAAAATTGACAGTGAATTTTGTTGGATGATGTTTTGAGCCCTGTCTATCCGTCGCGCTGACAATTTAAAAATTAATTATTTTAGGTTACCTTGGTCTCCTTCAGTTTTTGCCTTCATTCCTAATATTCTTCTTTTCATGACATTTGCCATTTTGTATTCTGTTAAAATAATTTAAATTTGTTTATTGTTACCGACCTATATGTATTTATTTTCATAATAGTCATTCTGACTATGACAGCTAATTACGTCACCTAACCTCACAGTCTGACTAATAAAATGTGTTACTAGAAATCAGAGGTATAGTCCATTTACTTGACTTCTGCACTGTCAGTGTCAAATTTTAAAAAATGTCTTGACTATACCTCAAAAATAATGTGTTTTTTATTAGATTGTACAGTAATTTAATTGTTAAAATGTAAAAAATAGCAGTGGTGCCAACATAATGTCAGTTTGACAGTGCAGATGTCAAGTAAATGGACTATAATAATAGCTATTTAAGTATCACGGAATGTAAGGACCTATTAACATTTGAGGTAGGCAAGTACAAGCCAAGACGAAGTCGCGGCTTGTTGCCTGCCGAAAATGTTAATAGGCGATACATTCCGAGTTATCTTATTATATTTTTCCCGCTGCTTATCGAAATTTTCCTAGATTTTTGAAAAAATTGTTTGGTTTGTCACCTGTCACCAGGATTAGTTTTCGTGAGTCGTGTTACCTGTGAGTGTCACATGTCACATAAACAATTGCAATTTATAAACAAAACGTCTAAATCTGCATCTTGCTTTGCTAATTTTATTATCCTAGGAACTTAATAATAATATTAAGTTCCGTTTTCAAGAAAAAGCAGCAAACAAAAATAATCACCGACTTACACGTTTTGTTACTAAAGGCGGCTTTACACGTGTATAGTAGCTAAAGCAAGTTACTAAATCAAGTAGCTTAATTTAGTTACTTGCATCATCTAAACATTATCGTTTAGTACGGTTTAGTACTTGAGCAAGTAAAAAATTTAGTAAACTGTTTAGTCAAGTGAATAGAAATCAGTTCTATTTACTTGAGCAAGTGGCGTACCCCCACCACGATTTTCGGTAACTAAACGCAAGCTAAGCAGGTGTAGACAGCTTCGTTTAGTGAAGCGTATTAGTCAGACCAGTCGTTCGCTACATAATTTGTTGAAACATGGCGTCCCGTTGGAATGAAGGAACAACATTAAAATTTGTTCAAGAATATCGAGAGCGAAAATGTTTGTGGAATACCAGGGCGAGCATTTACAAAAATAAACAAGGCCGAGAATCGGCTTACAAAGAAATTGAGGGCATTATGGGAATTGTGGGATTTGGAGTTGCAGAAATAAAAAATAAAATACGGGCACTGCGATCAACTTATTCTCAAGAGAAAAAGAAAATAAAAGAGTCTAGAAGGACAGGAATAGGATCGGATATATATTCCTTTAGATCTTCATTAACAAGTTCCTTCAGCAACATAGAAGAAGCGCCATGTGTTTCTTTTCGAGACAACCATTTCTTGCACCACACACGCTTTTTTTATTACATTATATTCATTATATCCAGCAATTCACCACATAAGTGAAAAATACATTTCTTTAATGACGAACGAATTATTGCACCTTGTTCCATTTTGAAAAACTCAACGTCAACTAAACAATTATGCTAAAATGTGTGTAAACGTGCTCGCTTAACTAAACTACTAAATTTTAGCTACTTGATTTAGTAACTTGCTTTAGCTACTATACACGTGTAAAGCCGCCTTAAGGCTGTATCACTGACTTAAATGATTAGCAGCGGGAAAAATAAATTGTGTAGGGACCCCAACAAATACCAGTAAAAACTCTAAACTCTAAAGCTTTGACACTGACAAATATTATAGAAAAAAAAAACTGTACAATGTGTCGACATGTTTCAGAATAGAATTATGACTTTTGATGACATTTATTAATTAGAACTGGTGGTGTCAGTAAGTTTTTTTCGCATTTTAAAAATTAGGTTAAAAAAAGTGTCCCGTTTTTTTGGCGAAAATAATCGATTATGCTAGACATATTGCCTGAAACACCACGAAACGCGTAGGCTTAGGCAATACGTCTCCAGAATTTTGATTGTCGAATTGTATACAGGTAGACTATACCATGAATAAAGAAAATAAATAATGTAAAAAATTAAACAGGAAATTTATAAATTTAATTATTTTTCCGCCAAGCGTACTAGAATTGACACATTATTGATAAAATTTTGTTGAGCAAAGTCAAACATTCCATTATATCAGCCGTTGCTAGGTAATTTACAGTAAAACTGTACAGGAATAATATTCCCGTCCTAGGTCGCTCGTATTCATGGCAACTCGATATTTTTTAAACACTGTAGGCCATGGAATTTCATTGTATGGTAACTTTTTACTTCCTTTTACAATAAAGGAAGTATTGGATGCACGCCAAAAATTAAAAATTGAGTTTTCAACAGATCTTCACGTTTTCGAGCTCCCTGAACCTGAAAAACATGTTTTTTTCTTGGTCTGTGAGTCTGTCTGTCTGTGTGTCTGTGAACAGCATATCTCATAAACGAAAAGAGATATGGCGTTGAGACTTCATATATAAGTTTTGTGTACTATCTAGATGCGACAGCAAGCTTTTAAAGAAAATCGCATAACCGGAAGTAGGTGTTTACTCTAGTGATTTTTCAGTTTTTTCGATTTTTTTCAAAAACGGCTCAAACGATTTTTTTCAAGCGTTACATTTTTAAGTGTATTGATGGGAGATAGGTGATTTTCCAGTTGAATACCTATAAAATGGATTTCTTTTATTTCCTTTCCTATTTTTTTATTTTCATCACCTATTTTAAATAGAACACCCGGTATATTATTACATTTGTGACTTTAGCTTAAAATTTCTGAGAAAATTAGTCTCTTGAACTAGCGCTCTATTTTGTACGGTTTCTGTAGAATTTGTAATTTTTGAAAATTTTTGACAAATGCTTAAAAATTTAAAATCAAATTTTTGGCTAATTATAAGATCACTGTAAAAGGAAGTTGTGTGCGTGTATCCCACCAGACTTTTTTCTTCACTTACAAAAGGCAGAGCATTTAGAGTCCTGTTTCCGGTAGGTATATCCACAGTCGCAGATTTGTGCATGTTTCTTATATCCGGTCCTATATTTTGACGCTATTTTTTTTAAATAATTTATGTAAAATGACTGAAGTTATGCCATCGTTACTATTTTGCTTACTACAATTACTATTCGAAAGAAATAAAATTATGGACTTTGAATTTAGCTCTGAAAAAATGTTTTAACCAAAGAGCATTTAACTTTTAAATATAATATAAATATTGCATTACTATTTAAATAGGTACTTCACGAGTGGTTTAAGTTTTAGGGTTGACTAAATACTTAATATAGTCCTATATTAAAGGTCTGTTACAGCTGTCGCTGTCTCCTTTCTCTCAACCTATAGTTCCATTCTTTTCGATCTTCCCAGTCCCCGTCTCATAACCATATATGTATTATACATATATTGCTAGTAGGGCTTCGGAACGCCCGAAAACATTACGGCGCCGACATGGTTTCACTTAGAGTATAACGCGTCTCCTGCGCATGGGTGAGAATTCGAACTCCGCCTTTAGAAGCGAATTTATACTTGACCACTCCCCATTGGGCGGACGACGCCGCCGCGCTTGCGCACAGCTCACCATTATACGTTGAAGAGTTGGTTGTCTGTCTCACTTCCTTCGTGATTTTCCCACTCATAGCCGCTAGCAAAATAGTAAGTATTACATATATGCTTTTAACCTCCTGTCTTCCATGGCCTCGTCTACGTCATTTCGCCATGAGCGCCTGGGTCTTCCCCTCTTTCTCCTTCCCATCGGGCTCCACTCTGTTATTTTCTTTATCCATCTGCTATCTTCGCTTCTTCTTACGTGTCCATACCATTTCAGCCTTTTTTCTTCTATGGTATTTACCGCGTTCTTTGTTATTCCCATTCTCCTTCGTATTTCCTCATTCCTGATCCTGTCCATCCGTTTTACCCTGCAGCATCTCCTCCAACATTCCATTTCTACCGCATTTATTTTTAACCTATATTTTTTATTAATTGTCGAGGTCTCTGCCCCGTATGTCATAATGCTTTCTATAATTGATTTATATATTCTGATTTTGTTCTTTTTCGTAATGTGTTTGTCCCACAATATTGAATTTAGCTGCCTGATACTTGTCCTCGTCTCCCCCAGTCTCGATTTTATTTCTTCTTGGAATGTTGCTTCTCTTGTTATTATTGTTCCCAGGTATTTAAATTTTCGAGTTCCTTTAATGTCAACATCCTCTTCGATCTAGGTTTTCTATTTTTCCTATTCTCGTCGTTAAATATTTAGTTTTGTTGAAGTTTATTTCTAGGCCAGCTTTGTCATACTCCTCCTTCAGCTTTCTCACAATGTAGCTTAGATCTTCTTCGTCTTGGGCTATGACGACTTCATCTTCTGCAAAGCTCAAGCTATATAGGTAGTCGTGTCTTATTGAGGCCCCATGCCTTCACATTTATGTTTCCAATTCTTTACTGTGTGTTCCAGGTAGATTTTAAACAGTGTCGGGGAGGTGAAACAGCCTTGTAGTAGTCCTTTCGTTGTCCTAATTTCCACTCATAATTTGTTACCAATTTTCACTCTGCTGCTATTATTTGTGTACATTTCTTTTATTGTTTTTATTATTCTTTTGTCTATACCTATATCTGACATCGTTTTCCAGAGGTGACTTCTAGGGACTGAATCATACGCTTTCCTTACATCAATAAAGGCTAGGTAGATGTCTCTGTTTTTGGCAATTTTTTTTTCCATCAGTTGCTTGATCGTATATATGTGATCCACACAGGATTTTCCAGCCGTAAATCCTGCTTGTTCTTCCCCTATTTTGTCTTTTATAAAGTCCTCTATCTTATATCTAAATATTTAATAGGTATTTAAATACTTTTAAAATGTTGTTATGATATTGGTACAGGGGTCTATAAAAATTTAGATTAATTAGATTAAAAAAAATTGTAATTGAAAATAATGTGGTTGAATTTAGATTTGAATTGGATACTAAAGTTATTAAGATGGGTTTAGTAAAGAAAGGAAATAGAATTTATAATTTAATAAAATGAAGCTGATCGAGAAACAGAAGGTTTCTAACTTAATTTAATATCTAAAATGAAATTGGAAATTGATGACAAATACTTTTTCGAAATATACTATTGAACATAGTAGGTATTAATCAAATAATAAAGCTTTTATTGTGTGTTGGATTGAAAAAAATAAGCTAAATCGCTAAGGAGATATTATTATTGATATAGATAATTTTGATACGAAAAGCATATAACCGAAATTTGTAATAAATTAGAAATTAATAAATAAACCCTTTTAAAAAGTTGAAGTTTAAGATAAAATTAGCGTGGTGTAAAAGAAATAAAATAAAATGTTAAATGGATAGAAGGTATGCAGACTAAGGTAAGTTGACCAAATAAGGCCCACTTAAGAAAAAGCAATTTTTTTTGGTATTAGAAAATCGAGCGAAAAATGTAAGAATAACGGAAAAGGTACTGTTACATAAGAACATTCGATGGCAATTATTTCGGTTAAGCGAAAATAACTATTACTTTTTGTTTAATAAAGTTTAAAGAATGTCTTGCTGGGCCTTATTAAGAACATGGTATTCCTAACAAGGCCCATGCTGAACCCAAATAAGGCACACCCCTTTCTTATATCGGATTACTGTAAAATTAATGGTTTCATTAAAAAACATCTTCAAGCTAATAAAATATTCTTTATTTGAAAATAATACTGGGAACAGAAAATACAAACTAAACAATTAGCTTTTTTTAAATTAACAATATTCAAACACAGTGTTCTAGATAAAAAATAACGAAAAATAAACTTATCTGATTTGAAAAACTAATTAGGGTGGAGCGTTGCAATACAGCCGGATGTTAGTATAATGCAGACAGATACATTATTGTCCGTTATTTTACAGCATGATCCAAATAAGGCCCACCCGGGCCTTATTGTGGACCACCAACAAGGCTATGAATTTAAAAAAATATCTTTGTAATCCTTCTTGCATGCAAAAATTCTTTAGATAATTTGAAATCTACACTTATTTAGCTTTGAAATGACATGCAGCAATTTAAAAAGGGATAAGTAAACACTTGGCAAAACCTTATTGCGCACTTACCTGTTATTATACTTGAAGCCGCCGCTAGCACTTTCCGACGTAAACTAACGCTTACACACTTAATGAAGAGTGGGCCTTATTACGAAGCCGGGCCTTATTTGGTCAACCTACCTTATATGGAGGAAGATAAACAATGTGGTAAGTAATACTCAACTAAAACAGTTATAATCTACAAAAACAAATAAAAGGAAGAGGAATACTGAATAAAATTTATTGTAATTAGATTACATTTTATATTTGCATCGATTGAATTGGATAAAAAGGAACGATTTACAAGAGAAAAGGATCGCATGGAAATTGTTGGAAGTAAGCATGTTTGTGAGGCTTGTCAAGTGATGTCTGGTGGCTTGTCTCTGGTCAGGATTCTTGGTGCTAAGCTGTAACGTACTTCAAATGAGTAATTTGGATTGAATATTAAAGAAACACAACTACGACTGGGATCTGTTTAGATCTGTGCTGTGATGGGCCTGTGTGTGCTGATTCATGGGACTGACTGGTTTCCTGTGTTAATTAGTTTGGTTGTCAGTTGAGATCTTCGCCGTGGTTTTGAGTGGAGCAGTTGTGGTGTGATCAGTTGCAGAGTTAGTCGAATTGGATTCAACAGAGGAGAATACTAAGTTCAATAGAAGAAAAATAAATCCAGGTATTAAATAAGAACTGATAGAAAATAAGGATTAAAGTGAATTAATTTAATTAAGAGAGTGCTTACTATTTGAGATTGTCGTATGACCAATGTAATGATGAAGTATTTGTAATTGAATTTTTCAAAAACTAATTTGACGTACTTACCATATAACAGAAGAATTGTCATAATTAAAATAGGAACATCAAATTTCAGAATAAAAAATCTAGATAAAAAGAATCCGTTCTGATTTTCAGTCAAGTGTATCTACAGGAGCTAGCCAAAAATATTTTTTTATATCCAAAAAAATAAATAGGGCAAATAAATTGATTAAAAATTAATTATAAACATAAAATTATAGGCAAAACAATGTGGAGCTTTAACCTTAACAATATACTTAAGAAATATTTAAATAGTTTTATAGTGTTTATACGCTAAATAAAATAAATAAAGTGTTTAAATACTTTTCTAAAAGCATTTAGCTATTATTAAACTACTTTTTAAAAGTATTTACCCAGCTCTGCGTACGGTAAGTAAATTCCTATAACACAATAAGTGCGGTAAATAAAAACTATATACCTAATAAAACACTTTAAAATTTGGAGAATATCCTTGTTCTTTGATTGTGCAAAAGATATTATACGATACAAAATGGTTAAGTGCTTATAACAAGTCAAAAATTAAAAAAGAACTGCACTCTTTAGGTCTTCCTTTTCTAACTTTTTCTCGGCCTGTTAAAATGCACTTACTGATCTTGTACCATATTATACTATTTCCTACTCCGTCGAGTGCGGAAAGTGGCCACTTTCTGCACTTTAATATTCACAAGCACTTAATTATAACAGATCTCGAAAATTAACAAGAACTGGACCTTTTAGGTAATATTTTACTAACGTTTTCCTGACCTGGTAAAATGCACTTACCGATGTTGTATTGTTTAGTATTAAAGAAGTGACAAGCTGCGTCGCTATTTGTGCCGGCTACTTGTTCGTCGACATCTGGACATTTTATGACTAGCAGACACAAAATCTAAAAGGGCAGACTCGAACCGACGTTAGCCCTGGTCGGTAGCATAGATTTATAGGTTTTAACGTGCTTTGTACATAAAATTTTGGTTTGTGTATTTGTAATAAAATAATAGCTATTTATGCAACAAGTGCTAAAAGTGGGCGTTTATGCACGAGACATGAAAATTATGAAACGAAGCTTTCGGCTCGTGACATTTTTGATGTGATTTTGTATCGTGAAATTTAAACGCAATAATTTACATGGAAACGACAAAATATTTGTCAAAAATATATCCACTGCTTGTGGTATTACCCTTGATTATACCACTCCCTCTAACATCAACAAATGAAAAACTGCAAAATGCATAGTTACGCATGTAATAATGTACATAGCAACTGATAATCACACACCTTCCTGATTAATATGTGATAATCACACCCCTTCACAAACATCACGTTACCTGCTGTCAGTACAATTGTCATAACAACCACATTAACTGTACTTTTAATATTTAAAATACACTATTCAAATGTTGTTTATTGACTCCTGATATAATCTAGCCGATTGCAACTCGTGTCTTCTTCATTGTCATTTGATAATCAAGAACCCACTAGTTGCATGATATATGATTATTTCTATGCTAGTAGTACAGTGCGGAGAAGATGAAGCTAGAAGATCATAAAAGAAAAACATTAACTGAAAATTGGATGAGAGATTATAAAACTTTTGCTGCTGCCAAAAAACGATTCATGGAGGACAGGGTCTAAAAACTAAAAAAAAAGCGTAATAGAAAAACAAGGTAATAGATTGTTTAGGTAATAAGATTTGGTTGTCATATATTTTTGTGTTTCAGCGCCTTCAAACAAAACTGTGAAGCCCATATATATTTAAAATTTAACGTAAAGGAACTATAACTGTCAATGATACGATAATAGTTATTTATTAGACGAGTATGGAATGTTACACATTAGTCACACAAGAAATATTAGCCACGAGACCGTTAGGTCGAGTGGTTAATTTTCTTAAGTGACTAATGTGTAATTCCACACGAGTTTAATACAAAATTTTATCCAACACCTCCATATGTTGTTCATGTAGGTAATTATTTTGAAAACTTATTTGAAAAATAAACGGGGTTGCGCGCGTTATTCCGCGGTCTACGCTATTCAATTTACCACCATTTTTAGGCCTATTACGTTGGGACATTCAGTTCTGTTACACACCCCGCCCCTGCCACCCCCTGTCATCCACCTGACCAAAGAAGGGGGCCTTCGGGGCTCCACCCCTTTCCAAGGGGGCCTTCAGGGCTCCGCCCCTCTCCAAGAGGGTTCTCGAGGCTTCGCCCTTCTCCAAAGAGGTCTTGAGGCTTCGCCCCACTCCAAGGGGGCCCTCAGGGCCCCGCCCCACCCCAATGGGGTTCTCGGAGCTCCGCCCCTCTGCAAGGAGGCCCTAGGGACTCCGCCCCACTCAAAGGAAGCCCTTGGAGCTCCGCCCTCCCCAAGGGGGCCCTCGGGGTTCCGCCCCTTTCCAAGGAGCCCTCGGGGCTCCGCCTTACTCCAAGGGGGCCCTCGGGGCTCCGCCCCTCTCCAAGGAGGCTCTCGAGGTTCCAAATATCAATTTGAATAATAAATAGTGTTAAATCTAACTTTGTTATTCATGGTATCTTTCTACATTCTCTCACTAGTGACTGACTTTTTGAATATTCTCTCACTAGTGAGTAATATATCACATTACTTATGCAAAATCAACATAATAATAGTGTTATTATATGGAGGTGTTGGATAAAATATATAAAGTACTTCTACAAATGACTGACTGCCGAAATATTTAGTTGAATTTGAACGAATCCCGGCTGCCGCTATTTTAAATGTAATTTTATACATCCCGGCAGCCGGGATTTTTAGTTGAAATCGAACGAATCCCGGCTGCCGGGATTTTAAATGTAATTCTATACATCCCGGCTGCCGGGACCTGATCCACTGCCTAAAAAGTTGTGGGTCGAATATGAGTTTAGAAAATTAATCAGCCAATACTTCTTAATTTATATATTTAACTTAACGTTTCATTAGCTCCAGCTAACTTATTTAGAATACAATATGGATTAAACTAAAAATGAGTTAAAAGTTAGAATTTATATCAATGTTTTTTTAAATTTTTTATATTCTTACTTTATGTTATATTATTAACAATACCATTATTTTTGTAAATAAACACAAAGACTTTTTAAATTATAAATAAAATTTGTGAAGTATTATCCATTTACTTGACATCAGCACTGTCGGTGACAAATAAAAAAAAAAATGTCTTCACTATAGGCACTTCCAAAATATTGGGTTTTTTATTAGATTGTACTACTACATACATTAATTTAATTGTTAAAATGTGAAAAATAGCAGTGGTGTTAGCCATATATGTATCAACCATATATATAATACACATATATTGCTGGTAGGGCCTGGAAACTTCAGAAAACATTACGGCGCCGACATAGTCTCACTTCGAGTATAACGCGTCTCGTGCGCATGCGTGAGAATTCGAACTCCGCCTTTAGAAGCGAATTCTAAACTTGACCACTTCCCCATTGGGCGGACGACGCCGCCGCGCTTGCGCACAGCTCACGGTATACATGAAGGAGTTGGTTGTGTGTCTCATTTCATCGGTGAGTTTCCCACTCATAGCCGCTAGCAATATAGTAAGTATTAGATATATGGTATCAACATACTGTCAGTTTGACAGTGCAAATGTCAAGTAAGTAAATGGATACTATAATAGGTAGTTATTAGTTATACAAGTGGGTTAAGAACATCATTAATATACGTATGCGTACTTTACAAAGGAGTGCGTAGAAAGAGTTATGTAAGCACACAAGTTATATTGTACAAAATTTTATCTACAACTGCCTAAAATTGAGAAAAGTGCATTAAGAAAAAGTTATAGATCTGTCATTTTTAAAAATATTTTAGTAGGCAAATGTCATTCATTTGATACTATTTCAGTTAGGTAATGAAACCATTACGCCAATCAGTTAGGTAATAAAGCCATTACATAACTGAGTGGTGTAATGAGATTCATTAGCTAACGGAAATAGTGTCAAATTAGTGACGTAATGAGTTACTTATCCCACTGGAGTAGATAAATAAAATTTTCTTTTGTAAAATGACAAATGCAAACTTATCAAATCTAGTTAGTTAATAGTTGTTATGTTTAAACATCTCCCCAGTTTTATTAAAAGGCCGCCGAAACGACTTTTTAAAAAACGTTTATTTTTATTTTACAATGAAATATAACATTGGAAGCACACAGCTAGCCGCCGGACAATTTCTTACATCTAGCTATGATACGAACACAATGGAACTTATCGACTGACTGGAGCTTAACTTAGAGGTGCAAGCTACTTGTATATATACTATGCCTAATCAGCTAAGATAAGCGTTATCTCTAAAAGGGAGCGTGAGACAGGAAGCCACGTGCGTTCAAGGTTGCAGACTTGCAGTTCATATAAAGAAGCTATTATTGTTCAAGGTTGCAAGCTTGCAGTTTTACACAGGGGGCCTATTGTCTATTCATAATATAACTCGTCCGCCGATAAAATGTTCAATAGCGGTATTCAAATATGCCTCTATTGAACTTACAAAAAAAGAAAAGAAAATTAAACTTATGCATTTACGTTATCTGGTTCAAAATCTTTATTTAGAAATCTAATAAGTTTAATCTTCATTGTGTTTCTATTATAATACAAATACAATATAAAAATTATTAACATAAGAATAGTACACAGAGTAAATATAATTGCAGACACACTTAAATTATCAGATTTAATATAATTAACAGGTTTTAACAAATTTTCATATTTATTAAGCTTAATTCGGTCCTCAACCAATTTCTGGGTGTCAACAGGTATCAAGTCAATCTTTGAAACATTTATGTGGTTTGATTCAGGAATTATTAAGCGGTCAATGTTTGAAATTTTTAAATTAACAATTTCATTTGAGGTTCTTTTTGCGGTGAATAACATGTGTTTTTGATTTATTGAAACAAGACAGTCTGAACTGAGGTGTAAGAGGTTAGTGCCAGATATTCCTTTTCTAAAATTCTGATTTTTACATTTGACGTCCAATATTGCTTCAGATGGGGAAGATATTAACCACGTCGCAGGATTTATTTGTGATATTTTGATCTCTGTTAAATTGAATAAATAAGGGATACATGTTTTATTTTTATTAAATGACAGAAGTTGTGTTTCGCACAATTTGTCGTTAGGGATTTCAAAGTAGTTATTTTGATTACAAAAGTAGGTGTCTAAAGTTATAAGTTTACAATGACTTATTTCAACGGGAATGCTGTTTTTAACGTTGAATAATAAAGTACTATATGTAGGTATAATCATACGAAATTGATAATTTTGGATAAAAATCGGAAATGGTATTAATTGTATCATTTGATAATCGTTAGTTTTGGAAGTAAGAGGTATTTCGAATATAAATGTAATTCTGTTTTTAACTTGGTAAACTTTTGTAATGATAATTGACTCGTATAAATGTAAATACTGTAACTCTGCAGGATATGGAATAGTTAAAGCTTTTTCTGATATGCTATTGAGATACGTCGAAATTTCATTTAGATTTTCAATTAAATCGTCATTATCAATTAATGACATATGCATCTGTTGATTTTGAGCAAAAGTTAATGCATTTTCTAGTTCCAAACAAGTGTTAATAAGTAGTTGTAAAAATTGAATTGCTTCTAGCAAGACTGTTTTTAAGGAGTATGTAGCGAGATTTTTGCCTAATTCCTCATTTTGTAAAATTATTTTATTTATATTTCTGTCTAATAATTCTTGACTCTTTGCTATATCATTGATTACTGAGATGGTATCATTTAAAATTTTAGTTTGTTCTAATATAACGTCATTTTGAATTTTATCGCTTTCTTGTAGTTTAGTAATCATAGATTCATATCTGACTCCATCATTGGCGTCGAGGTTTCCAGTTAAAAATTTGAAAGCGGATCCAAGTCCATCGAAAAGTCCTCTTTTATTAATTTTGTGTTTAACATCAGGAAATAATTGACTTAAGAGTTTATCTGTTTTTTCAAGATATTGTTTTAATATTATGAGTAAATTGTTATGATTGATAATAACATCGTCAATCCTTTTAAATTTTGTATATTCAATAACGTAACTTTTATTTTCAAGTAACGGTATTATTTTCATTAAATTAGTTCTAAGTGTGTCATAATTAACAAATATAGGGGTATAGTCTACATTTCTAATAAGCGTCCATTCGCTTTGTTTAAGCACTACGTTTCCTAAGTTTAAGGGATATAATCCGGGATTATCTTTTAAATTCTTAATAATAATGTCGCTCTGTATGACTGGTGATTGAGTCAGCAGGGTACAGGCGATGAAGAGGGTAGTAATCCTGAAAAAAAGGGAGAGCAATAATTCCTTTTAGTCAGGGTGTTTTATATTTTCTTTTTTTTTTAAATTAGATTTAATTTTGAATTTCAACTTTACTTCTGAAATTTGTTTTAACAAATATTTTTTTTATTTAATTGGAATGTTTGATTTTTCCGAATTGGTTTTAATTTTAAATTTCATCTTTACTTCTGAAATTTGTTTTAACAAATACTTTTTCATTTAATTGGAATGTTTGATTTTTCCGAATTGGTTTTAATTTTAAATTTAATCTTTACTTCTGAGATTTGTTTTAACAAATACTTTTTCATTTAATTGAAATGTTGGATTTTTCTGAATTTGAATTTAATTTTAAATTGTTGTAAAGGTTTTTCTTTGTTTTCCTTTAGCAATATCAATTATAAAGGTATGTTGCTGTAAACATTTAGTTTTAACGCGAGAAATATTGTGATTATTAAAATTGTAAATACTATATGCTGGTTTTGTTTATTTGTTAAGTGTAATTTTTATTTGAGTTTTTTTCTGATTTAAATGATTTTAGTCTTAAGTTTTTTTCTCAAGATATTATTTTTAAAAATACTTTTGATACTTGAAGTTACTGATTTATTTATTAAAATTTATTTGCAATACTTAAAGTTTTTCAAAAATTCAAGGGTGTGAACAATCTTATTTTTTCTTTAAACACACGGTTAAAAATTTAGTTATTTTGGAAAAGTCTTTGATAAATTTTCTATAATAGACTATTTGGTTAAAAATGGTTTTATTTCGATTTTTAGGTGCTGGGAAATTTTGATTGTTGAATTTTTAAATGAATCTGATTTTATTCCTTCTAAAGTAGTAGGTAGCTATATAATCTAAATATTTTACAAATTTATGTTTGAATTACTAAATCTTATGAGTTGATTTTTATTGTCAGTTTCGTAACGGATGAAGGTATTTCGGGAGAGTAAAATACATCTCTGTGTTGAAAACATAAATTAGTCAAAAGAGTTTTTTTTTCTTCGTTTGAATGGTCTAATCTTAAATTTTTTTTTAAATTGTTATTTAAATTAATTATCTAAAATACTTTTAATGTTTGGAGTTTTTATATTAAAGTTGTTAAATCTGATAGACTGATTTTTGTTGAGCTCATAATTTTTATTTTTATAAGATTAAGGATTATAAATATTAATTTCTTGTATTTCATTTAAAGTATTAATTACGCTTGTTGTAAATTGATTATTGTATGATTTCAATTGCTGAAGGCATGACTAATTTTTCATTAAATTTTAATTTTGGAGTTATTTTAGTTCCATTTTTTTATGCTGATAAATTTTACGAAAAGTTCTGTACACAGGGTTAACTGTAGGTTTTGTTGAGAAAAAAAAAATAAAAATCTTAATTTTTAGGTTTGGAAAAATTACATTAGTTTCACTTTTTTTGTTTAGTTTTTACGGGTTGTAATAAAATGGTATCGTAGCTCTTTCTGTCTGAATATGCATCCATTTATAATCTATTCGTGCGGATAATTTTGAAAGTAAATCGGATCCAATAAGTCCTATATAGTCTTGGTTAAAATTATATAAATAACATGTATGTGTTCCGTTTTCATAAAAAAGACTGGGGATTGGTAAATCTGCAATTAAGTTATGTTGAGAAATTCCATGAGGTGTGACTATCTCGAATTCTGTTTCATAAATATAATTTGGAAAATGTTGTTGTACAAATTCTGGAGAATTTATTGTTTGTGAGCTACCTGTATCTATTAAAAGTTTATCGCCGGTGGCGGGAATTATAATATAAGGAAGGTTTGATTTTGGATTTATATTAAAAGTTAAAATATTCTTTTCCGAGGCTCTTAATAAAAATTTACAGTATCGTCTGGATCTGGATATTCGAAATAATCTGGGGTGTGATCTAAGTCTTGTGAATTATCAGGGTCAGAATATTCCTGAAGGTTTTCCTTAAAATTTTCTGGAGTTGAAAATTCTCCATTTTCAAATAAATTTTCGGTTAAGTCTTCATATTCATCCGGAGGTTTTTCTTGATGGTAATTTAAATGATTAAAATTTCTATTAACGTTCTGAGAATTTGCTCGATATTTATTAGGGAAATTTGATTGTTGAGTAGCTGGTCTTTTTATAGTGCTAAAGTCCATAGGTTCTGGTTTATTTGTTGGTGAAAAATTTGGTTTTGGTGCAAATGCATTAAAGCTTGAATTTTGAGTTATTCTAGAATTATTAGGATTGTTAAAATTCGTTGGACTTTTAAAATAGTTGGGATTTTGATTAAAATTACTTTTAGGATTTTGGTTAAAATTACTTCGATTTTGTTGGAATGGTCTTTGCATAAAATTTGGGTTATTAAATTTAGATTTCATATCAACCTTTCTTGTTTGAATATTGGAAGTTAAATTTGATTTATTTAATTTCTGACTTTGAAAATTATTTTGATTTTGAGAATATCTGATATCGATTTCTTCTTTTACTATGCTTAAGGCTTGTTCTAGTGAAGTTGGGTTTCTACTTCTTACGAAGCTTCCTAAATTTTCATTTAGTCCACTTGTAAAAGTGCGAAGTGCTAAGACTTTGTTAGCCTTTAATTTATGAGTGATAATGTCTTTTGATTCTTGACTCAGAGAAACTTTTGAATTATAAATAGCCAAATGAGTTCTAACTTTATTGAAAAATTCTATGGGAGAGTCTTTATTCTGTTTTAATTTAGTTAAATCAATTAAAAGATTCAATTCTGACCTTTGGTCGCCAAAATTTTCAATTAAGACATTTTTTAAGTCTTTCCAAGTATCATACTGGTAACCTGTGATTACTTCTAACGCTTGACCTTTTAATTTATTCCTTATCGAATTTAAAATTACTTGGTTGATATAATCGTTTAAATTTTCTGTGCAAAATTTGGTTGCAATGATTTCTGCCGATCTGACAAATTCCGAAAGAGTGGCTTGATTACCATCATATGTGGGAATTTCATTTAGTAAAGCTACGTTAAAATGTGGGGGAAACAATGATGCGTTTTGTTCAACCATATTTGGGTTACAATTATTTAAAAATAAAATTCTAGGGATAGAATTCCTTGGTGAGCGTGATCGATCTCGAGACATAAATTTTTTACAATTGTTTCAAAATATAATTATAGGTGTTTTACCTAATGATTCAAGATCTCCTTTAACATAAAAATTTTGTTGACAAAAATTAATTTTACTTTATTTGTTTCACTTATTTTTAATTTTTATTTATGTTAGTAAACAGTTTAATGACTAGGGGGTGCTTAACAGGGGGTAGGAGCCCTACGCGCAAGAACGCAAGCACAAATGCAAATTAAGCACACCTAGTATGTGCAGCAATTGGGCTGGCTTACTACGTTCTGCCTAATATTATAAATAAATATTAGAACTATGTTAGTATAAGTTAAAGTTTGATTGAGATTAATTAGCTTTATAGATCAGGCGAACGCTTTAATAATTATTACTTTTGAAAATTATATTACGTTACTTTGTTGCCTTTGAAATTTTTACTTTGTTGTTTAGGCGAACGCTTTAATAATTATTACTTTTGAAAATTATATTACGTTACTTTGTTGCCTTTAAAATTAATTATTTTGCTTTTTCTTTAAAACTTAAAAATTATTACTTAGGCGAACGCTTTAATAGTCGTTACTTTGTTGCCTTTAAAATATACCTTTGCTTTTTCTCTAAAGCTTGAAAATTATTATTTTTTAAAATATACCTTTGCTTTTTCTCTAAAGCTTGAAAATTATTATAAAAATATGCACTTACATTGTGCGTTAAAATTGACGAACGGCGTGCGATCAAGCTACGTCCTGTTGTCTTCAAAAAAAGGATGCGTCGATCCTGTTGATATCGGCTGGCCTGCAAACAGCTAGGTCCTGAAGTCCGACTTTGGATAGTCTGCTTTGCGCTAGAGCGTTATCCAAAAGTTGTCCTGGGGTCGTCGTTGTTGACGTTGCCAAACCAGAGACTGATCCCAATGATCAAGAGTGGTCCCAATGACCAGATGGTTCCAATAACCACGGAGGAGCAGGAGCTGGGTCGACGGGCGCTTCTCACGATCGGGCGATCTTTGTCCCTGTTGGAGATGTCCGAAGATCCGCTGGGTGGTAGGTTTCGATTTGCGGCAAAGAGCTGAACCTCAAGGAAAGTTGCTGGTCGACTCGATGTTTGTAGTTTTCCAGGTTTTCCTCCACAAATCCGAACGACTGCGCCAGTTTTATTAAAAGGCCGCCGAAACGATGTTTTAAAAAACGTTTATTTTTATTTTACAATGAAATATAACATTGGAAGCACACAGCTAGCCGCCGGACAATTTCTTACATCTAGCTATGATACGAACACAATGGAACTTATCGACTGACTGGAGCTTAACTTAGAGGTGCAAGCTACTTGTATATATACTATGCCTAATCAGCTAAGATAAGCGTTATCTCTAAAAGGGAGCGTGAGACAGGAAGCCACGTGCGTTCAAGGTTGCAGACTTGCAGTTCATATAAAGAAGCTATTATTGTTCAAGGTTGCAAGCTTGCAGTTTTACACAGGGGGCCTATTGTCTATTCATAATATAACTCCCCACCCTTGTATAACTGCCCCTTTTGATCCTTATATCAATATTTTTTAAGGTCGATCAATTCAGCATATAAATTTGCGTAAATATGCCAAATTACAACAAATTTGCTTTATTTGTATTATTTTAATTACCTACCTAAATAAAATTCTCGTTTTTTTATTATCCTTCACAAAACTGTAACTGTCTTAAAACGTAGTTCCTGACCTATATTCATATAGAAATATCTTATTTTAATGAGTTCTATCATTCATTAAAGTTTGTTGTTTTTTTCCAGCACTCTGTAGATATATGCTTAGAAAGATCTATAAAAGACAATATTTTCTGAAAATGTTCAGAGCAAAACTTCTGGGAAATAAAAATACTGATAGTTATGATAACAATCTGCTACGTCTCTGCCTAGTTTTACAAATAACTGTTTGTTAACTGTTTTATATCTAATAACTCCATTATACTTTTCCGTAAACAGTTACTAAAATTTCAATTTCGTTTTTCCCGGGTTCTGGGCTACAGGAAGTACGTAATTTTGGCGCGCGTAAACAGCGCCCCACGCGGAAGAAGCTCGGTAACTGTCAAATTCAGCATGGAAGTGAGTTAACAGCTCGTGTCACTACCGGTACAGCGTTTCAAACAACTAGTTTCCGAGATTTTAATTTTATAGCATTTTCTGCTTCTAAATTCCCCAAAAATGGGTTCGTACTTGTCAGAACCCGAGACAGAAAAAATATCTACCGATGAAGCTAACGATAAGTTGAAGAGTGGTGCGAGTTCTATGCAAGGTTGGCGCGATAGCCAAGAGGTAAATGAAAATTTTTGAATTTTGTTTGCCAAGAACATGCAAGCCTCCACGATCATCACGTTGTCATTTACAAAATTAAACGTTGGTCTGCAACTGAAGGTTATGTTTTTTTGCAGGATGCACACAACTGTGTTCTGGACTTTGATGTAAACACATCCTTGTTTGCTGTTTATGACGGCCATGGGGGCCACGAAGTGGCCCAGTATTGTTCAGAAAACCTTCCGCAGTACATTAAAGACACCGAAGCATATAAAAGCGATGACATAGAAAATGCCTTGATAAACGCTTTCTTAGGCTTCGATGGCACCATAATTACCCCCAAAGTGTTAAGCAAACTTAAACAAATTGTCAGTATAAAAGAAGGAGAAAATGATAGTGAAAACAGTGATGTCGAAGAAAATGTTAATAATCTTTACGAAGAAGCCACAATGCCTTTAGAGCAAGTTATAGAAAAATACACGGCCAATTTAAAACAGAAATGTGGAAAACAGCCAATGTCACCCTGTTTACGTGCTCGCAAAGACCCTGCAGCTGCAAACGAAGCTTGCTCAAGTGTAGAAGAAGGTTCAAGTTCCAGTAAAAATTCCAACGCTATGGATACTAGTGAATCGACAGTTAGTAGCTCGAGTGGTGTTGAATGTACCAAAGGTTAGTAAATATAAATACGCGGAAACTGTGTAAACCGGTAACTAATAATTGTTATTGCAGTAGAATCATCAAGCACATCTAATTCCTCCAAAAGCATAGAAGAAAACGGGCCTGTTAAGGTATCTGCCGTTAATTCACAAGTAGCTGATTCCTCAAACGATGCAAAGGAATCGCGCAGCACAGAACCTGATAAAGTAGATTCCAAACTTAGCAATGCCGATGAAAAGGGTGATCGTCCAAATCAAAATGGTGAAGTTGCAACACCAGCCGATGAGAACACAGATGAAACCTCCAAACCTACTCAGGAAAACGGAGAAATTAGTAAAAAGGGTTAGTATAGTTTACAGCAAATAAAACAAGATTTTAGTTGGTGTGACATTTTTTTTCTTTATTATTTGATTGGTTTATACTGGTGCAATATAGATTTATGTAATAAGGCATCTGCATATGACGGAAAATTCGTTTGGAGTACAAACACACGAACATAACCTATATCGCCTCCTGAATACCGGTAGCTTGTACACGAGCATCAGTTTTTTTGTTGTATAATTTCGAATTTTTAAAAGTGACGTGTGATGGATAATTACAGTGATTATTTTAAGACACTGGATAATGAGCATGCTAATCGTTACGTGAATAAAATAAGTATTATAGCGATTGATCCTTATTTAATAAAACTGCTGCGTCAATGCAGTGACAAAGTAGAAGATGCGCTCATGTTTCTGCAATTTTATTTTTTATAGATGGGACAAACAGAGACATAGAATCTCAGTGGGTAGTTCCATCTAAAATTGGTACGCCTGATAAAGTAGCGGAGATTGAGTTTGCATTACCATTACCAAAGAAATCTTGGAATAATCTTTACGCCCAAATTAGGCAATGTTTTTTTAGATGGGATATTCCATTACACGTTATAAAATATTATGAACCTAACTTACAAGCCATTATACTTAATAAGTCTAATTTGGGTCTTAATTTTGAAAAAGTGGGAACCACATTTTGCATTTTTATTGCTGTTCTAACTTATGTGTGTGCGAGAGTAGCTCCGAGTAATACTGTAACGTCTCTGATTGAAATAATCATTTGTCAGCTTTGGAAACAACTCTGAACTGCTCCCGTGTGTACATAAAATTACAAAGTGAGAAACAAACAATCTAGGTATGAAGTACTTGCTAGATAAATTTACCTCTTCTCAGTTTCATTACAATGCTGCAAATCTGTAACCAAGGTATCCAGTCTGGGTTATCTGTATCCTCAAGTTGTGCTGGTTTTCCAAAATAAATTTGTTCGCTCTAGCACTCAAGCCATCGTAATTTCTGAATTTGGCAAATTTACTTGCATGTTATAAAATGTCTTGAACAGATACGACCATATTTAATTTTTGATTATGTCAAATCAGTTCGTTTGCGGGCGTCAATCCACCTTTTTCTCCTCCTAGAAACTGCAGGTTGTATAGTGGTTCTACCACAATTTACAACTATACAAAATGGCAATTTTGTATAAATAAATGACTGAAATAATGTAAACCTTCGAACATATGTCTTATAGATTTAAACACACAATTTTTACATAAACATACAAATATCATCGTAATTAAATTGGTAAAAGTTGCTAATACATTTTTACAGTTTTCTTTCAAAAATAAAATTAATAATATACATTTTTTTCGAAAAACGAGAGAAATACACATTTTTAAATCAATTCTAAATAAAGGAGGAATAAAATAAAAAATATAGAATAGTTTAAACTTTACGACTACGTCTTAACAGGTAAATAACAATTTAGAGAATAGTTAATTGTTCATTTAACGTACAATATTAATTCTAACATGTTATACTGTAAATGTTTCTTTTATTACAGATTTTAAATTGTTTTTATACAAATATATCACCACAGTCTTATCTAAGATACAGTCATTTCATTCCTGTGTCGGCACTTTGATCTTTGTGTCGCATTAAACGCTCGCACGCAATAGGCGGTGCGTCGATTTTATTCGGCGCTGTTTTGAATAAACAAACCCTCGCGAACATAACCTAACATTTAAATAATTGCGATGATTTGTCCGTTACAACCTAGAATACAGTTACGCATTTTTAGCTGATACTCTCTTTGGTGCTTGTTCCTCATAGATTTCAACAAATGTGGAATGTCAAACATGTAATAAATTTTATCACCATTAACTGTAAAATAAGGCTGCTCTACTGCTACGTTAAGGCTTTTAGTATATTTTACAAAATTAGAACCTTGATCAGATACCATGGCTATTACATTTAGCCCAACCTCATTTAATTTATTGACAGAAGTAAAAATTATTGACTTTAATTCTTCACATGAGCAACTACCTCTAACGAAGAAATAAGCAACGGATTGTTTCCAATTCCATATTATACCTCGTGCCATTACAACAAGCACATTCTGCGCGGGATCGTACCTTTTTATATTATTAGTTTCATGGAAACCCAACGTGCGTGAAGCTAACAAAAATATGGTGGAGTAAAGTGAAAATACCTGGAATTTTACAAAAATGGTCCTTGAATTTCTGGAATTTTAAAATTGTATATTAGTCGACACCCTGTGCTAGGACTTTGTAATCATTATAAAATGTAAGCCTTACCTTTGTCGATCTTTTGGAAAACAAAAATAGCTTAACGTTTGATTCAATTTTGCATTATTTACACAGCGTGGTGCTGCACAATAACTGTACCCGCTATATGAATAAGCCATGACTTAAAATCGCATGCAATAACTCGATAGTGTTGAATTGGTTCTCCACGAGATGTAAACAACACAACTCACGGCCGTTGTGGTTAAAAGTGGTAAACAAATAAAATTCAGAACAGGTTAGGTAGACGCGCCCCCGCCTTAAGTAGAGAACTACCGCTCATCAGGCTGCGTGTGTATTAGAAGCTGGGGACACATTATGCAGTGAGTGACACGACTATTTGTTATATAGACTGGGATATCAACAACCACGTTTTGAGGTTATGTATCAGATTTGTTTGTACTCCAAGCAAAATTTTTAGTCACGTGATGCAGATGCTCTATACCTATATGAATTTTTATCTTAAAGAGTAAGGTTATATTACATTTGTTTTATATTACACGAATTATTATTTAAAATTGATCGAATAGCACCAAAAATTTAGGTTTTGCATAAATTTGATAGATTAAATTCATTGTACAGTTGCCGCCAAAAAAAATGGAACAGTTACGTCTATTTTCGCGATTATTGCATCTTTGTCACTGCATTTATATGCGGCATAATTACTTGGTGGTATTATTTCTAATTTGAAATTGTTTGGTACATGTCAAATATTCAATGTTGCAATGTATCATATACAACAAATTCAAGCAGCTACAATTAGACATAAAATCTGTTATAAGAGTTGTCCCATTTTTTATTGGCCGCAACTGTACAAGAGGTATATTTAAAGATTATTTCCTGAATGAGATTAAATTAAATCCAAATATAGCGTATTAACATTTTATTTTGAACATAGTTTCCTACGTTTGTACAATTGATGAAGATATTGCAATTTTGGTAAATAATTGATGACTCTCGGGCAGGGCTGGCGTCACACTTTTAGCCTGAGTGGTTAGTAAGGAGGGGGGGAGGGGGAGTTCCAAGTGATTTTTCAAATACACTCATATGGAGGGATAAGGGATACAGGGTTACGATCAAAAATTATCTCTCTATGACTACCTCTGGCTGTAGTTCCGAATAGGTCCCACCCCCGATTTCAAAATTTAGGTTTTGTTCGAAAGTTTCAAGTGGATAATTAACCACACGTATATTTTTCGAGTGGGTAGTACTACACATACTACCCACGTCAACCGCCGGTCCTGCTCTCGAGAATATTCTGGTCTGGCATGTTCCCCCACAACAATTTCATTTTCAACCACCCAGCCTTTCACTGCAGTAGCAATTGATGCATTCTGGTGCAAAGTATACCTTCTTTCTTCACAAAATGCCGTGAATTGCCTTCATATTCATTTGTGAGTTGTAGCTGTATTGACGGGGACACTATTTTTTATTGCTTTGTTGATTAATGCACTACAAAGGTTGCCAAAATGATCTTTACTGGTACTCATTGTGAGTGGTATGATGTTTTGAAATTTTCAGACATGAAATTAATTTGTTTGTATGGGTTTTCCGTAGTAACGCAATACAAGGGGCACAGCGATGCTCAGTAATTCCAAAATATTTGTCAATGCAAACATCAAAAATCATAAAAAGAATTTCTATTAAACAATATTCCAGAAGGTATTGCTGTAAATTAAACTTGTGAAATACATAATACTCCAATGGTACTATCACTTTAAAAGTATTCTAGGCTAGATATTCCGTTATCATAATCAAATGGGCGGGCTTTAATCATTATTAAATCAGCAGTGCATAAGCCGATTTCCATAATTATTTCAGAAACCGTCGTAACTCATTGGCTTTTTTTGAGCGCTTATTTCGGGAACACCCTGTATAGTGATCTCAGTGATTGAGAATTTCTAATACCTTTCTGCTCCCTATCGTATTTTTCATGCCTAAACCCAATGGAAGATGTTTTCTTGATTCCAATGAATGGTTGTTTGCAATAAATATTGCATCTTATGAAGATGGAGAAACTCAGCACTCCAGTTTTTCTCTTCTGGTTTAAAAGTGCCCCTGTATAAAGTTCTGGGGAATACATGAAGAAGGTTCAAAAATTCTATTTTGTCCCGCATCTCTTATCCAATTAAATGCCATGATTTATTAAAATTCAACCAATCACTTGTTTTTTTACCACTTGTATTTAAAAAACATCATTTAAACTGTCATTGTGCATCAGTATAAATGTCATATTCATTGCATACTCATACAAGATGAACCGATACTTGGGAAATAGTCCACAAAATGTATTTAAGGGTCATGTTTTTGCTCGGAAAATTTTTTCCTCAAGATTTGTTGTTTTTTGGCAACGTCCCTCAACAAACTAACGTTGACAAATTCCCTCGCCTTCGACTTGGGAATTTGATCTAGTTAGTTTGCCTTGTGATATTGCCAAAACAAAAACCATCCGTAAAACATTGTTACCAGCATTGCAAAATAGTTTGCTCTTAATACATTAATACTGAAATAATATGAACATAGAGAGGGTGTTTCGCCCACATCAGTCTTGTGCAAAATAATCATTGGCTAATGGTTCTACTTTAACTGATGGAATACAGCTGGAATATTTTAGTATTTTTCTTACTTGTGCTCGACTTTTATCTTTTTTAAGATAGGACCGAAAAGATACATTAGCTTCTTGAGTAAATGTATAGGATCTTCAATACCCTCCGTGAAGAGGTGCACACAATGTCGGAAGTTACTTGAAGTCAGGTTTTGGCCCTTATTTGGTGTAATTATTGATTCGTGTCGATAATCTACCGTTTTACTAAATGCTCTGTCATGTTCTCTGTGACAAATTCTCTCAACTGTCAAATGTCAGTTTTCGGCCAATAGCTGCATTTGGATCAGTATTTTAGCAACCAATTATTAATTTTTACTGCAGTAAATTACGTCCTTTCATATCGAAATGTTTTGTTTTGTCCAATCAAAATTATTCAACCTTACATTTTTCTCTCCGGTAAAATTTCATTGTTTAACGCTTAAACATTGCTGCCTTAAAGTAAAATTGAGTTGAACAACCTGTATAAAAGCCTTCGCTCTAACCGGCACGGGTTTTTGATTAATAACAGTTTGTTCTCAATTACTAACCAACAATGTTTTCGTAAACAAACAAATTTTACTAATAAAAATATAAGGTCTTATGATTTTACTGTTGATAAATGTTTCTAGATGTTTCAGTGGTTGCTTCTCATTTGTTCTGTCTCTCTAGATGATTGTAGTCTGTACTGTTTTCTGCATAAATGGTAGCTTACCTTTTTCGAAGCTAGCAAAAAATATTAAATTACAAATAGTATTTTGCATTATTGATTTCCCCCTGTATATAGAAAGAGTTACGGCATAGACTATGAGGTTTGTTGGCGCTTATAGATATTGTTCATGATTTTAGTTTTGAACGGAATATTTCTTACCAAAGTCATATCATTTCTAAGTGCACTTGTTGATTGTATCAATGATGCAGCTGTTGGGTATGTAAATTATAAAGTAGCTTGCCAGTGTCAAAATGTGTCAGAATAAAAAGTAAAATAAACAGTGAATTGCACTTTATATTAATAAATTACTTTACGCTCTTAGTGTAATTAAGGTTTTTGATAATAATAATAATAATAATAAAATTAATAAATTAAAAGATTTAATATGCATATACATATAAGCCAATGAATAGAGTTTGTAAATCCAAATACTGATGTAATTTCTAATTTGTATTTGGTGTAGAAAGAAAATTGCTAAAAGTATACAGTGTTCCACAATTCGTGGTAAAGCTTTTTGTGGTGATGTTTCTTATTCAAAATTGAGAATAAAATGTTTGAGCAAAAGTTTTTGGATCTGCAATTGCTCCTCCAGAGTGCAATTTCAAAACAGTAAGTTTGGCGACATAGGTTCAATAATAGTGTAAAAATCCATTTATCAAAGCAAAGCTATTCTGTTTTATTTCAAAAAATTAACAAATCGATAAACTGCAAATTACACAAAATAACAATAACAAAAATTTAGGGCTTAAATTAGATGAAATGTTCAAACTGTGTCCCATTTGCTTTCAAACACATAGTTGCTCTCACAGGAATTGCATTCTGCACGTTTTGAAGCATTTCCGGAGTGATTTAAGTGCACACTGTCCATTATTCTTACATGTAAATCCTCTAAATTTTCAGGTGATGTCTGGTACACCTTTTCTTTAACAAATCCCCAAACAAAAATATTCAAAATGTTTTAAGTCAGGCGATCTTGCTGGCCATGGTATAGGACCGTTGCTGCCGATCCATTACTCGAAATTTTCATTTAGCCATTTTCTAACAGGATGGGCATAGTGCACTGGTGCACCATCATACATCTAGATTAGATTTCTTCAGAGATTGAGTGGTAAATCATCCATAAGTTCATTCAGAAATTGCAAGTAGTGTTCACCATTTCACTATAATGTTATTGTCAATTACCCTTACCGAAACATTTAGAGAAAATCTAAATTGGTGGCTGGATTCCCTCATGCAATATAGATTTTCATGTGCCCACTAGTGTCTACTGCGATGATTGAAAACTCCATTTCTTGTAAAAGTGACTTCATCAGTCCAAAAAATATGGTTGTGGAAATTTTGCTACTGTCTAATTTGACCAAGCAGCCGGTTGCTATAATTAGTTCAATTTTGTTAATCAATTTCAGATAAGGACTGAACAGTACTATAAAGATATTGGATACAAAGCATTTTCTTTTAAAATGAACGGTTGAATGACTGACAACGCGAAATTGGTGAGCAATTCCCCTTGTGCTACTTCCTGATTTGTTTGCAACTGTGTAAAATTTCCTCTTGAAGGTTTTGGCAAGTCCTAGGAGCAGCAGCATTAATTGGTACTACTTCCCCTCTCTCTCTGTCTTTGATCTAACCTAAATACATTTTTGTTGGCTGCCGTCGATTTGGAAATCTGAATTAGGGTTTTCTTCTCAATTTTAAACGTAGATTCTTCTACCTGCTGAAGCTTTTCCGCGAATTGCTGCATACTCTGTATATATGTGTGTTATTAACCCTTTCACTGCAGAAAGAGATTTACATGGTGTCACTTACGTGCAGCAATGTCAAATAACTGCGCAGACTATTAGATTTCTGCAATATGGATGTATTTATAATTTATCCAAAGAGATATTTGATAGATTTATAATGAACCGTTTAAAAAATACAAATTATTCTGTTGATACAAATTAAATTATAAACTAAACAATAAGAAAACCAAGCCAAAAATTCAAATAATTAGTAAAATTTCACGGAACTTTAATTATAATAATAACTTATGAAAGGAATAGCAACATGCCTTGAATTAGATGAATCTTTTCCATTAAATAGTGGTAAGTACCTTTTATTCATCACAAGCAAAACTTTTAAGTATGTTCTTCGTAAAAACACGCTAATTTGTAGGGTTTCCACAAATTAACGTGAAATATAACATCTGCCAAACACAAATTTATCAGGTTCCCACAGTTTGTACGTACAACGGTCATTCTCACTTATCCTTCTCCTGCACTACAGAAGCAAAATAATTTTGTGGGCAGATCAGGTCCCACAGTGAAAGGGTTAAAATGGTACTACAATATAACTTGTTAAACACATGTCTGTATGGTGTATTTATCAACACATTAAAAATATCCATTAAATTAGAAAAGTGTTATGCAAGTATGCAGAAATGTAGAGGAAAATTTTAAGTATAATGTAGGTACAGAAGTGTTAGCAGAATTAAAAATGTATACATAGAAAAAGTATTGAGGTAAAAATAATTTTTCATCAAGAGATTTATGTTGGCCACCAAATTTGACATATAGTATGGTGTGGAACACCTTGAAGGCATTCTCTGAGTTTTGTCCAAAATTGCAAATTGAAATAAAACATTCTAACATGTGTTCTTTTAAATTTGGTGTTGATGTTGGCTAACAACATTCATTGTGAACATACTACCTAACCTTACTTATGTAATTAGATTTAAAAGCATTCAAATCCAAACGGTGAATAGTAATTTTAGTAAACAATAAATTTATACCAAATGATAATAAATAAATACACTTTATAAACAGCAATTAGAAATTAGTAACAAATCAAATTACAAAGGTAACGTGAGCTATGATTTGGGGTATGTTCACAATGAATATTTTCAGCCAACTTCGACGTCAGATTTTAAAAAAGTCCCCGTTACATCAGCTGTATGATATTAGCAAAGACGAACAATTGTATATTATTATCATTATTTATTATTAGAAATAGGAAAGCCTAATACATAAATAAATAATTGAAAAATACTATCTATCCAAAGAACTTGTCAACTGTCAAATTTCTATCAGCTGTTTAAAATATTCTGCCAACTTTCATTTTCTGATTTTGGTAGCATTAAGTCTAAAAAAAGTAGAATTTGTATAGCGAATTTATTACTTTAGTTACTGGTTAATTGGTTATTGATATACTTATCTGTATTAATTTTCAGAAATTACATTTGTATAATCCTTCAATTTCAATATCCTTTTTGACATGTCCTTATAGTAACTTAACCTCACTTTAAATATAACTATGTATTTTAATACATAAATCAAAAATACTATATCCAAAGAATGTCTATTTAAAATATTTTTGCAACTTTCATTTTCTGATTTTGACAGCAATAAATCTAAAAAAAAAAAATTTGTATAGTGAATTTATTACTTTAGTTACTTGTTGCTTTGTAATTTGATTTTCACAAATTGAATTTTTATAAACTTGCAATTTCCGTATCCTTTTTGACATGTGCTTAGTAACTTAACCTCGCTTTAAATATAACTATTTTTGTCACTAGATCCAAGGTAGAGTCCGAAAAACAGCATCATTTCCAGATACTTACTCAGGAATATTTACAATAATTGATGGATAGGATAATACATTCACATATTTTAACCCCGAGTACAAAATAATTACATTTACCAAGTATTACAAATAAATTTAGTATCACAATAGTATATTGTAATACAAGTGTGGAAATATATCATTGGAAAACGCATATGAAAGATAGAACACGAGTGCTAACGCACATAAGCTTTTCAATGGCCTTTCCACATTGTTATTACATGCTATTTTTCCTACGCCAACTTTGCATTCTGTAAGAAATCTAATGTTTTGCATAGTGATCGTGAAACCTGCCTTTTTTTTTTAATTGTGAAGGAAGTGTCACTTTTGTAAATGAAAAATTGCAAAGAAAGTAACTTTTTTTTTTACTATTTTATTGAAATTTTGAATTGTCAATTTGACAGTTATTAATTCCTTTTCGGCTAAATTTCCAGTTACAAGGGATCACATCACTATGCAAAAAAATAACGTGTACAACAGGGATGAGCAACCCGCGGGCCGCACACTTTCCCGTGCGGCCCTTCAAAGATTTTACATTTTGACATTCCTACAGTGTCCTGCAGCTTCACTGTAGCTTAGGCGTGTTAACTTAATTTTTGGAAAAGATGCCAACATCATAGATAGGTACTGATGATGCCATCATTTCCAAAAATTAAGCATCGGCATTTCTTGGTATGAAATGCTATGCCAGGCGGCTTCGTTTGACGCTACACGTATGTACCGCAAACGCTGCATCGGCAAGTGGCGTAAAGTCAATGCTCCAAGAGTATTCCAATTCTTTCAGAAACTCGAAAATATGCTCAACATTTACAAAAATTAACGGAATTGAATGGCGATTTAAAATATTTAGACCAGAAAAAACCGTTCTTAGTTTTAAAAATTTTTCTTCACCATTTAATATAGAAGTGAAAACAGTTCCGGATGAGTTACAAATGTAATTAATAGATTTACAAAACGATACTGATTTAAGAAATAAATTTCAAAATGTTGACATACATAATTTCTATCAAAATTACATGAATGCAAAGCAAATAGTGACACTTTTTGGAAGCACCTATGTTTGCGAATAATTATTTTCCGCAATGTAAATAACTAAAGGCTATCACCGATCGAGATTAAATGATGTACGGTTAGAAAGCTACGCGTGAGTTGTCGTGTCGTCTATATCTGCAAATATAGACTAATAGATGGCAAAGAAGCAATGTCAAATGTCTCATTCAATAATCTTTTTCCACATATATCTTTCGCCGTTTTTTAAAATAGTATTTCTATTAATGACTGTTTTGTTTCTGTAATTTTTTATACTAGGCTTATATTGTGAATAAAGAGATCATTTGAGTTCATCATTGAGTGTTTGTATTATCATAAGTTTCGTCCTCGTTAATAAAACTGCAAATTCATTAAAAAAAGTATCACTTTCATAACTAGTTGTACATTATACTATTTTCAATTTGCATTTTTTAGTTTTAGCCAATCAGATGATTATCACTTGACATAAGAGTGTTGAAAGTGGTCACTTTCTGCATGCGGAAAGTGAGTACTTTCTGCATCAAAGTGAAAAAGTAAATTACCACATGTAGCCAGTTTCAATCAGAATTTATGTTTTTATTTATTTTTTTAATTTTTAAACCCAAGGCTAACCAACAGACAGTCATAGCTGCCCAGGAACAGGATAGCAAGGAGTATAATATATCAAAATATTTAGAATTTTATGTCAAATAAATTCATGTAAAGCAAAATTGAGCAATAATTAAAAAACTATATAAACAACTGAATAACTATAGATATAAGCATTAACTACAATGACGTAATGAAAAATTAATACAATCAAACTAAGACTTCTCATGTGTCTCTTGAATGTTGCAAATTGTAAATTAAATACGGAAGGGGCCATAATTATATATAACAGCAATAAGATAACATGAATAACAAAATAGAATGCTTGAGTAAGAAAGAGATGGTCATACGAAAAAATTATGTTAGTAGGCATGTTTAGTTGACTTATGTCATAATTAAAATAAGCGTCATGCCTACTCGAATATGTACTAACATGTTTATCTCTTTCTTACTCAAGCAATACGTGTTATTTTCTTGTTCATGTTATCTCATTGCTGTTATATATAATTGTGGCCCCATCAGTATATCGCAGTTGTTGTCAGCCTGATCCAAGCTGTTGAGAATTTGAGTGCAGCAAGTGAGCAGCGAGTTGAGAAAAATATTTGAATTAGATTTTTGAATAAAGAATGTATGTCTGTTTCGGAGAAGCATTAAATTTAACACTTAACCTTCAAAATATATAAAAAAATACATCAAAACATTTTCTGCTACATTCTAGAGATTGGATGTTCTAGAATTATAAATTTTCGTTGTAGCAATAAAAATGTCTTTGTCCGTTAAAACGATTGTTTAAGGCGTGTTAATAAACTTTTTCTGTACAGTCTATTTGCATGATATACTTTTGATACATTGGATTCCAAACTGTTGAAGAAAATTCTAATACAGGTCTTGCTAGGCTATTGAACAAAGCTATAAGTGAAGACAATTTTTTAAAACCTTTAGTAGCCTGAAGTATGAAGCCTAAATTCTTTTGAGCTCTGAACACATCTCTACGTGAATATTAAATGACAGCTTAGAATCCAATGTAACTCCCAAATCTTTTACGTTATCCATTTATTTCAATGTTACATTGTTTAGATACAGACTGCGATCATCATCCATTGGAGCTTTTCTAGAGAACAGGTTGCATTTATCTAAATTTGAAAATGTTATCAAATCATTTTGTAATTGCACAAAGTCTGACACACCCTTAATATATTTAAAAACTTTAACGTCATTTACATATAGAGAGTATTCAGTATGACAGAAACATGAACCAATGTCGTTTAAAAAAAATACTAAATAGCAAGGGACCTAAGTGTGGCCCCTGGGGCACCCCAGAGGTCACACCCATGCAACCCGATGTAACTCATTAATAGCTACGTACTGCATTCTACCCATCAGCTAAATTTCCAGAAGCCTGTTAATTACCTCGTGCATACCAAAATTTCTAACTTTAACAAAAAGTGTGGGGCGATGGAATTTGTATTTTTGTGTATAGTTTCCTCTGCTATTTATTTTTTGTAATCATTTTTAATATTAACTTTAACCTTTGCTCTGTGGCTAGAAAAGCGATCATAATCAGCAGCATTTTTATAGGTCCTCCACTTCCTGTATGCCTTTTCTCTATCTTTAATAGTATTTGTGGTATTTCTTGTAAACCATACTGGGATACCGAGTCCTTTTAATAACAGTTTTAGGAATATAATTATCTACAATATTATTTAAAATTTTGTAAAACATTCCAACATTTTTATCAATATCGCCAGAGCGCAAAATACCATTCCAATTATATTTTTTAATCTTTTCATTAAAAACAGAATAGTCTGAATCGCAGAATTTTTACATATGAATTATATGAATTAAGGTCTGGACACACATTCCCGGACCGTGCCAGGGCCGGAGGACGGCCGTGTGATGGCCGTCACCCGGTGAATGAATTGCACAGTGAAATTAAATGCATCTGTTCACACATCACCGTGTCATGTCCGGGCGCCGTCACCGGACCGGGCCCGGGCCGGGTGATAATAGTTTTGCTTACTTTTTGACGGTGACGGTCCGGTCTCGGTGGTAGATTAGATCTGCTTTCACACAAGTGTTAGCGTTTGGAAAATACTTAGTTGGTGTATTTTGATCGCAGCATTTGAAAACTTTATAATTCATTGTTTATATAGGGTGAATATAGACATAGAACGACTGATAGAGGAGGTTCGAAAGTTTACGGTACCCTATAAGAATATAATCAAGCTAATGAAAAGTTCAGAAATGCAGAGTACAAGGACAGAGTTTGGAAGAAAATTGAGACAATATTCCCGTATATCTTTAACTGATCACGTCAAAGATTTCGAAGCAGACTGACAAAACTTCCGAGTCCCACTGTCCGGAACACGGCCGGCACACGGACATGTGTGGTTTCTAGAGGAACGGGCCGAGACATAACCGGGTGACGGCCGTGTTCCGGCCCTGGCACGGTCCGGGAATGTGTGTTCGGACCTTTAGAGAGAAGATTTTTTTCACACTTTAAATTAATTATTATCTTGGGTTACAAAAGGATTTTCACATTGATATACGTCGATGTTTAGTGATTCAGACAAAACAAAGGCCAGAATCTTAGTATTGACATTTGAGATATTAGTAAATTGTTTAAGGTTATTAAGAAAAAACCAAATCAGAAAAACATTGACTATGGAATCCATAGAGCGTTTTGGGGCAGAAAGCGTTACCATCATTATTAAGTGTTCAAGTTAGTTTTGGCAGATTCAAATCATGCACCAATAAAATTTTATTTTTTACTGTTTTTGACAAAAAAAAATATTCTAATTTAGAGAAAAACAACACATAATTATTGTATAATGCATGAGGTGGAATATAAACAGTCTCAATAAATAGTTTCTTGCCTTCCTTTAAGGCCACAAACATCCATATATTTTGTTTTATTTAATTTTTTATTTTATTTTATTCCGCACTCCGCCAACAGCCGTTACACCAATTATAGGCGTCACTGTACATTTTACTTTTTTCCGTGGCAGCCGTACCACGTACACTGTTAACATTGCACCATTTTGATCATCACACCACCCCCGTCACTTTTGCTACTAACCACTGGATCTCTGTCCAGACGAAAAACATTGTAATGTGATGGAAACAGCTCTGACGTTAGAACATGTGGTTTTAACTATGACTCCGTGATGGATATAGTCATAATGTGCAGCACAAGTAGCTTGGTAACAATCAGAAGTATTAGTTCTTAACCTCTTGTATTTGATGATATACTAAAAAAGTGTCGCTCATAGAAGCCAATTAGTGTTTATACGTAGTGTTGCAACAAAAAACGATTTTTAAAAAAACTAAGCGGTGTGGGTTTTTTTAAGTACTTTTTTTTAAATACTTTTTTTTCAGAATTAAGGTGTAGTGAATAACAAGTAATATTTTTTGGAAAAACAAAAAACAAATATTTCTAAATAAAAATACCAATACATTTCATAGATAAAGTGAATTATAGAATTTATAATTAAAAAAAAACAACAAATTTATATTTCTAAAGAAAAATAATGCATTCCATTTCATAGCCAAGGTGGATATAGAAATTATAATAACGCAGAAGTTTCTCACTAACAGGCATGGCTGACTCCTTAACTGACTCGGAGTCAGTATCCATGCAGTTTACTTCGCCGATGTCACTGTCTGATGACTGATGAATCGCTAACGTAACTTGATTCGTCGATCATATAGTAATAAATACATAATACGAGTAGGCAGTAGCTATAAAATGTTACTTTTGTTTATTAAACATTTGTCTAGTCTGTGCTGTAGTCTTCTTGAACTTTAAAGAGCATGTAAAATCAAAATAAGTTTAAATTTTGTTGTTTGCTTACCTGCCGCCAACCATACCTACCAAAACATGCTGCCAATTACAAAAATGAATTTTAAAAAAACGATTTTTGTGGGGTTTTTTTTGGGTTTTTTATTCGATTTAAAAATATCGCGTTTTTCTACATCAGTAATTATACGTAAAAAGTTCGTTGTATATAAAATTATTCCCGTAGACAAGGCAGCACCTTTTTGTTCGAAATGTAAATGGCACGAGAAGCATCGTCCTTCTTAACAAAAATCTTCATTTCTTGCACCCAGCAGTATTTATAATTTCTGATTCTAAAAAACTCGCGTGCCTTTTTATAAATTACCTGTGGTAAGGGGATAGGTATTCATTAATGAACGCCTTTGTGCGTTTTCCAAAACCCAGATTATGCGTATTTAAACCTGGATTTCTGTTTTTTTTTTGCAGCATTTAGAAACTCAGTTTTTTCCTTGGTGAAGCAAATCTCTTCACAATATTCTTTGGGCAGCTCCCTAAGGAATTGCTAGAAAAACCTTTGACTCGGTGCGAAGTGACAATATCTTCATTGCGCATAGTAATATCTATTGCCGAAGCCACTTTCAAGACTGCTGAGAGAATGTTTTCTCTTTTTTTCTCGGGAATACCATAAATTTCCACGTTATTGATTCGACTTGGTTGTTGGAAGACTTCAAATTCTGCCCTGAGAAGTATATCTTCATTCTTAACAGTCGGCAGCTCTTGCTGCATATCTTCGACTTTCTTGGAGACTATTGAAATTTTCCATTTGAGCATTAAAATTGTCAATTTTCTCACCACAGAATTTTGCTGTGTCCGCCAGAACAGATGGTTCTGTCTTGTTATATAACCCTTTTTCGAACGGTTATTACAATTAGTAAATTGGATATCTACCCTATTGCTTAGTTAACAGAAGTAGTATCGAGAATAATGTATTAAACACTTACCTTGTTGCTTTTGAATTACTTTCAAAATTGACATATCTCACTTATGAAAATATATGATTGAAATTATGTCACTTGACTATTATTTAAAATTACGTCAGCTAGTCAGTTTATTGAGCAAATAAGAATGAGTAAAGGTGATAATAATGAATCTCTTTATAATCGAATACTGAATTACAAAATTATTATTGTATTGACTTCTCTGTCAATCACACTCCTTAGTACTTTTAATAGAACCTTCTTTTAAGTTAGATTGTATTATTATGCTTGGTTTGACATTACAGTCAATCAAAACTAAATGTTGTCAAATTATTTAATCAAATTACTTTTTCTAAATTGAGGTTAAAATTAATTACAGATACCTAGACCACAATGATATAATTTCTACTTATAATGGCCGAAAACGTCGAGTACCCGAATCAAAGCAAATTTAGAAAACTTAATATTCTAAATTGCGCTCTAAACCTAAATTACAGTGCTTTCCACTAATTTTGTCGTAACAAACTTGTTAATAAAAATACACTAACCTTCACGAAGACTCACTTGTACCTTGAGTGTATTTTCTATCGGCTCCTAACTGATTGGCAGTTGTCAAACACCTCCCTTGAGTTGTTGAAGACCCAAAATAACTCGTAGCTCTGGTACCTCTTTATACCTTGATAAACGGTAGTACAGCATGCCACAATCACTCTCACTTTCACTTACTGATGGTTTAAGTACCAAATACCACTTCAAATGGTTTCAAACAATCTTGAAATTATATATGAATAATAATTGTGACCTTTGGCCAGATTTGATCGTGAAGAAGGCTATCTTGCTATCACGTACCAAATATACAATATTACTCTCACAATTAAAGGAAAGTTAGCCCTTTAACGTGACTTATTAAACGTAGATTATTCAAAATTAAAGAAGTCTTTTCACTTGCAGTAAACAACCCCTTGGTTGCCTATTGCTACTACCACCAGTAATCTATCACCAACTGTTATCACATGATACCCTTTAGGTATCTGGATATTAATATTGAATTAATTAAGCAACCACACAGCATGCTACATTACAGTCTTTAGCCCCGACAAATCGGTCATCATAGAATTCACTTTCATTACGAGCTCCTGCAGTATCTTGGTGGAATCGTCCCTGGGTCTATCCTTACATTTCTTGCATCGCCAAGCGATGCCACAGTGCGGTGGCAGTTCACCGAGAGCTGCCGGCAGTTTAATACATTTCAGATGATATTTCCCTTTTACAGCAGCCTTGCCACTGAATGCCAGGGCTGGTGCAACTGATAATAGCTGAACAGCTGGTACGCTGGCCGCCAGGCATTATAAAAAAGCGATTTTCACGTTAACCACTACACTAACAGCCGTATTCATAGTCGTTCGCCAGCGACTCGCCGGCGAGTCGCCGGAGTATCGTTATGAATAGTATGTTGGCGGCACTGTACGTCTATGTCAAATTCGAGGTTAGCAGGTTAGATTTTGTGTCAATTTCTGTCAAAACTGACGGAAAACCTAACCTGATAACCTCGAATTTGACATAGACGTACAGTGCCGCCAACATACTATTCATAACGAAACTCCGGCGAGCCGCTGGCGAACGACTATGAATACGGCTGTAAAAGTATTATCACTGGTTTCAAACAAACAGATCACGCTTTAAGAGAAGTATTGATTTCAAACTTAACATTTAATATTGGTTTTAGCCTCACTAAATCGTTATCAAAGCAGGAGAAATGATATCATGTACAGAGTGATTTTTTTAAAACTCAATTGCAGCAGGTCCAGGATACCCTGAATTAGTTGGCAGTACCGAAGTGTATTGTCAGTCTATGTGAACTTCGAGGTTTGCAGGTTAAGTTTTGCGTCAGTCTGTGTCAAATGACAAACAAAACCTACTAACCTCGAATTTAACATAGATGTACAATGCACTGCAGTACTGCCAACTGGGATTCAGGCTATCCAGGGCCTGCTGCAATTCAGTTTTTAAAAACTCACTCTGTACGTATACCTGGTTGACCCAAACACACCTAGTTGTTGATGTGTTTAGCAAATTTGTGCTTGAAAGCGTTGAGCAAAGAACACAGTTACACTGTTATATAATTTGTTAATAAACTGGTCGAAACCTTTAAAGAACAGTACTCTTGTAATTAGTTTTAGACATATACAGGGTAGTCCTGAAATAGTTGGCCAAAATCAGAGATTACGTTAAACTCATTATAAGAATGAAAAAGTTTCGATAACATGTATCCGAAAACAAACCCCTTGGGAGTTACAGCCAATTTAATTCTTAATATATGGAAAATGGAAGGCTGTGGAAATAAAAAAAAATATTTTTTAGTTAAAGTAACTGTTGAAAATGTCTATCTTTTCCATATTTCTTCTATATTCTTCGTTGATGTTAGTTTTCTTGTGTAGAATCTTGAGTTAGCTACTACTAGTTTGTGATCTAAGTATATTTCTGCCACTCTTATGAATGTCCGGCATGGCGTATTTGTCTCTCCGGAAGTATGTAATGGAGTCAATTGTACTTTTTGCTTGCCTGGTCTCAGCTGTGAATGTTATCTTATGTATCGAGTGATTATAAATGCTCTTCCATCAAGTTGCCTTTGAAATATTTGTTGTATGAATAATATGTTGGTGGTACTGTAAGTCTATGTCAAAGTCGAGGTTAGCAGGTTAGGTTTTGGGTCAGTTTTGACAGACTGACGCAAAACCTAACCTGCTAACCTCGAATTCAATTTCCAATTTTTATTCTTTGTTCTTGTGCCTATTGGTACTCAATTTATAACCTTTTTCCATTTCCACTTCCTTTGTTTCTTATCACTTTGTTCTCGTTTTGATTGTTCTCCATTCATCAGTTGATGTCCGAGGCTGTCTATTGTTCTCTGAATCTGCTCACTCCATATAGGTGATCAGCCCAACTGTCTGACCCCTGTTACCTTGGGGCAACTGTTATCAGGTTATACTCCCCGATGCTGGGTCACCAGAACCATGTGAAGGTCACATTGGTATTTGAGCAACGGAGGCTATATATTGCGCATCTCTGTCCCATACACCCCCTATATTCCTCTTTGAAATATAAATATAAATCCAGGAAACATTTTATTTTCGATATGCATTACTTTATGACCTCAATGTATAGCTTTGTCAAAACTGGCACTATCACTGATTTAAGTTAGAATGTCCGTGTCCGTGTCAACTGTTTCATATAGCTATACTTTTTATGGTGTATTTTAATAGAACATGAAATTATGAGACCAATTATATATAAACGTTATTTGAATTGGATTTTTTTTAAATAATTACTCTCAACGAAATAAAACGTAAGTAAACTGCAAAACTAACTAATCTAAAAGTAATAATTATAACAGCGTCAAATTTACTTCAATACTTCTGGAATTTACAACCACTAACTGCCGGTCTTATAAAGACCACTAATCTGACGTTAACTTTAATTCTCTGTTAAAATAAACAAAAGCGTATCAAAACGTCAGTCCTTATGACATTTTATTCATTAGTAAACAAATTTTGATGCGCTTTTGTTTATTTTAACAGCGAATTAAAGTTAACGTCAGATTAGTGGCCTTTATAAGACTGGCTGTATATGTAAATAATGAAGTTATTTTTTTATATAAATACCTATTCTATGTGGAGTGCTTTTTTACAATCTTATTTAATAGCTATTAACATATCTAGGAATGTTATGAGTATCATAACTGCCGCAGATGTTTTGAAATCCGAGCTCGTAGAGCGAGGATTTTAAAACATCTGAGGCTGTTATGATCATAACATCCGTGATATGTTCAATAGTTTATCGGTTGCTATATGGTTATGGTTGCCATGTAGGGTAATATTCCATTACCCTACAGATAAGTTATGATCTAGTTACCAGCCCACTTTTGTATATGTAAACAAAGGCTTAATATCCTGAAACCGGTAAATTATCTATCTGTTGCCATACGAGGGTCAAGCTACAGTTATTGAGAATAAAGAAAACTGTTAACATTTTTTAGGATTTCATTTTAAATATGCTCAAGGGTAATACCACAAGCAGTGGATATATTTTTGACAAATATTTTGTCGCTTCCATGTAAATTATTGCGTTTAAATTTCACGATACAAAATCACATCAAAAATGTCACGAGCCGAAGGCGAGTGACATTTAAATGTGATTTTGTTGAGTGAAATTTGCAATAATTTCTATGGAAATGGCAAAATATTTAAAAAATATATATCCACTTCGAGTGGTATTTGGAACGACTATTTAATAGTATTAATACATAACGATTAACTTTATTGAAAAATAATCCAACAATTAATATAATTAGTCATTCTCAATTAAATTCAGCGGAATACTTTCAAAACACAGCATTTTAAAAATTTTAAAACAAGCCACACACAGTTGGTTGAGGTTTAGTGTTACGTAACCTAGCGATATCACTAAGGACAGAACATCGTTGCTAAGCGATAGTTCGCAACAAGGTTTTGTGAATATTTTGCATGGTGCGCAATATTCAGTGATATACTGCTGTTATTGGTTGAAAAAAGCAAATGTCTGCAATGTGATTGGCTTATATGTTATAGTGTTGAATAGTCAAAGTAATTCCCTTCAGCAATAATACACTTATGCATTCTTTCATTTTACTGCTTAAATCGTGAACTGCGGTATCAATCGCTTCTACCCTGCAAATGCCTTTTAAGCCCATAAAATAGCCAAAAGTAGCACATTGCTAAACAAGGGGAGCACGGCGGGTGTTCTATTTTATATTTTTTTCAATTAAAACCTGCAGTGTTAAAGCAGCCGTATGGGACGATGCATTTTTATAATGTCGCGTAATTTCCTTCTCTGGAACTCAATTGAACATTTCAGGCAAACATTTTTCAGTGTATCATGTAACTATAACTGTCTTTTGTCCATCTATCTTAATTGCATTGACTAGACCCGTACTTTTAAAGAATACCGCATACATAACTTTTCCATAGCTCGCTGCTTCTTGGTCATTGCTGGGGGTTCTTCATCTTCTTGAATTCATACACAACTCTCTTGGCGGGTAGGTACGTCGAAAAAGGAAATATAAGTTTCGTCACTCATCAGAATATTGGAAAAAAAATGTTTGTTTGCCATTACTTAGGAGATATAAAGTTTCATGGCCAATTCTGAAACGCTTACTTTTTAGGAACCAGAAAGCCAATGCGGCAGAAAACGATGGATATTGTTTTTTAAATTTTGTTGATCGTGTATGTTTGTGTTAACAGCCGCGGATCTAATCTTGAGTTGATGCTCTATTACCGCATAAGTGGCTTTATCGCCCTCTTCAATTATTTTCTTAACAGCAGCAATGTTTTTTTCGGTAACGGTCGTAGGAGTATGCCCCGCTCCTTTTGATGCTGAACAAAATTCCTTTTTTATACCATGGTAAATTGTAACAAAAGAAGATGCGAAGCTGAGGCTAAATTCTCTTTGCACTCATAAGCGCTTAAACATTTTTTAAAGTCACAATAAATCATGAGTCGAAAATGATCTTTGGTTAATTCCATTTTTTGACTTTTAATGCCATTTTGAATAATTAACAGCTCTGGTTCTAACTAACGTAACTTCAACAACTAAACCTTAAATGCAGATCAAGAGTTACTCTAAATAATACTGTATGTTTTGTTTTTCACGGCCTAGTAGATTGTCTTATTCTCAATAATTATATACAATTGAAATATTTGACAAAACACCACAGAATTGTCCGTTTTATTGATTTGTTCTCACTCCAGGTTCCTTTTACATTAAAAGAAAGTAGCTAATTGTTGTTCACCATTGTCTGTTTTTGTAGTAACACATTTGTATACTTAATTTGTTTACATTTTAGTTGTTAATATTTTATTTAACCTATTTTAGACCATGACCATTTGACAGTTTTTGTATTATAAATTTTACATTTGTTTGTTATGGGCAAGGGCAGGCATGCAAAGTACGAGGAACCTTAAACTTTATATTTTAGCTTATAGAATCATTTGTTGTGCATTGCTGTCAGACATAACAGTCATAAGACATTTCATAAAATGTTTTTAAAGTATACAGGATAATCAAGTTGAAAAAAACGTTACAAAATTGCCGTAACAAAAGTCAAGCTGCCATTTATCAGAATGCAAACAAAAATATAATAGGAATTGAACATAAAAAAAAGAACATCATGTACAAAAAATAAAATGATAATGAATTATACGTGCAATTCTAGATTACCAAGGCATATAAGCAAGTACTCAATATTTTCACAACAGTTTTTAGAATTTTAAATGTTAAATGGGTTGCACATAAATACACGAACACAACAGTATTTGTCTCAACTTTCTTGTAACGTTAAAGGACCTGCGTTCTGTAAAATAAATTGTAAGTCTTAAACCAAAATTTACTACAGGTAAAGGTAAGGCATTAGCAAAAACTAAAGGAGTTGCAACTCCGTCACTGAGAAGAATACGGCCTAAACGAAGTGCGCAACAGCTGTACTCTAAGTTACTTGAATTTGAATCGGATAGCGACTCAGAGGATGAGGAAGATAAGACGTTTCAAGGCCCTAATGGTAATGTAACGACATACGCTCTTGGTAACTTTAACGTAGATAATTTTATTGTAGAAGAGAGCTCCAGCGAGGAAGATGGTGAAGAAGCATCCGGCATTAAAGATGATTCCGAGGCAAGTTCAGACTTGGAAGATGAAGATGACCCAGAAGAGGAGGATTTGGATGACCTTGAAGAGGAAGACGATGATGATGATGATTGCGGCATGTCTGAGGCTGATCTAAATTTCGCAATGAACATGTGTGAAGAACCTGGCTACAACAGTGGCTGTACTGCGGTAGTTGCTGTGCTGAAGGAAAATCAGCTATATGTTGCCAATGCTGGAGATTCTCGATGTATTGTGTGCAGAAATGGTATGTCGTTCTCTTAGGTAACTACAAGTTGAAAAATTTTTTACTTATTGCAGGAAAAGCGATTGAAATGAGTATTGATCACAAGCCGGAAGATAAATTAGAAAAAGACCGGGTGAAGAAAGCCGGTGGATCCGTAAGTTGTGATGGTCGCATTAACGGTGGCCTGAATCTCTCACGTGCTATTGGTGATCACCGCTACAAACAGAAAAAGGAGCTGTCAGATCGGGAGCAAATGATCACCGCTCTCCCGGACGTACGCACGCTCACGATCAACCCAGGGGAAGATGAATTCATGGTATTGGCATGCGATGGCATCTGGAATTCTATGTCTAGTCAGCAGGTCGTGGATTTTGTTAGACCAAGAATACAGAAAAATCCAGATAAGCTGTCGACAATATGTGAAGAGGTAATTTTAAATCAGCTATTAACACAATAACTGCTAACTTAATCGTACTATTCGGCCCGTAGTGCTGCAAAGCAATTGAAAAACAAAATTTTATGACTAGGCGACTTTAGTGTGAATATATATGGTGTGTTTGAGCATAGTGTAATAAACATCGTTATGTTATGCTGGCTATTCAACCCATATGTGACCGTAAATAACTTTTTTTTTATAACCACAGTAATCCATTCATGAGGTTGCATGCATGAATTTTGATGGAAGTTAAAACTGTGACATGAAAAAATTAGGGAGTTTTTTTTTTTTAATTTAAAAAGCATGAACATTGAGATCTTGTGGCACTTGTATTTTATTTGTTTTCATAATTTTCTAGATATTGATACAAACTTTCTTATTTTAAATACATTGAAGGATGGCTAGAACACCATCGAGAACAGCTTATTTTTCTCTTCTCACATAATGTAAGGTGTGCTACACTTATTTTCATAAACAACTAGGAATGCGCCGAAGCGGGTTTTTTCTGCTTCGGCCGAATGCTGAATATTCAGCCTAAAATTTCGCCGAAGCACGAAGCTTTGGCCGAATCATTATGCTTAAAAACGAACATCTCGAAAAACGCTAATACATTTTTTTTTATTATAGTAATAAAATAAGAAACTAAAAATAATTTATTTGAACAAGCGGTTTATTTAGCAAATACATTTTAGAAACACACAAGTGACACAAATATTGAAATACGAAATAACAGACCTTCCAACGACCATATCAAATATTTGTAAAAAACATAACTACTTAAACACAAAAATAAAGCTTTTTTTTTCTTTCTGCATTTCAAAAGTTTTTAATTATCACACAAGACAATATTTCCAAATACCACTTATTTTTTTATCCATTTTGAATAAATGCAATCTAAACTTTAGTTCAAAATGCGAAATGAAATCCATATATATAATAGACTTGTCTGTCCCTCCGTCCGGGACGCTGTTTCAGCAGCCAAACCGTAAGAGATAGAGAAAAAAGTTATTAAAGTTATATGTTTGGAATGGTCATGTCAGGTCAGAAACCGAATTTCAGTCACGTGACACTTCCGGTTTTCGAGAAATCACGTGATTTCAGTCCGTCCGGGACACTGGTCCGTCCGGATGCTGTTTTGTCTGTCCAGGTCACTGTTTCAGCAGCCAAACCGTACGAGATAGAGAAAAAAGTTATTAAAGTTATATGTTTGGAATGGTCATGTCAGGTCAAGAACCGAATTTCAGTCACGTGACACTTCCGGTTTTCGAGAAATCACGTGATTTCCGTCCGTGCGGGACGCTGGTCTGTCCGGGACGGTCTTTTTTGTTTTATTAAATGAGACATTTGTCTCACTGGACTGCTAGTAAATATTCTAATCACGAAGAGCAAATTTGAAGTTGCGACAAGAATTTTTTTGTTTGCATGCTTCGGCCGAAACGGACCGCCGAAGCCGAATAACTGGAAAATAGGTCGATTCGACCGAATACCAAAGCCGAATCGATGCTTCGGTGCATCCCTATAAACAACCAAAGTATGTGAAAAAGATATTTTTCGACGACAGAAAGTAGAAATGAGTTTCTAGGTTAGAAAAATTGTAGCAGAAATAGCACATTTTCAAATATTCATATACGCTTTGAAACGATAAGGAAGCTGACCTGCGATTGATTAATTAAAATAATCGATGGTAGTAAAAAATCGCAGATCAACCCCCCCTACAGTTTGTACAACACAGTAGCTCTGAAAAATCTTTACTTACCGAGGTGGCTAAGCTAACTCAATTTCGGCGATAAGGTCGTGGATTCAAATCATCAGCTGTGTTCCCTGCAATATCTTCAAAAAAAGGAAATGGGCCCCAGAAATCCAAAGATTTCAAATAATTAAAATAAACTACCAGTGACTAGCATTTATTAAATAATTACTGAATAGTTTTGTAGTGTCAATAGTAGATAATCAAAATAATTTGATCACAAACAATGTCATAATAAGGTTGTGCAAGTTTACTGAAGGTTGCGACACGCACAAAATAAATCAAGGAATAAGCTTATCTCTCTCATATCATTAAACCTTTCTGCTCAGGTTATTGAAGGCAAAAAGCGTGAATGCTCCTTTTACAAAGGTTCAATTACACACCAAAATCGTAGCTTTAAATATGAATCATAATTAAATATAAGCATAAAAGGTTAAATATAAAAAACAAAAGCGGAATTGAGCTTTACAGGTTAATAATAACGGTAAGCGTAAATGCAAATTTTAACTATTGATAGTTTTGGAATGCAAATTCCAGGTATCGAATATAATTTAACGTAGAATAATCGTGGAATAGCCGGACCAAATTAACTTGAAGGCCGGGAAACCATCCACTTTCAATACAGTAATCACCACAAAAGCGGCACTAACCTTGATCTTCCAGCACCCATTAATTGCTAACCGGAAAAACTGGTCAGGGGTTGCTATACCACGGTGTTAGAAGTACCTTGGATGCGCCCGTAATTGAAGCAGAACCACGTCCACAATTGCAGAGGTTAGGTAATAGTAGGAGAGCTGGTGACATTTTTTAATGATCATTTAGTTAAGGCCTATTTTTTTGAGAGAATGTTGGGGGAGGCATGTATAAGTGTCATCTTTGAGGATTCTCCTTGATAGCGGTATCGGAGGGAGGGAGAACACCCTAAATGAGCACTGTCAGTATATGTCAAATTCGGGGTTAGCAGGTTAGGTTTTGTGTCAGTTTGTGTCAAAACTGATGGAAAACCTAACCTGCTAACCTCGAATTTGACATATACTGACAGTGCAAATTGGGGGTGTTCTGCCTCCCTCCAATACCGCTATCAAGGGTAATCCTTACAGATGACTTATACATGCCTCCTCCAACATTGCCTCAAAAAATAGGCCATAACTAAATGATCACTAAAAAATGTCACCAGCTCTTAGACTATAAGGCATTAGCCGGTGTTGAGGATTAAAACAGGACAGCGACCTGGCTTTCCAGATTAAATTCTTGGGGTAGAACTGTTAATTAAGAGCTAAAGGAAATAAATTAATACGAGAACAGCAAACAGAAAATCTCAATCGTACCTGATTCGACTTATCAGCTCTTGGAAACGAAATTAATTGTTGTGGCGTAATAAGCGAGTTGCTTCGTCGAGATGCAAGAAAAGAATGCCCGCGTATTCGGCCAACTAGTGAAAACAGCTGAAGGCAGCGGCCTCGCGATAACAAGCAATTTGGGCTTTCCAGAATCGGTACAAAATGAGCGACTAAAAATTTGAAATAATTCGAAATACAATGGATTATAACTCAAGTAAAAATATACAGGTTGGGCCTGAAGTAAATGGGTAAATGGCGAAACAATTAAGCGGAACCAGAAAATTGTTTCAGCTTTCTAGGGAGTTTTCATTATAAACAATAGAAAAACAATACTATACATCCAATGAAAGAAGAGCCCTGATCATCAATACTCTGTGTGGTATAAAATAAAAAAAATCCTAGTCAAATCGGCATTAATAATTCATGTAGGCATGTTTGATACACTGAAAAGTACTGGTATCATCGTATCGTATCGATTTAGAAGTATCGGTTCGGGGCAGTATTGCATACAAAAGTACCGGTACACATTCAATTCGGGATGCTTTCTAGGTTTATTTATATGAACCTTCCAGTCCTACTATAGCAAATAGAACTTTAGCAATATTAGTGGCAGTAACAATCAAGAAATCAACAATAATTACAAAATGGGTATTAGAACATACATAATACATAATCCTGTCCTCTTCTACCTTTCGGTGTAGAGGTGTGGTGGGTCACATACTGCCTATAAACTTTTTCAATTCCTTGCAATCTTGCGCCATTATCTTCGCATGGCCCCATGAATTTTTCATTTCCTCGAGTATACTGGTGATTTCTCCATTCCAGGTGTTACCGGGTCTGCCTCTTCTCTTTTTTATGTCCGTTCCTTAGACCATTTACACACATAGACCCGCCGCTAGATCCCCGCGCTGAAGCAATGTCACGTCACAGTGTGGCAATTTACTAAGAGCGCGCAGCGCCGTTTTTGGACTTATGGGTTCATTTCAGTTCATTTATACACATAATTTACTTATCAAGTTATTCGTTTATTGTGAATAAAATTTTTACATGTTTGACACAAAATTATTGAAGTAGGTAACTTATTATTTAAGGTGAAACCTCTGCCAGATTTGTTCATGCCCAAGACAAAATAATTTTAGCGTTGATCAGGATCCTATTGACCAAATTTAAACAATTTGAAATAAATAATGAACAGTCATTGTTAAACAATATTTTTGCAAACAAATATGCAGTCTTTAAGTTGCAACGTAGTATTTTATGAAAAAGCTAATAAATCGGAAACTGTATTTTTAATTTTCATTAAGTTTGGATGAGACATGTAGGTACTACATATTTAAACCAATGGCAAAATTTACATATTTTCGTTTTTTATTTATCAAATTTAATTGGGTTTCTAAAAAATGCCAAATTTGATACTATTGGTGTACATACCTCAACCAAACTTAATAAAAATTAAAAGTGCAGTTTCCAATTTACGAGTTTTTTCATAAAATACTATGTTGCAACTTAAAGACTGCATATTTGTTTGCATATCTATAATATAATTTTCCTTAATGTGTGTTTGTCTGTGTGTCTGTGGCACAAAATAAAATCTCACGTTCCGCCTCCACAGATGTTTATATTTGTTTAGGTTTTGTTTTTCTTATCTTAGCGCTCGGCTCGGAGCTGACCTTTCGCGTATCCTATTTCACGTGCGCGCCGATTCAAGACTCGCAGCGCGTAGCGCGCGGTTTGCTTGTATTATATTAAAAGTCAAAAGTACCTAGTTACAAAATAAAATCTTGTCACAATCGTTTTACTGATTACAAAAATGAATGGTTTTAGTTAGTTTGTTTATGTCGGATACGCTTTTATTTCTCCCTGTTTATACATTCAGTTTTATGATGAAGTCTTATATTGAAATAATGGTAAGCAATAATTTTAATAAAATTGTGTCTATGATTGGACTCAATATCATCATCATACATGTGGTCGTTTAAACAAGCAAAAGTAGAATTTCAAACGTAACAAACTAAAATTTTATATTTTGTTATATACGCATAGGATAATCCTGTAATGCTAATATGCTACAAGATACTAATTAAAATGTACAATAAAAGTTCAAATTTTAAGGAGCTAGGTACAGAAATATGTTAGAAGTATTTTAAATTTGGTAATCATTTCCTTAGAAAATTTTCAAAAGTGCTCCACAAATAAGTAACTTTCGGTTTACCTCACTGCAGAAGTTTTATTTACTTCACTTCTTATTGCTGGTGGCTTTCTTCTTTTTTGTTCCTTGATTAAATGATGTGGAAAGTTAAAAAATGTGGGAACAGCATCCTTTTTCAAACATCTTTTTGAACTCCAAGGACTTGTATCAAACGAATCGACCGTAAAATGTTTAGAGCAAATTTTGGAATGTTTAGTTGGTTTGAAATTTTCTCGCCGCAATGAAATAGTCCACTTCTTTTGAAGATCTGTGTCGTTCGGAAAGCTGAAATTAAACCATGTCCAAGATATACACCTAGATAAAGTACTTTTTTTCTATAATAACTGTCAAAGTGTTACAATGTTGGTGGATATGTGAATAAAACGATAGGAAATTGTGTTGGTAGAACCTTTTCAAAATTATGGTTGTCTCAATTTTGAATGCCAAAGTTTCTAAATTTGAACTCTTGACAAATTTCTTTTTTTAACATGGAATCATCATCAATAAAATCGGATAAAGAAAACCAAGAAATATTTTAAATGCAAAAATGAAGCAAGCGATATTAAATTATGACATATCTGTCAAAATGACAAATCATTTTTTTAGTGGAAGAAAAGAACTAAAAATCTAGGTTAAAACTAGGGACCCTGCAGGAGTGCAACTTATCCCCTTGAAGGTTGACCTTGAAAATTATAGAAAAAAAAATGTACTTTTTCGTTGACCGCTTGTTAATTTCAATATTAATGAATTATTTTTTCTAAAAAAGGATGGATTCATAGACGTCATTAATACACTGTTTTTGATTAATACACTCTTTTTCATTAATTAACTGTTTTTTAGAAAAGGATGGATTAATAGATCTATTAATACACTGTTTTTGATTAATACACTCTTTTTCATTAACTGTTTTTGTGATTTTGACGTTTTGATGATATTTTGCATGGAGGTTAGTTGTATTAATCAAATTTTTCACCACAAAAAAAGATTTTGCGGTCAACTATTAAAGGCACTCACTCGCTATCGCTCATTCGTACTTTAAACAGTTTTGATTATTAATTGTCTTCATTAACACACTTGTTGGTTAAATAACTATTATTGCTGTATACATTATAACCTCAAAATGTTTCGCTGTTGTTGTGCTAAATGCATGTGAACAGCGCGCGAAATGCCACACTGTGACGTCACGCACTCGCTGCGTAGCCGGCTGATGTTGGCTTCATTGAGTGGCGGGGACTCAGACGGGCAGGACATGTCCATGTGTGTAAATGGTCTAAGGTCCGTTCCCATTTCCCAGGTCTTCTTTACAGCCCTGTTTTCCTTCATCCTAACCAGATATCCAAACCACCTGAGTTGGCTTCTTGTTATTATCACATCTAGTGCTTCGACTTTCAATGACCTAATTTCTTCATTTCGTATCCGGTCCATTCTCGTAACCCTCTCTAGTTTTTGCAGTATTCGGAGTTTACGCAGTGTACTTGTAAATTTCTTGGACAAAACTCTCGACTCGCACCCGTAGGTTAGTACCGGCACAAATGTAGTTCGGTAGATTCTTATTTTTATTACTTTACTTCTCGTTTCCTAATAAAAGACTTGTTCAACCCGTATAAAAGTTTGTTTACTGTGATGATTCTGTTGTTAATTTAATTCTCCAACTGCCCTTTAGAATTGACAATGTAGCCTAGGTACGGAAAGTTTTCCACCTGCTTAATTGGCGTCTGGTCCAGCGCAATCTCGAGAACTAAATCCTCTCTTCCCAGTCCCATAACTTCTGTTTTTTTTTTCACTATTAATACTCATGCCAAATTCACCCAAGGTCTCCTTCTAAATCGACAAGTTTTGTTGCAGATGTACCGTATTATCTGTTATCAAAACCAAATCATTGGCATACATAAACTCGTTCAATATTACCGGTTATTTCATCCGTCAGTATCACGAAAAGAAACTGACTTAGTTTGCTCCAATGTCGGACCCCTTTGCTTGTCTGAAATTCTGTTGAGCAGATGTAATTTACAGATTTTCATAGATGCTTTTAATCACCTCTATCATATGTCTTTCATTTTAATTTGTTTCAGAATGTTCCAGATGTTTTTTCTAGCGACACTGTTGAAATCTTTCTGTAAATCTATAAAGGCCAAGCAATATTGCCCTCGGTGTTACATCAATTTCTCGCTAAAAATCCTGAGGCTAAATATTAAGTCCTGCGTTCCTCTTCCGGGCCTGAAGCCGCTCTGAGAATCCGTTATTGTGTGCTCCAAAACTTTCCGTAGTCTCTTTTCTGAGATTGATTCGTACATTTTCAACAAACACTCAGTAACGAAATGCCTCTAAAATTACTACACTTCCTACTATCGCCCTTCTTAAAGAGTGCAGCTATTACTGTCACCTGCCAGTCTTTGGGTTAGTGATGGGCTTATTTGAATGAAAAATAACCAGTTATTCGGTTATTGAAATAACCTATGTAACTCGGTTTTCGTTCCAAGTATTCGAATGAAAAATAACCTCATCTTGATACGTACTACGTGCCGTATCTAAGCGACCTGCGAGTGATCGAAATTCTGTAAATAATACGTCATTCATAACTCATAACCATAAGCAAGGCAGATTGTACTGAAAACACCATTTGGGTGTCTCGCTCTACAGTTTTCTTCCTTGCTTCCTTGCCGGCCGAGGCTCGCGGTCGATCCGTCGTCATGTGATATGGTACCATTATTATTCTCAAAGTACTTCTCTACCTTTTCGCGATATACTTTCTGTACCTTTGGATCTTGTAATCTGTGGCTTCTAATGCTACAGAAACGTCTGCTCTCCTTTTTGCCTCTCAGCTCCTGTTTCACTTCCCGTCTGAAGTCTGCGATAACTAAATAGTGGTCGCTGCCTATTTCAAAACTCCTTTTAACGTTTATATCTAATACAGCTAACTTGAGGTTCTTTTCTACCACATTGAAATCAATAATCGACCGTTCGTCTCTGCTTACCACTTCCCTTGTCATTTATATATACTTTTGTGCTTATAAAAGGTATTAGTTACCACTAAGTCATTAATTATACAAAAATCTATAGTTCTTTGACCATTTGTGTTTCTAATGTTCTCGCCATGCTTGCCTATAGTATACCCTGCTTCTTTGGTCTTATTTCCAACTCTTCCATTAAAGTGCCCTGTAATTATTAATTTTTCCTTGTTCTTATCCACTGTATTCTGTAGCTCCTCCCAGAATCTTTCTTTACCCTTCTCTTTTTAATTTTTGTTTGGCCCATTTACTACAATTATGGTGATTCCTCCTCTTTCTTGATCTTTCGTCTCAATTCTTAATATTCTTTCGCTCCTAAACTCCCACTCTACCACACTCTGTGATGGAAGCAACTCCAGCTCTCGCTCTATCGTTTTCTCCTACCTCCTACCTACGAATACATCATAATATGTCCCCCTTCCAAAGTCTCACATCCACCACATCCTTTTTTTTTAGTTTTTGTCACTGCTAAGAATTTTGTTTCCAGTCTCGTAAATTCTACAGCGAGCTCCAATTCTTTGCCTGTAATTTCCCTGACATTGCACGTGCCTAAAATCCATCCTGCTGTTAAACTTCTTAACAGTTGCCCTTTACCACTCTTTCGCCTGTCCACTTCCCTCTATAACCTTTACATCTCTCAAACTCTCCATTGTCCTTATCCTTTGCCTTAGTCGTCATCGTTTTGCTCATGTTGTTGCAGCCATTCAGTTTTTTTTTTTTATGAGTCCGCTCAAGCCAGTGTTACTGAACGGATGTGTTTAGACTAGTGAGTTAATTCCCTCATAAAATAGTAACTTTTATAATAAATTAACTTAACTAATCGTCGCGACTGTGCTCAATTCGGGAGTGCTACCCCAAGTGAACGCTATCGGGTGCGATAGCGGTGAACTTAAACTTAAAATTGTGAAACCACATAGTGCTAACAGATAACCGAAACAAAAATGAATCAATCTAACTTATCTCCTCTTAAAACATCATTAATATACCACGGTTCAAATGCCACCACCAACCAAATGGAAACGGAAGGTGAACACACCGACAAGATAAATAAGAAAAAGCAACCGCTACCATCGCCAGAAAATGACCTAAACAAACGATATATGTTTAATAGCGAGGCATTGCTTTCCCAAAACAGATATCACGCGCTCCAGCCCGCACAATCAAAATCAAGCCAGATGCAGTCATCCACGCAAGAAGTTCCCAGCCAATCGCAATCATTAAATAAAACACCTAGTCCACCTGAAGAATCAGGTAAGCCCAAGATTCCACCTATATTTTTACCAAACGGTACCCATTATCAAAACATTATAAAGGATATCAAGAATGTCATTAAAAAAGATGATTTCGCTACTTCTTTTAAAGGTACCCAGCTAAAGATTAATTTAAATAGCTCTGTAGAGTTCAGAGCACTTACTAAGTATTATGATGATAACAACGTGAATTACTACACTTATCAACTCTCAGAAAAAGCTAACATTTCAGCAATCATAAGAAATGTCCCTATTTCTATATCCAAAATAGAGATATTTTCGGAACTATGCCAATTAAAGTATCCTGTTATTAAAACTACCAGATTACTTAACCACAAAAATTACCTATACCAATTGTTGCGGTTGAACTAGAAAAAACAGACAACACGAAAGACATTTTCAACTTAAACAGACTCCTATACTGCGTGATTACGGTAGAACCACGTCGTAAAAACAGTGATATGCCACAATGCACTAACTGTCAGCTAGTGGGGCACACCAAGAACTACTGCCACCTTCCACCACGCTGCGTTAAGTGTCCTGAACATCACCACTACAGTAAATGTCAAAAACTCCCAGAAACTAAACCAAAGTGTGTCAACTGTAACGGTGAACACTCGGCGAACTATAAGGGATGCCCTTACATTAAGAAGCTTAGCAACAAACTTCGTCCGCATAATCAGTCTACACAGTATCCATCCTTAATTCGACCAACTAACCCCAATGCACCTATAACGGGGATTATTATTTCAAGCCCATTATATTACGCTAATGTTTTATCCGGAAATTACGCAAATGCTAACACCAATTCAGCAAACAATAACCAGCTGACGAGCTCAGATCCCCTTATCTCTAAAATTCTCAAGAATATCCTAGAAATGTTAACACCATATGTAGATCAAATAAAAAATTTCATAATATCCATAATTCCGATGCTTTTCAATGGTGGCAAATAATCATAACCTAATAATAGCTATTAACATATCTAGGAATGTTATGAGTATCATAACTGCCGCAGATGTTTTGAAATCCGAGCTCGTAGAGCGAGGATTTTAAAACTTCTAAGGCAGTTATGATTCATAACATCCGTGATTTGTTCAATAGTTTATCGGTTGCTATATGGTTATGGTTGCCATGTAGGGTAATATTCTTTAACCCTACAGATCAGTTATGACTTAGTTACCAGCCTACTTTTGTATATGTAAACAAAGGCTTAATATCCTGAAACCGATAAATAAGTTAACACCGGCAAACTGGAATGCTGATGGGATTAAAAAACAACGGTCAACATTTATATCATTCATTTCAAGATACAATATAGATATTGTTTGCGTTACCGAAACGCATTTAGTAGAATAGTGAAAAATTCATAATTCGTGGCAACCAAATATTTAGGAAAGACAGGGAAGCAGCAATAGCATGGGGGGAGCAGCCATAATTGCAAAACGTAGCCTACTAATAACACCTATGGACTTACATAATATCAATTACATAGAAGCCATGGCTATAAAACTTACCTTAGCAAATAACAGCTCCTTAATATTGGTTTTGTGCATAGAAATCACCTCACAGGCAACTCAAATGTGAGGAACTTCAAAGAATGGAGCCCACAATGCTGCTAGGAGATCTAAACAGCAAGCATACTAACTGGGGCTGCAGAAAGACAAATCCAAACGGTGTTAAACTTAACAACTTCGCGTCTCAACTGGCATTACAAATTTCAGCACCCCACACTACACCTACTTCCCATATAGGGCAGATCACATGCCTGATATATTAGACATAATAGTACATAAAAACCTAACCATACCTATTGAACAGACTGTCTTAACAGAGCTCGATTCTGATCATTTACCTGTAGTTGTTGACCTAACCTACTCTCCTCAATTTTATCCAAAATCTCCGAAACTTATAAATGGACCAATAAACTGGAACTTGTTTAAAATATCAATGAATGACCAGCTATCCTGCTCTACCAATCTGGCCTCACAAAATGACATCAACATCGCTGTAGAAACATGTAAAAATGCAATTAACCTAGCCGTAGGTAATTCCACTGATGCGAAAAATCCAAAGAGATACACCAATTATTTAAATCCTCCACCAAATATATTTAACCTCATTAAAGAAAAAAATAGAATAAGAAGAACTTGGCAAAGAAAACGTGATCCGGAAATCAAAGTTAGACTAAACCAACTAATAGATTAGTCAGGAAAAAATTAGATGAGCATCGATACAAATCTTATAATCACTACATAGGAAGCCTAAATCACGGAGACCCCAACATGTGGAGAGCCACCAAAAAAATCCTCAAGCAACCGCTCATAATCCCCACTTTTCGTGTAAATGATTGAGCGTATCCAGAGGACAAGGAAAAAAGTGACATTTTTGCCAAACATCTTGAGCAAGTCACCGGTAATACAAGGCTCATTGAGCCAACCTCACCCGCAGAAGTGAAGCAGTATATTAAAAAGCTGACAAATAATAAAGCCCCTGAAAGCGATATGATACCAAACATAGTTCTTAAAAATCTTCCAGATAAATCCATAGCCTCTCTGACAGCGATCTTTAATGCATGTCTAAGAACAGGATATTTTCCAGAAATATGGAGACACGCACTTATTCTTATGTTCCCCAAGCCTTGGAAGAAACACAGCGTTCCAGCAGGCTATAGACCAATAAGTCTACTGTCCAAACTCCTGGAACGAATAATTCAGCATCGACTCATGAGTTTCCTAGAAGATAACAACGCTATACCACAAATACAGTTCGGGTTTAAAAGTCATCACTCTCATCAAATACTAAGACTTACTGAGATAATAGAGCAAGGCTTCGAAAACAAATCGCATACACTAATCACATTTGTGGACGTAGCACAACCCTTCGACCGAATCTGGATTAATGGACTGTTATACAAAATGTTAAAAATGAGCATTCCTTCATATCTCATGCAAACCATCAGGTCGTTTCTAACACACACCACATTTCAAGTGAAAGTAGGATCATACTTTTCTACATCCAGACAAGCTCAGGCCGGTGTCCCACAAGGCTCGATACTGGGCCCAATACTTTTTTATATATTTATGTCCGATATTCCTACAATACCAATCACAAATCTTGCCATGTATGCGGATGACACCGCCATCATCACACAAGACCGTGATATTCATCAAGCAGCATTCATTTTGCAACTAGGGGTGAATCAACTACACAATTGGTTTGAAAAATGGTGCATTAAAATAAATGCGACCAAATGTGAGTCTAAAATATTCACCCTTCGCAGACCCGATAATCCACCAAGAATAAGTATTAATAACACGCCAATCGATTGGGATCCTAAAGACAGCGCCGTTAAATACCTAGGTATATACCTAGACCGAAGACTAACTTGGAGCTACCATATCAACAGGAAATTATCAGAATCGTATGCTCGGTTGAACATGCTGTATCCAATCCTCAACAGAAAGTCCGTGCTTAGAATAAAACAGTTTCAACTAAAATAATAATAACAAACCAACTTTTTAGTGCTAAAATTACTATTGTTAGAGGCCGCATGGACCTCACTCGTGATGAATAATGTTATATATTTATTTTAACTTTCCCATGTATAGCAACCATTGCTGAGCTGGTATAATGTATATTTTAAAAAAAAAAAGTTTTTTTGCAACTTTCGCTACACCCTTTTTCTTCTCATCCCACGTGTAAAGCTCTCCCTTGATACACACCTTTTTATAATCTATTTTAATTTGCTGCCGTTTGCTTCTCTGCTCTTTTGCAATTTTCCTTGTCTCCCACTGTATTTTCCTTTCCTCTTGCATAAAATCATTGTCAATGTATACCTTACAGCCAAGTAATTTATGTTTATTCTTCATGACCATGTTTACAGTTTGTCCACTTCGTGTGCTTATGGGGATTAGTTTGTAACCTCTACCTCCACCTGTAACTGATCCTTCAGGTATTGCTGAGCTGCCATTATAGCTTGTTTAACGTCAAATTTCACCCCTTTAACTACTTCATTATTCCTGTTTTTATCCTTTTCAATATCCTCGAGTTTATTTCATGCACATCAATTCTTATTATTAATTGCTCCTTCTCCGTATTCCACATTTCTTCCTTCTTTAACATTTCCTCTCTCAGCTTTCTAATTTCCTCTGTGATTATCCTTATTTCTTCCAGCATAGTTTTCATCATGCCTTTAATTTCTTCCAACTCACCCATCTCTATTTCTATTCCTTGTGGACTCTCTATTCTCGTTGTTGACGTAACACCTTTTTGCTTTTGCTGAATGCAGCCGCTTTGCCCTCCCCGCTACATCTGCTTCTGTTCACGCTACTAACGTATGTCCCATAAGTTTTGAGAAAAAAATCCGCTGAAGCTTATTATAGGAAAAATGCTTTCAATCTAGTTGGTGTTGAAAACAAAACTTAACAATTGATCAAAGTTTGCAATAACACGTCCTTTTTATCAACAGTTATCATTACAATGGCTTACATACTTGACAATCTTAAAAGTATTTCTAATTTAGTTGGACGAGTACCTAAGCGTGAAATTGTAAGATTTTAGAGGTATCAAAATATTTGATTGGCCACAATTTATCGAACAATAAGGGTCTGCGAGGAGGGAATACGTTGTGTAAATCTGCCGAAAAGTGGAAGACCGAGAATATTAAGTCGAGCTAATGAACGAAGACTGGTTGAAGTGGTAAAAAACAAGGGGGGAACGTCAGTAAGCAAGTTATCTAGAAGATTTCAAGTTTCACGAATGACAGCAAGTAGAACTATCTCCCGATATAACCTAAATACAGAAAAAAACAAAGGCTTCCAAATACACCGCTACCCAGTTACAAAAAATTCCGAAGTGTTGCCGTGCATTACGACGTGTTCATTGTGTTGATAAAGTTGTCGTCATGGATAATGAAAAGTACTTTACATTTTCCAATTCAGAGATGAAGAGTAATGACAGATTCTGCACGGATAACATACAGGACTGTCCAGCCGAAGTTAGATTGAAAGGAATAGTCAAGTTTGCTGAAAAATATTAGTATGGTGCGCCATTTCCGACACTGGTGTTTCTCAGCAGTACATGGGCCATGCTCATGGTGAAGCCATCAATGCGGACATTTATATAAGGCAATGTTAAAACTTCGTCTGTTGATAACTACTAATCACCTAATTGACGACATTATCTGCTGGCCAGACCTAGCTTCGTGTCACTACGCAAGACAAACGGTAGATTGGTTAATCGCCAATAACATCAATTTTGGTCAGAATATAGACAACCCACCAAACGCGCCTCAATCAAGATATCTAGAAAAATTTAGGGCTCTTCTGAGTAGAAAAGTTTATGATGATGGCTGGGAGGCCCAAAACATAGAACAGTTAGGTCCCCGGATCTACCAAAAAATTCGAGAAATCGACATTGGTGCCATCCATAGGCTAATGGCGTGAGTTAGGATTACAGTGCGCGCCATTGAAGAGTATGGACCATTCTTCATAGTTTAAGATTATATTTCTATTAAATATAGCTGTAGAAATAAATACTTGTAGTTGAATTTCATATAAAATTGAAGCAACGTAAAATATAGCTGTTAATATTTTTTCTCAAAACTTATGGGACATACGTTAAACTACAGGTCGCACAATCACTACACGCCTACCTCTAATCCGAATCAGTCGCTGCTTGCTTGCCCGGCCTGTTGATAACCTTGACGCGTGCACACTACCGCTGGCCCCGCGAACTCTTTAGAAACTTCACTTAAAACTTCGATTTCCGCCCTAAACGCCGCCACTTTTCACTACCCTTTATTTGAAACCGCTTACCCGTTCACGGCCAATCTCCACTACAAGAATTTCGGTTGAATGTGTAATAAATAATAATCTTTATTTCACTTACAGGCATTTGCCCAATTACAAGTGAAAAACAATATAATTAATGTAAACAGATAGATCCAAGACGACAAAATGAGGTAATATATCTAAAACGATAAATGAAAAATATAACTAAAATAATATCACATTTTCTAAACTAGGAAACAATAAAATATAATTACACTTCTAAATTAGTAAAATCAAATTAGATTAGAGAAGAAGAATTAAATTAAATTAGTGAAAAAGAATTGCCAATCGAAATTGCTTTAGAGTCATAGAAAATATATCAATATCGCTAAGAATTTTGTTAAATGCTCGAAATAATGCTAACATTGGAGAGTGCAGATGACTGACCGTATTGGGACATGTGTACGTTAGAGACATACCACAAGCGCGTGTACGGGTGTCTGGTATTTTAATGTTAATTTGATTATGAAGTAAGGGAGCATCCAGAAAGTTATTAAAAATTTTATACAAAAATCTGGTGTGATACACTCACACAACTTCCTTTTACAGTGATCTTATAATTAGTCAAAAATTTAATTTTTAACCATTTGTTAAAAATTTTCAAAAATTACAAATTCTACAAAAACGGTACAAAATCGAGTGTTAGTTGAAGAGACAAATTTTCTCTAGAATTTTAAGGTGAATTCAAAAATGCAATAATATACCGGGTGTTTTATTTAAAATAGGAGTTAATAAAAAAAATTGAAAAAAACAAAAGAAACCCACTTTAGAAGTATTCAACTGGAAAATCACCTATCTCACATCAATACACATTAAAAATGTAAGAAAAATGTAAAGTTAAAAAAAAATCGTTAAGAGCCGTTTTTGAAAAAATCGAAAAAAACTGAAAAATCACAAGAGTAAACACCTACTTCCGGTTATGCGATTTTCTTCAAAAGCTTGTTGTCTCATCTACATAGTACACAAAACTTATATATGAAGTTTCAACGCCATACCTCTTTTCGTTTGTGAGATATTCTGTTCACAGACAGACAGACACACAGACCAATGAAAAAAAATATGTTTTTTGGGATCAGGGGACTCTAAAACGTGAAGATCTGTTGAAAACTCAATTTCGAATTTTTGGGGTGAATCCAATACTTCCTTTATAGTAAAAGGAAGTAAAAATAGTAAATTTTGTTCATGCCTTCTATCAGATAAAGAATTTAAATTAAAATAGTCTAGTAAAGAAATGTAATGGGGATCAGCAACTGGAAAACCAAATTTAAAATTACAATATTTAAGAAATTTTTTTTGAACTTTTTAAAGTTGAAGGCTGTATTTTATAAACGGCGGATTCCACACCACAGAGCAATATTCCAATTTAGAGCGAACTAAACTACTAAATAAGATGATTAAACTGTTAACATTAGTTATGTCTAATTATAATTCCAAGTTGTTTCGAAGCCGATTTTATTAAATACTCGTAATGATAGTTAAATTTTAAATTTGAATCATAAATCACTCCCAGATCTTTGCAAGTATCAACACGATTTAGAGATTCTGAGTTCATACTATAATTAAATTTGAGATTATTAGTTTTTCGCGTATATGTCATACATTGGCATTTGGTAATATTAAAGAGTAATTTATTGCGTATCGACCATTTATACATCTTATCTAAATCATTTTGAAGATCAATACAGTCTGTGAAAGATCGAATACATTTATATATCTTTATATCGTCGGCAAAAATTAATTTATCTGCAAATTTTATTGTTTTAACAATGTCATTAATAAAAACTAGCAACCAGTGAGACAAATGTCTCATTTAATAAAACAAAAAAGGCCGTTTTTGAAATAGAACGCGTTTTCGAGAAATCACGTGATTTCTCGAAAACCGGAAGTGTCACATGACTGAAATTCGGTTCCTGACCTGACATGACCATTCCAAACATATAACTTTCATAACTTTTTTCTCTATCTCGTACGGTTTGGCTGCTGAAACAGCGTCCTGGACGGACGGAAATCACGTGATTTCTCAAAAACCGGAAGTGTCATGTGACTGAAATTCGGTTCCTGACCTGACATGACCATTCCAAACATATAACTTTAATAACTTTTTTCTCTATCTCTTACGGTTTGGCTGCTGAAACAGCGTCCCGGACACACAAAACAGCGTCCCAGACAAGCCTATTATATATATGGATTAGGAATAGTAGCGGCCCGAGGATACTTCCTTGGGGAACACCAGAGTACGCAACAAACTCTTTGGAATTATATCCATTGCACGACATACAAAATTCTATCGGTTAGATATGACTGAAAAAATTTGACGAAATTAGAAGTAAAGCTGATTTGATCAAGTTTAAATAATAGAATTGAATGATCAGCAGTATCGAATGCTTTTGAAAAATCTGTGTAAATTACATCCACTTGGAAACGATTATCTAAAGCTTGCGAGACAAATTGTGTAAATGTACAAAGATTCGTTACTGTTGACCTTTTTTTAGTGAAACCGTGCTGATCAGTTGACAGTATTTTATTTATGCAAAATTGAAGGCAGTTATTGATACAGGATTCAAATAGTTTGGCAAAAACGCTGATTAAGGCTATTGGTCTGTAGTTGCGAACATCCGACGTTTTGCCATTTTTGTGAACAGGAATTACTTTTGTGCGTTTCCACTGAATGGAAAATGTTGAAGTTTGTACACATTGATTAAATATTTCTGTTAAAGGAGAACTTAAAAATTCGGCGCATCCTTTTAAAATGTAAATAGGAATATCATCCGGACCATATGACCGCGTGTTCCTTAGGTGGCAAATGGCACGAAGCACTTCCTCTTCTGTGAATACGGGAACACTGATGCTTTCGAAAAATTCAGAATAATCAAGTGAGAGCGGTGTGCCTACTGCAATCAGTACTTTTAATGTATATATTACCAAAATAATCTGCAAATGCTTGCGCAATGCCTGCACCATCTGTCACCAAAGAACCGCGCATATCGGACATTGGCATTGGGATACCTGAGGACTTGCGCTTGGAATTCATAAAAGACCAAAAAACTATACGTTCAGAAATAATATAAACAGACAGTTTTTATTCATGTGTTCTGGGCCGAATTTTTTAAATATTTTATCTATATCCGCTCGCTGGCATTTCTGTACCCATTCCTGGCATCTGCAATGATAAATACATTTAAATATACGCGGATTACAAGGAAGTTTGGTTAGAAAAACTTACCTGTCACGATTTCTTGGAAATCGAAAATATGATTTGGAGCACTTTGAAACGCTGTAATTGTAGCAATTAAATATCGCGTATTAATCCAGGAGGCCGTGTTGTAAACAGATAGTTCGTCACACCGACCTGTGTGGGAGCAGCACCATCGAATTTTCGCGTTCGAAATCGCCAGCTGTCTAGTATTCCCTTTGAGAGTATTTGACTAAATTAAATGTTTAAATTGTGCACCGTTGTCTCTCTGACAGTAGCCAAGACGACCGACATGTTTTTTATTGATTGCTGTCATTCATTAAAAAGTACAATCATATTTCCTTACATTAAATTTAGTATTTTGCAATTTTAAAATTGTTTTTCTTAATACTTGGTTGTGTGACTTATACTCAAAAATCAACTCAATGTAAGTACAAAACTGCGTTCTTTCATATTCCATAATAAAAAAGGTGGGATTCCATTTAAAAAAACCATCGATGACGTCATACTTCCTACGCAGGTCACCCTGTATACATAGATTTTATTTGAAACAATGCGCAAATAAAATAAAAATTGACAGGTCTCAGCATTTTTCCCAAAAGTCATTACTTGAATAGTTTTTTGAAAGAGTGGTTGGAGATAACAAGTGTCAGTGTAACACAGTGCACAAAAGTAATAAAATTTAGGGCAAATCTTAAAAATAAAGGTGAATCGACGAAATAGTAGGTAGCTCGATAACACGGGTCCCGCCTAACAAAGAGGATTTAGCAGGGAAGAAGGAATAAAGCCAAAATCAGGTCAGATAGCAATAAGAGTGCGATAACGTACAGGCGAAAGTCGGCGAACGAGAAGCGTCCTTGATACAGCGCGTTTTACGTTTACCGAAATACCAACCTAACATTGTTAGAACACACGCGAAATTCAAAAAAGCACACTAGCGAAAAGACTTACGAATGTCCGCAAGAAAGTTAACATAGAGTTTGCTTTCGCGTGTAAATGAAGAGCATCTACGTGCAACTTAATAAACAGTTGGTTTTACGAAGTTCTAACCGCAACAGTGGACCCTAAATAAAGTGATAAAAAACGATTAAATAAATAGTGTATTGTCGGACAGCGAAATATAGAGAATTTATGAGAACCCAAATAAACAACTTCCAGTGATAGGGGGGTAAAAGCAGTAAAATATTAAGAGAAAGTAGAGAGGGCAAAAACGTAAAGTCAAAATCGCTTCGGGCGGTAGTAATATCGCGAGAACGCGACGCGACGATTAACAACGCCAACTCAAGAAAAGTTAAAGCGCGAAATTTAAAAGTTTTTCCACAATAGTGAAAAGCTATACGAAGTGCGCGACGAACAGAACGCTGCGGAAATCAAATTCTGCACACGAGTGAAAAACTATCCGAAGTGCGCGACGAACAGAACGCTTCAGAATTCAAGTTCTGCACACGAGTAAAAAGCTATACGAAGTGTGCGACGAACAGAACCCTGCCGAATTCAAATTATGCACACAAGCGAAAACACAAAAGAAGTAAATTAAAAAGTTGGGACCAAACTCGTTACAAGCGTCTACAGCATAAATACAACTACAAATAATACGTGAAGAATGGAAGACGGCAAAGAACCAACGCTAATGGACATCATGAGGAAATTGATAGGAATGGAGAAGAAAATAGATGAATCAGGCATTAATTTGAAACAACAAACAGATAAAATTAAAAAGCTAAAGGAAGTCGTAATGAAGCAGCAAGCAAGAATAGAAATATTAGAAAATGAGACAAGGAAAAAGAATATTATAATTTTCGGTATCCCCGAAGAGAACAGAGAAGATGCGAAGATGTTGAAAGATAAAATTCTGAAAGATGTAATAGGAAGAATCGGAGTAACTATCGAGGATTACGAAATAGATTATATAAACAGAATAGGGAGAAGTATAGGAAATGTAAATAGACCAGTTAAAGTGGGTCTTACAACAAAATTTAAGAAAATTGAAATATTAAAGAATCTATCAGGATTAAAGGGAACACAGATTGCAGTAAGTGAAGATTTAGATAAGAAGACAAGAGATATCCAGAAAAAACTAATACCTCATAAGATTGAAGCCAGGAGAAGAGGAATGAAAGCAATGATAATAAGAGATAGGTTGATAGTAAATGGAGAGGAATGGAGGATCGAAGAGTTAGACGAACAAAGCATGGAAGAAGAAGAGTTAAGAAAACAGAGGATAATAAGAAAAGAGGAAGATCAACAGATGAGGAAGGGGAAAATAACTCAAAAGGAGCAATCCCAAAAAAGAAGAACTGGACACAGACGATTTTGGCACCCTACGGAAAAGGACGAAAGGAGAAGGATGAACAGAAGACCGGCAGTACAAAAGATAATTCAGTGTTCGTTGAGGAAACACTAAACGAAACTCTCAAGAACATAACGAGAACAACAAGGAATCAACACCATCCAAAAAAGTAGAAGAAGCTGAAAACCGGACGGAAAAAACATTGACAACAATAGAATGCAAAGTGAAAAGGCAAAGAGAAAGAAAGGAGAAGAAGCAGGAGAGTTATAAATTAAACGAAGAGGAAAGCAATATGAAAAATAAGAAGAAAAAAAGAAAAACAAAAAAACACAAAACAAGGATTGCGACATGGAACATAAAAACACTTACAACCTGGAAAGATGAACGAAATTATGCAAACAATGGAAAACTATGATATTGATATTATGGCATTACAAGAAACTAGATGGGCTGGAGCGGGTGAAATCAAGAAAAATAACCATACATTATTCTGGAGTGGAGGGGAAAAACAAGGAAGGAATGGAACAGGTTTTATCGTTTCCAAAAATCAAACTCCTAACATAATGAAATTTGAACCCATAAATGACAGAATGTCAATCCTAAGAATTCGAGGAAAAATGTATAATACTACCTTCATATGTATGTATGCCCCAACAGAGATAGAAGAGGGTGATAAGAAAGACAAGTTTTATGAAGAACTGCAATCTCAATGTGAAAAAGCATCAAAATACGATACACTATTAGTACTAGGAGATATAAATGCCCAGATTGGTAAGGAGGAGTATGTAAAAGCTGTAGCAGGAAAGAACACAATTCATGAAGAAACAAACGACAATGGGAATAGAATATGCATCTTGGCAGCAGCAATGAATTTATTTATTGTCAGCACAAAATGTCCTCACCCAAAGAGGCACAAAATAACATGGAATCACCCAAACCAAACATCGACGAGTCAAATTGATCATGTACTCATAACGAAAGAAAGAACTAATAACATACAGGATGTAAGATCTTTTCGAGGCGCCAACGTAAATTTAGACCACAACTTAGTAATTGCAACGACCAAGGAAAGGAAAAACCTAAGAAGAGAAAAAGAGAGAATAAAAAAAAATTACAATTGGGATATAAACAAAATAAAAGAACGAAAGGTGAAACAAGCATTAGAAGAAGGAATAACGCAAGAACTTCAGCAAAAGCAAACCCCCACTGATTGTACAAGTACAAATAGAATCGAAATCCAGTGGAATAACATAAAAACTAGTATTTTGAAAACAGAAAAATGCGTGGGTCACAAGGAACACGAAAAAAGTAAAGAATGGTACGACCAAGAGTGCAAGGAGACAAGAGATGAAAAAAATCGAGCATGGATAAAATGGTTGCAATCAAATGCAGAAGAAGACAAACAAATTTACAAAGACGCAAATTCCCTAGCAAGAAACACATGTAAACAAAAAAAGAGAGATTGGAACGAAAAGAAAATAAAAGATATGCAAGATGAATATAACAATAAAAACACAAGAATGTTTTACCAGAGAATAAAACTAGAAAAGAAGAACTTTAGAATAAAAACTACAGGATATAAAGACACAGAAGGAAGGACAAGATATGAAACGAAAGAAATACAACAAATATGGAAGAACTATTATGAACAACTATACAGAAAGGAAACGGAAACGAAGACAATAGCAAAAGCGGACATTAGACAGAATGATGAAAAAATAGAAGAACCAACAATAGAAGAGGTAAAACAGGCAATACGACACCTAAAAAACAATAAGACGCCAGGAAGTGATGGAATAATTACCGAATACCTAAAATATGGAGGTGAGAAACTGCATGAAAAACTACATGAACTAATATGCTTGATCTGGAGAGAAGAAAGCATGCCAGAAGATTGGAAGAAAGGTGTAATTTTTACAATACACAAAAAAGGAGACTTGGAGGATTGCTCAAATTATAGAGGAATAACGTTACTAACTGTGGCCTATAAAGTGATCTCAAAAATAATTAAAGACAAACTTCAAGAACATGCAGAGAACGAACTAGGGGACTACCAACAAGGTTTTAGACAAGGGAGATCGACCACAGACGCCATACACATTGTACAACAAATACTAGAAAAAGCAAAAGAATATCACCTAACTCTTCACATCCTATTCATAGACTTTAAACAGGCTTTCGATAAAGTAATAAGAGAAAAGATAATCAAAGAACTGCAGTACATAAGGACTCCACAAAAAATAGTAAACCTTGTCGAAATGACCCTAAAAGACTCAACCGCAGTAGTGAAAATAGGAAGTGATACAACTGAAAGCTTTAATGTACAACAAGGCGTTAGGCAGGGAGATATGCTGTCAGCTACATTGTTTAATATAGCCTTAGAAGGTGCAATTAGAAGATCAGAGTTAGAAGGGACAATAAATATTAAAAACACACAAATTATCGCTTACGCAGATGATGTTACAATTATCAGTAGAACAAAAGAGGGGCTAATAAAAAGTTTCATGAGACTATAGGAGGAAACAAAAAAAATGGGTTTAAGAATTAGTGAAAATAAAACTAAATATTTAAAATATAGTGACAGCAGCAATGAAGAATTTCTTAAAATTAAAGGCTATAAATTTGAAGCAGTCCAGAACCTTAAATATTTGGGAATAACAATTTATAATAAAAAATATACGACCAGTGAAAAAACAAAACAAAAAATACAGATGGGACACAGAGCATATTATGCAAACAAAACATTCTTAAACTCTAAATACCTAAGTAAAAAAGCAAAACTACAACTATATAAAACCATTATTAGACCAGTAGTGACATATGGAATAGAGGTATGGACCTTAACTAAAAAAGAAGAAGAAGATCTAAAAGTGTTTGAAAGAAAAATATTACGAAGAATAATGGGCCCAGTACGAACAGAAGAAGACGAATTTAGACCAAGAATGAACTTTGAACTGAGGGATCAAATGAAAGGGGAAGATATTGTTACATATATAAAATCTCAGAGAATAAAATGGTTAGGCCACGTAATGAGGGCAGGTAAAAAAAGAGCAATACGAGTAATAACAGAATGGACACCAACCGAAAAAAGAAGAAGAGGTAGACCTAGTCTGAGATGGCTCGATGATGTAGAAGAAGACCTAAAGAAGCTAGGAATAAAGAACTGGAAAGAGAAGTGTAAAAAGAGGAAGGAATGGGCAAAGATAGCAGAAGAAGCAAGAACGAGCAAAAAACTCACAGATTAAAAATTAAAACAATAAAAACGATATAAAAAACAACAAAAGAAATGGGAATTAATCCGACCCAAATCAGGGTTTGGAAAACTTTGAAAAAAGTAGCCATAACTGCTTGCGGTTCAAGAGCTGATTATATATATATATATATTACTTGAATATTTAACGAATTTATCCACTACTTTACGAAAGCACTGTATACCAGCAATGAGATAACATGAACAACAAAATACAATGCTAGAGTAAGAAAGAGATGACCATACGAAAAATTGATTTTATTTGAAATCGACATTAAAGTACCTCGAAATCGTCATTAAAATACGAGAAATCGGCAATGAAGTAATCCATTGTTTTACGACTTTTTTCTAGGTGGCGAGACAACAGATAAATGTCAACCAACGTTAAAATGACCTGCAAATGTTGGTTAAAATGTTGTAATTTCACGATTTCTCGATTTCAAATAAAACTTAATGTACTCCTCGGCACTGAAGTTCTTTTTTATCCCTCATGTGGTTTATTTGCCTTGGCCCTACGGGCCTCGGTAACTAAATCCACATTCGTGATAAAAAGCTAAACTTCATTGCCTTGGTATACAAACTACTAGGCAAGTTCAGTTGACATATTTCATAATTAAAAAGAGCGCCAAGCCTCCTCGAATATTTGCTACTATGTTTATCTCTTTCTTACTCAAGTAATGTCTTATTTTCTTGTCTCTAATGTCCAGTTTAGAAGGATCTTGTAGGTTTGCCATTTTTGATTTCTTGCAGGATCTTTTCGTACCAGGTCTAGATAAAACTAGTTGCTTTTCTACAAGTTTCAACCCTTTTAACAGCAGAAATATAAATTTCTAAAGCCTCAGCATTATTGTGTTGTACCTAAAGTGAGTGGTTAAGGTGTTCATTAGAAATTACACACATGAATAACTATACCACTTTTATTATTCATTATTTAACGCAACGGATTACAGACATAAAATTACATGTGCGGATTAGCTACTATACTATTACAAGTGTGGAGCAAATAGGTCGTGTTAATCAGCATACATATGAGCGTTTGTGAAACTGACACTTGGCTCGTGAAACACTCAAAGTGAATGCTTCAGTAAGTATGAGATTAATACTGAACACGTGGGAATCTGACACTTCATGTGCCGGACGACCAAAGTGGTTCGTTGGGCTAAGACCTAGTATGCAATGATTCCTTAAGCTCCTCGCTTCTGTATATATACAATGTTCATAAAATTTCCTATTCTAGTCACAACAATGGCATTGTATCTACAAGACGAAGGGTCGACACACTTTCACTAGCGCGCACAAGGGTTGGAGATTTATGATGCACCCACTGGACATTCACTCTCGATTTTTAAAGCTGCCGTATTGTTCGTCCACTTTCGCTTCTTATTTAGAAAAGTGTTCGTCAGATTTGAGAATTCCTTTTCGCTTTTGTTTGCAGGAACTCGTGGACGTTTAGAGAGTTTCTCTCTTTTGTATTCCGCCGTACAAATCACTTTTTGACATTAGGCGTTTTTACTCCTTTAGCTCGAGAGTTTCCAAATGGCATTTAAGCTAACTGCTCGCACTTCGAGAATTTTTATTGCACGCACTGTTTAATTTTATGCTCCGCTACATACCTATTGCACACAAGATAAAGGAAGTAAATGTTCCTGTTTCTTTTTACCCTCTTGAAATATTTTGATAAATTCAGCAACAATTGCTGGGACTGCAGACTCGATGTCTTGCCTTACACCATCGTATTAATGCACAAAATTACACTTTTTCTTAGTTTTGAAAACAACTGCTACTTATTGTTAGTAAAATACTAGAAAACCTGTCGGAAAGTATTTGTACGAGAAATAACCTCGAAAAATGTGAAAGATAAATCAGATGTTCATCATATGTTTATGGATGCATATAACATTGCCTATAATTCCGGAATTTTTCACAAAAATTTATGAAGGATCTTAAGTAATCAAGTGTAATTTATTAAATCAAGTAATATAGGCAAAAATAATTTTTGGAGTATGAAAACTTAATGAAGGTGCAAATTGAAGCATTCATTGTTTTTTTTATCAAACTATTACAGCATACTCTCAAAAAAAAATGTGTGTAGCTCAGTTATTTATGAAAATAAATGTAAAAACCCTTATATCAATGAATATAAGAAAATAAGCTCTTGTCGAAGGTTGAATAACCATGATGTGTATTTAAAATAAAAATTTATCAATGTCTCGAAAAGTAGGAAAACAAATGAAAATCTAAAATCAGACCTGAATTCTTCTTTAAAAAGTGTTGTAATAATATCAAGATAATTTTACTCTTAAGTAACATACTAATCGACGTATAACGAAAAAATCAAAACTGATTTGTTTTTATTTTGGCAATAACTCGAAAAGTAAGACAGCTAAGTTCAGTTCCTTTTCTGAACATTAAGCAGCATTAGAATCGTACAGAGGTCTTGATAGGCAAGTGCGGCAATCACTTGCAGTCGAGATCACAAGAGCTTACGGGAGTGTGCGGCTGTGGTTCGAATCCAAACCTGGAAACTTTTTGCCATAAATTAGATTCAGCTTAGTTTAAGATAGTAGTAGGTACTAGCACGTACATCCACATTAGAATCTGCATCTTTGACCCAATTTAATCTGTCTCGTATGTCTTACTGTTTTCGAAATCCCAATGATGAGCCCTGCATTCCGGGTGACAACAGGATCACTTTTCGGCTGCCATTTTTTAAATTTTTATTTGATGGTAATAAAACTTGGCGCATGGGTTATATGCTACCAGAATGACACTTTCTAGCATATCTGTCAAATTTTTCAGACTTCCAGTTTTGCCATAAGTGACTCCTACTCCTGATTTTTAAATGGGCCACCCTGTATATTTTTACATTTTTACTTCCTATTACAATAAATAAGTATTGGATTCACCCTAAAACTTTGAAATTGAGTTTTCAACAGATCTTCACGTTTTAGAGTCCACTGAACCCAAAAAATATGTTTTTGTTCATTGGTCTGTCTGTCTGTCAGTCAGTCTGTGTGTCTGTGTGTGAACAGAATATCTCAACAACAAAGAGATATGACGTTAAAACTTTACACTTAAGTTTTGTGTAATATGTAGATGCGACGGCAAGCTTTTGAAGAAAATCCATAACCGGAAGTATGGTGTTTACTCCTATGATTTTTCAGTTTTTTTCAAAAACAATTTTCAAATTTTACATTTTTATTACATTTTTAATGTGTATTGATGTGAGATAGGTGATTTTCCAGTTGAATACCTCTAAAATGGGTTTCTTTTGGTTTTTCCCATTTTTTTTATTAACTCATTTTAAATAGAACGCCCGTGTTATATAACTCTTTTTCGAACAGTTATTACAATTAGTAAATTGGATATCTACCCTATTGCTTAGTTAACAGAAGTAGTATCGAGAATAATATATTAAACACTTACCTTGTTGCTTTTGAATTACTTTCAAAATTGACATATCTCACTTATGAAAAGATATGATTAAAATTATGTCACTTGACTATTATTTAAAATTACCTCGGCTAGTCAGTTTATTGAGCAAAAAAGAATCTATCTTCCTCAGCTGAGTGAGTAAAGGTTATAATAATGAATCTCTTTATAATTGAATACTGAATTACAAAATTATTATTGTATTGACTTCTTTGTCAATCACACTCCTTAGTACTTTTAATAGAACCTTCTTTTAAGTTAGATTGTATTATTATGCTTGGTTTGACATTACAATCAATCAAAACTAAATGTTGTCAAATTATTTAATCAAATTACTTTTTCCAAATTGAGGTTAAAATTAATTACAGATACCTAGACCAAAATGATATAATTTCTACTTATAATGGCCGAAAACGTCGAGTACCCGAATCAAAGCAAATTTAGAAAACTTAATATTCTAAATTGCGCTCTAAACCTAAATTACAATGCTTTCCACTAATTTTGTCGTACCAAACTTGTTAATAAAAATACACTAACCTTCACGAAGACTCACTTGTACCTTGAGTGTATTTTTTATCAGCTCCTAACTGATTGGCAATCTTCAAACACCTCCCTTGAGTTGTTGAAGACCCAAAATAGCTTGTTGTAGCTCTCGTACCTCTTAATACCTTGATAAACGGTAGTACGGCATGCCACAATCACTCTCACTTTCACTTACTGCTGGTTTAAGTACCAATTACCACTTCAAATGGTTTCAAACAATCTTGAAATTATAATATGAATAATAATATTCGTATGGAGAAAAAATTAATGTCAAATAGAAAATTTGAAATTATCTGAAATTTCAAATAAAATGCATGATGTTAATTATTTTTTTTAAGAATAAGTAAAATCAAAAGTCGTAACATGTTTATTGAAGGTTTCAAATTACAAATAAATCACAAAACGTTACGCAAATTTAGTTTGCTTCTTCAGTTATGAATAATTAAAATATCTTGAGCATTGTAGATTAAATTTATAAGTTAAAATTGTTGGGTAGTACGAGTTGTTGAATTTGTTGAAGGTATTATTATATGTTGTAAAATTATTGTAAAAAACAATACCACTTTAAAACTTAAAAACATGGTTTTAAAACTTTGTATACGAAAACACATATTACATTTTAAAAAAATATCCGAACATATTTTTTAAGCGCCCTGTATAATGTAGTTAATTTCATGTAGGAATATGAGACAAGGTATAATGTGGTAGGGAAGCTAAAAACATTTTTTTACTAATTATAGTTATATGTGCGTGTTATTACATTAATACCGGGTGGCCATAAATATCTGAGATCCTGGTAGCCATGGAATTAGATACTTATAAATGTTGGGTTAGTATTATATTTCAATTACAATAAGTATTGATACCTATGTAATGTAATAAAATGCAATAAGAGGAGGGGAATGTGTTGCGGATTCTGCAGTTTAGCCTACGACTCGATTATAAAAATCTCCTGTTCTAACTCCATCACTTATTGCAATCTGTAATAATCTTTGACAGATAGGAATTTTGGTGGTGATGACATTAATGACATTTAGTTTAGTTGGATTCATCACTTTAATAAAGCGGTGTTGATTCCAAAGGTAATGTGATATCAGATATTTATGGCCACCCGGTACTTGTAACTAAGTTATTGTACAGGGTGAGTTTTTTTTCATTATCAGTATAGGGATCTCGGAAAATGTGAAAGATAGAAGGTTGGTTAAATGGAGAAAGAATTGCAGTTTTATGCGCTTATTCAAAGTGTGCTTTTGTTTCTTTTAAAAAATCCAAGGCCTACTAGATATAAGCAAAATATTAAAATTACTTAATCTTTTAAAGCCTGTCTAGCGCCGTTATTATTGAAAATAGAAAAAATAATAAGAATAAGAGTTTTAGCTATTTTTAGGGTGTTTATCTTACACTTATTAATTTCGTTCTAGCTTTCATAGTTTTTGTTTTCGTCATTTTCTTATTACGAAAATTATTACGAAAGAATTATTTGTCACAATAGGTATAACAAACCTTAGGTCATTTTAAGTAGAAAAGTGAGCTCTTTTTAGAAATGTCTAAGCCAACTATGATTGCTATTTAAAAAAATGTAACTTAATGTTATAACTCAAAAACTATGAAAGCTAGAGGAAAACTAGTAAGTGTAAGATTAACACCGTAAAAATAGCTAAAACTTTTATGCTTATTATTTTTTTTCTATTTTCAATAATAACGGCGCTAGACCGACTAAGAAATTAAGTAATTTTAATATTTTGCTTGTATCTAGTAGGCCTTGGATTTTTTCAAAGAAACAAACGCACATCTCGAATAAGCTCATAAAACTGCAATTCTTTCTCCATTTAACCACGGTTTCCGAGATCCCTATAGTGATAATGAAAAAAAACTCACCCTGTATAGCGCCAGTAGAACCCTAAACCTCTATTTATTTGTCTTAGTGCTGTTACTTCATGAAGGGTGGTGCTGATGGGAATAAAAACAATTGAATGATTATGACGTTACATTATTTATTATTAACAAATGATTGTTTATTAATAATTTGACTGTCAAACTTCAGAAAAGGTTATGTCGTTATCTTATCAGGTGTAATTAGTTTTTACAGTTTCTACTTTTTTTTTTTAAGAAATTGTGTCATACAGTAGTAAAGAGTCGTTTAACATAATTGTAGTGTTGGGTGAATGTCAAAGAAATTATAGGACTACTGACCGTCTGTCTGTATGCCAAGCAGTATCCACATCGAACTTTATGTCTTCAAACGTTTGGCAAAATGTCCGTGAAACCGGCAAATATCAACCACAGAAAAATTTGAAGACGAAGAATGAGATATGACAACTTCAGATGTTCTTGCTGTTATTACTCTTTAATGTTCTCGATTCAACATGCAGAATATCATTGGATTCTGGTATAGACCATGTGACTGCAGGATTTTGCATGACAGTGGACAATCAACATGTTTAGAATATTCACACATGGTGTGTTATTATTGGACATTCAATCATTACTTCCTATTTCTTTTAACAAAATGCGGATTTCATAGAAAATACTCTCCCCCCTATGCAACAAAATATCCCACTAGTAGTTTGCCGAACAATGTGGTTTCAACAGAATGGTTGTCCAGCGTATTCACCCACAACGTTAAAGTCATTTTGGATCATTTTGTACCTGATAGGTGGATAGGTAGAGGTGGCCCAAACCAGCACGATCGCCTGATTTAATATGTTTTATAGTTGTAATATCATAATCATTCAATTGGTCTAAGGTCTGCTAATAACAGAAATGTATGCCTCTTATACATTTATTGGGTGAACGGTAACATATTTTTAAAAATTCAACATTTATTTAGTTATATTAAAGAATTCTACGCAATCACGGCCGACTTGATCCCTGTTTCTATTCATATTGTTAAAATTACGTAAGGTTGGTTCTACTTCCGGTGTACTTCATTCCAAGCTATCATAGAGTCTTCATGCTGACTCCGATTATGTAAATTTTTTGCACTTATACTACTAACGGATTTTCACATATAATCTCATTAGAGCATTAATTCTGTTCAGAAACCCTCACAGTTAGGTTGATCTACAGTGCCTTTATATAGACAATGGCGACAATACAACTAAGCCACACCCCCGCCGCCATATTTAGGCAAATTTCTAACGGGTGCTTATTTAAATCCGTGATCAGAGTTTTTCACAGAAGCGAACTCTGTAATTCATTACCATATTATATAGGTTCCGCTAATTAGTTTATCGAACCACCCACTGTTGGAATCCGCGTTTAGTGTTGAGTACAGTGCCTTTATATAGACAGTGGCGACAATAGATACAACTAAGCCACATCCCCGCCGCCATATTTATGCAAATTTCTAATGGGTGTTTATTTAAATCCGTGATCAGAGTCGACTGTGATACGTGTTTTACGTTTGGCAGTACTGAAAACATTCGAGATTTGCAGGTTAAGATTTGTGTCAGTTTATGTCAAAACTGACGCAAAACCGAACCTACTAACCTCGAATTTGACATAGACTGACAATACACTTCAGTACTGCCAAAAGTATAACACGAAACACAGGTGATTTAGCATAAACATGGCGGCTAAAACCACGTGATCTAGGGAGCCAATCAAAAATAGGACACCCCATTGTCGCCACTGTCTATATAAAGGCACTGTAGGTTGATCTACCTACAAAAAAATTCCAAAAAATTTTGTTGTCTTGGTTACGGCTTGTGAACTAATTTTTCTATTGGTCATTAATGAGTGTCGTACAATTTTCAAAGAAATTGGTGGTCTGATACTCCCTTTAAATAAAATAGTACAGACAGATCAATAAAAAAAACAATTAGGGCAGGCTGTGATATGTGTTATACGTTTGGCAGTACTGAAGTGTATTGTCAGTCTGTGTCAAACAACAAACAAAACCTAACCTACGAATCTCGAATTTGACATAGACTGACAATACACTTCAGTACTGCCAAACTTATAACAGATATCACAGCCTGCCCTAATTTGTTTTTTCATTGATCTGTCTGTATAATTAACTGCACTAATTAATCATACAAAATTCGTAACTATTAAATAAAGTAGAAGGTTTTTTAAGAAGTGGTTTATCATACGTCTTCCTTTTGAGAATTCCATAAAAAAACGAAAGGTAAATCGATACTGATGTCAAAACTGTATAAATAGGTTTGATGCTGTGCAGTGATGAGCATTATCATCCTTTTAACGAAAAGCTAATTACCCATCTACAATTCATTAATTCTTCTTGACAAAATTGAAACTAGATCTAAACCTATCCAATTAATTCTTTGATGAATTACAGATTTTCCGCTGTTTGCCCTCTCATACTTTTATTGACATAAAATGTCTGCTATCATGGTTTAGTTTGAAATCAACTTGTGTGACAGGACCACTTTAATTAATTAATTCTCTGATCAAATTGCAGATGTTCGATCACTGTTTGTCACCTGATACTTTGAACGACGGCACAGGATGTGACAACATGACCGCTATCATCGTTCAGTTTGAAAGCAACTTGTGCAAAAGGGCTGCGCCATCGGAATTGGAACAATCGGAAAACCTAAAACGCAGAAAGACTGATGAAAACCTTTCACAACCAGAAACTACTGCATGAACACTATGAAAGTTTGTGTTGTATACAAAGTTACTTGTTGTGTATGTAAGGGTATTATTTTTCAATTTTCTTTAGTGCATAGTTCTCATGTTTCGAATTAAAACACTAGCATTTGTAATAGATCTTTGATTTATTAGTTTTATTATCAATAGTGTGGGTAATCCTAGAACTTTTTCGGTTAATATTCCCCTGTAGGATCAGAAAAGTTGTTTTGATTGCTCCAAAATGTTACATCTCTGAACGACTTGATGAATAAATACGTTTTTTCGGATATGTAGCATATTGATCGTAGCATAGTTATTTAATAGTCTTCTGTAGCCATACGTATTACAAGCTAGGTACTCTTATATTATCTGTGCGGTTCCGTAATTTTAATGATAAGTAACAGATACATAAAAGAATACTAATGCTTTACTTGTGGCATTATGTTTTGATTAAACACCACGGTACAGGTGCCTTCAGTTTTGTATGAAACTGTGGTGATTACTGTACATAGTTGTAATTTTATATATTTATCTGCAAACGCTGTAATGTTGCTTTCCTATTCTTAAGATTTATAGGTAGAAATAGATACGCCGTATAAATGTGGACAAAGTGTCACTTTCAGTTCAGAGCGGCACTTTTGAAGATCATTCTAGTGATAGAGTATTTTTTTATTAGGTGATTAATTTATAAACACCCAGTAGACTAAAGCCAACCCAATGTATTGTGAATAACCGTATTTCAATAGACATTTATACTAAGTTAAAAATCTTAACCAGTTTCATTTTTTTTTAAATTAACCGTCACTGCTTACACCAAGCTTTGCATTTTTTTTACAAATATTAACAATTGCCCCGCTACTTATTCAACCAAAAAGGTCTTTCGCATTTTTTATGAATATTTAAAATATCTGACTGTTTTTATGTTATCTATAGGTTTTGCATTCATTTTCGTGTTATTAGTACAATAAATTATTATTTGGTTAAAATGAAATTTTCGTGTACCTCTTCAGTAAATTTTAGTAAACCTTAAAACTCCACAGTAATTTACCTATTAAATGGAAGAGGTTTAATGAAGTAAACTAAAAGCAAAGACGAAGTGGATCAACGTAAGTAACATCTGTAAAGGCAAGTTGGAATTAGCACGCTGCTTCGTATGTGTATTATTACATCAAGCCTTTGGATACGTCTTATGCATGTAATGTGTACCTGGTCATCTGTTGAACTTGCATGCAATGACATACATTTCTTATACCTCATTTGTATTTCACATATGGAAGAAACGAATGCAATTAAATCTGAAATTCAACAAACACTACTGGCTGCTGAGTAGAACCTCTCAACTTTCTCTTGACAACAAGTTACTTTTTACAGGGTGTTTCCAAAATGTTGTGCCAAACTTGACAGACGACTTCTACAGCTCAAAATAGTTTAAAAAGTTTATATGAACACATGTCCGCAAACTCTTTGCTTTTGAGCTATGACTCGTTTTCTACAACAGTGGTTTAAAATAATTTGCCGAAACAATAACTACAGTAATTGTTCAAAATATTGTCCATTTGCTTCTATACAAAACTGCACACGATGCATCATCGACTGTCTTACACGCTGGATAATTCCCGGTTGATTTTGAATTGATGCACAAGAATCAATAACCCATTGTTCTAGCATTTCTACATTTTCTATTGGTGCGGAGTACACTAATCGTTTCAATTCTGCCCACAAAAAGAAGTCGATGGGATTTAAATTGGGTGAGCGTGCAGGCCAGGCAACAGGCCCAACTCGACCTATCCAACGTCCAGGATAAATTCTATTAAGATGCTGTCGCACTACAATACTCAAATGAAGAGGTGCATTATCCTGCATAAACCATGTTCTCTCAATGGGAATTTTGCAGAAAGTCGAGATAATTAGGTCCTGTCAACCTATTTGGTAGATTCTGGATTCTGGATTAATAATGGAGGGTGAGTTACCTCACATGCACTTAGGCCGCATTAAGTGGGCCCATTGTGCTACCTCCCAGCAGCTCTCCAAGTTGGGTATCACTCAAGCCATCCAATCCTTTGAATGTACTTAAGGACAACCGCAACTGGAGTGTTGCTAATTCTGACTATATCGGGCCAGAAGTCCCCCAACATGGATCCTCTGACTCTTGCGAGAGCTGGACAGTGGCACAGAACGTGTTCTGCTGTCTCGTCATCCTCGTTGCATCCGCGACAGTTTGGGCTGTCCACTAGTCCCATCCTGTGCATATGTTTGTTTAGAGTGCAGTGTCCAGATAGGATACCCACGACCTATTTGGTAGAACACAAGGCCGTACTATTCTATCGCCAATGATACCTGCCCACACATTAATACCAAGCGTTTTTGATGCCTCCACTGTACCGGGTGGCCAATTAAGAAGGGCACTCGGCCCTATCTCGAAAAGTAATTGTAAAGATTTGGGGTAAAAAAATTTATGATTAAAGCGGCCAAGAGAAAATGCTGGAAATTATTTTTAAGTTTCTAGAATGGCCGCCAGGGGGCGTAATCACATTCTTGAATTTTAAATCCCATTTTTTGAGAAATATTCTTATATTACAGATAGCTAAAATGGACACCGTTTTAAAGCTGAGATAAATTCCATTCTTTTTCGGTAAATGCTTTTTGCTCTATCTCTTAAAGGAAAGTGGTGGGGGGGTGTCCGAACATTTTCGGAAATAAATGTCAATAACTTCAAAATGGCTGAACGGATTTGGTCAAACTTGGGAGTCGTTGAAAATGGATTGATTTAGATTGCCTGTCTCGCTGCTAGAGGGCGTTTTGCGACAACACTACAAATGAAATGGATTTTCTCAAAAAAATTAAATGCAACGATATCACTTTTATTGCAACAAAATATCAGTAAAAGAATTTAAAACTCGAAATAATATTGCATCTTTGGGAATATTTTCAGTATACCTGCCATTATTAAATCGTAATTATCGTTCTTTTAGCAAAATATATATAAACTAGCTGAAACCCGCCGCATTTAAAATGTAGGACGAATTTAATAACTTTTGCTGACTAAAGAAAATTTTAAAAGCACACTAGAGAATGGCAATATGGAAAAGTTCCAAAAAATATATTTTCAAATGGAAAGTTTCTGGAAAGGAAACGCTCACCTCTGGAAAGCGTTTTATGGACATTCTTGGATAGCCTCCGGGCAACTTTTTTTCATATTGGATACTGCTGAATTAAATTCTTTTTCTGTTCAGTATTAAATGGTAAATGGTACAGTACACGCAAGCATGAAAGATAAGCGATACAATGTTGAGGTAAGATAAATTTTAGCTTAAAAAGTATAATTATTTAAAATACTGATTGCTGCTTCAGATGGATTCTAAGCAGTAACGAATACTAAGTATATATTTTTACTTTGTAGATCTTTCTCGATGAAGACAAAAACATAACCTCAACTTCTTGCACATGTCCTCGTGGACAAGTTTCATGTCACCATGTTGCTGCACTGGCACTATTTGCCCATTATAATATATCAGTTACAGACCAGTCATGTAGCCTAAACAATCTAAAGCACTTGATGAAAACGTGAGAACAATCGATGAATTGTTTTTGCCGTCTAAGGAATATCGAGCTTCAAAGAGAAGTGTTACCAAGGAAGAGATTGAAACGCTTAGAGAAAAATTGGCTTCGTTTGGAAGGGTGGTAGGATTCAGTTGGCTTCTAGCACCCAGACTTACTGCACAGGAAGATAATATTGTTCCACAGATTAGTTATATAATTTTCTCCGCAGAATATCAAAATGTATCTGAAAAAATTATTTATTTTGAACAAAAAGTGAATGTTTCTCCTGAGCAAGTAATAACTATATTTGAGAAAACCATAGGGCACTAAAAAAATCCCTTGTGGTTAATTATTCGCAGGTTTCGTTTAACAGCCAGTTCGTTCGGTACAGTGCTAGCAGCTTGCAAAAGAAATCGTTACCCTGCATCGCTTTTCAAGAAACTAACAGGTTTGCTTTGCAAAATATTTTTCACATTTTTTCATAAAGTTCTCTTATTATGCAGGAACATATAACTTAGATGGAGTAAAGGCCATTCGGTGGGGGCGAGAACATGAAAATAATGCAATTGAAACATTTGGGGCAGCAACTGGACTTTCTGTGACATCTGCTGGACTATGGCTCCATCAGTGTGGATACCTTGGGGCCATCCCAGATGGCCTTGTAAGCGAGGAAGAGCTTGTGGAAGTTAAATGTCCATTTAAATATCGCAATTCCAACTTGATAGAATTACTTGCACATGATAAAGGCTATATTTGTTCTTACGATAAGGTACTGCAACAGTTTGTGGTAAATGAAAACCATGAATATTTTGACCAAATACAGGGTGCATTGCAATTGTTACATAAAAAGAAATGCTATCTAGTTATCTGGACTCCTCAAGTCGTCGCAATAATTCCAACTACAAAAAAAGAAGAATGGGCAGAAAATGTACAAATTTTGAAGACTTTTTATCATACAAAATTCCTTCCATGTCTAGTGAATGTCGAAATTAAATAAATGTGTAACTATGTTGTGAGTAAAATAGCATACATACCTCGTGGGAAGACTTATTCCAGCTTCGCGCTTTTAGCTGACCTCAGTGCTTCGCACCTCGGCTGACTAACCCAGCGCTCAGCTGTATATGGAGGTCATCCCAGCGCGGGAAGCAATATACATATAGTAAAATCACGGAAACAAACAGTGAACGTCATCAAATATTTAGTTATTAATTTAAAGTTACCGTTTGGTTCCGTGATTTACCTATAGTTAATCATATTTATTGTAACTATAGGTAAATCACGGAATCAAACGGTAACTTTAAATTAATAACTAAATATTTGATGACGTTCACCGTTTGTTTCCGTGATATTGCTGTACTATTAATAAGAAATTTTTTATTAGATAGCAGTTAGAGCAATCTTTTTGTAAATACTTTTATTTATTAACTTGTTAAGTTCTGTAATTAACAAAACGAATATTTGAGTAAACTTAAACTAACATATCTTCTTCGGTCCTTTGCGCTCCGCTGAGAAGCATAGGGCGTCAGTGACGTTTCATTGACAGTTATTATAGCAGAAGGTCGTCAGCCTCGTGCTATTTACACTTCACTACACTATACTTAAATTAAACCCACGGGTTGAGTTAATCATCCTCCACTTTACACGTTAGTTCAACAAACTGTTTCCACTCCTTTTTATTTTTTGCAATATTTTTTACCTGGTTCCAGGTTAGGTTTTGTGTTGAATGTTCCTTATTTACCATCCTCTTCCATGTTAAATTTGGTCTTCCTTGCTTTCCTTTATCCTTTATAGTAAATTCAAGTGCTTGTCTAGTAACATCTGCAACCGGTTTTCTTAACGTGTGGCCAATCCATTTCCATCTTCTACGTTTTACTATTTTCTTGGCCGGGTTTTGCTTCGTAGTTTCCCATAATTCAACATTAGTGATCCGAGCTGGCCAGTATATTTTAAGTATTCTTCGCAGGGATTTGTTTATAAAGGTTTGTATATCTTTTAGTTGTGCTTCGCTTAATGCCCATGTTTCACATCCATACAGCAGCACGCTCATTACATTTGCATTAAAGATTCTTACTTTGGTGTTTTTTGATAGTTCATTTGAACTCCATACCTTTCGCAACATATTAAATGAGTTTTGGGCTTTATATATTCTTGAATTAACGTCTTTGTGGCTTCTCCCTTGTTCGTCAACGACATTTCCTAGGTATATAAAATTTTCTACATTCTTTATGCTGCTTCCTCCTAAAATTATTTCTCTGTTGTCTATGGCATTAGTTTTCAGTACTTTGGTTTTTTCGGTGTTGATTTCCAAACCAACTTTCCTGCTTATAGTCTTTAAGGCTGGGGATTGAAACGAAGAAAATTCACCAATCTTCCCTCTTTCTTTATCCTGTTGTGTGGTGCTGGTATCTGTATTAATATAGACGCACTCGAATTTTCCACCGTATAATTTCTACCTCGCTATTCAACTTATGCAAGGGTTTGTTTCTCTGCTGAGCAGGTGTGTTCTAAGCAGATGTGGGCCAAAAACACGGACAGATGTTTTTGCCGGTGCAGATAATTTTAAGATTATTCTGTGATTTTAAGTAAAATAAGCTTCATGGCCTTTGTATGTGTGTATTATCGAAACCTCATTTTACCTTGAATCCGGTGCTTTATGCTTCTTGGCCTTTCAGTCACTATAACAAAGAAATCTGTGAAATTTAGTTAAAATAAACAGGAACCAAGTGATTCTGCCAAATTCTGAATCTATTATGTACAGTGACCGCCAAAAAGTCGGCCTAATATGGGAAAAAAATTATTTTGATTTTTCAAAACAACTTTTTACGTCAATAATTTGTGCTTGTCTAAAAACCTATTTAGCCCGTATCATATATACCGAGTGATTTTTACTTATTTAGAAAATGGAGTTTTCCGAAATTGTCAAAATCCAAAAAGTGCTATTTTTAGGAAACTAAGTAAGATTTCAATCAGATTTTTTTAGAGTGTGTTAATTTTAGCTAACTAAACAATTCCAGGCCAGAAAACTCCTATTTTTTATAACTTTAGCTAATTATTAATTTTTGAAATTTTTAAATATTCTTCAAAATTTCACATACCAAGACTTAATATTAAAATCAAAATTTTTTATGTGAAGACTAAAGATTTATAAGTGGAAAAAATAATATAAAATGTTAATTTCTTCTTTAGATTTTTTATCATTTACCGAAAAGTAGTACGTTTGCAGAATTTTTCCGTTTTTATGCAAGGCGCTTTTTAGGAGAAATATTTTTCAATTCTAATTGATAGCTATTTAAATGGCTTCTAGAAACTCTAATCTAGCCCTGTTAATAAATTACTGTTACAAAAATCCTGTAAATGTTTTCTTATAGTTGTCCAAATGAGATTTTTCTTTATCCAATTTACATTTCTAAAAAATACTAATTGTCGGTAAATAATAAAAAATGTAACGAAGTAATTAACATTTTGAATTATTTTTAGAAAAAATTGCTCTTAAAGAGATGAAAAGGGGTAAACTGTGTTTTCACGAATTCGTCAGTATCTCTTAGACCCGGTAAAATATCGACTTGGTGTTTGCTTGCATAAGTATCCAATGCAAATGTCTAAAAACTCATTTCGGGATTTTACCCTAATCAACCCTTAAAGTTCGAATCTGCATTCGGGGTGAAGTATAGAACTCCTTGTATCTCCTGTGATTGTTAAGTTAGAGCATTCTTTTTTGGTATATAGATGTGTTTTTTAAATCTTTAGAAAGGGGTTTTAAAGTTTTTTTAAATTTCACCACTAAAGCGGTACAAACGGAAAACCGAAAAGGAGTAGGGGGTTAGAATGATTTTTTTCGCTCTGGGTTCATTTCAGTATAAGACTGACTGAAATAATTTTTCGAAATTTTACCCCTAAGGGGTGAAATGGGGTAAACTGTGTTTTCACACGAATTCTAAATATTTCATAGAATAAAATGGGAGGATTTCTAAAATTTCACCCCCCCCCCAAGTGGTGGAAATGGATATATGCTATAATATATGAATACAACATTTAATAAGTACATTAGTAGTAAATTAAGCAAGAAAGTACATACGTATTACGTAAAAAACTAATCTGTTACATTATTATTTGTAATGTACGTGAAGATATAAACTACAATTCAATTTTTAAAAAAGTTTTCGGTAGCGGAAATGAACACGGGTCTCCTGAGCGAGAGTCAGGTATCCTAGCATATACACTATACAGCGTTATAATTTCTCTTCTTCAACCAGCTATATACTTCCCAGATTCATGATATTTAAGCCAAAATGTACTTATTTTAATGACTGAATTTTTATCAGTAATAATGTATTAAGGGCAAATGATTTTGCCGGTGAAAATGTTTTGCGAAAGTTTCTTGTTTTGGCAATGTCACAAGACAAACTAACTTTATAGATGAGGGAATTTGTCAAAGTTATTTTGTTGAGGGCATTGCCAAAAAACAACAAATCTTGAGTAAAACGTGTTCCGAGCAAAATCATGAGCCCGAAACACATTTCGTGGAGTATTTCCCAAATATGGGTTAATTTTGTATCAGTATACAATGAATATGACATTTATACTATATATTCACAATGACAGTTTAATGACGTTTTTCAAATGCCACATTGCTTAAAACAACATATTTGGTGGTTTCCATGGATACAAGTGGTAAAAGAAACTGATAAAATTTCAAGGAAAAATTTTGATTTTTTGCCACTATAAAAACACGTGATTGGTTGAATTTTGGAAAATTATGGCGTTTGATTGGATAATAGGAGATGCGGGAAATAGTCACTGAAATTAGTTCAACAGTAAATTATTATTCAAATATTAACACATTGGAAATGAGATTACCACTTTATAATAGATTATTTAAGCATTACAAGATACTATCAAACAAATTATTTTTAAAATTGTTTTATTTATACATTGCATATCTACATTCAACAGTTTTGTGTTGAACGTGATAATTAAACTATTTAGGTGATCCTTATAAAACATCTATAAAATAATGCTTTTTAGAGGCGCGCATCCAGCGACAGGGCCGTATCAAAGTTAGAAATAAATAGTAATTTTGATTAAAATTAATATTATAAAATATTTTAGTCATTTAAAACAAAGGTTTTGTAACTAAACAATCAAAAGTAACGATTAACGCGTACAGCAGCTGAACAAGTCAGGTTAAAATGTTTTTTTATGTTTAATAATCTTCATTATCGTTTCCATAAGGCTGCATATTGTACGACTATACAGTGTGGTAAAAAAGTCTGGAACACCTGAAACATCTTGCTTTATTTGCATTTTTCTCGAAAATTTCTTTATGCAACTTCATAAAACTTTTATACTACAATACTCAAAACGATGTGCTCTCCCACTTCCTCGAACAAAATATTGGGGTTATCATTAAAAAAAAATGCTTCAATTGACCCTGCTGGTGTACGCCACTGTATATAGTTCTAGAGTATTTCAAAAGATAGCAAATTTACAATGCTTTTTGACCCCTTTAAGCGGTTTTGCTAAAAAACAGGATTTTGCAAGATATTTCAGGTGTTCCAGACTTTTGTACCACACTGTATAATATTTTTATAAGAGACTGTGAGTCTGTGGCAATGTAAAGCAAATTGGTTCCCAACAACTCTATAATATAACTGTTATAAAAGTAAGAGAAACGTCTACTTTAATGACAGATTTTAGTAGTAATGACTTTCAAGACGGTTGCGGAAAAACATTCTTTTTCAACCTAAAAATAAATATTCTTCAACAATTGTTTTCTTCATAATTCATATTTCGTTCTAAACATTTCTGTTCAGCTATTAATTATTACGTATAGCAAAACAGCTATGAATCCGAGCTCTAATAATAATCATTCACTGTCACTCGTATTCGCGATTTACCGTATTGTAAATTTCGCATTTCCCATTGCATTGCAAAACGTGGATATAGTTCCGTACGTAGGACCTGAAAATAAAATTTAAAGTCCCACACGGGCGAAATTTTATCACACGTTTGCGCGGTCTTTCCTCTTGTACTCTTATCCGTTCCTCGTTCTTATAGTGTGTCGGTCAGCTGTTCTGTTCATCGATGTATATTAATTAATATTGTCGTCTGCTATTAACGTTATTGATTGATAATGGCAACTTCATATGAATTAAAGATAAACGTTGCCTTTAACAGTTATGAAGAATTAAATGAAGCCATAATGTTACATGAAAAACAGAATAAAGTACAATTTTCGAAACTAAATTGCAAAACTCTTGACAATGCTAAAAATCACTGCCCCAAGTTATACAGTATCGCAAACTCAACATTAAAGTATTATGTTATAAAATACTTTGCATTCACGAGAAAGTTGAAATTATTAATTTTCAAAACGACGTATATAGTAATTGCCAAAACACCAATAATTTGGTATTGAACGAAGGATTTGTAGAACACGATTATTACAGTAATAATAATCTACTAGTAGTAGAACATGATTGCCAAAGCACCAAAAATTTGGTAGACATTATGAGCGAAGAAAATGTTAACAATATTCTATAATTCGATTAATCCTATTCTGTAGAGACAAAAGAAGAAATCGTTTGTGATATGAATTATTCAGAAATTGTTGATGATGGATCATGTTTACATAACATTTGTTTGCCGGTATGTTATAAGCATTTACTTTTACGGACATTTCTTAGATTTTAGTAATCACATATTTTTAGGAAGCAATAAAATCTCGAGGTAGACCTAGAGGAAGATCGCTAACAGCTATTGGTTTACCAAGAAAGAAAGAAAGGAAAAATTAAAGAGCCTCCAAAATTACTGCAAATCAATACTGTATCTTGTATTTTATGGAAGATCACACAATACTGATTTATTATAGGCATTTGTTAGTGTAAAATTCTTATTAATATATAGGTAAAAAGAAAAACATATATTTTGTTGCTCATTCTATCTAGTAGCTTTCTATTAAATTATTATCGGTTTTGCAATCGGTTTTTATTAAATAACTTAAAATATTCATTTACCTACGTCTCTACCTAATAACATTTTAGAAATTATAGTGCAAAAGTATATGAAAGTATGTCGGGATTCTAACGAATAATTAGCAATCCCGTACCATAGGACAAACGGGCAAACGCGTGATTTTAACTCCGCCCGTGCGGGACTTTAAATTTTATTTTCGGGTCCCACGTACGGGACTATATCCACGTCCTAAATTTAACGCACTTCGTGCCATGTTCACAACCTTGGTTTTGTATATGTCTTTGTAACGACAATACGACATCTGTCGTACAATGCCTAAACTATTTATACGTTATTTATGTGGAAATTTATCAGGTGTCTGCAAAAACAGCACCGATAACCGACATTTGGCGTTGTAATATTCGTCCTAAATGACAACAGCTTGAATTTATTTAGGAATCACGTACTATCAATAATTAAACGTCAGAAATAGTTCACTGAGGTCTTAAATGAAAGATCAAAAATCGTATATTCCTGTAAGCTATTTTACAGTTTCTGTTTTCTATTTTTCACAAGTAAATTTTACTGTTGGATGACAGAAATACAAATGAAAAATGCCTACAAAAGCGTCGATATTTTGAATACAATTTTACAGCGCAAGCTAATCTGTTACCATTTATAAAATAGTTTACGCCGATCTGCCGACATTCGTCTTTGAAATGAAGCCTTGTTTAACTTCATACGACGCGTGTGAATCGACAATACGTGATTCTTATGTATCAATCTGTCCCTATTATTTCAACATAAGCCAAACGCCAGCCTTAATAAGTTTAACTTTTCTTGTAAATGTTTTCTGTTTTCTGTAAACAAGCATACGTCGTCGGCATATTCTAGGTCTTCTAGTTTTTGACCAAATTTCCATTGCAGGCCTCTCCTGTTATCTATTACTTGCCTCATTACCCAGTCGATAGTTATGAGAAACAGCAAAGGTGATAATATGCAGCCTTGTTTAACTCCATTTTCTATAGTTAGCTTTCTTGATATGCTGCCATTGTGTTCAATCCGTGCATTGCAATTCGCGTATAGCAGTTTAATTAGTCGGACAAATTTCGCGGATAAACCATAATTTCTGAGAATTTTCCACATTTTAGTTCTGTCTACTTTATCAAAGGCCTTTCTGAAATCTACAAATCCTACGTAAACTTCCTTTTGCCATTCATTTGCTTCATCCAGGATTATTCTTAAAGTAGCAATGTGATCTATACAGGATCTTCTAGCTATAAATCCAGCTTGATTTACTCTAAGTAAACCGTCGCACTCTACTTTTATTCTTTCTAGTATTATTCTAGTTAATATTTTGCTTGTGGTGTTCAATATCGTAATTGCCCTCCAGTTGTCACACACTTTCCTGTCTCCTTTTTTTGGCAACTTTATGAGCAATCCTTCAGGCCACTCTAGTGGTATTCTCTCTTCCTCCCATATTTTATTCAGCAAGCAGTGCAAAATTTGAATACTGCTTTCAGCACCTGCCTTAATCATCTCTCCTGGAATGCTATCTAACTCCGCTGCCTTATCGTTTTTCAGCTGCTTAACCGCCAATTTCTTCTTTCGAAATTTCATTCATATTTAAGTTTAACTCTGGTGCCAGTTCTATCTCTTCCTCATCTTCTTGGTCTGCCTCATTAATGTTGTCCTCTTCGTTCTCCTGTTTTGCATATATTTCATTAAAATACTCTACCCATCTATTTATTATCTGTTCATCTGTTTTCAGTATACAGCCGTTTTTGTCCTTTATATGTGTCATCGCTACTCCTCTTCTTCCTGCCATTTTTCGTGTTATATTATACAATGTTTTCATATCGTTAACTCCTGCTGCTTTCTCGGCTCGTGTTAATAATTCTTCTTGTTCTTTCCTTCTATCTCTTCTTGCACTCTTCTTTATTTGTTTGTCTTTAGCATTGTACAGTTGTTGTAGTTCTTCTTTCTTCACTTGTGATTGCTCACTTAATATTTTGTGTCTAATTTTGTTTCTTTCTTCAATTAATTCCCATGTATACCTCGTCATCCCTACTTTTCTATGTCTTTTCCTTGTTCCTATAATTTCTTCTGCTGTTTCTTTCATAATGTCTCTATAGGTTATCTCTACCTTCTAGTTTTACTTTTATTGATGCCTCAAACTTTCTTCGGGTTTCCTCATCTTTAAGACTCTGGGTATTATACAGGGTTCGGCAATAGAATCTGACGGATTTTAACGGGCTGTTGCGAATTTAAAGTAACAGTTATTGAAATGAAACTAATGAATAAATAACGTATAAATAATGCAATTTATTAACAATCAATTACTTTTTGAATATTAGATCAAATAAATGTGATCCGCTGCGTACAGCCAATTCTTCTAATCTTTTACGAAAGTTGTCCATTACACGCTGTAATAAATTTTGATCTCAATTAATTTCTTCGATTTCTTGACTTATTCGATTTTTGTATTCTTGAATGGTGTGTGGCCTGGATCGAAACACTTTCTTTGAGTTTTCCCCATAGAAAATAATCTGGCGCAGTTACATCTGGAGATCGGGGAGGCCAAGGGATATCGTCAAATCGTGAAATTAAATGATTGTGGAAAACGTTTCTCAAAAAAATTAATGTTTCTCGGGCCGTATGGGCAGTTTCTCCGTCCTGTTGAAACCAAGTATCATTAATGTTGATACCTGATCTCCACAATTCCGGAATAAAAAATTGTTGCAACATTTCTCGATAGCGTTCATCATTTATGGTTTCAATATATGTAGTTACGGCAAACACGCGGAAATTCACTGGCCAGTTGTCCATGGTAACTAAAACTGCATGCATGGAAGTATACATTTCTGCAACTGTCAGATTCCTACTTCATTTGTTATATAAACTAGCACTCCCCCTAATCCGTCAGATTCTATTGCCGAACCCTGTACTTCTGTCTTCTATAATTTGTCTCCTGTCTTGCTCTAAGTTTGACTTTGAACTTTGCCCTGACAAGGGCATGGTCTGAACCGATGTCTGCACCTTGCATTGCTCGTACATCCATTAAAGAGCTCTTATATCTCTTATCAATAGCGATATGATCAATTTGATTTTTCGTTTTGCTTCCTGGACTTGTCCATCTTATTTTATGTATTTCTTTATGAGGGAAGATAGTTCCTCCTATAACTAAGTTGTTTGTTGTACAAAAGTCTAAGAATAGTTTTCCGTTCTCGTTAGCTTCACCAATTCCTTCTTTGCCCATTATGTGTTCTCTACCGGAATGATCTCTTCCTATTTTGGCATTCATATCTCCCATTAATATTATAATATCCTTTTTGTACTTTTTCCTGGTCTGGTCGAATATTTTTTGAAGTTGTTCATAAAATGTGTCCTTCACTTCCTGAGTTTCTGTGTTTGTCGATGCATATATGTTTATAATTATAATATTGGTGAATTTTGCTCTGAATCTCGCAGTTATCATCCTCTCAGATATGCCTTCCCATTCTATTAGTGCTCTTTTTGCTTCTAAGCTCATTAACAGTGCTACACCATATTCGTGTTTCGCATCCTCTTCTGTTTTTCCAGAATATATAATCCATTTATCTAACCTCATTTCGCCGTTTCCAGTCCATCTTGTTTCACTTAATCCTACTATGTCCATTCTATATTTATCCATTTCTTTTATTATTTGATTTGTTTTTCCAGCTGCATACATGGTTCTTACATTCCAACATCCGAAAAATTTGGTAACTTTTGTATTTATTTCTTTTTTATTTAATTTTCTATGATCATTTGTCCTTGATTCGTAGCGGTCGTCATCTGGTTTGTGTGCTTTGGGCTTGTTCATTAATCGTTTTTTGAACCACTTGAAGTAGGTATCCAAGTAACCGTTTTCTTTGTTATACCATTTTCTGTAGTTTGCGGTGATCGTTCGCTCACTGTTCTTCCTTTTTTCTTACTCTCTTCATTTAATTGATCGACCGAGAAGCCTTCTCCATTTACTACCAACTTATTGTATATTATAAATGCCCTATGTCCATTATCTCTTGCTTTTTTCTGATATTCTACTAAAAATTTTCTTTGTTCCCGCACCTTTTTCGTAAAGTTGTTTGTAATCCAAACTTTTAAACCTTTAAGTCCTTAATTTTCCTTGCATTTTTCATAATTTGGCTTTTTTGATTTGACGTGTTTAATTCCATCAGAACGGGTCTCGTTTTATTTTGTCGATACTTTCCCAGTGTTATTATCTCGCGCGTATCGGTTTCCATGTTAATTTGAACTTCAATATCCCTCAGAAGCACTCTAATTTTATCTTTCAGTTGTAGATCAGATTCTTCATCTTCATCCTGTACCCCTATCTTTCTTTTACGTGTTTCCTTCTCTAACAATTCTAATCTGTTATCCTGATCCATTATTAATTTGTTTAATTTTCGATTTTCTTCTCGTAATTTTTCATTTTCACACGCTACTCTCTCTAGTTCTTTGTTACATTTATCTAATTTCCCCTCCATGCGTTTCGAACTACTGTCCACAACATCCAATTTCTTGTTTATATCTTCTAACAGCTTTTCCATATTTGCTGATTGTATTTATGTAGTTTGCTGATACCGTATTGTTCGACCTCGCACTTGACGCTATAAAATCAGCCGTCGCGTTGGCCACGCCGTGCCGTTGACCGCTGCGCCGCGATGACAAATACCCGATCGCGCTTTGCACTAGTTTACACTTTGATTTCTTGTTAATTAGCTTCTAGTCGGCGTTTTAACGTCTCTTTCATTTATTAAAGCACAACTCCCGAGCGTTTAGGTCACTCTTGTCACAACTGTTCAACACAAGTTTGCTTCGTTTGCCCCGAGGGTTTTATTTAGTTCATGAATAAAGTTTATTAACAGGGACCTAATGTCTTTTTGTTCATCTCAATACTGCAAATTGTTTGGATAAAACTGAGCTTTAAAAAAAGTATGTCATTTTAGGACAACTTCCCCTACCAAAATTCAAATCAGTATCTTTGCATTTGTGGAAATTAGCATACAAAGAAAAAATTACAAATTGAACTCCAAGGCCCTATAACTTCTTACTGAAGGGACTTTCTACTAAGGTATATTAGGTTTAATCAATTTATTATAACGCAAGGAATCTATGACTAATCGTGTCCCATTCTTTTTGGGACACTCTGTATATGTATGTCAAGGAGATACATAGATTGAAACTTTTTTATGTGCATTTATGGGTAAGTTCCAAGCATGTCAATTATCAAGCACCTAGCTTTGATTAAATGTTGCATTACATGCATTTAGCATAATTTTCAATAATTAAATTGATGTACTCAAGAAATATTTCAGAAATTAGGTTTAAGGAAAGTCAAAGAATTTAGAAATAGATCAACGTTGATAAATATAAAAGATAAAGATTAAGCACGTTATTTAAAATGATAAGGAAGGAAGGATTGTTATATAAGTAAAATAGTTTAGATAGCCAAAAGCTTAGCAAATAACATGACACAATTTTGTCTAATAAAAATTTATCCTGTTTACACTATTATAAAAATTGATATCTAAGGTTTCATCTATCAAAGGCATTTCCTATATGTTATTATAAACACATCAAAACTAAAATCAGTGTTCGGTTTCTTTGTTCCTATTTTTTTAAGGCATATGCTCTACACTTTTCTCACAATTTGTTGTTCTGTTTTCCCTATTTCTTATGCTCTTTAGAGTCAGATTATATTTATAAATTTTGTGTTTACTATAGTTATAGGCTTAATAATTAGTCAGTGTATGGCAATCTGTTCATTTTTAATCCTTGCATTATTCCTTTAATCTTATCTTTAAAGACTATCGATTCATATTAAGAATTGTAGCTGCATCAACGATATCAGTTCATTGTATTGGGTATTGCCTTGTAAGATGTGTTATGGTGATCATGGTCATCTATAACATTTAGGTAAGTTTGAATTTTAAGATTTTTTATTTTAATTTGGCCTTTAGTTTGTGTTTCCAATTTTCAGTTGGTGCTGTTAACATTGCACTTAATATATATTTAATTTGTTAAATGCTACAAATAACTTATAATGAAGGTAATTCAACAAATGTTACATGTAACTATGTTTTTGTTGATCAAATAATGGGTATATATTTTTGCAAAATTTATTTCCAGAAAACATTTCCCAATAGTATTAGTACGTTACATTTATTAAAATTATCAGATTGATAACGATAAAAGTAGGATTTATACATGACCTCATTGTTATAGATCTTTAGATAATCTTGGCAGCTTTTTCCTATTACGCCAATGGCAAGACCAAACGAAGAAGAACTAATACCTCTCTTTAATGACAGGTAAGCAACTAATTTTGTATTTTCCTAAATATGAAATCGATTAAAAAACTTCTCACTCCACAGCCGCACGGAACAAGAAACTAAAAAATGGACTGTATTCGAAGATACGCCCATCAAAACCGAGACGGGTTCGATGGCAAAGTCGACATGGGTAGACTTTTCGGTAAAGCTATTCAAATTGTTGGCAATCATAGTTACCTTTATAATGGTGCTAGGATCAGCTGCCATTTCGAAAGGTACTCTGCTATTTATGACTTCACAGATTGCACAAGACCAGTACTAACATATAGTAATGTACAACTATACAATAAGAAAAAAATGTCTTATTTAAATAAATAAGCAGTTGTTAATTAACACTCTTATTTCTATTTTTACTGTTTGTCTTCAAAATATGTTTCAACTTCCTTTATTAGTGGAAATTGGTTAGTGCGCCACACACTTGCCAGATTTGGTTGCAGAGTTCATTAAATTTTGGGGTATTAGATTTAGTATTTTGTATGCCTTAATACGACGAATTGCTCTTTCCACATGAATTCTAGCACGAGCAATATTTTTTGTTTGTATTACCTGAGACGGAGTAAATTGTGGTTGGCACAAAAATGGTGGAATATTTAAAGAAACACCTGCCAGTAAAATGTCGCCAATGAGAAATCCCTTATCTGCAATTAATAAATCTCCTGGTTCAAAAATAGTAAGTACTCCACAGTAGGGATGGTTGTCAATTCTCGGACCTACTCTTTTGCACCTAGTTCGTTTGCCGGAGTAGGTGCACCTGGTTCGGCGTCCGTTAAAGAGTAGGTCGCCTGATCCGGCGTTCTTTCAACGAATCGAACCGTTGTGCACCTAATCCGCCGTGCCAGCGCGCGGAGCGGCGGACCTATAAACGGAATGCCGGACTCTCGCACCTAGGAGTGATCCGTCGTTCCTTCAATGAATCGAACCGTTTTGCACCTAAGCCATACCGCCCCAGCGCTAAGGAGCGCGGAGCGGCGGAACTGTGGAACGGAATGCCGGACTCTCGCACCTACGAAGTGGATCAGATCGCTCCTCTTTCTCGGACTGCAAGGACGTCGAATTTGAAATCGGAATGGAAATGAATCGACGCGTTTGCGCTTTGCAATCGTTTGTAACTAACTAGGAACAGCATATCTACGCAAGGAATTTCAGATTCGGATTCGGAATTGCGGGATCGTTATGGCAATGCCTCGTGTGTTGTGCCAAAATCATAGACATTTACTGTAAGGTATAAATATAAAAAAGGGAAAACATCTCATATTTTTAAATTGTAATAGACATATTTAATTGTAATAGTTGCCCTGCTAATGCCACCAAAGAAATCTACAACTGAAATAGACCTGCCAGCAATAACTTTCGACCGGAGTGGTCGGATTCAAATCTAAATCACGTCCTCTACATTAACATTTGAGTCATAACATGCGACTGTAGGTGCAGAACCGTCCGAGATCCGACTCCGACCGCTCCAGCGTTTGGCGAGACCTGCAATTTCTCGGTGACCGAGAGCGGAACTGAACCTAGTTTCTTGCACCTAGTTCGGAGTCGGAGTCGGATCAACTGCACCTGATCCTGTAGCGGAACAGGTTTTACCATCCCTACTCCACAGTACTTCCGTTTGAAGCTGTGTGCGTAGTTTTAAAAAACACAAGAAATAGGCATAATAAATAATTGTTTTCTATGATAATATTGCTATTAAAAGTACTGGGAAGTTTGTTTACAAAAACCCGAAAATAGAAATTTATGAATGCAACCATGGTACTTTTTATCGTGTAAACACGGCCTGTAGTGTTCTCGATTATTATATAGGTATGATTTACTGTTAAATACCAACATTATATTTAAAATGTCAATAATAAGTAATACCCATTCAATATGATTGGTAGTGACCATGGCAGGCGACGGACACGGTTCTGTTGGCTCTGCTTGTAAGAAATGTAAAAAGGTTGTTGTAAATGGCCTGAAATGCGAAAACTGCAGTAATACTTATCATACCAGTTGTGCCAAACTGTGTAGGAATGTTAAATTTATCAGTGACAAGGATGATAGCGTAATTCAGTGCTGTCAAATAATTAGTGATAATGGAAGTAGTGAGCTAGCTTTTCTTGACGCAATTGAAGATTTAGCCGATTCAAATAAAAAAATGGACTTACGTATATTCACATACGTCTTAAAACAGAAGGACCTGTTAATACAAGAATTACGGGACAAAATTGAGTTATTGTACATGCAGATTAATTCACCTTCCAAATGTGGATCCAAGGTTGATTTATATGAAGAGCAGGTAAATGCTTTATCTCCCAAACCAATACTTGATAACACAAATGCACTTCCAAACGCAAGTAAGCAAGAAATTTGCAACGTAAATAAACCTTCCAAATTAACTAAAGATAAAGTCATACCTAGGAAAATTACAAGCAAAGAAGTCCATAATGAACCTCTGCAAGTGGAACAATCGCTGAAACTTGACAAGTATATTAATTTAAATTTAAATGATGAGCCCAATAAAATTTTAAAATCTACGCAATCGTCTCAAGCTTCGTCATCCTTTTTAAACCAAGATTAAAGTGGACATTGGAGCCAAGTAGTTAAAAGACCACGTAAGCGAAACATAATCACCGGAAACAGTACCAATAAACAAATGAATATTAAAGGTGTTCCGAAAACTATCGACCTACACGTCTACAGACTAGATCCTGAAACTACAAGTGACCAACTTACCAAGATGATTCAGGGTCAATTTTCAGAAGCAACTTGTGAGGTTTTGAAATCGAAGTATCCTAAACTATATTCTTCATTTAAAGTAACTCTTTACAATCATCACCTAGAGAAGGCATTAAATCCGGAGATGTGGCCGTTTGGAGCTTGCGTGCAACGTTTTTTAGTGTTGAGAAAAACAACGATGAAGGTAACTTAGTGAATAATCCCAGTTCTATAAATTTTACGAGAAACGAAGTAAACATCTTTCATGTAAACATAAACAGTTTGCGTTACAAAATTTCACAATTGTACATTCTATTACATTCGCTTAAGTTTCCGGAAATAGTATGCCTAAGTGAAACTCACTGTAAGGAGAAGGAAATTGAGCTTATAAAATTAAATTCGTATCATTTGGCTGCTAGTTATTGCCGCACGAATAGTAAATGTGGTGGTGTTGCAATTTTTATACGAGATGATATCATTTCTAATAGTAAAGTAATAAACGTAGGTACCCCTTGTAGAATTATATTTTGAATATGCTTATACGGATATCATTATTGACGACACTCGTTGTTTTTTGTATGATTAACTTGAAAAGAGGCTTCCACGAATGGGGCCCCCAGTTAATCCGCTGCGAATTCCGGTTCAATGGGATTGCCGGGAACTGCCACTTAATAACCCTTGACTTGGGTTCAGTTATTTGTTGGAGTGAAACAAGACTTAACAAACACGAGTATATTGAGTAACAACGATTACAAACGTCACTGATGGACCGATGGTTTTTTACAATAGCTTCAACTGTTGTGTCACGCTTGGATTGGCCACGCGAAAATAGCGAATTGCGCGTAACCGTCACACAAAACAACCTGGAAACGTTTTTACCAGGGAGCTAGACCGACCGCAAACCAGCACAAAGCATAGCTGAACTTGCATACTCGAAATTCTGAATCTAACTGAAGCTGAATTGACAATGAGCTGAACTCGCAAATTCAACAAGGAGGGGAAGGCTCAAACACTATTGGCTGAGGCGATCCTGCGTAGCCAATCGGAGCGTCGCACGTTGTTTAGGAATAAATGCTTCTTTTAAGAAATATTAATGCTAAGCTCTCTCAATGAGGCATTGTATTGAACGAAATCCATAAACACATGAGTCCCAAATACGCTAAGTTGGCTTAAGTCCTATTAGAAAGTGTATCCATTCGCTTAAAAGCCATTAAGGGAAGCTTACAAATTCCTTTCCAATATTAACAGAGGCAAACAAATATGGCAAGATGCAAATTTGACTTTACCACGACCTTTGAATGAGATAGAACAGTTATGACATGAATTACATGAATAATTATAAGCAAAAAGGTTTTGATGCACATATCTGTGTGAATCAAACATGCCGCCCCCGAAGTGCCGACTATGGCACGACGTGATTAAATCCCAAAATTAAACTGAAATCTAAAACTACCAAATAATCAAATGCATAACAAGAACTAATGACAGATGATAATCCAAGAGCATTACAGATAACCTACAACTAGCATGAATACAAGCAAAGAATCAACTAAACCTAGCAAAATGTTCAATCAACGAAAACTACCAACTAAGAGCAAAGTCAATGTTTATTGCCCTTGATCGCAATGATCGTCTTTGGGTAGGACGTACACTTTACGCACCGAGCGTTTCAGGAGATTCCCTCGGGAATCGCGCACCTGCACCACACGCACAACACCATCCGCTCCTGGATATGTGGCCGAGATGATTGCCAGTGGCCAACGGTAGGTTGGAGATGCCTCGTCGTGGACGAGTGCCACGCCGCCCACCTGGGGGGCTAGAGACGTGCTGGAGGACTTCCACTTAGGCCGGCGCTGCAGGAGGTGGAGGTAGTCCCGGGACCAACGATCCCAAAACTGCTGGGACAGCCGCTGGACCAGCCCATAGCGGCTGAGACGATTTTCCGGTATGTCCTGGAGTTGGGCTTCCGGAAACGAAGTCAGCTTCCGACCGATCAAGAAGTGGGCAGGAGTAAGGGCTTCGGGGAATGAGGCGTCGGTAGGGAGAACACAGAGTGGGCGGGAATTTAGTATCGCCTCCACTTGAGTCAGCATGGTGTAATACTCAACGAAAGTTAACTTTGCATTGCAAGATATTCGCCTTAAATAATATTTCAATGACTTTACCCCCGCTTCCCAGATGCCGCCAAAGTGCGGAGAGCGTGCCGAAATAAAATTCCACTTAATGCTATGTTTCGACAATTCCTCCCTTATGCATTGCTCACTAGAGCCTGACAGGATATTTTTTAATTCCGATAGCTGATTTCTGGCACCGGTGAAACAGGTAGCATTGTCAGAAAATATGTTGGAGGGTAAACCGCGTCTGGAGATGAATCTCCTCAACGATGCGATGAAAGCCTCCGTCGTGAGGTCTTCCACGAGTTCAAGATGAATAGCCTTCGTGGCCAAACACACAAATAGGGCTACGTAAGCCTTTACTTCTTTCGCGCCTCGCCCGGATTTGTTTTTTATAAACACGGGACCCGCGTAGTCTATCCCGCAATTGCTGAAAGGAGGAGAGGGTGTGACACGAGCTTCGGGTAGTGATCCATCAAGTGTTCATTCATCTTAGGCTTGGCCCGAAAGCATATCACGCAATTGTGTATTACTTTACGTATCAGGTCTTTGGCTCTCACGATCCAAAACTTATTTCGCAATGAGGCCAGTAACATCGAGTGTCCACAATGCAAGAGCCGCAAATGCTCTTGCTTCACGATTAGCAACGACAAAGGGTGACTAGCTGGTAACAAAAGAGGATGTTTCTGATCAAAGCTTAGATTGGAATTTTCTAGACGGCCGCCCACGCGCAGCAGGCCCTGATCGTCCAGAAATGGGTTTAGAGAAAACAGCGCACTATTTTTCGGCAATGGCGCTTTCTGAGACAAAACTGCTATTTCTCCGGAAAAGACTTCCGCCTGGGCCATTTTGATCAGACGGCGAGTCGCGTCCTCCAATTCGTCAATGGCTGGAGGTCCTGACCAGCGCGTTTCGGTGGTTCTGTTTCTCGAGAGACGCAGGCAGTACGCGACTACGCGCTGTAATTTTGTGAAACTGGAATAGCGCATGAAAAGTTCAAATTCTGGGACGCGATGGTGAAGAGTGGCCACTACTGGGCGCGACTCTTGGGCTGCTAGCTCACCCGAATCAATTTTAACGGGCTGGGGTTTTAAGTCCGCCTGTGACAAAAACTCTGGCCCGTGCCACCACAAGCGTGAGTTGAGTAACTCCTGGGGTAACCTTCCCCTGCTAATTATATCGGACGGGTTGCAATTTGTACGCACGTGAAACCATTCTTCCCTATTGCTTAGTTCGTGAATCACGGACACCCGGTTCGCGACGAACGTCTTCCAATTACTCGCATCCTTATTTATCCAGTGCAGAGTTATGGTGGAGTCCGACCAATAGTACACGCGGTCAAATTTAAATGCGGAGGAATCGAGTATAGTTTTAATTAAACGAGCCAACAGTAAGGCGGCGCAAAGCTCCAGACGAGGCATGGATATTGTTTTTAATGGAGCGACCCTTGACTTAGCACAAAGCAAATTGGTGGTGACATTACCGCGCGCGTCAACGCAGCGTATATACACGGCGCGCCCATAGGCTACGGAACTCGCGTCCGCAAATCCGTGGAGATCTATCGAATTTAAGTCATCGCAAATTACCCGCCTCGGAATTGCCAATGAGCCCAAAGCGTGTAATGAAGAATGGAGTTCGTCGTATCTGGAGCGCATCTCCATGGGCACCGTTTCGTCCCATGACAACTTCAACTGCCAAAGCCGTTGCACGAGAAGTTTCAAAGTTAGAACGCTTGGACCAAGTAGTCCCAAGGGATCGAATACTTGAGCCATACTAGAGAGTATAGCCCGCTTGGTAACTGATTTGCAACAGCTAGGGTTCACTCTGTAACTTAGCACGTCCCGCCGAGTATCCCAAAAAATGCCGAGAGTTTTCTCCGTGGCGTCTTCCGTCAAAGAAATGGGCTCTACGCTGCCGCGATCCACACCAATGGCGCTAGCTACTTCACCGTCGGTGGATGACCACTTTCGCAATTCAAACCCGTACCCCGACAAAGCGCTACTAACTTCGAATTGCGTTTTTATGGCTTCCGCCCTATTTTCAAAACCAGTCAGTAGGTCATCTACATAAAAATCCCGGCTAATTCTTAATGAGGCCTCTGGAAGCGATGCTTCGATTTCCTGGGCGATTTGTATCAAGCACCTAGTTGCTAGGTACGAGGCTGATTTAGTACCGTAGGTGACCGTTAATAATTTGAAGCATTTTACCGCTGAGGTTTTGTCGTCACGCCATAAAATTAATTGGTATTGCGTCTGCGAGGGGTCCACGAGGATTTGCCTATACATTTTGGCGCAATCTGCTTTCAGCACGTACTTGAATTGCCTAAAGCGATAAAGAATTGCAAACAACGACTGCTGGACCACTGGGCCCTTATGTTGAAGGTCGTTAAGCGATACTCCGGAGGAGGACGCACAACTGCCGTCAAAAACAACGCGATGTTTGGTCGTTGAACTGTCCTCCTTTATGACTGGCAAATGTGGCAAATAAAACTGAGGATGAGGAAGGCTCGCTTCGTCGTCCACCTTGCTCAAGTGACCAAGCGACTCGTATTCTTTGAGAAATGCGGAATACGCGGTTTTCAACTCGGGATTTTTTGACAATTTGTTTTCTAATGAATAGAAACGCTTTAACGCTATACCGCGCGAGTCTCCCAGCGATGGAGCATCTTTCCTGAAAGGTATGCTCACGATGAACCTACGCGGCTCCGACGACGCCCGTTTCGTAGTCGATTGAAAATGGTCTTCGCAAAATTTGTCATCAGCAGAGAGTCGGCCTGATGAACCGTACGCCCCCTCGATTTCCCAAAATCTCTGAATGCCGTGCTCGATGCCGGCTACACTTAAATGAACTCTATTTGAAAGAATGAGCGCTCGATTTTCGACATTCATGTTTCCGCCTAAAACCCAACCAAAACGAGTTTTTGTTAAGAATGGCTTCTCTGGGCCCAATTTCACCTGTCCCTGACAGAGCACTTGCCAAAAGACATTCGCGCCTAATAAAAGATCAATCTTTCCCGGTGTATTACAATCTGAATCGGCTAGCACAATGTTTGGTGGGATCTTCAAATCCCTCAACGAGAAAGAAAGGACCGGCAGAGGGTCCGTAATTTTGTCTAACACAACACAGCTCAAAATAATAATAATAATAATAATAATAATCTCTTTATTTAGCACGTATTTAATATGTACATATAAATTAGACGCCTAAAAAAAAAGAGAGGGCCATTTCACGGCATACAAAAAAAAAACTATGAGTATTTCATATAATTTTAAACACCACTAACTGCATATGCAGGTGCGTGGCGAGTACTGTACATTACGAGCCCTCGCCGCAACAGTCCGCCCCATCCACGCTCCAATGCTGAGGCTTTAATGCAAAAACCCCAAACAACGACATTAAAACGCACACAAGACGAACTACTACGACGAGGGACCCGCAGAAGTAGGTATATAAGGTGCCCCGAGGTGACCTTCACAAATTTTAATTATTCTAATACATATTTACTTTTGTCAAGTACTTAGTTAATGAAAACATTATCAACGTTTTTCAGAAATAATTTACACAATTTATTATAATTTCTATTGTTCAGTTGAATATTATTGTCCGAAATATATTTTTTAAACTGATTAAAAATTTTTGGTAAGTAGTAATGGAAGCTACTCTGCCCCACACTTTTATTTGTTTTTATTGGAATAGCATCAGTTTTATTTCTTGTATTATAGGTATGATTATGTTTGTTAACAATTGTAGGATTTTTTCCTACGTGTTTTAGAATCGCATTATAAAATAATTTATTTACTGTTAAAACTTGACTATCCTGAAACAATTGCCGAGTCGGGTATAGCAATGGTTTGCGCAACATTATTTTTAATATATATTTTTGTAATACACTAACTCTTCCAATACGTTGACCTGTTGCACCGCCCCAGCCAATAATTCCGTATGAAATGACTGACTGAACTAATGCATAGTAGAAGCTGTATAATTGTTTCAATGATAGTATATCTCGTAATCTTTTAAACATATATATTAATTTTCTAAGTTTGCAGCATACATTATAAATATGTGAATCCCATCTCATATGCTGATCAACAGTAATGCCCAAATATTTTACAGATGTTGCTTTTTTAATCTTAATATTACATAGACAATTACCAGGATCACAGTTACTACAAGACACAGAGATTTGAGTAAAAATTGGTTGCTTAACTTCTTGCAATGTAAAAGTTAAGAAATTACTTTTATTATAATTTAGACTTAAAATATTTAAATCCAGCCATTTTTTAATAGTATCGAGATCATGCATTGCCGCCTCCCTAACCTCGCCCCAAGATTCACCCTCCACTACCAAAGCGGTGTCATCAGCATAGGCAATTATTTTACCTCTTATTTTTGAATATTTTAACAGATCGTTTATGTAGATCACAAACAACAATGGTCCGAGAACTGTTCCCTGTGGTACACCACAAGTTACAGTTACAGTTGAACTTCGACACTCTTGTAATTTAACCAATTGTTTCCGTTCTGATAAATAGCTTTTGAATAAGTTTAAAGGTATGCCTCTAATACCGTATTTCTCCAATTTTAATAGCAGAATATTGTGGTTGACAGTATCAAAAGCTTTGGCAAGGTCAAGGAATACAGCAATGCACGGCCTCGAATTATCAAGAGCATTGTAAATCTCAGAGCACAGGGATGAAATGGCATCATCTGTAGATTTGTTTTTAAAAAAACCAAATTGACGTTTTGATAGGACATTAATATTGTCTAAAAAATGCAGTAGTCTTACTTTGATTAATTTTTCTAATACTTTAGAAATAGCAGATAAAAGTGATATAGGACGATAATTGTTAACATCGTTTTTATCACCTCCCTTGTAAACTGGAATCACAGCAGCCGTTTTTAAAGATTTTGGGAAATATCCCTGTGAGAAGCAATTATTAAAGATAGTAGATAACGGTATGCTAATTACGGGAGCAATACATTTTAATGTTTCAGAAGTTATGTTATCGATTCCAGGAGACTTGTTGTTTTTTAAATTGTGTATGATGTTAGCAATTTCATTTGGGGTAGTTGGGTTTAAAAAAAAAGCTCCTTCCGCTCAGTGGAATTTCATTAATCATAGAGTTCGTGTCGGATTGATTATTTATAATTTTATCTGATAAATTTTTACTAACATTTACAAAATGGTTATTAAATTGAGAGGCAGTATCATTTTTAGAATTAAATGTTTTTCCATCGACTTTTAGAGAAGTGACACTTTCCTTTTGACTACTAACATTTAAACACTCTTTAGCTAAATTCCAAATTTTTCGCGGATTATTTTGACAAGTATGAAGTTGATTTTTATAATATGTGTTCTTTGTTTGGTGAATGAGTGAATTAATAGTTCGTTTATATCGTAAGTAAGTTATTCTGATGGCTTGATTTTCAGGATTTAAACGATACTGTTTGTATAGATCATCTCTAATACTTATTGATCTAACTATACCATTAGTGATCCATGGTTTTCTCTTAGAATTTTTATTGTTAAATACTTTATTATAAGTACATTTATATATTTGTTTTTGCAATAACTGCACCAAGTTATCCATACACTTGTCGATATCTCCATTAATAACAAAATCCCAGTCTAGCGTTTGGAGATTTTGCGTTAATTTTTTATAATTAATAATTTTTAATGTCCTCACAGAACTACTTGGCTCTTTTTTCAAATCAGTGTGTGCATTTTGAAATTTTAAATGCAAAGAGATGGGATCGTGATCGGTAATTTTTGATTTTAGAACTAACGGGAATATATAGTTGCTGTGAATGTTAGTTTTTACAAAAATATGGTCTAAGCAAGCTTTTTCTCGTGTCGGCAAATTTATACACGATTGAAACCCATGTCGACTAAGTGTATCAAGGTAGTCTTGTACATTTCTATCCTGAGCATCTAATAGATCAAAATTTATATCACCAGTTATAATTTCATTTGCAAATTTACAAGATCGTGTTATATACTCATTAAGTTCAAATATAAAATTTATAGCTGAATAAGACGGGGGTCTATAAACTGATGTAATTCCGTATCGTAAATTATTAAGAACAAACTCAATTCTTAGTAACTTATAATTACCGTTAACATTTAAATCAATTAATTGGATTGTGGTGGGCAAAGAACTTTTAACAAAAACTACTACACCATCATTTTGAACATATGAACTGTTATTGTAATAAGTGAAATATCCTTCCAAATTAAAGCAATTTATATTTTCAACATTCCAAGTTTCACTTAAGACTATAATATCAAATTGGAATTTACATTCACTTAATAAAACTTGTAACTCATCGAAATTTTTTGATATGCTTCGTATATTTGAATGGAATAAATTGAGCGACTGTTTATTTTCCGTAAAGTTGATGACTTGTGTGCTAAAATCTTTTAAATCAATTGCAGTATTTGTAGCAATATCTTCGACATTAACATAATTGAAAAAAATATCCTCGTTCTTGGGTTCCATTACTAAACAAGACAAAATAATATGAATTTATTGTTCAAAGATAAGAAACATACCCAAAAATCAATGTTTTTCTACTGATTAACCGGCATCTTCCTGTCCAAGTCGTCCTCCCCATGAATCCTCACACTAGGAGTTTCACTGCTCTGCCTCACAAAAAGTTTACCATTCCTAAACCAAACAAATCTGAAACCGACATCGCGAGCTCGCATTCTGGTCTTCCACATCAGTTGCTTGTTTTCCGGAGTCAAATGTTCATTTAAGTAGATTTTTTGGCCAATTGTCATTCCTGGAATATTATTATTTGTGATTACCAGATACCGTTTATCAACAAGTAAATCACGTTTTGTACGTGAACGGAATTGGGCCACTATGCTTGAACCTCCATTCCTGTTTATGGGTAAACGATGGGCGACGTCGACATCTTCTTCAGATATTTGAAGTTGTAACTCCTTAGCAATTTTTGCAACTATTGCTTTGCAATTTTCTCCGGTAGTTTCTTGAACTCCAGCGATTTCGATGTTTTTATTTCTAGTGTATTGCTCAAGATTAGTAAGGCGAGTTTGAAGGTTTATTATCTGATCTTCTTTCGATTTATTTGCGTTTTTGAGTAGCTGAATTTCGTTTCGCATATTTTTTATTTCGTCTGTAGTAGTTGTAAGCAGCTTAATAACTTCATCGTATTTCGCAGATACAAAGATAACAGACTCTTTAACATCTTTTACCTCGTTATTGACTGTTTCAATTTTATCGTTGATCGTTGTAAGCATGTTTACGATTTCTTGTAAGGTAGGTTCTTTACGTTTATCTTGACTTACGGGCGAATTAAGACCCGCGTGCGCGTTTAGATTCGAGCTAGCAGCTGAATTTATGCGTTGTCTAGTTACAGCACCTGTACCAGTGCATTGGTAGCATTTCCAGATCTTCTTAGCCTTTATCTGTTTATTATAATTCATTTCTGCAATGGAACACTCAAAATGATAGTGGCTATCGCACTCGCCACATTTTGCAAATTCGGAGTCGATAATTTGTTTACAGCGGACGCAGATATTCGCGCACAGAATGGATGGTGGGGCCATTGTCACAGGTACACGATGTCCTCGTATTTCCCGTTGCGGGAGCGGATTCGAACGTTTGCTCTGAATTCAGCGTTCAGAGCCCTGGCACCAACACCCGACAGTGAGGTGATATTACCTCGTTTCTCAATTTTCAAATTTTGACACAAGTCGGCGCTAACTAAGTTAATTTGGGATCCGGGGTCCAAAAGAGCTTGTGCCCGGGAAAATGACCCGGAGGATCCTTCTACGAATACGCTAACCGTGGACAATAAAACTTGCGCTGGCGCCGCGATTGCAGGACGGCTACAGGCTGCTGAAACGGATGCGACGGGTGCCTCGCTCGGGGCGACGGCCCCGACCTCCCGTGTGTCGCTGCTGGTTTCTGGCGGTCCAGGACGCGGCGACGGAGTATTTTCGTGCGCGTCGCGCTTTGGACGCAAACACAGTAAAGTATGGTGCTTTTTTCTGCATACGCGGCATCTCGACGATGTGCATTTTACCACGAAATGTCCGGCTTGGGACAATTGTTGCATAATTTCAAACGACGCGCCTCTTCGATACGAGCGTTTACCGACAATTTTGAAAATGATTGGCAAGCGCTAATCGAATGATTACTATTTTTGCAAAAATCACAAGAGTGATTACCTTGCTCTCTGGCTACATGAGCGCGTGCATGACTTTTTTGCTCGGATCCCTGATTTCCCAAACTCGAACCTATTTTCGCAGCTTCCAGCGAACCTAATAAGTGACTTTTGCTCTCTAAAAAATCTAACAACTCTCGCAAAGTAGGAAATTGTCCGGTATGTTTGTATAATTCCCAGTCAGTCTGCATTGCTAAGCTGAGCTTCGAAACTATGATATGTATTAGTATGGTGTCGACTGTGGGTTCCCCGTACGCCTTTAAAATTTCTAAAATTCTAACTACACTATCGAGCAGCCTTTGAACAGACGAATGTGAATCCTTTTTTACGCTCTCTAAACTGAATAACGCATTTATGTTTGATTTTACTATCAGTTTCTTATTTTCAAATCGCTTGACTAGGATGTCCCAAGCAATGGTATAGTTATCGTTGGTAACTTTTAACGACGAGATTGAACTAGCAGCTTCTCCCTTAAGGGAAGAAATCAAATAGTAAAATTTCTGAACGTTGGTCAAATTAGCGTTGTTATGAATAAGCGACGTAAAGCAGTCATGAAATTGAACCCAATTCTCGAATTTCCCCGAAAAGGAAGGCAAATCTAAGGGTGGTAATCTTAATCCAGCGAGCTCTCCTGAAGGGCCACTTTGCAAAGAATTTCGGTTTTATACCCGGACTGATCTTATTTCTTGATAAGAATTCCTCGACTGTGCTACTAATCTCGCTAAAATGAGTCATAAAAGAGTCGAATTTATTGAAAAGTTCATCAAAGTGTTCAGCGTCGGCCTCCATTAGGCCCTCCATTGACTTCTCATACCCATCCAACAAATTTTGGAAACAACTAAACTCTTTTGACAAGTTGCCGACCTCGTGAGCCTTCACGGGGCTGGACGAAGAAATTCTATGAAATAGAGTTTCGAAACGATCTACTTTGGCTGTTATGAATTTGCAACGAGTGGTTAAAGCGCGAGTTTCCGACATGACCGCTGATGTCGAACGAGTTTCCACATGACTGACACAAGCAAAAAAACAACACTAAACGAAGGTGTAATGGAAAAGGACTTACTTTTGATTTGAGAACGTAGTAACTTCTTGACGAACAGAAAACCAACCCGCTGCCGATCGCTGCCGTTTGACGTGGGACCTGGACTCGGTGTAGGCTCTCGATGGTTGAATTTCCTGGTGTTGGCGAAGCTTCTTGACGCTCTCCGACGAAATGATGTTGGAGCAATTGCATCCACCAGCTACTGGAAACTTGTACACTCGCGTTTTTTAGCTTCTTCCACATTCGGCTCGAAGGACCAATGTTTTTTGTATGATTAACTTGAAAAGAGGCTTCCACGAATGGGGCCCCCAGTTAATCCGCTGCGAATTCCGGTTCAATGGGATTGCCGGGAACTGCCACTTAATAACCCTTGACTTGGGTTCAGTTATTTGTTGGAGTGAAACAAGACTTAACAAACACGAGTATATTGAGTAACAACGATTACAAACGTCACTGATGGACCGATGGTTTTTTACAATAGCTTCAACTGTTGTGTCACGCTTGGATTGGCCACGCGAAAATAGCGAATTGCGCGTAACCGTCACACAAAACAACCTGGAAACGTCTTTACCAGGGAGCTAGACCGACCGCAAACCAGCACAAAGCATAGCTGAACTTGCTTACTCGAAGTTCTGAATCTAACTGAAGCTGAATTGACAATGAGCTGAACTCGCAAATTCAACAAGGAGGGGAAGGCTCAAACACTATTGGCTGAGGCGATCCTGCGTAGCCAATCGGAGCGTCGCACGTTGTTTAGGAATAAATGCTTATTTTAAGAAATATTAATGCTAAGCTCTCTCAATGAGGCATTGTATTGAACGAAATCCATAAAAACATGAGTCCCAAATACGCTAAGTCGGCTTAAGTCCTATTAGAAAGTGTATCCATCCGCTTAAAAGCCATTAAGGGAAGCTTACAAATTCCTTTCCAATATTAACAGAGGCAAACAAATACGGAAGATGCAAATTTGACTTTACCACGACCTTTGAATGAAATAGAACAGTTATGACTTGAATTACATGAATAATTATAAGCAAAAAGGTTTTGATGCACGCATCTGTGTGAATCAAACTCTCGTATAAAAATTGTCTGTGTCTACAGACCTCCTGGAACTGTAGATCATAATTTCAAAGATAACTTGGAGCTACTTATTAAAACTGTTAATTCTCGAAATGACTTTATGTTTATATGTGGAGATTTTAACATAAATTTTGAGCATAGCAACAAAAGTAAGGAGGTTGTTGATGTTTTAAGTATATTTAATTCTTACGGTTTCAAGCAATGCATTCATGAGTACACCTATGTGCAAGGTACTTGTAACAGCATTATCGATAACATCTTTACTAATGTAAATACTATTATCCAGAAAATTGTAACTCCTTGTAGCTTCTCAAACCACTTTTCGCAGTGTGTATCTTTCTATTTGCATTGCATTGATAGTGATATGTATCTTTTTTACCACAAAAGGGATTTTAAGAATGAAATTAATATTGCAACTTTTAAAAATCTCTTAGCTAACGAACAGTGGATTGAGATGTATAATGCCAGAAATGCTGATAATAAATTTACACTATTTATTGAAAAATTTAAAGAATTGATGGACAAGGCGTTTCCACTCAAACGAGTGAAAAAACCTAAATTTAAACCCAGAAAGCCTTGGATTACATCTGAAATTATAAAAGAAGGTGAATTTTTACGGCATCATTACAAACAATGCAAATACAGTAATAATCCTCAGGCATTAACGATTTACAAAAATATGTTAATAAAACATAAACGATTAATTGATCAGGCTAAAAAAGCTTATAATAATGAGAATTATGCTCATACTGATAATAAATCCAAGGCTATCTGAAGCATTATTAAAAATGAGGTTGTACTACACAAGCAACATTGCTACCCTACTAACTTTTATGAAAAATCTGGAGCACCTCTGTCCAACTTAAACGAAGCAGCTAATGCGTTTAATAATTTTTTTGTTAGCTCTTGTTCTGGTGCAACATCGCCTCCATTGGCTAATCATAATATAACGCAAACTTATCCCACACTAAATCTGGAACATGTATCGATTCCAGAAATATATGAAATTATTAAAAGTGTTAGTAATAAAGCATCAGCGGGTGATGATGGCATTTTGTCGCTCACGTGCTTACGGAGCTTATTAATGATTCTTTTAATGAAGGCGTTTTTTCTTCTTGCCTAAAAAGGGCGGTTGTAAGACCTATATTTAAGAAAAATGATAATAGGTGTATTGAAAATTATAGAGGAATCTCTCTCCTATCCGTTTTTTCTAAAATATACGAGAAAGCTTTTGCTGGAAGGCTCCATAAACACGTTAGCGTTAATAAAATACTGACGGATAGCCAGTACGGTTTCCGGCCTCAATTTTCAACTCAGCTTACACTAATTTCAACGAATAACTTTGTAATCAAAAATTTGGAAGAAGGGAACAAAATTGTAGGTGTTTATTTCGATCTCATGCGAGCATTTGATTCCATATTACATAACATTCTACTAGAAAAATTGAGTGCAGATGGTATCACTGGCGTAGCACTTAGATGGTTAACTTCATATTTGTTACAACGTACTCAGAGGGTTGTATTAAAAAACGGTAAAAATGAAGAATATTATTCCGATTGCTTGGAAGTTAAAACAGGGGTACCCCAAGGCAGTATTTTGGGGCCTCTACTTTTTATTATTTTCCTAAACGACATCGTCAAGCATTTGGATACTGGTTTAGTTACGCTGTTTGCTGACGATACTTCAGTAATTTTGCCGGCAGCTAGTATAGCAGATTTGAGTTCCATCGCTACCAATTGTGTGACCAGAATGCAAAACTACTGCGCCTCGAATGGCCTAATGTTAAACACTGATAAAACCGAAGTTATATCGTTTTCGGCCAGTGAACTACCTCATAGTCTTTTAGTAAAATTAAATGATAAAAGTGTAAAAACTAGCCAAACTATTCGTTTTTTTTGGATTACAATTAGATTCCAACATGACTTGGAATACTCATGTTAATAAAGTTTTAAAGGCATTGTCGACTCAGTGTTTTGTATTTTGGAGAATTCGGAGTTCTGTAGATAGGTCGGTACTGCTATCTTATTATAATGCGTTTGTTAACAGTATCCTTACGTATGGTATTGTTTGCTGGGGAAATTCCAAAAATATAAAAGATCTGCTAATAATTCAAAAAAGAATAGTAAGGATTATTTTGTTTTTAAATCAGCGAGAGTCTTGCCGATTGGCATTTAGTAATTTGGGAATACTAACGGTTATTTCTGTTTACATAATTCAATCTGTTGTGTATATTAAAAACAATTTTACAAAACTAAAGAAAGTCAGTGACAATGGTAGCTATTCACTGCGCCACGGAAATACACTAATTTTGCCGAAACATACTCTTGCACTCAGTACGAATAGCTCTTACATACTGCCTATTAAGCTATTTAACCATCTACCTGAGAAAATTAAACTTATTGAGTCTTTAAAACTTTTTAAAAAACGAGTAAAAAGTTTATTGTTAAGCAAAACTTTTTACTCCATTGAGGAATTTCTCCAGCATGAGTTTTCATAAATGATCACTGTTATTACAGCACTGTCGTTTATATTTGCTATTTATTTGATTTATTTGATTTGTGTGTATCTTGACCAGTTGAGATTTTCCTTTTAATTACTTTCAATTTTTTTAATTTTGACGTTGCTGATGTACTTGGTACCTAATGGCAATAAACTATTATTATTATTATTATTATTATTATATTGTTCTTCTGTCTACACGAAATTCGAAATTTTTAAAATCCAAGTGTGCTTTGGAAAACAAAATAGCAAAAATTATAATGGTGGTGTTTAAGTGTCAATCATATTAAGATTGCAGCTATTTATAGCGTATTTTGGTGGCCTTTGTATCTGTCTCCAGGGCAATTAATATCTAAATTAATTCTACCTAAACGGAGAGCATAAGACTCGATAATACCCACGCAATGTAGAAGTTTGTATAGGGACTTACCTTGATGGATATACAGGATGGAGTGGCACGTCGATTGATCCGTGACTCCAGGAGCACAAAACGATAAACACGAGCGATTACACAAAACAACAAAAAACGCGATCAGTTGACCGACCGTTCACCAACTCGTCTTAGGTTCATCTCGCAATGTGGGCCACCGATCCAACATTTAGGGGTGGCAGGAGAGGGGACAGTAAGCCCCATAACTCGACGTTCCACCAATAGTGGGTAAACTTACCGCTAGGTAGAATTACAAACTACACTAAAATTATGTACAGCTATTTACTTGTATTAAGAATTACTAATGAAATAAACTAAACTAATATGATTAAAAGCTAAATACCAAACATTCCGCCCACCAAAAAGGCCGTGCATTTTTCTCTCCGAGATCGGTGATGGTTACTGGGAGGGCAAAGGGCATAATTTAACCACCGGGCGCTGAAAGCTACCACTGGTCGTTTTAACCGTGGCTACTCGCACCACTCCATCCATACCAGGATGCACCTTTTCCACCCTGCCGATACGCCACTGCAGACCCGAAGCGGAATTGTCTTTAATCAGAACTACTAGCCCCGGTTCCAGGTTTTTGGTGGGATTTAACCACTTCGAAGGCTGTTGGAGTGTTTGTAAATACTCCGAATGCCATCGCCGCCAAAAATCCTGGTGCATGCGTTGGAGCAATTGCCATCGATCCAGACGATTGATTTTTAGATTGATCAGATCTTCGTCTGGGACAGCAGAAAGTGGTTCGAGAGTTAAGAAATGCCCCGGTGTTAACACTGCAAGATTGTTGGGGTCTGTACTAAGCGAGCACAGGGGTCGAGAATTTAAGATAGCTTCAATCTGTACGAGTACCGTGAGAAATTCCTCGTAGGTCAGAATTTGATCGCCTATCACTCTAACCAGATGGGACTTCACTGACTTGATTCCTGCTTCCCAGACCCCTCCCATGTGAGGGGCCGAAGGGGGGTTAAATGACCAGGAAATGTTTTCATACTCGACCGCGTCCTTAACGAATTTAATAAGTTTTCTATTGGCACCGATAAAATTAGTTCCGCAATCACTAAAAATGGAGGAACAACGGCCCCGCCGAGCGACGAACCTGCGCAACGCTGCCAGACATGCATCGGTTGATAATTCTGAAACTAATTCTAGATGCAGGCATTTAGTAGCAAAACATACAAACAAACATATGTAAGCTTTTTGTGGCGCAAGACCCCTACGTCTACCTAACCTGATGTGATATGGGCCACCCATATCAACTCCTACGACTGCGAATGGTTTAATTTGGGTAATCCGGGTAGCGGGAAGATTTCCCATTGGAGGTGTGACCGATTGGTTAACGCGAAAACAGCGATTGCATTTCGAAACAATCGCTGAAGTCCGAAAAGACCAAGTGTCCTACCAAACGTATAGCACCTATAAAATCATCTATCGCGCTAAAATTGCTGAATTAAACAAAAGAGAAAATGAAAAATTTCTGAACAATGCTGACAACAAACAAAAAGCGATTTGGGAGATCATAAATAAAGAAACAGGAGAATCAAAACCGAAGTGCAAAGTTCCTAGTAAGCTGATGACTTCAGTAAATATTTTGCTACAGTGGGACCCGATACTGTAAACCAACTGCCGTCCAGTTACATCTCAGCCCACCACTATTTGAACAAGTTAATTTTAAACAATGTGCGCTCATGTTTTTTCAAGCCAGTGGAAAGCGATGAAGTCTTGTCAATCATCCATAACCTGAAAAGTAAGCATACCAAAGATAAAGACAACATTTCGATCTACCTCATCAAAAGAGTGGCAATTTTCATCGTTATTCCAATCGTAATAGTGTTTAATAAATGTTTAGAAGACGGTATTTTTCCCTATGAACTAAAAACTGCGGTTATACTATCATTTTTTAAGAAAGGCGACCAGTGTTGTCAAAAATTTTAGAATCAATCATTAAAAATCTGGTGTGATACACGCACACAACTTCCTTTTACAGTGATCTTATAATTAGCTAAAAATTTGATTTTAAATTTTTAAGCATTTGGCAAAAATGTTCAAAAATTACAAATTCTACAAAAACGGTACAAAATAGAGTGTTGGTTCAAGAGACAAATTTTCTCTAGAATTTGAAGCTGAATTCAAAAATGTAATAATATACCGAGTGTTCTATTTAAAATAGGAGTTAATTAAAAAAACAGAAAAAAAAACAAAAGAAACCCATTTTATAAGTATTCAACTGGAAAATCACCTATCTCACATCAATACACATTAAAAATGTAAAGTTTTAAAAAAATCGTTAGAGCCGTTTTTGAAAAAATCGAAAAAAACTGAAAAATCACAAGAGTAAACACCTACTTCCGGTTATGCGATTTTCTTCAAAAGCTTGCTGTAGCATCTACATAGTAGACAAAACTTGTATATGAAGTTTCAACGCCATACCTCTTTCCGTTTTTGAGATATTCTGTTCACAGACAGACCAATGAATGAAAAAAAATATGTTTTTTGGGATCAGGGGACTCTAAAACGTGAAGATCTGTTGAAAGCTCAATTTCGAATTTTTGGGGTGAATCCAATACTTCCTTTATTGTAAAAGGAAGTAAAAATAGACTGCTTGACTTTTTCGAAAGTAGGTAATAGCCTACTAACTTAGAAGCAGTATGGCTAAAGGTAAAATAAATCCACAATCACAGCTGTAGCAAATCTAATTGAAGAAGTTATTGACGGACAAGATTCTAAAAAACAAGTGGGACTAATCTGTTGTGATCTTAGTAAAGCATTTGACACTGTTGATCATAGCATCTTGTTGGACAAACTTTACTACTATGGAATCAGAGGAGTTGCTCATGACCTACTGAGTTCATACTTGCAGAATCGGCATCAAACAGTGAAATGGAACAACTCACTCTCCAAGCAAACACCAATGCGTCACGGGGTTCCGCAGGGCTCAATCGTAGGGCCAATACTGTTCATTATTTATACAAATGATCTTCCGGCAAATATAAGGTCTCATGGTTTGTGTATGTATGCGGATGATACATCATTTTTAATACAGGGTCTCAACTCGACAGAACTATCTCACTCAGCTAGTATAACAGTGGAAGACGCAAAGAATTGGTTCTTATCAAATAAACAAACTCAATGAAAATAAAACCCAGCAACTACATTTTACATACAAAACAGATGTTGCAGTGGACGAGTTAAAGTTTTTGGGTCTGACACTGGACAGCAGACTGTGTTGGAACAATCACATTGACCAGCTAGTAAAGAGGTTGAGCTCTGTTGTTTACGCAGTGAGGAGGATAAGCATTTGCAGTACACACCAAGCAACAAGACTCACTTACTTCGCCTACTTTCACAGCATAGTGGGTTATGGCGGCATTTTGTTTTGGGGTGCATCGTCTAGTGCTAATCGAGTTTTTAAACTTCAAAAACTTTGTATAAGAGTTATGTGCAATCTGAAATTCAGTGACAGCTGTAGAGAGTCATTCAAGGACGAGAACATACTTACTGTTCCTTCATTGTTCATATATCAGTGTCTCAAGTTCGTTTACTCTAATCGACAAAAGTTCAACCTAAATAATACAAATCATAACTACAACACAAGAAAAGGAAACGATCTACAAACACCCTTTCATAGGATTTGTGCTACCCAAAAATATGTGGACTACTGGAGTGTGCTGTTGTATAACAAACTTTCTGCAAACATAAAAATTTTAAACTGTGTTAATTTCAACCATACAACAAAGTCCTTGTTGGCGAATAATTGTTTCTACAGTTTGCAAGAGTTCCTAGACTGTGATCTGTTCAAAAAATGAGCGTTATTCTAAATGTTTATATTTCAGGCTTGGAATTGAGATTTTAACAACTTGATCGCGTATGTAGTATATTTTATTTGTTCCTAACTTGTAAACATCAATTTATCAAGTCACTGTATTCACCTTGAAAATGTTTCATAACTCTGGCTAGCCAGTAAATTTTTTACTGGCTAGCCAGTTATATTTTACAAGCGTGGTCATAGATAAATGATAGCGTGCAAAGCCAGAGTTGTCTTCCTTAGTATGTGTGATATTGATTAATTTAGTTGCTTGTCAGTTTGACATTTTGAATAAACGGTAAATTTCTAGTTATTTACAAGTGAGGAACAAATAAAATATTCAACAATACACGCCAGGTAACCATTTTTACTGGCTCAAGGATATGACAGGCTCGCCTAACGGCTCGCCAGTCATCCCAATCCTATCTCCAGTAAAAACTGTTTTACCTGGCTTGTAATGTAAAATACTAACGGGTGTTCATAAACAGTCGTCATCCCAGTAGGTTTTGACTTCAGAAACGTATGTCTATTAAAATTGAGAAAAAATGCGCCATGACAGTACTCAATGACGTTTCATTGTGTTGCACGAATTAATCAAAGACATAACATTTTGTTTTTCAAAGCAACTGGGATGACGACTGTTTATGAACACCCGTTATATAGTTGTTGTAGCTTTATTTATCAAGTCACTATTTGTAAAATTTTCTTATTTTAAATATGGTAACGACGATCTCTGTAAAAATTTTTTTACATGAAATAAATCTATCCATCTATCTATCTATATACTATTTTTTGCACTACCAAACCGCTTAATACCTAAATTCCCAACAAATTTCGAAAATATTTTAACTGTCAACCTGACAATACAGCTCTTTAAAACGTCAAAATTAAAATAGTCATATTTGGTAACTTAGCAATTTATTAGTTACCACGGTTAAAATTGTTTATTTTACTTTCTCTCCCATGGTGAAGAAAATCAACTTCACGACCTAATGATAGGCCAATAACGGTGCGTTTTGAAACTAGTAGTGCAAAATAGTATATTATACATCAAGGTAGCGAAGCGCAGTATTATAACCTGAGCGCATATTAGACACTGAGCGCGCAGCGCGAAGTATCTAAAGCGCGAAGGTTATAAGACGATTCGCTACCGTGGTGTATATACTATTTTTTGCACTACCAAACAGCTTAATACCTAAATTCCCAACAAATTTCGAAAATATTTTAACTGTCAACCTGACAATACAGCTCTTTAAAAAGTCAAAATTAAAATAGTCATATTTGGTAACTTAGCAATTTATTAGTTACCACGGTGAAAATTGTTTATTTTACTTTCTCTCCCTTGGTGGAGAAAATCAATTTCACGACCTCAAAATAGGCCAATAACGATGCGTTCTGAGACTAGTAGTGCAAAAACTAATTTCACAGTTGCCGAGCCGACAACTAAGAAATTACTTTATTTAAAATGTTATCAAAGTGTTAAACACTGATGAAAAACGCTGGACGTAATATGTGTTGTAACGAGATAAAAACACCACAGTGTATAGATAAAGAATCTCTGTTGGTTAACGTGGAAGTTGGACAGCAAATTAAATTATTTTTAGGATGTGTATATCACCCACCAAACTCTGATATTAACATGATCGAAGTTATACAAAGAGCATCCAAAGAACCTAACTTTATACTTTTCGGAGACTAACTATCCCGACATAGCATGACCCACACCCCTATTTTAATTGCAGTCCACAACGCTGATGCATTTGTCGACATGTTCCTAAATTCAAATTTACACCAACTTGTAAACTTCTATACCCGGATTAAAGGAACTGATAAACCGTCCTTATTAGACTTAATATTAACAAATGATAATTGTCGCATAAAATTTCAAAATCAAAAGCATCAAATTCAATACATTCACATAGACCCAACTATTGGCGCGCTAATTATGACCACATCAATATTTTTCTCAACCAAAATCTAACAGAAGTTAAATCGGACAAAGAATTTTTAAACTAGTGGAATGATTTCAGCAAGACATTGCAACATGTCATAAATAACTTAATACCCAAAGCATAAATCTAAACCATGGATTACGACGCAGATCAAGGCTAGTTCTAACAGGAAGAAAAAGCTTTGGAATACATACAGGGCAAGCAAACTTAACTCGGATTATTCCACCTACAAAGATACAGCCAATATCGTAAAATATAAGAAACGCTTGCTCTAACTATGAACACAATATTGCAAAGTCAGACCCAAAAGCATTCTACAAATACCTAAATGGCAAACTTACGTCTAAAGTATCTTCGTTATCTCTAAGACATCCTATATATGGCAAAATTACCTCAGATCCAGTAGTGACAACTAAATTATTTAGTGAACAGTCTTTGAAAGCTTATGTTATGAAGATTTAAGTAATCTTCCGAAAATAGATGATAGAAAACCCCTTAGACAGCATTGCTATTAAAGAAGTTGAAGGACAATATTCTGATAAACATGAGAATATCGTCCAGTCCTGGTCCTGACAATATTTTGCGTCCCAACTCGCTAAACCACTTGCAAGTCTAATGCAAATATCGCTCGCTAATCACATAATACCAGAAGCGTGGAAATCCTCAATAGTCATGCCAATTTTTAAGAAAGGTAACAAATTTGTGTGATTCAATTACAGACCGGTAAGCTTGACATGGATAACATGCAAATGTTTGGAGAAAATTATTTCTAAAAAAATATCGTTTACCATGGAGAACAATATTATTCCCGAAACCCAACATGGATTTATGCCAGGACAATCGGTGTCTTAAAATTTGTTATGAAATCTTTATACAGGGCCCAACCGTTAGACGTAAATTTAATAATCCAATAGGCGTAATTTACCTGGATTACACAAAAGCATTCGACCATGTACCACGTCAGAGGCTGATTTTGAAGCTGGAACATCTTGGAATCCGTGGAGACCTATTACAGTGGATAGAGCAGTTTCTACTGGATAGAACATTCCAGGTACGTGTTGAAGGTGTTCTTTCCAAACCACGCCAGTACTTAGGGTGTACCACAAGGTTCTGTGCTGAGCCCGATTTTATTTCTGCTTTACATCAGTGATTTTGTTGACTACATTTCCTCTCCATGCAGTTTTTTCGACGATGATTCCAAATTTTTTAATAATCCTGTGACCAATTCCGATACGATTCAAGGAGACCTAGATGCAGTGTTGCCAGATTCCGGGATTTATCACAAATTTGGTGAATTTAGAACAGTTTGTGCGACACAATTTCTTACAAAGTCGCAAGTAGCAAATTTGGTGATTTATTATTTTGCAAGTAGGTAACATTATGTTACCGCCATTTCGCTTTCTAGTAATCACGGCACCGGCCACCGGGGAAACAAGAAATTGATGAAATATTTAAGTTTTCTGAAGAAAATGTGTAGCGTAATCAAGTAATAAATATTCTCTCAAAAAAATTTACGTTATTATTATTATTATTATTATTAAGTTGTTTCCTGGGCTGCGACTTTTAGATAGATTTGGCGACATCTGATGACTGAGTTGGCAACTTACGCAGACAAAATCTGGCAACACTGCCTAGATGCTTTACTTAGATGGTCACACCAATGGCTTTTGTCTCTTAACACAGACAAATGTGTTGTCTTGCATTTGGGACATAACAATCCAAGAATAACGTACGTGCTGAACAATGAACCACTGAAACAAGTACGTGAACAAGTGGATCTGGGTGTTGTAATCTCTGATGATTTAAAGTGGGCTTCTCATATAGCCAAGCTAGTAAAACTTGCCAATTCTGTAATATCCAAGTTAGTGTTCCGTTTACGAACATAACTGTAGATTTCTTTCTAAAAATACCGGGTGTCTTAAAAAGAATTACATCTAGTATGCTTTGAATTTCCCATAATGCAATCTAAAACTTTACTTGAAATTGGCAAGACTGTAAGTCTATGTCAAATTCGAGGTTAGCATATTAGGTTTTGCGTCAGTTTTTGACACAAACTGACGTAAAACCTAACCTGCTAACCTCCAAGGTTGACTATAGGTCATCCAAGCCTACACAAAGCTCGTGAAAATACCTCAGACATTTTACGCAGATGCGCATGTCCAATTTCTCATCTTTACCGCAAGCGGGACATAATCAGGGCTCTTCACTTTTCTTCTTGGTTTGTTCGGACAGCCCCTGTTTTGTTTTCGCATTAAGCGTTTTTTCTAAATTAAATATTTGTTTGGTCACTCTTTGAGCCTTGTAATACAATGCCTTTCTGCAGATTGTCGGCACTTTCTCCTTTTGCTCTACAGGAGTTGGTAACAGGTCATTAAATGATTTGTCTAGTGTGGAGTCAGCCCTTAAAGTGTCAGCAGTTGATGCCCCAGCGCTTGATGTGCTAGATATTGGCGTGGTCTCTTTAAATGTCCTAGTCAGAAGTGCTAGCGGCAAGTCGTCGTTTTCTGAAGAAGAACCTTCATCTTCATCAACTCTTTGGTTGTCGTCCATCTCGTTATCTTCTTGTGGCCTATAGTCGTTCGCCAGCGGATCGCCGGCGACTCGCCAGAGTTTCGTTATGAATAGTATGTTGGCGGCACTGTACGTATATGTCAAATTCGGGGTGATCAGGTTAGGTTTTCAGTCAGTTTTGAGAGAAACTGACACAAAATCTAACCTGCTAACCTCGAATTTGACAATACTCAGGCGAGTCGCCGGCGATCCGCTGGCGAACGACTATAAATACGGGTGTAAGTGTCACCAATAACACACTTCAGTACTGCCAAACGCATGCTCTCAAAAAAACTCATTCTCGAATGCAATAGTAGCATTTCGCAATCTAGAATCAAAAGTAACTATTAAAATTGCAAAATACTAAATTTTATTTTATGAAGTATGATTTTACGTTTTTATTAATGACAGTAATCATAATCAATAAAAAACATGTCGGCCGTCTTGGCTACTATCAGGCAGACAATGGTGCACAATTTGAACATTTAAAATAATTCATTCGCCATGTTTCCTTCAGTATAAATTAGGTATTGTTTTGTGAGTATAATTTTTGTCACCTTTACATTAAAATTGCAACAATGTCAATCAAGGAACTGCAAAAAATATGGTTTTTCCATGTCGCAGTTCGAGTTCTAGTATTGCAGTTCAATCTAATACAAGCGTATAACAGCCTGCTGGGAGAAGGAAACATTGTGAATCAATTTATTATTCGTTCTGTTTAAGAGTTTAAGAAATAAAAACTGTAGTTGCAAAATTTCGTGAATTTTGGAGTTGTTGGTGACACTGATGCAACCATTAAAAATTCTATTTAAAATTTGAAGTTGTCAACTTTCTTCTGCATACTTTTATTAAATTTTACTAAAAAATAGTGTAGAAGAAGATTTTTCATGTACCCTGCTTGAAATAGGAAAAATTACTGAACTGAAAATACCATCAGCAATTTGATGTGATTTCAAAGCCACCAACCTTGAAAAAGTAAATTGCACTAGTTTATTTAAGCAATTAAATTACTATCCGTTCACAAAACTCGTGAACTGTCAAAACGCTGTCAAGTTGGTACCTCGTTTGGAACTTCTGCTTGCTGATTTTGGCAGCACTGAAATTTTTGCAATTTAAAAACGGGTGGTATTTGGTAGACTAAATTTACCAAATCTTAGAGCGACAACCAAATATTGGCATCATGCTAGTCTCTTATATTATTTATTCCTAAAAATAACTTTCGTTGGCTAAAAATGCTAAATGTTCACCAAATTTTATTCCGCATTTAATTCTAACATGATACCCAGATATTTAATTTTCGTCAATGTCTTATATTATTTAGCAGTTAAAAAAAACTATTTGTTTAGCAGAAATACACAATGTTTACTATATTTTATAACACATTCAATTTCAAAAGTATACCCAGATTTATATTTCTTGCCTAAGCCTAAATATCACTTATAAGAAAAATGTATCATTTTTTATTAGGTCTTGTTTATAAATGGCGACATAGAAATAAGTCTGCAGAATTCTTGGAAATAAATCAATACATATATATATAAAAATCTGGTGTGATACACTCACACAACTTCCTTTTACAGTGTTCTTATAATTAGTCAAAAATTTCATTTTTAATTTTTAGCCATTTGTCAAAAATTTTCAAAAATTACAAATACTACAAAAACGGTACAAAATAGAGCGTTAGTTGAAGAGACAAATTTTCTCTAGAATTTTAAGGTGAATTCAAAAATGTAATAATATACCGGGTGTTTTATTTAAAATAGGAGTTAATAAAAAAAATAGAAAAAAAAATAAAAGAAACCTACTTTAGAAGTATTCAACTGGAAAATCACCTATTTCACATCAATACACATTAAAAATGTAGTAAAAATGTAAAGTTTAAAAAAAATCGTTAGAGCCGTTTTTGAAAAAATCGAAAAAACTGAAAAATCACAAGAGTAAACACCTACTTCCGGTTATGCGATTTTCTTCAAAAGCTTGCTGTCTCATCTACATAGTACACAAAACTTATATATGAAGTTTCAACGCCATACCTCTTTTCGTTTTTGAGATATTCTGTTCACAGACAGACAGACACACACACAGACACACCACACACAGACAGACAGACCAATGAAAAAAAATATGCTTTTTGGGATCAGGGGACTCTAAAACGTGAAGATCTGTTGAAAACTCAATTTCGAATTTTTGGGGTGAATCCAGTACTTCCTTTATAGTAAAAGGAAGTAAAAATCTAACACAAAATTCACAAAACAAAAATGAAAATTAAACTTATTAAGTCTTTTCGTACAGCAATACACTGGTTACACTCACTGTAAAAGCTACCAAGCACAGTATGCGGCTGCAAGCTGAAGCCTGCAAGAAGTTTGTCTGGAAGCGACAAGGAGAGATGCACGAGCTTATTTCATTTTTGGAGTTACAGAATAATTATTTGAGATACAAGTAGTTTTTCGAGAAAGACTAAATATAAATGGATAGCGCGAATATTTATTATGTACAGCACGGGTGCGTAACTTGAGCGTTCTAAATTTGGTGAACATTTAGTAAAATCGATAGACATATAGAATTTAAAATGTAAGCAATGGTAAAACATTACGCAACATAGCTATTTTAGTGGTGCTGTTCTCATTTTCCGAAGTATAATCATTTGGGTTGCATTAAGATTTTTTGATGTTCATTAAATTTTTTGGTGGACAGCGCTAGGGATGTATGGTTTAATTTGGTGTACATTATATTTGATCCCTTTAAAAACTTGACTTATGTCACACTTTCTTGTAAAAAAATAATCTCCAAAATTCTTTATTTTTTGTGCATACACCTCAATCGCAGTGGAACAGAAACGAAAGGGGGTATTATTATTGGAAAGGAAAAAAAACTATAGTTAATTATTACAAAGAAAAACTTCACTTAACTTTTGACACATGTAACATAACCTAACTGTAATATCACTAGAAATCACCAGATTCAAAGTACATTCCCAAAAAAACTGTAATTTCCATGTACACTCAGCAAATATTTAAAAAATTAGACATTGACAGTTCACGAGTTTTGTGAATGGATAATAGAGAACTAGGGCATTCAGTAAACACAAAAACATTTCAAGTTTTTTGAAGTTGGCATGTGCATATAATTTTTGTACTAGGGATTCTCTATTTTGTTTTGAAAAGGTTTCCACGCCTGTGTACAGGCAGATTTGATTTAAAAAATGACAATTAATATTTCTGATTGTCAGTGTCAAAGTAGATATTTTTCTAGAAATTCTCACCTGAAGTTTAATAAAATATGTAATAAAAATGCCTATTAGTAAACGCTACGTCAATTGTATCCAACACAGAATTTGTATAATATCTTAAAAGTTGTTATTTACAACATTTATGACAGATAGGAGGTAAATGTCATACCCTTAACCTATTTGTTTTAGTAAGTTTGTGTAAGTACATTACTAGACAAAGATAAATTCTGGAATTACACTCATGAAATTTTGGAAATCAAAGGCCACTTTATGTTTTTATGTTTACTGAACAGACTATATACAAGGTATCTCAGATATAAGCGAGCAAAAACCACATAAAATGAGCCAATGAGTTAACAGTTCTTGAAATAATTATAAAAATCGAATTATGAATTGCATAATTAATAGTAATTTACGATAAAAGTGCATAAAGCTAGTCTTTAGTTACGAGTGGGGCAGAGTTAAAACGCGAGTGAGCGAGCGTTTTAACCTCCTATACAGGCAGTTTTAGAAATAAGTGCAAACAAAAGTTGCAGTATTTTGAAGATGAGAATTGTCCTAAAAATTTGATTTCTTTATCCTGAGCATTTCGAAATTCCGACTTTAGGAAAGATGCAGTGTGTCCATTTTGTGCTCGATTACACCTTTACTTTTTCCCATAAAAAGTTTCATCAAGGAGATCCTAATCGGATTGAAAGGGGCACATTTTGACGTATTCAGGGCATAAACAAAACTTGGTTTGAAAGGGTATTACTTTTTTAATGGAACACTCTGTATTTCTTTATGGCTATTTAAGCCCCCATGGGTTCTACGTTCAACCCTAATTTTTCTTTTAAATTTATTTGAGCATTTTCAACTTTTTAGTATTTTTTTTCAATATCAAGCTTTCACTTAAACGTCACATTTTCCTCACTTTTAAATATTTCTTTCCTAAAAAATGAGGGCGTTGTCATCTAGGATACAAAAATACTAAACTTCTATAAAAACGGGATATTTTAATACAGGGTGTTCAAAATACTCGTTTAAATTACAATATCTTCAATTATTTTCTCAATTTTTTAAATGGAATATTCTATATTTTGGCCCCAACATGTGATAATTTATTCTATTGAGCATTTGAGTAATTACAATTTAAATAAAAAACCACGATAAATGTGTACTATTTGGCACATAGTTTATAATAGTATTCATAAAACCACCAATTTGACGCTTAACCAGCTTTCAGTTATCCCAGATTTTTTCATAAATCGAATACCGGCTAACCAAAAACCTGATTCTAAACCGGTTCATAAACCGTTTGGAAATCTTTTTAAGAACCGGTTTGTAAGTCGGTAACCAATTTGAAAAACACTTTCTAGACCGGTTTAAAATTGATTTAGTAAACGTAAATAAGTTCTACTTTTAAAATGTGGATATTATACAATCGCCTTTTTATTATTAGGCGCACACTGTTCAATCAATTAATAAATCGGTTTTTAAACCAGTTTATAAATTGATCTTAAACCTGATAAACAGGTTTTCAATCCGGTACGTAAACCGGTTTAATATCACCTTTTCGCCATGCGGTTTACCGTTTTTCGGAGTATGAAAAATCTGCGGTTAACCAAAGTAGGTTAATAGTCACATCCGTTTTTTGTAAGCACTATTGTAAACCATGCTCCAAATGGTACACATTTATCGTGATTTTTTATTAAAAGCTTAAATTTCACTCTTTAGAATAGAGTATAACATGTAGAGGTCAAAATAAAAGGAATTTAAGGCTGTATTTATTCTTTTACTGAAATATAGAAGGTTGAATTTTTAAAAAAGTTGAAAAAACAAGAATTGAATATATTGAAATTTAGACTAGTATTCTGGACACCCTGTATTCAAATATTTCGTTTTCATGAAATTTTAGTATTTTTGTATACTAGATGACAACCTCCTCAATTTTTAAGGCAGAAATATAAAAAATGGGAAATATGTGACGTTTTAAGTGAAAGCTTAATATTGACAAAATAATTTTAAAGTGTGCCCCTTTCAACCGCATTAGATGGCCTCAATGAAACTTCTTATCGGCAAAAAGTAAAGAAGTAAAGCTGTTTACTTTACATTATTATTCATATTAATTACCTAGTTAAATACGTAAAAATAACATTTATTTTGGCAAAAACAAATTTGATCATGGCTTGTCTGTTTTTTGTGAATAAAATGCAAAATATTTATTACAGCTTTTAAGCTATTTCTTTCTTAAACAAGTAACAAATTCAAGTAAAATACTATCAAATTAAGCGCATGTTTTTTCTCTTTATCATGCTATTTCCCTATGTTCGCACCAAGTGAAACACTCGGTATTATAGATTATAGCAGAATATCCGCTTCAACCCATTGTGGGTGGAATTTTGGAAAATCTTTTCTACCTCATTTTATTCTAAAATTAACCAAGAAGGAGTAACAACAATAATTTTTCATTTTCTCCCTCTTTTCTCTTTAGGAGTAATATTTTTAAAAAGCCCTTAAACCTTTTTCTATATATTTTAAAAAGACGTCTAAATGCCAAGAAATAATGTTCTAACTCAACAAACACAGGAAATACAACCCCAACAATTCCATTCTGAAATGGACCTACAACGAAAAAAAAATTAACCCCCTCCCCCTTTTCAGTTTCCCTCTTTTTTCACCTTTAGGAGTACAATTTTCAAAATCCATTAAACCACATTTTAAATATTTTCAAAATACATCTATATGCCAGAAAAGAATGTTCTAACTCAATAAACATAGGAGATACGAAGAGTTTTTTAATTCACCCCGAATACAGATTTGCACCGTTAAGAGTTGATTAGGACAAAATCCTGCAATGCATTTTTAGGCATTTGCATTGACAACCTTTGCAAGTAAACACAAAGCCGATATCTCATCGGGCCTAAGAGATATTGAGGGATTCGTGAAAACACATTTTAAGCTTGCTGTCGCATCTTGATAGTACACAAAACTTGTATATAAAGTTTCAACGTCATATCTCTTTTTGTTGTTGAGATATTCTGTTCATACATACGCAGACAGACCAATGAACAAAAACATATTTTTTGGGTTCAGGGGACTCTAAACCGTAAAGATCTGTTGAAAACTCAATTTGGAATATTTGGGGTGAATCCAATATTTCCTTTATTGTAAAAGGGAGTAAAAATCCCTTCTTAGCCCTACCTTACGTAACAAATTGAACTTTCTGTCCAAATTTCAAGTTCCTAGTACCAGTGGTTAGGTATTGCTCTGTGGTAACGACTGCGTTGATTAGTCAGCATTTTGACTTTCGTTTATATACAGGGTGTTAATTAAGTACATAGGGGCGATGAATTCTAAGAAGAAAAGTTCAAATAAACATAGATCCATTTTCGATATAGAGGGTGTGCCGTGAAAAATAGTTGAAGTAATTTGTTTTCTTAAACAACTTGACTTTGTTTATAAAGGTAATCATTTGTAGTTCTTAAAACGCATTTTTTGTGAATATTTTTCGTTCAAAATGGTTGAGTTTACCAATATTGAAATGGCTGACATGCATTTCGTATACGGAATTTTTAAACTTAGCCCCCTGTATCTTGAACACGAAGCCGTGGCGGACCCATGTTTATATAAACCCCCAATTTGTGTATGTAGTATAAGCCGTTCACGACCTTTTTGGGACAGAGGTGGCTATGATTTTTTCTTTTCATGTTGGACTAACTGATTCGATGATGTAGCGGATGCAACTTTTTTTTCTGTCAGTGTCTGTTCGACATTTTCTTGCCACCACATTGCCAGATTTATTATTTTAATATTCGTAAGAAAATAAATGATTTATCAAATGCGAAAAATCATTTTAATTTCCGTCAAAGGAAAAGTCAAAATTCCCAAAATAATTTTGTTAAAACTAAAAATTTCCATTAAACGATCCTACTTCCAATTTAAAAAGAACAGACCAAATTTAAAAGAACGGGAGTGGATGTGGAGACTAGAGAATATCCGGCAACAATGTACCTATTCAGAAAATATAACCTTAAACTGAAAACAACCTAACCTAATACAAAAAGTGTCAATTTCCATGAGGGAGTTTAGTTGCAACAGAGGTGCTGCCAACAAAATTACTAGATGGTCATAGCCTCACCTGACCCAAAAAGATCGTGAACGGCTTATACTTAATTAACACACTGTATACCGATGGGGCCACAATTATACCGGGTGATCAACAATGATTGAATGTGCCGCCTCCTTCAAATAAAGCTATTGTCCACTTAGCACAAACAGTGATCCCAACTATTTCCAGTGGCGTACAGGCGGGTATTTCAGATTGGGCGGGAAATTTAAAAGCTGGTGGTATATTAAAATAAATATATTAGTGCAACCTTTTAAATTATACATACTAGTGCACGTTTTGTTACACAAAAACTTAATAAAATTGAACAAGCGTACAAGAAGAACTAAAATAACATATAACCAATTTTAATTATAAAATTGAAATCACATAAAGACAAGCATGTTTCTTATATTAAAAACGCAAATATAACAACAAATATGAGACAAAATGAGCGAAGAAATACAATTCAATAACAAAATACAATGACATTAATACATTGTCTTCAAAGCTTACAATCTAGAAACAGAAATAAGAACCACCTTCTTTATAACAGATGTTGAAAATGTTGTCCATTATTTTCTATACACAAATTTACTCGTCTCTTTACGTTGTCAAAAACGGCATCTAACTGTTGTGATGTGATTGCATTAACTGCGTCCACTATGGCATCTTGTAACTCCTCAACCGTATGCAAACGATTTGCATACACAACATTTTTAAGATGACCAAACATAAAGGAGTCGAGGGGTGTCAAATCAGGCGATCGCGGTGACTATCAACCTGTGCTTATTAGTCTATCCTGGAAATATTGTGATAAATATTCTATCGTTGTCCGAGCTGTGTGAGCTGTTGCACCGTCGTGCTGGAAATATCCATTCTGAAGCTCATCGTCATGAAGCTGTTCAATAAAAGGTCTTAAAAGTAACTCTTGGTAGTTTATCGCATTTATATTATCGTTAAAAAAAATTGGTCCAATTATTCGCCTTCTTGACATGGCAATCCAAACTCCAATTTTAATTGGATGTAATGTTGTTTCACGAAAAACATGGGGATTTTCAGTAGACCAGGTTCGATAATTTTGGGAATTCACATACCCACTTAGATGAAACCATGCCTCTTCACTAAAGAATGTTAAGTCCAAAACAGCGTTGTCATTCAAGTTTTCGTTAAACCAGGCGCAGTAAGTTTGTCTCTTTACAAAATCGGCTGGCAGCAATTCTTGTACAACAGACACTTTGTATGGATACATATGCAGCTTTTTTCGGCAAGCCATCTGGCATGCCCCATACGAAAGCCCTACATTTAATATACATAATCAGCATTTAGTAATAAAAACATATTATACAAATTACCAGTTTGACCAGAGTCGCCTTAAAGATTTATTGGGGCTTGCTTCCAATCGCTCCTGAATATCGTCTAAGGCTTCTTCATTAAGCGCAGGCCTTCTGCCAGGAGATTTACCCTTGGAGACTCTGCCAGTATTCCGAAATCGGTTGATTATTCGACGAACATGTTGTGTAAATGTTTCGTAGCTAACGTCATTGTTTTGGAATTGCTGCTGGAACTCGGCGAAGCAATGGGCTTGTGAATACTGCCACACGCCATTTTGGTCACGTTGTCCAGACCGAAAGTTAGCCTCCAAAATAAATATATTGTTTTCATCAGAAAACATGATTCTAACCTAAAACTATTGACATTTGTTAGTATTTAAAACAGCTCTGTAAATTGTCTACTTACCAGATAAAGCAATCAGATACACACTTTTAGTCTTAATAAAGACTGAGTTTATGTGAACTATAGAAATAAATTCAATAATTTACTAGTTGCAACAGGAATGACAGATCTAAAATTTTTATGTGCGCGCATATGGTCGCAAGGGAAGAAAGTTTTGATAAACAACATATTCACGTGGGTTCTGGAATACATTATTGATAACAATGCGACCATAGCAAAGTTGCGAACCCTACAATCATTGTTGATCACCCAGTATATAACAGCAATGAGATAACATGAACAAGAAGATAACACGTATTGCTTGAGTAAGAAAGAGATAAACATAGTAGCAAATATTGGAGAAGGCTTGAAGCTTTACTTATGACATTTGTCAACTAAACATGCCTACTAAAATAATTTTTTCGTATGGCTATCTCTTTCTTACTCAAGCATTCTATTTTGTTATTCATGTTATCTCATTGCTGTTATATACCGGGTGTCCGTTCTCAAAGTCGAACATAGGGGATTAACATTGTATTTAACGTTTTTCCCGATTCCTGCTCGCCAATTCAACTTACAAGGAAGGTAATGGTATCAATGGAAAGATAAAATTATTACGCATCATATGATACCAATAATAATATTCAAGACGGGATTTTTATTTTAAAATACTAATTTAAAACTTGGAAATTTTTAAATATGACATGCCTTGCTTTTCAAGTTCGATAGCATTTGTCAAAAAATTGGTAATTAGTTGGCGTAAATCAGGTATTTTTTGTCAACGTCTGTTACAATTATCTACAGAAAAATGAATTATTTCAATCAAGAACGAGTGAATGCACTCATGTTAATTGCCTATGTTCGACTTTGAGAATGGACACCCGGTATAATTATGGCCCCATTGGTATATAGATAGATTAAGCGCGAAGCACGGCCTGCTGGATTGTGAGACAAACGTGACGGTTTCCTCACAATTCAGCAAACAAAGTGGTTTCTTTGTGATTCAGCAGCTGGCTGTGGTATCACACATCAGCTTAGAATATGGAGCAAAATGGTAAAATAATAGCTATTTATGCAACAAGTGCTAAAAGTCGACTTTTATGCGCGAGACATGAAAATTATGAAACGAAGCCGAGTTATGTAGTATTAAACGCCGACTCCTAGTAGATAAAGTTTATCTCCTTGCCGGAGCCGCATTGTATTATCTTATCATGTGCTGATGTATTTCCTATGCAGAGATTACCTGCAAGCCAACTTCTGTATTTAGTTTAGTTCGTAGCTGCATGTCATAATTAAAACTTGTATTGTTACGACTCCGTCGGTAATTTAAGTTTTTCAATAAAGTACATTTTTAAAAACTTGTATCGACGTTAAACAAACATCAATGCCGAAGCTTTACAACTTCACTTGCAGTTCGAAATTGTAGTTTTGAACCTCGCTTCACTTTTAGCACATGTGCTAAAAGTAAACAGCTGATTTCTTTAAACACGGTAAACTATAATTAGTGAAACAAGCTAGCGCTAAAAGGCCTACTTTTAGTAGTGGTCGTAGATAAAAGGTAATAAATTAATCTTTTTCTGGTATTCTGAATCGTAAACGCCAGTTTGCTGAGCTCTGTTTCTACGCTCTTGTCCGTAAAGAGATGCTTTATAAACAATGTTTTGTGAAAAAGGGTGTTTACGATTCAAAATACCATAAAACAATACTCGACCGTTACTAGAACTTTACTGGCTGGTAGTGCTCGACCGTAAAGTTCCAAGTAACGGTCTTGTAATGTAAATTACTATTGCATTAGTACATTTTAACAGGTTTTGAAACAAATAGCAGTAAAAGATATTCGAAACTAAGAGTTAGCGTTACCTTAATATTTTGACGAACTTAAGATTCAAACTGAAAGCGATAATACATTTAATTTTTTTTATTAAATGGTAAAATTAAATATTAAGTTAAATCTTCAATATACCTACAATCTGTACAGCAGACGAGTTTATCGTACATACACGAGTACCTATCTTATCGCCTTAATATCTTTAAAAAATATATCAGCTATGATATCATGCATGTGTCAGTAATATAACTGTTTACGTTTGATAAACTAGTCCCTACTTGCACAAAACCGTAAAAAAGTAGAATCTATAACAAAAAGTGTGTAAAGTTAAGAAAAGTATACAGTCGTTTATACGGTGCATGCGGTAGCCACTTTACACAGAATATAAAATTTACAGAAGACGTATACAGAGCCACAGCCATCCTCGAGAGGTTGTGTGTCAAAAATTGTGAATTTTGGGAAATTCCCATTTATTTGCTCAAACGACTATAATAATTAAAGATTAAAGGGCACACAGATTAAACAGCCGTAAGAGTTTCGTTTAAACGTGTGTAGTACAAAGCCAAGCACCAAACATCGATTCCAGTTAATTTTTATGGAAGAACCAAAAATGTCTGGAAAAACAGTAATAAAAGGCAACCCTTCGCAGTATGTCAAATTGAATGTTGGAGGATGTTTGCACTACACTACTATAGGTACATTGACAAAGCACGACACTATGCTGCGAGCAATGTTCAGTGGCCGCATGGAAGTCCTCTCCGATTCAGATGGTAAGACATCAAACAAATTTCCGAATGTATATGCAAAACTTGATTTTTTGTAGGGTGGATTTTGATTGACAGATGCGGAAAGCATTTTGGAAGTATACTGAATTTCTTACGGGACGGCAGCGTGTTTCTGCCAGAAAGCAGCAGGGAAATTGCCGAACTGCTTGCAGAAGCTAAATACTATTGTATAGCAGAACTTGCAGATGCCTGCAACCAAGCTCTTTTGAAAAAGGAAAGGGAAGCTGAACCTATATGCAAGGTGCCTTTAATAACCTCACAAAAGGAAGAAGAATTGCTAATAAGTTCAACCACAAAGCCTGTGATAAAATTATTAATAAACCGCCACAATAATAAATACTCATATACCAGCACATCAGATGATAACTTGCTCAAAAATATTGAGCTATTTGATAAGTTGTCACTATGGTATAACAAACGTGTCTTATTTATCAAAGATGTCATAAGTACAAGTGAAATTTGCTGTTGGATCTTTTACGGACACGGTAAAAAAGTATCAGAAGTATGCTGTACTTCAATAGTTTATGCGACTGATAAAAAACACACCAAGGTTGAGTGTCCCGAAGCAAGGATTTATGAGGAAACTCTGAATATATTGTTATATGAAAGCAGACAAGCCCCAGACCAAGAGTTGATGCAAGCGACTTCTCGAGGTCCAGTTTCTGGCATGTCTTCCTACACTAGCGATGAAGAAGAGGAACGAACTGGTTTGGAGAGGCTTCGATCAAATAAGTCGAATAACCAAGGATAGCTACTAGCCTTGTTTGAGGAGAGGTTTGCGGATATAAAACTAATCGGTACGCGGTCCATTTACTATAAGAGGCACGACGATGTATAAATTCGTTTCTTTTAATTTATGATCATTTTCAAAACATTTTCTTATCATTCGTAACGTTGTAAATAACCATGAATCACTCATACTGATAATGAATGTCTGTGGCTTATATTGACTGTGTAAAAAGTCACAAATTTATATTAAAACACTATTGACTTTATCTGCCAAATCTATCAGGGCCGGTTGCAGAAAGCAATGTTAAGTCTGGTGTTAGCTAACGCGACGTCAAAGTGAACAAAAACGAATCAAATCTCAAATGCTTATGGTAACTAATACATTAGTAAACAAAATTTGATGCGATTTTGTTCACTTTGACGCGACGTTAGCTAACACCAGACTTAACATTGCTTTCTGCAACCGGCCCTTGGTGTCGTAATAAACAGTGTGAGCATAAAATTTGTTAAAATAAGTGTATTTATATTACGTGGTGTGGTATTTTAATATAAGACTTATATTGTAATAATTGTCCTAGTGAATGTGAATTCCAATATGTAAGTGAATTATAAGCTTCATATAATTTAGCATTTTAAATAGTTTCTTGAGTTTTTCTTTAATAAGTATAATGGGAACTTTGAGCAAGAAGGTATTTATACTGGGTGGTGACTTGTTCGACAATGTATAGCGATTTGAATATTAAATCGTGAATGTGTTTGTTATTGCTCTTTGAAGTTACCGACTGATTATTAAATTCTCGTTAAATATATTCAATGAAAGAAGTGTATTGTTTAGCGTAAAATGTCCAAACTTCAAATTCCAAGTAACGGGTGTTCAAAAAGTCTACGTCCTGGGCGGCTATGGAAATTCAAACGTATGAATAATATGTTGGTGGCACTGTAAGTCTATGTCAAATTCGAGGTTTTGTGTCAGTGTGTGTCAAAACTGACGCAAAACATAACTTGCTAACCTCGAATTTGACATAATAGACTTACAGTGCCACCAACATATTATTCATACGTTTGAATTTCCATAGCCGCCCAGGATGTAAAGACTTTCTTAACAGAATAATATGTAAGTTTAAAACTACAGGTATAGCATTAAATAGTCGTAAAATAATTACACTTAAACATTACACCAAAACCAGGAAAATGACTTGTGTTGAATAGATTCAAACAAGTATAAATTTAATAATTATGTACTTGCAAACGTCAAACAGCAATAACACAATACTTCTAATGCAGACAGATCAATAAGAAAACTAATTAGGGTAGGCTGTGATATGTGTTATACGTTTGGCAGTACTGCAATGTTTTTTTTTTTTTTTTTAATTGCCCAACAGAAAAATTCCAAT
>OW679196.1:135611815-135951130 GCA_940337035.1 Agriotes lineatus | reverse complement strand
ACGTTAAGGACATATGGGACATTTAGGACGTCTGGGACGTTAGGGACATATGGAATATTTAGGAAGCCTGGGACATTAAGGACATATGGGACGTATGGGACATCTGGGACGTTTGAGACGTTAGGGACATATTGGACATCTAGGCCGTCTGGGATGTCTGGGAAGTTAAGGACATACGGGACAGCTGGGACGTCTGGGACGTTAGGGACATATGGGACATTTAGGACGTCTGGGACGTTAGGGACATATGGAACATTTAGAAAGCCTGAGACATTAGGGACATATGGGACGTATGGGACATCTGGGACGCCTGGGACATTAGGGACATATGGGACATATGGGACATATGGGACATCTGGGACGTTTGGGACGTCTAAGACGTTAGGGCATATAGGACATTTAGGACGTCTGGGACGTTAGGGACATATGGGACATCTAGGACGTCTGGGACGTCTGGGACGTTATAGACATACGGGACAGCTGGGACGTCTGGGACGTTAAGGACATATGGGACATCTAGGACGTCTTGGACGTCTGGGACGTTGAGGACATTTGGGACATTTAGGACGCCTGGGACATTAGGGAAATATGGGACATATGGGACATCTGGCACGTCTGGGACGTTAAGGACATATGGGACATCTAAGACGTTTGGGACGTCTGAGACGTTAAGGACAAATAGGACATTTAGGACGCCTGGGACATTAAGGACATATGGGACATATGGGACATCTGGGACGCCCGGGACATTAGGGACATATGGGACATCTAGGACGTCTGTGAAGTTAAAGACATGTAGGACATCTAGGACGTCTGAGACGTTTGGGACATATGGGACATCTAGGACGTCTGGGATGTCTGGGACGTTAGGGACATACGGGACAGCTGGGACGTCTTTGACGTTAAGGATATATCGGAAATTTAGGACGTTTGGGACGTTAGAAACATATGGAACATTTAGGACGCCTGGGACATTAGGGACATATGGGACATATGGGACATCTGGGACGCCTGGGACATATGGGATATATGGGACATATGGGACATCTGGGACGTCTGGGACGTTAGGGGCATATGGGATATCTGGGACGTCTGGGACGTTAGGGACATATGGGTCATTTAGGACGGCTGGGACGTTAGGGAAATACGGGACAGTTGGCACGTCTGGGACGTTAGGGACATATGGGGCATTTAGGACGTCTGGGACGTTAGGGACATATGGAACATTTAGGAAGCCTGGGAGGTTAGGGACATATGGGACATTTAGGACGTCTGGGACGTTAGAGACATATGGAACATCTAGGACGCCTGGGACATTAGGGACCTATGGGACATATGGGACATCTGGGACGTCTGGGACGTTAGGGACATATGGAACATATGGGACGTCTGGGACGTTAGGGACATATGGAACATCTGAGACGTCTGGGACGTTAAGGACATATGGGACATCTAGGACGTCTGGGGCGTCTGGGACGTTAACGACATATGGGACATTTAGGACGCCTGGGACATTAGGGACATATGGGACATATGGGACTTCTGGGACATTAGGGACATTTGGGACATATGGGACATCTGGGACGGCTGGGACGTTAGGGACATATAGGACATCTAAGACATCTGGGACGTTAGGGACATATGGGACATCTAGGACGTCTGGGACGTCTGGGACGTTAGGGACATACGGGACAGCTGGGTCGTCTGAAACGTTAGGGACATATGGAACATTTAGGACGCCTGGGACATTCAGAGACATATGGGACATATGAGACATCTGGGACGTTTGGGACGTTAGGGACATATGGGACATCTGGAACGTCTGGAACATTAATGACATATGGGACATCTAGGACGTTTGGGACGTCTGGCACGTTAAGGACATATGGGACATTTCGGATACCTGAGACATTAGGGACATATGGGACATCTAGGACGCCTAGGACACTAGGGACATATGGGACATATGGGAATATTGGGACATTAGGGACATTTGGGACATATGGGACATCTGGGACGGTTGGGACGTTAGGGACATATAGGACGTCTAAGACATCTGGGACGTTAGGGACATATGGGACATCTAGGACGTCTGGGACGTCTGGGACGTTAGGGACATACGGGACAGCTGGGACGTCTGGGACGTTAGGGACAAATGGAACTTCTACGACGCCTGGGACATTAGAGACATATGGGACATATGAGACATCTGGGTGGGACGTTAGGGACATATGGGACATTTAGGACGTCTGGGACGTTAGGGACATTTGGAACATCTAGGACGCTTGGGACATTAGGGACATATGGAACATATGGGACATCTAGGACGTTAGAGACATATGGGACATTTGGGACGTCTGGGATCTTCAGGACATATCGGACATCTAGGACATCTGGGACGTCTGGGACGTTAAGGACATATGGGACATTTAGGACTCTTGGAACATTAGGGACATATGGAACATATGGGACATCTGGGACGCCTGGGACATTAGGGACATATGGGACAAATGGGACATCTGGGACGTCTGGGACGTTAGGGACATATGGGACATCTGGGACGTCTGGGACGTTAAGGATATATGGGACATCTAGTACGTCTGGGACGTCTGGGACGTTAAGGATATATGGGACATTTAGGACGTCTGGGACGTTAGGGACATTTGGAACATCTAGGACGTTTGGGACATTAGGGACATATGGAACATATGGGACATCTAGGACGTTAGAGACATATGGGACATTTGGGACGTCTGGGATCTTAAGGACATATCGGACATCTAGGTCATCTGGGATACTGGGACGTTAAGGACGTATGGGACATTTAGGACTCCTGGAACATTAGGGACATATGGAACATATGGGACATCTGGGACGCCTGGGACATTAGGGACATATGGGACATATGGGACATCTGGGACGTCTGGGACGTTAGGGACATATGGGACGTTTAGGACGCCTGGGACATTAGGGACATATGGGACATATGGGACATCTGGGACGTCTGGGAAGTTAAGGACATATGGGACATCTAAGACGTTTGGGACGTCTGAGACGTTAAGGACAAATAGGACATTTAGGACGCCTGGGACATTAAGGACATATGAGACATATGGGACATCTGGGACGCCCGGGACATTAGGGACATATGAAACATATGGGACATCTGGGACGTCTGGAAAGTTAAGGACATATGGGACATCTAAGACGTTTGGGACGTCTGAGACGTTAAGGACAAATAGGACATTTAGGACGCCTGGGACATTAAGGACATATGAGACATATGGGACATCTGGGACGCCCGGGACATTAGGGACATATGAAACATATGGGACATCTGGAACGTCTGTGACGTTAGGGACATATGGGACATCTAGGACGTCTTGGTCGTCTGGGACGTTAAGAACATATGGGACATTTAGGACGCCTGGGACATTAGGGACATATGGGACATATGGGACATCTGGGACGCCTGGGACATATGGGACATATGGGACATATGGGACATCTGGACGTCTGGGACGTTAGGGGCATATGGGACATCTGGGACGGATGGGACGTTAGGGACATACGGGACAGCTAGGACTTCTGGGACGTTAGGGACATATGCGACATTTAGGACGTCTGGGACGTTAGGGACATACGGGAAATTTAAGACGTCTGGGACGTTAGGGACATATGGAACATTTAGGAAGCCTGGGACATTAGGGACATATGGGACGTATGGGACATCTGGGACGTCTGAGACGTTAGGGACATATTGGACATCTAGGCCGTCTGGGATGTCTGGAAAGTTAGGAACATACGGGACAGCTGGGACGTCTGGGACGTTAGGGAAATATGGGACGTTTAGGACGTCTGGGACGTTAGGGACATATGGAACATTTAGAAAGCCTGAGACATTAGGGACATATGGGACGTATGGGACATCTGGGACGCCTCGGACATTAGGGACATATGGGACATATAGGACATCTGGGACGTTTGGGACGTCTAAGACGTTAGGGACATATAGGACATTTAGGACGTCTGGGACGTTAGGGACATATGGGACATCTAGGACGTCTGGGACGTCTGGGACGTTATAGACATACGGGACAGCTGGGACGTCTGGGTCGTTAAGGACATATGGGACATCTAGGACGTCTTGGATGTCTGGGACGTTGAGGACATTTGGGACATTTAGGACGCCTGGGACATTAGGGAAATATGGGACATATGGGACATCTGGCACGTCTGGGACGTTAAGGACATATGGGACATCTAAGACGTTTGGGACGTCTGAGACGTTAAGGACAAATAGGACATTTAGGACGCCTGGGACATTAGGGACATATGGGACATATGGGACATCTGGGACGCCCGGGACATTAGGGACATATGGGACATATGGGACATCTAGGACGTCTGTGACGTTAAAGACATGTAGGACATCTAGGACGTCTGGGATGTCTGAGACGTTAGGGACATATGGGACAGCTGGGACGTCTGGGACGTTAAGGATATATCGGAAATTTAGGACGTTTGGGACGTTAGAAACATATGGGACATATGGGACTCCTTGGACATTAGGGACATTTGGGACATATGGGACATCTGGGACGGCTGGGACGTTAGGGACATATAGGACATCTAAGACATCTAGGACGTTAGGAACTTATGGGACATCTAGGACGTCTGGGACGTTAGGGACATACGGGATAGCTGGGACGTCTGGAACGTTAGGAACATATGGAACATCAAGGACGCCTGGGACATTAGAGACATATGGGACATATGAGACATCTGGGACGTTTGGGACGTTAGGGACATATGGGACATCTGGAACGTCTGGGACATTAATGACATATGGGACATCTAGGACGTTTGGGACGTCTGGGACGTTAAGGACATATGGGACATTTAGAACGCCTGAGACATTAGGGACATATGGGACATCTAGGACGCCTAGGACACTAGGGACATATGAAACATATGGGACATCTGGGACGTCTGGGACGTTAGGGACATATGGGACATCTGAGACGTCTGGGACGTTAAGGACATATAAGACATATAAGACGTCTAGGACGTCTGGGACCATAAAGACATATGGGGAATTTAGGACGTCTGGGACGTTAGGGTCATACGGATGATCTATAACGCTTGGGACATTAGGGACATATGGGACATATGAGACATCTGGGACGTCTGGGACGTTAGGGACATACGGGACAGCTGGGACGTCTGGGATGTTAGGGACATATGGGACATTTAGGACGTCTGAGACGTTAGGGACATATGGGACAAATAGGACGCCAGGAACGTTAGGGATCTTTGGGACATATGAGATATCTGGGACGTCTCGGACGTTAGGGACAACTGGGACATCTGGGATGTTAGGGACATATGTGACATTTAGGACGTCTGGGACGTTAGGGACATATGGAACATTTAGGACGTCTGGGACGTTAGGGACATTTGGAACATCTAGGACGCTTGGGACATTAGGGACATATGGAACATATGGGACATCTGGGACGTTAGAAACATATGGGACATTTGAGACGTCTGGGACGTTAAGGACATATGGGACATTTAGGACGTCTGGGACGTCTGGGACGTTAAGGACATATGGGACATTTAGGACTCCTGGGACATTAGGGACATATGGAACATATGGGACATCTGGGACGCCTGGGACATTAGGGACATATGGAACATATGGGACATCTGAGATGTCTGGAACGTAAGGGACATATGGGACATCTGGGACGTCTGCGACGTTAAGGACATATGGGACATCTAGTACGTCTGGGACGTCTGGGACGTTAAGGAAATATGGGATATCTAGAACGTCTGGGACGTCTGGGACGTTAAAGACATATGGGACATTTAGGACTCCTGGGACATTAGGGACATATGGAACATATGGGACATCTGGGACGCCTGGGACATTAGGGACATATGGAACATATGGGACAGCTGGAACATCTGGGATGTTAGAGACATATGGGACATTTAGGACGTCTGGGACGTTAGGGACATATGGGACATTTAAGACGTCTGGGACGTTAAGGACATATGGGACATCTAGGACGTCTGGGACGTCTGGGACGTTAAGGACATATGGGACATTTAGGACTCCTGGGACATTAGGGACATATGGAACATATGGAACATTTAGGACGCCTGGGACATTAGGGACATATGTGACCTATGGGACATCTGGGACGTTAGAGACATATGGGACAATTGAGACGTCTGGGACGTTAAGGACATATGGGACATCTAGGACGTCTGGGACGTCTGGGACGTTAAGGACATATGGGACATTTAGGACTCCTGGGACATTACTGACATATGGAACATATGGGACATTTAGGACGCCTGGGACATTAGGGACATATGGGACATATGGGACATCTGGGACGTCTGGGAAGTTAAGGACATATGGGACATCTAAGACGTTTGAGACGTCTGAGACGTTAAGGACAAATAGGACATTTAGGACGCCTGGGACATTAAGGACATATGGGACATATGGGAAATCTGGGACGCCCGGGACATTAGGGACATATAAAACATATGGAACATCTGAAACGTCTGTGACGTTAGGGACATATAGGACATCTAGGACGTCTGAGACGTTCGGGACATATGGAACATCTAGGACGTCTGGGATGTCTGGGACGTTAAGGACATACGGGACAGCTGGGACGTCTGGGACGTTAAGGACATATGGGAAATTTAGGACGTTTGGGACGTTAGGAACATATGGAACATCTAGGACGTCTTAGACATTAGGGACATATGGAACATTTGGGACATCTGGGACGTCTGGGACGTTAGGCACATATGGGACATTTGGGACGTCTGGGACGTTAGAGACATATGGGACATCTAGGACGTCTTGGACGTCTGGGACGTTAAGGACATATGGGACATTTAGGACGCCTGGGACATTAGGGACATATGGGACATATGGGACATCTGGGACGCCTGGGACATATGGGACGTTAGGGACATATGGGACATCTGGGACGTCTGGGACATTAGGGACATATAGGACATATGGAACATCTACGACATCTAGGACGTTAGAGACATATTTAACATCTGGGACGTCTGGGATGTCTGGGACGTTAGGGACATACGGGACAGCTGGGAGGTCTGGGACGTTAGGGACATATGGGACATTTAGGACGTCTGGGACGTTAGGGACATACGGGACAGCTGGGACGTCTGGGACGTTAGGAACATATGGGACATTTAGGACGTCTGGGAAGTTAGGGACATATGGAACATTTAGGAAACCTGGGACATTAGGGACATATGGGACGTATGGGACATCTGGGGCGTCTAAGACGTTAGGGACATATGGGACATCTAGGCCGTCTGGGATGTCTGGGAAGTTAGGGACATACGGACAGCTGGGACGTCTGGGACGTTAGGGACGTATGGGACATTTAGGACGTCTGGGACGTTAGGAACATATGGAACATTTAGAAAGCCTGTGACATTAGGGACATATGGGACGTATGGGACATTTGGGACGCCTGGGACATTAAGGACATATGGGACATATGGGACATCTGGGAGGTTTGGGACGTCTAAGACGTTAGGGACATATAGGACATCTAGGACGTCTGGGACGTTAGGGACATATGGGACATCTAGGACGTCTGGGACGTCTGGGACGTTAGGGACATACGGGACAGCTGGGACGTCTGGGACGTTAGGGACATATGGGACATTTAGGACGTCTGGGACGTTAGGGACATACGGGCCAGCTGGGACGTCTGGGACGTTAGGGACATATGAAACATCTAGGACGTCTGGGACGTCTGGGACGCCTGGGACATTAGGGACATATGGGACATTTAGAACGTCTGGGGCGTTAGGGACATATGGAACATCTAGGACGCCTGGGACATTAGGGACAAATGGGACATATGAGACATCTGGGACGTCTGGGACGTTAAGGACATATGGGACATCTAGGACGACTGGGACGTTAGGAACATATGGGACATCTAGGACGTCTGGGAAGTTAGGGACATATAGGACATCTAGGACGTCTGGGACGTTAGGGACATATGAAACATCTTGGACGTCTGGGACGTTAGGGACATATAAGACATCTAGGACGTCTGGGACGTTAGGTACATATGAAACATCTAGGACGTCTGGGACGTCTGGGACGTTAGGGACATACGGGACAGCTGGGACGTCTGGGACGTTATTGACATATGAGACATTTAGGACGTCTGGGACGTTAGGGACATATGAAACATCTAGGACGCCTGGGACATTCGAGACATATGGGACATTAAGGACATCTGGGACGTCTGGGACGTTAGGGACATATGGGACATCTGGGACGTCTGGGACGTTAAGGACATATAGGACATCTAGGACGTCTGGGACGTCTGGGACGTTAAGGACATATGGGACATTTAGAACGCCTGGGACATTAGGGACATATAGAACATATGGGACATCTGGGACGTCTGGGACGTTAGGCACATATGGGACATTTGGGACGTTTGGGACGTTAGAGACATATGGGACATCTAGGACGTCTTGGACGTCTGGGACGTTAAGGACATATGGGACATTTAGGACGCCTGGGACATTAAGGACATATGGGACATATGGGACATCTGGGACACCTGGGACATATGGGACATATGGGACATATGGGACATCTGGGACGTCTGGGACGTTAGGGGCATATGGGACATCTGGGACGGCTGGGACGTTAGGGACATATGGGACATCTGGGACGTCTGGGACATTAGGGACATATAGGACATATGGAACATCTACGACATCTAGGACGTTAGGGTCATATTTAATATCTGGGACGTCTGGGATGTCTGGGACGTTAGGGACATACGGGACAGCTGGGACGTCTGGGACGTTAGGGACATATGGGACATTTAGGACGTCTGGGACGTTAGGGACATACGGGACAGCTGGGACGTCTGGGACGTTAGGGACATATGGGACATTTAGGACGTCTGGGACGTTAGGGACATATGGAACATTTAGGAAGCCTGGGACATTAGGTACATATGGGACGTATGGGACATCTGGGGCGTCTGAGACGTTAGGGACATATGGGACATCTAGGCCGTCTGGGATGTCTGGGAAGTTAGGGACATACGGACAGCTGGGACGTCTGGGACGTTAGGGACATATGGGACATTTAGGACGTCTGGGACGTTAGGAACATATGGAACATTTAGAAAGTTTGTGACATTAGGGACATATGGGACATTAGGGACATATGGGACATCTAGGCCGTCTGGGATGTCTGGGAAGTTAGGGACATACGGACAGCTGGGACGTCTGGGACGTTAGGGACATATGGGACATCTAGGACGTCTGGGACGTTAGGGACATATGGGACATCTAGGACGTCTGGGACGTCTGGGAGGTTAGGGACATACGGGACATCTGAAACGTCTGGGAAGTTAGGGACATATGGGACATTTAGGACGTCTAGGACGTTTGGGACGTTAGGGACATACGGGACGTTAGGGACATACGGGACAGCTGGGACGTCTGGAACGTTAGGGGCATATGGGAAATTTAGGACGTCTGGGACATTAGGGACATATGGAACATATGGGACATTTGGGACGTCTGGGACGTTAGAAACATGTGGGACATTTAGGACGTCTGGGACGTTAATGACATATGGGACATTTAGGACGTCTGGGACGTCTGGGACGTTAGGGACATACGGGACGTTAGAGACATACGGGACAGCTGGGACGTCTGGAACGTTAGGGGCATATGGGAAATTTAGGACGTCTGGGACATTAGGGACATATGGAACATATGGGACATTTGGGACGTCTGGGACGTTAGGGACATGTGGGACATCTAAGACGTCTGGGACGTTAATGACATATAAGACATTTAGGACCCCTGGGACATTAGGGACATATGGGACATATGGGCATCTGGGACACCTGGGACATTAGGGACATATGGGACATATGGGACATCTGAGACGTCTGGGACGTTAGGGACATATGGGACATCTGGGACGTCTGGAACGTTAAGGACATATGGGACATCTGGGACGTCTGGGACGTTAAGGACATATGGAACATCTAGGACGCCTGAGACATTAGGGACAAATGGGACATACGAGACATCTGGGACGTCTGGGACGTTAAGGACATATGGGACATCTAGGACGTCTGGGACGTTAGGGACATATGGGACATCTAGGACGTCTGGGACGTTAGGGTCATATAGGACATCTAGGACGTCTGGGACGTTAGGGACATATGAAACATCTAGGACGTTTGGGACGTCTGGGACGTTAGGGACATACGGGACAGCTGGGACGTCTGGGACGTTAGGGACATATGGAACATTTAGGACGTCTGGGACGTTAGGGACATATGAAACATCTAGGACGCCTGGGACATTCGAGACATATGGGACATTAAGGACATCTGGGACGTCTGGGACGTTAGGGACATATGACACATCTGGGACGTCTGGAACGTTAATTACATATGGGACCTTTAAGCCGTCTGTTACGTTAGGGACATGTGTGACATCTAAGACATCTGGGACGTTAGGGACATATGGGACATATGGGACATCTGGGACGTCTGGGACGTTAGGGACATATGGGAAATCTAGGGCGTCTAGGACGTTAGGGACATATGGGACATTTAGGACGTCTGGGACGTTAGGGACATACGGGACAGCTGGGGCGTCTGGGACGTTAGGGACATATGGGCCATTTAGGACGTCTGGGACGTTAGGGACATATGGAACATTTAGGAAGCCTGGGACATTAGGTACATATGGGACGTATGGGACAAATGGGGCGTCTGAGACGTTAGGGACATATGGGACATCTAGGCCGTCTGGGATGTCTGGGAAGTTAGGGACATACGGACAGCTGGGACGTCTGGGACGTTAGGGACATATGGGACATTTAGGACGTCTGGGACGTTAGGAACATATGGAACATTTAGAAAGCCTGTGACATTAGGGACATATGGGACGTATGGGACATTTGGGACGCCTGGGACATTAGGGACATATGGGACATCTAGGCCGTTTGGGATGTCTGGGAAGTTAGGGACATACGGACAGCTGGGACGTCTGGGACGTTAGGGACATATGGGACATCTAGGACGTCTGGGACGTTAGGGACATATGGGACATCTAGGACGTCTGGGACGTTTGGGAGGTTAGGGACATACGGGACAGCTGAGACGTCTGGGAAGTTAGGGACATATGGGACATTTAGGACGTCTGGGACGTCTGGGACGTTAGGGACATACGGGACGTTAGGGACATACGGGACAGCTGGGACGTCTGGAACGTTAGGGGCATATGGAACATATGGGACATTTGGGACGTCTGGGACGTTAGGGACATGTGGGACATTTAAGACGTCTGGGACGTTAATGACATATGGGACATTTAGGACGTCTGGGACGTCTGGGACGTTAGGGACATACGGGACGTTAGGGACATACGGGACAGCTGGGACGTCTGGAACGTTAGGGGCATATGGGAAATTTAGGACGTCTGGGACATTAGGGACATATGGAACATATGGGACATTTGGGACGTCTGGGACGTTAGGGACATGTGGGACATCTAAAACGTCTGGGACGTTAATGACATATGAGACATTTAGGACGCCTGGGACATTAGGGACATATGGGACATATGGGCATCTGGGACACCTGGGACATTAGGGACATATGGGACATATGGGACATCTGAGACGTCTGGGACGTTAGGGACATATGGGACATCTGGGACGTCTGGAACGTTAAGGACATATGGGACATCTGGGACGTCTGGGACGTTAAGGACATATGGAACATCTAGGACGCCTGAGACATTAGGGACAAATGGGACATACGAGACATCTGGGACGTCTGGGACGTTAAGGACATATGGGACATCTAGGACGTCTGGGACGTTAGGGACATATGGGACATCTAGGACGTCTGGGACGTTAGTGTCATATAGGACATCTAGGACGTCTGGGACGTTAGGGACATATGAAACATCTAGGACGTTTGGGACGTCTGGGACGTTAGGGACATACGGGACAGCTGGGACGTCTGGGACGTTAGGGTCATATGGAACATTTAGGACGTCTGGGACATTCGAGACATATGGGACATTAAGGACATCTGGGACGTCTGGGACGTTAGGGACATATGACACATCTGGGACGTCTGAAACGTTAATTACATATGGGACCTTTAGGCCGTCTGTTACGTTAGGGACATGTGTGACATCTAAGACATCTGGGACGTTAGGGACATATGGGACATATGGGACATCTGGGACGTCTGGGACGTTAGGGACATATGGGAAATCTAGGGCGTCTAGGACGTTAGGAACATATGAAACATCTAGGACGTTTGTCACGTATGGGACATTAGAGTTGTCTGAGACGTCTGGGACGTTAGGGACTTATTGGACATCTAGGACGTCTGGGACGTTAGGGACATATGGGACATCTAGAACGTCTGGGACGTTTGGGACGTTAAAGACATAAACGACATCTAGGCCGTCTGGGACGTTAGGGACATGTGTGACTGCCAGGACGGTTGGGACGTTAGGGACATATGGAACATCTGGGATGTCTGGGAAGTTATGGACGTAGAGGACATCTAGGACGTCTGGGATGTTAGAGAAATGTGGGACATCTAGGACGTCTGGGACGTTAGTGACATATGGGACATCTAGGACGTCTGGGACGTTTGGGACGTCTTTTACGTTAGGGACATGTGAGACATCTATGACGTCTGGGACATTAGAGACATATGGGACATATGAGACATCTGGGACGTCTGGGACGTTAGTGACATATAGGACATCTAGGACGGTTGGGACGTTAGGGACATATGGGACATCTAGGACTGTTGGGACGTTAGGGACATATGGGACATCTGAGACGTCTGAGACGTTAGGGACGTATAGGACATCTAGGACGTCTGGGATGTTAGAGAAATGTGGGACATCTAGGACGTCTGGGACGTCTGGGACGTTAGTGACATATGGGACATCTAGGACGTCTGGGACGTTTGGGACGTCTTTTACGTTAGGGACATGTGAGACATCTATGACGTCTGGGACATTAGAGACATATGGGACATATGAGACATCTGGGACGTTTGGGACGTTAGGGACATATGGGACATCTGGCACGTCTGGGACGTTAAGGACATATGGGACATTTGGGACGCGTGGGACATTAGGGACGTATGGGACATATAGGACGCCTGGGACATTAGGGACATATAGGACGTATGGGACATCTGGGACGTCTAGGACGTTAGGGACATACGGGACAGCTAAGACGTCAGGGATGTTAGGGACATATGGAACATCTAGGACGCCTGGGACATTAAGGACATGTGGGACAAATGGGACATCTGGGACGCCTGGGACATTAGGGACATATGGGACATATGGGACATCTGGGACGGCTGGGACGTTAGGGGCATATGGGACATCTGAGACGTCTGGGACGTTAAGGACATATAAGACATCTGGGACGTCTGGGACGTTAAGGACATATAAGGCATTTAGAACGTCTGGGACGTTCGAGTCATATGGATGATCTATAACGCCTGGGACATTAGGGACATATGCGACATATGGGACATCTGGGACGTCTGGAACGTAAAGGACATATGGGACATTTAGGACGCCTGGGACATTATTGATATATGGGACATATGGGACATCTGGGACGCTTGGGATATTAGGGACATATGGGACATATGGGACATGTGGGACATCTGAGACGTCTGGGACGTTAGGGACATATGGGACATCTGGGACGTCTGGGACGTTAGGGACATATGGGACATCTAGGACGTCTGGGACGTCTGGGACGTTAGGGACATACGGGACAGCAGGGACGTCTGGGACGTTAGGGACATATGGGACATTTAGGACGTCTGGGACGTCTGGGACGTTAGGGACATATGGGACATCTAGGACGTCTGGGACGTCTGGGACGTTAGGAACATATGGGACAGTTGGGACGTCTAGGACGTTAGGGACATATGGGGCATTTAGGACGTCTGGGACGTTAGGGACATATGGAACATTTAGGAAGCCTGGGACGTTAGGGACATATGGGACATTTAGGACGTCTGGGACGTTAGAGACATATGGAACATCTAGGACGCCTGGGTCATTAGGGACATATGGGACATATGGGACATCTGGGACGTCTGGGACGTTAGGGACATATGGGACATATGGGACGTCTGGGACGTTAGGGACATATGGAACATCTGAGACGTCTGGGACGTTAAGGACATATGGGACATCTAGGACGTCTGGGGCGTCTGGGACGTTAACGACATATGGGACATTTAGGACGCCTGGGACATTAGGGACATATGGGACATATGGGACTCCTTGGACATTAGGGACATTTGGGACATATGGGACATCTGGGACGGCTGGGACGTTAGGGACATATAGGACATCTAAGACATCTATTACGTTAGGGACATATGGGACATCTAGGACGTCTGGGACGTCTGGGACGTTAGGGACATACGGGACAGCTGGGACGTCTGGAACGTTAGGAACATATGGAACATCTAGGACGCCTGGGACATTAGAGACATATGGGACATATGAGACATCTGGGACGTTTGGGACGTTAGGGACATATGGGACATCTGGAACGTCTGGGACATTAATGACATATGGGACATCTAGGACGTTTGGGACGTCTGGGACGTTAAGGACATATGGGACATTTAGGACGCCTGAGACATTAGGGACATATGGGACATCTAGGACGCCTAGGACACTAGGGACATATGAAACATATGGGACATCTGGGACGTCTGGGACGTTAGGGACATATGAGACATCTGGGACGTCTGGGACGTTAAGGACATATAAGACATATAAGACGTCTAGGACGTCTGGGACCATAAAGACATATGGGGAATTTAGGACGTTTGGGACGTTAGGGTCATACGGATGATCTATAACGCTTGGGACATTAGGGACATATGGGACATATGAGACATCTGGGACGTCTGGGACATTAGGGACATACGGGACAGCTACGACGTCTGGGATGTTAGGGACATATGGGACATTTAGGACGTCTGGAACGTTAGGGACATATGGGACAAATAGGACGCCAGGGACGTTAGGGATCTTTGGGACATATGAGATATCTGGTACGTCTGGGACGTTAGGGACAACTGGGACATCTGGGATGTTAGGGACATATGTGACATTTAGGACGTCTGGGAAGTTAGGGACATATGGAACATCTAGGACGCTTGGGACATTAGGGACATATGGAACATCTGAGACGTCTGGGACGTTAAGGACATATGGGACATCTAGGACGTCTGGGGCGTCTGGGACGTTAACGACATATGGGACATTTAGGACGCCTGGGACATTAGGGACATATGGGACATATGGGACTCCTTGGACATTAGGGACATTTGGGACATATGGGACATCTGGGACGGCTGGGACGTTAGGGACATATAGGACATCTAAGACATCTAGGACGTTAGGGACATATGGGACATCTAGGACGTCTGGGACGTCTGGGACGTTAGGGACATACGGGACAGCTGGGACGTCTGGAACGTTAGGAACATATGGAACATCTAGGACGCCTGGGACATTAGAGACATATGGGACATATGAGACATCTGGGACGTTTGGGACGTTAGGGACATATGGGACATCTGGAACGTCTGGGACATTAATGACATATGGGACATCTAGGACGTTTGGGACGTCTGGGACGTTAAGGACATATGGGACATTTAGGACGCCTGAGACATTAGGGACATATGGGACATCTATGACGCCTAGGACACTAGGGACATATGAAACATATGGGACATCTGGGACGTCTGGGACGTTAGGGACATATGGGACATCTGGGACGTCTGGGACGTTAAGGACATATAAGACATATAAGACGTCTAGGACGTCTGGGACCATAAAGACATATGGGGAATTTAGGACGTTTGGGACGTTAGGGTCATACGGATGATCTATAACGCTTGGGACATTAGGGACATATGGGACATATGAGACATCTGGGACGTCTGGGACGTTAGGGACATACGGGACAGCTACGACGTCTGGGATGTTAGGGACATATGGGACATTTAGGACGTCTGGGACGTTAGGGACATATGGGACAAATAGGACGCCAGGGACGTTAGGGATCTTTGGGACATATGAGATATCTGGGACGTCTGGGACGTTAGGGACAACTGGGACATCTGGGATGTTAGGGACATATGTGACATTTAGGACGTCTGGGAAGTTAGGGACATATGGAACATCTAGGACGCTTGGGACATTAGGGACATATGGAACATATGGGACATCTGGGACGTTAGAGACATATGGGACATTTGAGACGTCTGGGACGTTAAGGACATATGGGACATCTAGGACGTCTGGGACGTCTGGGACGTTAAGGACATAATATGAGACATTTAGGACTCCTGGGACATTAGGGACATATGGAACATATGGGACATCTGGGACGCCTGGGACATTAGGGACATATGGAACATATGGGACATCTGAGACGTCTGGGACGTAAGGGACATATGGGACATCTGGGACGTCTGCGACGTTAAGGACATATGGGACATCTAGTACGTCTGGGACGTCTGGGACGTTAAGGACATATGGGATATCTAGAACGTCTGGGACATCTGGGACGTTAAGGACATATGGGACATTTAGGACTCCTGGGACATTAGGGACATATGGAACATATGGGACATCTGGGACGCCTGGAACATTAGGGACATATGGAACATATGGGACAGCTGGGACATCTGGGATGTTAGAGACATATGGGACATTTAGGACGTCTGGGACGTTAGGGACATATGGGACATTTAAGACGTCTGGGACGTTAAGGACATATGGGACATCTAGGACGTCTGGGACGTCTGGGACGTTAAGGACATATGGGATATTTAGGACTCCTGGGACATTAGGGACATATGGAACATATGGGACATTTAGGACGCCTGGGACATTAGAGACATATGTGGCATATGGGACATCTGGGACGTTAGAGACATATGGGACAATTGAGACGTCTGGGACGTTAAGGACATATGGGACATTTAGGACTCCTGGGACATTAGGGACATATGGAACATATGGGACATTTAGGACGCCTGGGACATTAGGGACATATGGGACATATGGGACATCTGGGACGTCTGGGAAGTTAAGGACATATGGGACATCTAAGACGTTTGAGACGTCTGAGACGTTAAGGACAAATAGGACATTTAGGACGCCTGGGACATTAAGGACATATGGGACATATGGGAAATCTGGGACGCCCGGGACATTAGGGACATATGAAACATATGGAACATCTGAAACGTCTGTGACGTTAGGGACATATAGGACATCTAGGACGTCTGAGACGTTCGGGACATATGGAACATCTAGGACGTCTGGGATGTCTGGGACGTTAAGGACATACGGGACAGCTGGGACGTCTGGGACGTTAAGGACATATGGGAAATTTAGGACGTTTGGGACGTTAGGAACATATGGAACATCTAGGGACGTCTTAGACATTAGGGACATATGGAACATTTGGGACATCTGGGACGTCTGGGACGTTAGGCACATATGGGACATTTGGGACGTCTGAGACGTTAGAGACATATAGGACATCTAGGACGTCTTGGACGTCTGGGACGTTAAGGACATATGGGACGTTTAGGACGCCTGGGACATTAGGGACATATGGGACATATGGGACATCTGGGACGCCTGGGACATATGGGACGTTAGGGACATATGGGACATCTGGGACGTCTGGGACATTAGGGACATATAGGACATATGGAACATCTACGACATCTAGGACGTTAGGGACATATTTAACATCTGGGACGTCTGGGATGTCTGGGACGTTAGGGACATACGGGACAGCTGGGAGGTCTGGGACGTTAGGGACATATGGGACATTTAGGACGTCTGGACGTTAGGGACATACGGGACAGCTGGGACGTCTGGGACGTTAGGGACATATGGGACATTTAGGACGTCTGGGACGTTAGGAACATATGGAACATTTAGAAAGCCTGTGACATTAGGGACATATGGGACGTATGGGACATTTGGGACGCCTGGGACATTAGGGACATATGGGACATATGGGACATCTGGGAGGTTTGGGACGTCTAAGACGTTAGGGACATATAGGACATCTAGGACGTCTGGGACGTTAGGGACATATGGGACATCTAGGACGTCTGGGACGTCTGGGACGTTAGGGACATACGGGACAGCTGGGACGTCTGGGACGTTAGGGACATATGGGACATTTAGGACGTCTGGGACGTTAGGGACATACGGGACAGCTGGGACGTCTGGGACGTTAGGGACATATGAAACATCTAGGACGTCTGGGACGTCTGGGACGCCTGGGACATTAGGGACATATGGGACATTTAGAACGTCTGGGGCGTTAGGGACATATGGAACATCTAGGACGCCTGGGACATTAGGGACAAATGGGACATATGAGACATCTGGGACGTCTGGGACGTTAAGGACATATGGGACATCTAGGACGTCTGGGACGTTAGGAACATATGGGACATCTAGGACGTCTGAGACGTTAGGGACATATAGGACATCTAGGACGTCTGGGACGTTAGGGACATATGAAACATCTTGGACGTCTGGGACGTTAGGGACATATAAGACATCTAGGACGTCTGGAACGTTAGGGACATATGAAACATCTAGGACGTCTGGGACGTCTGGGACGTTAGGGACATACGGGACAGCTGGGACGTCTGGGACGTTATTGACATATGAGACATTTAGGACGTCTGGGACGTTAGGGACATATGAAACATCTAGGACGCCTGGGACATTCGAGACATATGGGACATTAAGGACAGCTGGGACGTCTGGGACGTTAGGGACATATGGGACATCTGGGACGTCTGGGACGTTAAGGACATATAGGACATCTAGGACGTCTGGGACGTCTGGGACGTTAAGGACATATGGGACATTTAGAACGCCTGGGACATTAGGGACATATGGAACATATGGGACATCTGGGACGTCTGGGACGTTAGGCACATATGGGACATTTGGGACGTCTGGGACGTTAGAGACATATGGGACATCTAGGACGTCTTGGACGTCTGGGACGTTAAGGACATATGGGACATTTAGGACGCCTGGGACATTAGGGACATATGAAACATATGGAACATCTGAAACGTCTGTGACGTTAGGGACATATAGGACATCTAGGACGTCTGAGACGTTCGGGACATATGGAACATCTAGGACGTCTGGGATGTCTGGGACGTTAAGGACATACGGGACAGCTGGGACGTCTGGGACGTTAAGGACATATGGGAAATTTAGGACGTTTGGGACGTTAGGAACATATGGAACATCTAGGACGTCTTAGACATTAGGGACATATGGAACATTTGGGACATCTGGGACGTCTGGGACGTTAGGCACATATGGGACATTTGGGACGTCTGAGACGTTAGAGACATATAGGACATCTAGGACGTCTTGGACGTCTGGGACGTTAAGGACATATGGGACGTTTAGGACGCCTGGGACATTAGGGACATATGGGACATATGGGACATCTGGGACGCCTGGGACATATGGGACGTTAGGGACATATGGGACATCTGGGACGTCTGGGACATTAGGGACATATAGGACATATGGAACATCTACGACATCTAGGACGTTAGGGACATATTTAACATCTGGGACGTCTGGGATGTCTGGGACGTTAGGGACATACGGGACAGCTGGGAGGTCTGGGACGTTAGGGACATATGGGACATTTAGGACGTCTGGGACGTTAGGGACATACGGGACAGCTGGGACGTCTGGGACGTTAGGGACATATGGGACATTTAGGACGTCTGGGACGTTAGGAACATATGGAACATTTAGAAAGCCTGTGACATTAGGGACATATGGGACGTATGGGACATTTGGGACGCCTGGGACAGTAGGGACATATGGGACATATGGGACATCTGGGAGGTTTGGGACGTCTAAGACGTTAGGGACATATAGGACATCTAGGACGTCTGGGACGTTAGGGACATATGGGACATCTAGGACGTCTGGGACGTCTGGGACGTTAGGGACATACGGGACAGCTGGGACGTCTGGGACGTTAGGGACATATGGGACATTTAGGACGTCTGGGACGTTAGGGACATACGGGACAGCTGGGACGTCTGGGACGTTAGGGACATATGAAACATCTAGGACGTCTGGGACGTCTGGGACGCCTGGGACATTAGGGACATATGGGACATTTAGGACGTCTGGGGCGTTAGGGACATATGGAACATCTAGGACGCCTGGGACATTAGGGACAAATGGGACATATGAGACATCTGGGACGTCTGGGACGTTAAGGACATATGGGACATCTAGGACGTCTGGGACGTTAGGAACATATGGGACATCTAGGACGTCTGAGAAGTTAGGGACATATAGGACATCTAGGACGTCTGGGACGTTAGGGACATATGAAACATCTTGGACGTCTGGGACGTTAGGGACATATAAGACATCTAGGACGTCTGGAACGTTAGGGACATATGAAACATCTAGGACGTCTGGGACGTCTGGGACGTTAGGGACATACGGGACAGCTGGGACGTCTGGGACGTTATTGACATATGAGACATTTAGGACGTCTGGGACGTTAGGGACATATGAAACATCTAGGACGCCTGGGACATTCGAGACATATGGGACATTAAGGACAGCTGGGACGTCTGGGACGTTAGGGACATATGGGACATCTGGGACGTCTGGGACGTTAAGGACATATAGGACATCTAGGACGTCTGGGACGTCTGGGACGTTAAGGACATATGGGACATTTAGAACGCCTGGGACATTAGGGACATATGGAACATATGGGACATCTGGGACGTCTGGGACGTTAGGCACATATGGGACATTTGGGACGTCTGGGACGTTAGAGACATATGGGACATCTAGGACGTCTTGGACGTCTGGGACGTTAAGGACATATGGGACATTTAGGACGCCTGGGACATTAGAGACATATGGGACATATGGGACATCTGGGACGCCTGGGACATATGGGACATATGGGACATATGGGACATCTGGGACGTCTGGGACGTTAGGGGCATATGGGACATCTGGGACGGCTGGGACGTTAGGGACATATGGGACATCCGGGACGTCTGGGACATTAGGGACATATAGGACATATGGAACATCTACGACATCTAGGACGTTAGGGTCATATTTAATATCTGGGACGTCTGGGATGTCTGGGACGTTAGGGACATACGGGACAGCTGGGACGTCTGGGACGTTAGGGACATATGGGACATTTAGGACGTCTGGGACGTTAGGGACATACGGGACAGCTGGGACGTCTGGGACGTTAGGGACATATGGGACATTTAGGACGTCTGGGACGTTAGGGACATATGGGACATTTAGGACGTCTGGGACGTTAGGAACATATGGAACATTTAGAAAGCCTGTGACATTAGGGACATATGGGACGTATGGGACATTTGGGACGCCTGGGACATTAGGGACATATGGGACATCTAGGCCGTCTGGGATGTCTGGGAAGTTAGGGACATACGGACAGCTGGGACGTCTGGGACGTTAGGGACATATGGGACATCTAGGACGTCTGGGACGTTAGGGACATATGGGACATCTAGGACGTCTGGGACGTCTGGGAGGTTAGGGACATACGGGACAGCTGAAACGTCTGGGAAGTTAGGGACATATGGGACATTTAGGACGTCTGGGACGTCTGGGACGTTAGGGACATACGGGACGTTAGGGACATACGGGACAGCTGGGACGTCTGGGAGGTTAGGGGCATATGGGAAATTTAGGACGTCTTCGACATTAGGGACATATGGAACATATGGGACATTTGGGACGTCTGGGACGTTAGGGACATGTGGGACATTTAAGACGTCTGGGACGTTAATGACATATGGGACATTTAGAACGTCTGGGACGTCTGGGACGTTAGGGACATACGGGACGTTAGGGACATACGGGACAGCTGGGACGTCTGGAACGTTAGGGGCATATGGAAAATTTAGGACGTCTGGGACATTAGGGACATATGGAACATATGGGACATTTGGGACGTCTGGGACGTTAGGGACATGTGGGACATCTAAGACGTCTGGGACGTTAATGACATATGAGACATTTAGGACCCCTGGGACATTAGGGACATATGGGACATATGGGCATCTGGGACACGTGGGACATTAGGGACATATGGGACATATGGGACATCTGAGACGTCTGGGACGTTAGGGACATATGGGACACCTGGGACGTCTGGAACGTTAAGGACATATGGGACATCTGGGACGTCTGGGACGTTAAGGACATATGGAACATCTAGGACGCCTGAGACATTAGGGACAAATGGGACATACGAGACATCTGGGACGTCTGGGACGTTAAGGACATATGGGACATCTAGGACGTCTGGGACGTTAGGGACATATGGGACATCTAGGACGTCTGGGACGTTAGGGTCATATAGGACATCTAGGACGTCGGGACGTTAGGGACATATGAAACATCTAGGACGTTTGGGACGTCTGGGACGTTAGGGACATACGGGACAGCTGGGACGTCTGGGACGTTAGGGACATATGGAACATTTAGGACGTCTGGGACGTTAGGGACATATGAAACATCTAGGACGCCTGGGACATTCGAGACATATGGGACATTAAGGACATCTGGGACGTCTGGGACGTTAGGGACATATGACACATCTGGGACGTCTGGAACGTTAATTACATATGGGACCTTTAAGCCGTCTGTTACGTTAGGGACATGTGTGACATCTAAGACATCTGGGACGTTAGGGACATATGGGACATATGGGACATCTGGGACGTCTGGGACGTTAGGGACATATGGGAAATCTAGGGCGTCTAGGACATTAGGGACATATTGGACATTTAGGACGTCTGGGACGTTAGGGACATACGGGACAGCTGGGACGTCTGGGACGTTAGGGACATATGGGACATTTAGGACGTCTGGGACGTTAGGGACATATGGAACATTTAGGAAGCCTGGGACATTAGGTACATATGGGACGTATGGGACATCTGGGGCGTCTGAGACGTTACGGACATATGGGACATCTAGGCCGTCTGGGATGTCTGGGAAGTTAGGGACATACGGACAGCTGGGACGTCTGGGACGTTAGGGGCATATGGGAAATTTAGGACGTCTGGGACATTAGGGACATATGGAACATATGGGACATCTGAGACGTCTGGGACGTTAGGGACATATGGGACACCTGGGACGTCTGGAACGTTAAGGACATATGGGACATCTGGGACGTCTGGGACGTTAAGGACATATGGAACATCTAGGACGCCTGAGATATTAGGGACAAATGGGACATACGAGACATCTGGGACGTCTGGGACGTTAAGGACATATGGGACATCTAGGACGTCTGGGACGTTAGGGACATATGGGACATCTAGGACGTCTGGGACGTTAGGGTCATATAGGACATCTAGGACGTCGGGACGTTAGGGACATATGAAACATCTAGGACGTTTGGGACGTCTGGGACGTTAGGGACATACGGGACAGCTGGGACGTCTGGGACGTTAGGGACATATGGAACATTTAGGACGTCTGGGACGTTAGGGACATATGAAACATCTAGGACGCCTGGGACATTCGAGAAATATGGGACATTAAGGACATCTGGGACGTCTGGGACGTTAGGGACATATGACATATCTGGGACGTCTGGAACGTTAATAACATATGGGACCTTTAAGCCGTCTGTTACGTTAGGGACATGTGTGACATCTAAGACATCTGGGACGTTAGGGACATATGGGACATATGGGACATCTGGGACGTCTGGGACGTTAGGGACATATGGGAAATCTAGGGCGTCTAGGACGTTAGGGACATATGGGACATTTAGGACGTCTGGGACGTTAGGGACATACGGGACAGCTGGGACGTCTGGGACGTTAGGGACATATGGGACATTTAGGACGTCTGGGACGTTAGGGACATATGGAACATTTAGGAAGCCTGGAACATTAGGTACATATGGGACGTATGGGACATCTGGGGCGTCTGAGACGTTAGGGACATATGAGACATCTAGGCCGTCTGGGATGTCTGGGAAGTTACGGACATACGGACAGCTGGGACGTCTGTAACGTTAGGGACATATGGGACATTTAGGACGTCTGGGACGTTAGGAACATATGGAACATTTAGAAAGCCTGTGACATTAGGGACATATGGGACGTATGGGACATTTGGGACGCCTGGGACATTAGGGACATATGGGACATCTAGGCCGTCTGCGATGTCTGGGAAGTTAGGGACATACGGACAGCTGGGACGTCTGGGACGTTAGGGACATATGGGACATCTAGAACGTCTGGGACGTTTGGGACGTTAAAGACATACACGACATCTAGGCCGTCTGGGACGTTAGGGACGTAGAGGACATCTAGCACGTCTGGGATGTTAGAGAAATGTGGGACATCTAGGACGACTGGGACGTCTGGGACGTTAGTGACATATAGGACATCTAGGACGGTTGGGACGTTAGGGACATATGGGACATCTAGGACTGTTGGGACGTTAGGGACATATGGGACATCTGAGACGTTTGAGACGTTAGGGACGTATAGGACATCTAAGAGGTCTGGGATGTTAAAGAAATATGGGACATCTAGGACGTTTGTCACGTCTGAGACGTTAGAGACATATGGGACATCTAGGACGTCTGGGACGTCTGGGACGTCTCGTACGTTAGGGACATGTGAGACATCTATGACGTCTGGGCATTAGAGACATATGGGACATATGAGACATCTGGGACGTTTGGGACGTTAGGGACATATGGGACATCTGGCACGTCTGGGACGTTAAGGACATATGGGACATTTGAAACGCGTGGGACATTAGGGACGTATGGGACATCTAGGACGCCTGGGACATTAGGGACATATAGGACGTATGGGACATCTGTGACGTCTAGGACGTTAGGGACATATGGAACATCTAGGACGCCTGGGACATTAAGGACATGTGGGACAAATGGGACATCTGGGACGCCTGGGACATTAGGGACATATGGGACATATGGGACATCTGGGACGGCTGGGACGTTAGGGGCATATGGGACATCTGAGACGTCTGGGACGTTAAGGACATATAAGACATCTGGGACGTCTGGGACGTTAAGGACATATAAGGCATTTAGAACGTCTGGGACGTTCGGGTCATATGGATGATCTATAACGCCTGGGACATTAGGGACATATGCGACATATGGGACATCTGGGACGTCTGGGACGTTAAGGACATATGGGACATTTAGGACGCCTGGGACATTATTGATATATGGGACATATGGGACATCTGGGACGCTTGGGATATTAGGGACATATGGGACATATGGGACATGTGGGACATTTGAGACGTCTGGGACGTTAGGGACATATGGGACATCTGGGACGTCTGGGACGTTAGGGACATATGGGACATCTAGGACGTCTGGGACGTCTGGGACGTCTGGGACGTTAGGGACATACGGGACAGCAGGGACGTCTGGGACGTTAGGGACATATGGGACATTTAGGACGTGTGGGACATTAGGGACATATGAAACATTTAGGACGCCTGAGACATTAGGGACATATGGGACATATGGGACATCTGGGACGTTTGGGACGTTAGGGACATATAATACATTTAGGACGTCTGAGACGTTAGGGACATATGGGACATTTGGGACGTCTGTGTCGATAAGGACATATGGGACATCTACGACGTCTGGGACGTTAAGGACATATGGGACATTTAAGACGCCTGGGATATTAGGGACATATGGAACTTATGGGACATCTGGGACGCCTGAAACATTAGGGATATATGGGACATATGGGACGTCTGTGACGATAAGGACATATGGGACATCTACGACGTCTGGGACGTTAAGGACATATGGGACATTTAAGACGCCTGGGATATTAGGGACATATGGAACTTATGGGACATCTGGGACGCCTGAAACATTAGGGATATATGGGACATATGGGACGTCTGTGACGATAAGGACATATGGGACATCTACGACGTCTGGGACGTTAAGGACATATGGGACATTTAAGACGCCTGGGATATTAGGGACATATGGAACTTATGGGACATCTGGGACGCCTGAAACATTAGGGATATATGGGACATATGGGACGTCTGTGACGATAAGGACATATGGGACATCTACGACGTCTGGGACGTTAAGGACATATGGGACATTTAAGACGCCTGGGATATTAGGGACATATGGAACTTATGGGACGTCTGGGACGTTAGGGACATATGGGACATTTAGGACGTGTGGGACATTAGGGACATATGAAACATTTAGGACGCCTGAGACATTAGGGACATATGGGACATATGGGACATCTGGGACGTTTGGGACGTTAGGGACATATAATACATCTAGGACGTCTGAGACGTTAGGGACATATGGGACATTTGGGACGTCTGTGACGATAAGGACATATGGGACATCTACGACGTCTGGGACGTTAAGGACATATGGGACATTTAAGACGCCTGGGATATTAGGGACATATGGAACTTATGGGACATCTGGGACGCCTGAAACATTAGGGATATATGGGACATATGGGACATCTGAGACGTCTGGGACGTTAAGGACATATGGGACATCTAGGACGTCTGGGACGTCTGGGACGTTGAGGACATATGGGACATTTAGGACTCCTGGGACATTAGGGAAATATGGGACATATGGGACATCTGGCACATCTGGGACGTTAAGGACATATGGGACATCTGAGACGTCTGGGACGTCTGAGACGTTAAGGACAAATAGGACATTTAGGACGCCTGGGACATTAGGGACATATGGGACATATGGGACATCTGGGACGCCCGGGACATTAGGGACATATGGGACATCTGGGACGTCTGTGACGTTAAAGACATGTAGGACATTTAGGACGTCTGAGACGTTTGGGACATATGGGACATCTAGGACGTCTGTGATGTCTGGGACGTTAGGGACATACGGGACATCTGGAACGTCTGGGACATTAATGACATATGGGACATCTAGGACGTTTGGGACGTCTGGGACGTTAAGGACATATGGGACATTTAGGACGCCTGGGACATTAGAGACATATGCGACATATGGGACATCTGGGACGTCTGGGACGTTAAGGACATATGGGACATTTAGGACGCCTGGGACATTATTGATATATGGGACATATGGGACATCTGGGACGCTTGGGATATTAGGGACATATGGGACATATGGGACATGTGGGACATTTGAGACGTCTGGGACGTTAGGGACATATGGGACATCTGGGACGTCTGGGACGTTAGGGACATATGGGACATCTAGGACGTCTGGGACGTCTGGGACGTCTGGGACGTTAGGGACATACGGGACAGCAGGGACGTCTGGGACGTTAGGGACATATGGGACATTTAGGACGTGTGGGACATTAGGGACATATGAAACATTTAGGACGCCTGAGACTTTAGGGACATATGGGACATATGGGACATCTGGGACGTTTGGGACGTTAGGGACATATAATACATCTAGGACGTCTGAGACGTTAGGGACATATGGGACATTTGGGACGTCTGTGTCGATAAGGACATATGGGACATCTACGACGTCTGGGACGTTAAGGACATATGGGACATTTAAGACGCCTGGGATATTAGGGACATATGGAACTTATGGGACATCTGGGACGCCTGAAACATTAGGGATATATGGGACATATGGGACGTCTGTGACGATAAGGACATATGGGACATCTACGACGTCTGGGACGTTAAGGACATATGGGACATTTAAGACGCCTGGGATATTAGGGACATATGGAACTTATGGGACATCTGGGACGCCTGAAACATTAGGGATATATGGGACATATGGGACGTCTGTGACGATAAGGACATATGGGACATCTACGACGTCTGGGACGTTAAGGACATATGGGACATTTAAGACGCCTGGGATATTAGGGACATATGGAACTTATGGGACATCTGGGACGCCTGAAACATTAGGGATATATGGGACATATGGGACGTCTGTGACGATAAGGACATATGGGACATCTACGACGTCTGGGACGTTAAGGACATATGGGACATTTAAGACGCCTGGGATATTAGGGACATATGGAACTTATGGGACGTCTGGGACGTTAGGGACATATGGGACATTTAGGACGTGTGGGACATTAGGGACATATGAAACATTTAGGACGCCTGAGACATTAGGGACATATGGGACATATGGGACATCTGGGACGTTTGGGACGTTAGGGACATATAATACATCTAGGACGTCTGAGACGTTAGGGACATATGGGACATTTGGGACGTCTGTGACGATAAGGACATATGGGACATCTACGACGTCTGGGACGTTAAGGACATATGGGACATTTAAGACGCCTGGGATATTAGGGACATATGGAACTTATGGGACATCTGGGACGCCTGAAACATTAGGGATATATGGGACATATGGGACATCTGGGACGTCTGGGACGTTAAGGACATATGGGACATCTAGGACGTCTGGGACGTCTGGGACGTTGAGGACATATGGGACATTTAGGACTCCTGGGACATTAGGGAAATATGGGACATATGGGACATCTGGCACATCTGGGACGTTAAGGACATATGGGACATCTGAGACGTCTGGGACGTCTGAGACGTTAAGGACAAATAGGACATTTAGGACGCCTGGGACATTAGGGACATATGGGACATATGGGACATCTGGGACGCCCGGGACATTAGGGACATATGGGACATCTGGGACGTCTGTGACGTTAAAGACATGTAGGACATTTAGGACGTCTGAGACGTTTGGGACATATGGGACATCTAGGACGTCTGTGATGTCTGGGACGTTAGGGACATACGGGACATCTGGAACGTCTGGGACATTAATGACATATGGGACATCTAGGACGTTTGGGACGTCTGGGACGTTAAGGACATATGGGACATTTAGGACGCCTGGGACATTAGAGACATATGAGACATATGAGACATCTGGGACGTTTGGGACGTTAGGGACATATGGGACATCTGGAACGTCTGGGACATTAATGACATATGGGACATCTAGGACGTTTGGGACGTCTGGGACGTTAAGGACATATGGGACATTTAGGACGCCTGAGACATTAGGGACATATGGGACATCTAGGACGCCTAGGACACTAGGGACATATGAAACATATGGGACATCTGGGACGTCTGGGACGTTAGGGACATATGGGACATCTGGGACGTCTGGGACGTTAAGGACATATAAGACATATAAGACGTCTAGGACGTCTGGGACCATAAAGACATATGGGGAATTTAGGACGTTTGGGACGTTAGGGTCATACGGATGATCTATAACGCTTGGGACATTAGGGACATATGGGACATATGAGACATCTGGGACGTCTGGGACGTTAGGGACATACGGGACAGCTACGACGTCTGGGATGTTAGGGACATATGGGACATTTAGGACGTCTGGGACGTTAGGGACATATGGGACAAATAGGACGCCAGGGACGTTAGGGATCTTTGGGACATATGAGATATCTGGGACGTCTGGCACGTTAGGGACAACTGGGACATCTGGGATGTTAGGGACATATGTGACATTTAGGACGTCTGGGAAGTTAGGGACATATGGAACATCTAGGACGCTTGGGACATTAGGGACATATGGAACATATGGGACATCTGGGACGTTAGAGACATATGGGACATTTGAGACGTCTGGGACGTTAAGGACATATGGGACATCTAGGACGTCTGGGACGTCTGGGACGTTAAGGACATATGAGACATTTAGGACTCCCGGGACATTAGGGACATATGGAACATATGGGACATCTGGGACGCCTGGGACATTAGGGACATATGGAACATATGGGACATCTGAGACGTCTGGGACGTAAGGGACATATGGGACATCTGGGACGTCTGCGACGTTAAGGACATATGGGACATCTAGTACGTCTGGGACGTCTGGGACGTTAAGGACATATGGGATATCTAGAACGTCTGGGACATCTGGGACGTTAAGGACATATGGGACATTTAGGACTCCTGGGACATTAGGGACATATGGAACATATGGGACATCTGGGACGCCTGGAACATTAGGGACATATGGAACATATGGGACAGCTGGGACATCTGGGATGTTAGAGACATATGGGACATTTAGGACGTCTGGGACGTTAGGGACATATGGGACATTTAAGACGTCTGGGACGTTAAGGACATATGGAACATCTAGGACGTCTGGGACGTCTGGGACGTTAAGGACATATGGGATATTTAGGACTCCTGGGACATTAGGGACATATGGAACATATGGGACATTTAGGACGCCTGGGACATTAGAGACATATGTGGCATATGGGACATCTGGGACGTTAGAGACATATGGGACAATTGAGACGTCTGGGACGTTAAGGACATATGGGACATCTAAGACGTTTGAGACGTCTGAGACGTTAAGGACAAATAGGACATTTAGGACGCCTGGGACATTAAGGACATATGGGACATATGGGAAATCTGGGACGCCCGGGACATTAGGGACATATGAAACATATGGAACATCTGAAACGTCTGTGACGTTAGGGACATATAGGACATCTAGGACGTCTGAGACGTTCGGGACATATGGAACATCTAGGACGTCTGGGATGTCTGGGACGTTAAGGACATACGGGACAGCTGGGACGTCTGGGACGTTAAGGACATATGGGAAATTTAGGACGTTTGGGACGTTAGGAACATATGGAACATCTAGGACGTCTTAGACATTAGGGACATATGGAACATTTGGGACATCTGGGACGTCTGGGACGTTAGGCACATATGGGACATTTGGGACGTCTGAGACGTTAGAGACATATAGGACATCTAGGACGTCTTGGACGTCTGGGACGTTAAGGACATATGGGACGTTTAGGACGCCTGGGACATTAGGGACATATGGGACATATGGGACATCTGGGACGCCTGGGACATATGGGACGTTAGGGACATATGGGACATCTGGGACGTCTAGGACATTCGGGACATATAGGACATATGGAACATCTACGACATCTAGGACGTTAGGGACATATTTAACATCTGGGACGTCTGGGATGTCTGGGACGTTAGGGACATACGGGACAGCTGGGAGGTCTGGGACGTTAGGGACATATGGGACATTTAGGACGTCTGGGACGTTAGGGACATACGGGACAGCTGGGACGTCTGGGACGTTAGGGACATATGGGACATTTAGGACGTCTGGGACGTTAGGAACATATGGAACATTTAGAAAGCCTGTGACATTAGGGACATATGGGACGTATGGGACATTTGGGACGCCTGGGACATTAGGGACATATGGGACATATGGGACATCTGGGAGGTTTGGGACGTCTAAGACGTTAGGGACATATAGGACATCTAGGACGTCTGGGACGTTAGGGACATATGGGACATCTAGGACGTCTGGGACGTCTGGGACGTTAGGGACATACGGGACAGCTGGGACGTCTGGGACGTTAGGGACATATGGGACATTTAGGACGTCTGGGACGTTAGGGACATACGGGACAGCTGGGACGTCTGGGACGTTAGGGACATATGAAACATCTAGGACGTCTGGGACGTCTGGGACGCCTGGGACATTAGGGACATATGGGACATTTAGGACGTCTGGGGCGTTAGGGACATATGGAACATCTAGGACGCCTGGGACATTAGGGACAAATGGGACATATGAGACATCTGGGACGTCTGGGACGTTAAGGACATATGGGACATCTAGGACGTCTGGGACGTTAGGAACATATGGGACATCTAGGACGTCTGGGAGGTTAGGGACATATAGGACATCTAGGACGTCTGGGACGTTAGGGACATATGAAACATCTTGGACGTCTGGGACGTTAGGGACATATAAGACATCTAGGACGTCTGGAACGTTAGGGACATATGAAACATCTAGGACGTCCGGGACGTCTGGGACGTTAGGGACATACGGGACAGCTGGGACGTCTGGGACGTTATTGACATATGAGACATTTAGGACGTCTGGGACGTTAGGGACATATGAAACATCTAGGACGCCTGGGACATTCGAGACATATGGGACATTAAGGACATCTGGGACGTCTGGGACGTTAGGGACATATGGGACATCTGGGACGTCTGGGACGTTAAGGACATATAGGACATCTAGGACGTCTGGGACGTCTGGGACGTTAAGGACATATGGGACATTTAGAACGCCTGGGACATTAGGGACATATGGAACATATGGGACATCTGGGACGTCTGGGACGTTAGGCACATATGGGACATTTGGGACGTCTGGGACGTTAGAGACATATTAGACATCTAGGACGTCTTGGACGTCTGGGACGTTAAGGACATATGGGACATTTAGGACGCCTGGGACATTAGAGACATATGGGACATATGGGACATCTGGGACGCCTGGGACATATGGGACATATGGGACATATGGGACATCTGGGACGTCTGGGACGTTAGGGGCATATGGGACATCTGGGACGGCTGGGACGTTAGGGACATATGGGACATCTGGGACGTCTGGGACATTAGGGACATATAGGACATATGGAACATCTACGACATCTAGGACGGTAGGGTCATATTTAATATCTGGGACGTCTGGGATGTCTGGGACGTTAGGGACATACGGGACAGCTGGGACGTCTGGGACGTTAGGGACATATGGGACATTTAGGACGTCTGGGACGTTAGGGACATACGGGACAGCTGGGACGTCTGGGACGTTAGGGACATATGGGACATTTAGGACGTCTGGGACGTTAGGGACATATGGGACATTTAGGACGTCTGGGACGTTAGGAACATATGGAACATTTAGAAAGCCTGTGACATTAGGGACATATGGGACGTATGGGACATTTGGGACGCCTGGGACATTAGGGACATATGGGACATCTAGGCCGTCTGGGATGTCTGGGAAGTTAGGGACATACGGACAGCTGGGACGTCTGGGACGTTAGGGACATATGGGACATCTAGGACGTCTGGGACGTTAGGGACATATGGGACATCTAGGACGTCTGGGACGTCTGGGAGGTTAGGGACATACGGGACAGCTGAAACGTCTGGGAAGTTAGGGACATATGGGACATTTAGGACGTCTGGGACGTCTGGGACGTTAAGGACATACGGGACGTTAGGGACATACGGGACAGCTGGGACGTCTGGGAGGTTATTGGCATATGGGAAATTTAGGACGTCTGGGACATTAGGGACATATGGAACATATGGGACATTTGGGACGTCTGGGACGTTAGGGACATGTGGGACATTTAAGACGTCTGGGACGTTAATGACATATGAGACATTTAGGACCCCTGGGACATTAGGGACATATGGGACATATGGGCATCTGGGACACGTGGGACATTAGGGACATATGGGACATATGGGACATCTGAGACGTCTGGGACGTTAGGGACATACGGGACGTTAGGGACATACGGGACAGCTGGGACGTCTGGAACGTTAGGGGCATATGGAAAATTTAGGACGTCTGGGACATTAGGGACATATGGAACATATGGGACATTTGGGACGTCTGGGACGTTAGGGACATGTGGGACATCTAAGACGTCTGGGACGTTAATGACATATGAGACATTTAGGACCCCTGGGACATTAGGGACATATGGGACATATGGGCATCTGGGACACGTGGGACATTAGGGACATATGGGACATATGGGACATCTGAGACGTCTGGGACGTTAGGGACATATGGGACACCTGGGACGTTTGGAACGTTAAGGACATATGGGACATCTGGGACGTCTGGGACGTTAAGGACATATGGAACATCTAGGACGCCTGAGACATTAGGGACAAATGGGACATACGAGACATCTGGGACGTCTGGGACGTTAAGGACATATGGGACATCTAGGACGTCTGGGACGTTAGGGACATATGGGACATCTAGGACGTCTGGGACGTTAGAGTCATATAGGACATCTAGGACGTCGGGACGTTAGGGACATATGAAACATCTAGGACGTTTGGGACGTCTGGGACGTTAGGGACATACGGGACAGCTGGGACGTCTGGGACGTTAGGGACATATGGAACATTTACTACGTCTGGGACGTTAGGGACATATGAAACATCTAGGACGTCTGGGACATTCGAGACATATGGGACATTAAGGACATCTGGGACGTCTGGGACGTTAGGGACATATGGGACACCTGGGACGTTTGGAACGTTAAGGACATATGGGACATCTGGGACGTCTGGGACGTTAAGGACATATGGAACATCTAGGACGCCTGAGACATTAGGGACAAATGGGACATACGAGACATCTGGGACGTCTGGGACGTTAAGGACATATGGGACATCTAGGACGTCTGGGACGTTAGGGACATGTGTGACATCTAAGACATCTGGAACGTTAGGGACATATGGGACATATGGGACATCTGGGACGTCTGGGACGTTAGGGACATATGGGAAATCTAGGGCGTCTAGGACGTTAGGGACATATGGGACATTTAGGACGTCTGGGACGTTAGGGACATACGGGACAGCTGGGACGTCTGGGACGTTAGGGACATATGGGACATTTAGGACGTCTGGGACGTTAGGGACATATAGAACATTTAGGAAGCCTGGGACATTAGGTACATATGGGACGTATGGGACATCTGGGGCGTCTGAGACGTTAGGGACATATGGGACATCTAGGCCGTCTGGGATGTCTGGGAAGTTAGGGACATACGGACAGCTGGGACGTCTTGGACGTTAGGGGCATATGGGAAATTTAGGACGTCTGGGACATTAGGGACATATGGAACATATGGGACATTTGGGACGTCTGGGACGTTAGGGACATGTGGGACATCTAAGACGTCTGGGACGTTAATGACATATGAGACATTTAGGACCCCTGGGACATTAGGGACATATGGGACATATGGGCATCTGGGACACCTGGGACATTAGGGACATATGGGACATATGGGACATCTGAGACGTCTGGGACGTTAGGGACATATGGGACACCTGGGACGTCTGGAACGTTAAGGACATATGGGACATCTGGGACGTCTGGGACGTTAAGGACATATGGAACATCTAGGACGCCTGAGACATTAGGGACAAATGGGACATACGAGACATCTGGGACGTCTGGGACGTTAAGGACATATGGGACATCTAGGACGTCTGGGACGTTAGGGACATATGGGACATCTAGGACGTCTGGGACGTTAGGGTCATATAGGACATCTAGGACGTCGGGACGTTAGGGACATATGAAACATCTAGGACTGTTGGGACGTTAGGGACATATGGGACATCTAGGACGTCTGGGACGTTAGGGACATATGGGACATCTAGGACGTCTGGGACGTTAGTGACATATAGGACATCTAGGACGGTTGGGACGTTAGGGACATATGGGACATCTAGGACTGTTGGGACGTTAGGAACATATGGGACATCTGAGACGTCTGAGACGTTAGGGACGTATAGGACATCTAAGACGTCTGGGATGTTAAAGAAATATGGGACATCTAGGACGTTTGTCACGTCTGAGACGTTAGAGACATATGAGACATCTAGGACGTCTGGGACGTCTGGGACGTCTCGTACGTTAGGGACATGTGAGACATCTATGACGTCTGGGACATTAGAGACATATGGGACATATGAGACATCTGGGACGTTTGGGACGTTAGGGACATATGGGACATCTGGCACGTCTGGGACGTTAAGGACATATGGGACATTTGGGACGCGTGGGACATTAGGGACGTATGGGACATCTAGGACGCCTGGGACATTAGGGACATATAGGATGTATGGGACATCTGGGACGTCTAGGACGTTAGGGACATACGGGACAGCTAAGACGTCAGGGATGTTAGGGACATATGGAACATCTAAGACGCCTGGGACATTAAGGACATGTGGGACAAATGGGACATCTGGGACGCCTGGGACATTAGGGACATATGGGACATATGGGACATCTGGGACGGCTGGGACGTTAGGGGCATATGGGACATCTGAGACGTCTGGGACGTTAAGGACATATAAGACATCTGGGACGTCTGGGACGTTAAGGACATATAAGGCATTTAGAACGTCTGGGACGTTCGGGTCATATGGATGATCTATAACGCCTGGGACATTAGGGACATATGCGACATATGGGACATCTGGGACGTCTGGGACGTTAAGGACATATGGGACATTTAGGACGCCTGGGACATTATTGATATATGGGACATATGGGACATCTGGGACGCTTGGGATATTAGGGACATATGGGACATATGGGACATGTGGGACATTTGAGACGTCTGGGACGTTAGGGACATATGGGACATCTGGGACGTCTGGGACGTTAGGGACATACGGGACAGCAGGGACGTCTGGGACGTTAGGGACATATGGGAAATTTAGGACGTGTGGGACATTAGGGACATATGAAACATTTAGGACGCCTGAGACATTAGGGACATATGGGACATATGGGACATCTGGGACGTTTGGGACGTTAGGGACATATAATACATCTAGGACGTCTGAGACGTTAGGGACATATGGGACATCTAAGATGTCTGGGACGTCTGGGACGTTAGGGACATATGGAACATATGGGACATCTGGGACGTCTGGGACGTTAGGGACATATGGGACATTTGGGACGTCTGGGACGATAAGGACATATGGGACATCTACGACGTCTGGGACGTTAAGGACATATGGGACATTTAAGACGCCTGGGATATTAGGGACATATGGAACTTATGGGACATCTGGGACGCCTGAAACATTAGGGATATATGGGACATATGGGACATCTGGGACGTCTGGGACGTTAAGGACATATGGGACATCTAGGACGTCTGGGACGTCTGGGACGTTGAGGACATATGGGACATTTAGGACGCCTGGGACATTAGGGACATATGGGACATATGGGACATCTGGGACGCCCGGGACATTAGGGACATATGGGACATCTGGGACGTCTGTGACGTTAAAGACATGTAGGACATTTAGGACGTCTGAGACGTTTGGGACATATGGGACATCTAGGACGTCTGTGATGTCTGGGACGTTAGGGACATACGGGACATCTAAGATGTCTTGGACGTCTGGGACGTTAAGGACATATGGGACATTTAGGACGCCTGGACATTAGGGACATATGGGACATCTGGGACGCCTGGGACGTATCAGACATATGAGACATATGGGACATCTGGGACGTCTGGGACATTAGGGGCATATGGGATATCTGGGACGTCTGGGACGTTAGGAACATATGGGACATCTGGGACGTCTGTGACGTTAAAGACATGTAGGACATCTAGGACGTCTTAGACATTAGGGACATATGGGACATCTGGGACGTCTTGGACATTAGAGACATATGGGACATGTAGGACGTCTTGGACGTCTGGGACGTTAAGGACATATGGGACATTTAGGACGCCTGGACATTAGGGACATATGGGACATCTGGGACGTCTTGGACATTAGGGACATATGGGACATCTGGGACGGCTGTGACGTTAAAGACATGTAGGACATCTAGGACGTCTTAGACATTAGGGACATATGGGACATATGGGACATATGGGACATCTGGGACGTCTTGGACATTAGAGACATATGGGACATCTAGGACGTCTTGGACGTCTGGTACGTTAAGGACATATGGGACATTTAGGACGCCTGGACATTAGGGACATATGGGACATATGGGACATCTGGGACGCCTGGGACGTATCAGACATATGGGACATATGGGACATCTGGGACGTCTGGGACGTTAGGGGCATATGGGATATCTGGGACGTCTGGGACGTTAGGGACATACGGGACATTTAGGACGGCTGGGACGTTAGAGACATACGGGACAGTTGGGACGTCTGGGACGTTAGGGACATATTGTACATTTAGGACGTCTGGGACGTTAGGGACATATGGAACATTTAGGAAGCCTGGGACGTTAGGGACATATGGGACATTTAGGACATCTGGGACGTTTGGGACGTTAGGGACATATAATACATCTAGGACGTCTGAGACGTTAGGGACATATGGGACATCTAAGATGTCTGGGACGTCTGGGACGTTAGGGACATATGGAACATATGGGACATCTGGGACGTCTGGGACGTTAGGGACATATGGGACATTTGGGACGTCTGGGACGATAAGGACATATGGGACATCTACGACGTCTGGGACGTTAAGGACATATGGGACATTTAAGACGCCTGGGATATTAGGGACATATGGAACTTATGGGACATCTGGGACGCCTGAAACATTAGGGATATATGGGACATATGGGACATCTGGGACGTCTGGGACGTTAAGGACATATGGGACATCTAGGACGTCTGGAACGTCTGGGACGTTGAGGACATATGGGACATTTAGGACTCCTGGGACATTAGGGAAATATGGGACATATGGGACATCTGGCACATCTGGGACGTTAAGGACATATGGGACATCTGAGACGTCTGGGACGTCTGAGACGTTAAGGACAAATAGGACATTTAGGACGCCTGGGACATTAGGGACATATGGGACATATGGGACATCTGGGACGCCCGGGACATTAGGGACATATGGGACATCTGGGACGTCTGTGACGTTAAAGACATGTAGGACATTTAGGACGTCTGAGACGTTTGGGACATATGGGACATCTAGGACGTCTGTGATGTCTGGGACGTTAAGGACATACGGGACATCTAAGATGTCTTGGACGTCTGGGACGTTAAGGACATATGGGACATTTAGGACGCCTGGACATTAGGGACATATGGGACATCTGGGACGCCTGGGACGTATCAGACATATGAGACATATGGGACATCTGGGACGTCTGGGACATTAGGGGCATATGGGATATCTGGGACGTCTGGGACGTTAGGAACATATGGGACATCTGGGACGTCTGTGACGTTAAAGACATGTAGGACATCTAGGACGTCTTAGACATTAGGGACATATGGGACATCTGGGACGTCTTGGACATTAGAGACATATGGGACATGTAGGACGTCTTGGACGTCTGGGACGTTAAGGACTTATGGGACATTTAGGACGCCTGGACATTAGGGACATATGGGACATCTGGGACGTCTTGGACATTAGGGACATATGGGACATCTGGGACGGCTGTGACGTTAAAGACATGTAGGACATCTAGGACGTCTTAGACATTAGGGACATATGGGACATATGGGACATATGGGACATCTGGGACGTCTTGGACATTAGAGACATATGGGACATCTAGGACGTCTTGGACGTCTGGTACGTTAAGGACATATGGGACATTTAGGACGCCTGGACATTAGGGACATATGGGACATATGGGACATCTGGGACGCCTGGGACGTATCAGACATATGGGACATATGGGACATCTGGGACGTCTGGGACGTTAGGGGCATATGGGATATCTGGGACGTCTGGGACGTTAGGGACATACGGGACATTTAGGACGGCTGGGACGTTAGAGACATACGGGACAGTTGGGACGTCTGGGACGTTAGGGACATATTGTACATTTAGGACGTCTGGGACGTTAGGGACATATGGAACATTTAGGAAGCCTGGGACGTTAGGGACATATGGGACATTTAGGACGCCTGGGACATTAGGGACATATGGGACATATGGGACATCTGGGACGTCTGGGACGTTAGGGACATATGGGACATCTGGGACGGCTAAGACGTTAGGGACATATGGGACATCTGGGACGTCTGGGACGTTAAGGACATATGGGACATCTAGGACGCCTAGGACATTAGGAACATATGGGACATATGGGACATCTGGGACGTCTGGGACGTTAGGGACATATGGGACATATGGGACGTCTGGGACGTTTAGGATATATGAGACATCTAGGACGTCTGGGACGTCTGGAACGGTAAGAACATATGGGACATTTAGCACGCCTGAAACATTAGGGACATATGGGACATATGGGACACCTGGGACGCCAGGGACATTAGGGACATATGGGACATCTGGGACGTCTAAGACGTTAGGGACATATGGGACATCTGGGACGTCTGGGACGTTAACGACATATGGGACATCTAGGACGTCTGGGACGTCTGGGACGTTAACGACATATGGGACATTTAGGACGCCTGGGACATTAGGGACATATGGGACATATGGGAATCCTGGGACATTAGGGACATTTGGGACATATGGAACATCTGGGACGTCTGGGACGTCAGGGACATATAGGACATCTAAGACATCTGGGACGTTAGGAACATATGGGACATCTAGGACGTCTGGGACGTCTGGGACGTTAGGGACATACGGGACAGCTGGGACGTCTGGGACGTTAGGGACATATGGAACATCTACGACGCCTGGGATATTAGAGACATATCTGACATATGAGACATCTGGGTGGGACGTTAGGGACATATGAGACATTTAGGACGTCTGGGACGTTAGGGACATTTTGAACATCTAGGACGCTTGGGACATTAGGGACATATGGAACGTATGGGACATCTGGAACGTTAGAGACATATGGGACATTTGAGACGTCTGGGACGTCAAGGACATATGGGACATCTAGGACGTCTGGGACGTCTGGGACGTTAAGGACATATGGGACATTTAGGACTCCTGGGACATTAGGGACATATGGAACATATGGGACATCTGGGACGCCTGGGACATTAGGGACATATGGAACATATGGGACATCTGCGACGTCTGGGACGTAAGGGACATATGGGACATCTGGGACGTCTGCGACGTTAAGGACATATGAAACATCTAGTACGTCTGGGACGTCTGGAACGTTAAGGACATATGGGATATCTAGAATGTCTGGGACGTCTGGGACGTTAAGGACATATGGGACATTTAGGACTCCTGGGACATTAGGGACATATGGAACATATGGGACATCTGGGACGCCTGGGACATTAGGGACATATGGAACATATGGGACAGCTGGGACATCTGGGATGTTAGGGACATATGGGACATTTAGGACGTCTGGGACGTTAGGGACATATGGGACATTTAAGACGTCTGGGACGTTAAGGACATATGGGACATCTAGGACGTCTGGGACGTCTGGGACGTTAAGGACATATGGAACATTTAGGACTCCTGGGACATTAGGAACATATGGAACATATGGGACATTTAGGACGCCTGGGACATTAGGGACATATGTGACATATGGGACATCTGGGACGTTAGAGACATATGGGACATTTGAGACGTCTGGGACGTTAAGGACATATGGGACATCTAGTACGTCTGGGACGTCTGGGACGTTAAGGACATATGGGACATTTAGGACTCCTGGGACATTAGGAACATATGGAACATATGGGACATTAAGGACGCCTGGGACATTAGGGGCATATGGGACATCTGGGACGTCTGGAAAGTTAAGGACATATGGGACATCTAAGACGTTTGGGACGTCTGAGACGTTAAGGACAAATAGGACATTTAGGACGCCTGGGACATTAAGGACATATGGGACATATGGGAAATCTGGGACGCCCGGGACATTAGGGACATATGAAACATATGGGACATCTGGAACGTCTGTGACGTTAGGGACATATAGGACATCTAGGACGTCTGAGACGTTCGGGACATATGGAACATCTAGGACGTCTGGGATGTCTGGGACGTTAAGGACATACGGGACAGCTGGGACGTCTGGGACGTTAAGGACATATGGAAAATTTAGGACGTTTGGGACGTTAGGAACATATGGAACATCTAGGACGTCTTAGACATTAGGGACATATGGAACATATGGGACATCTGGGACGTCTGGGACGTTAGGCACATATGGGACATTTGGGACGTCTGGGACGTTAGAGACATATGGGACATCTAGGACGTCTTGAACGTCTGGGACGTTAAGGACATATGGGACATTTAGGACGCCTGGGACAATAGGGACATATTGGACATATGGGACTTCTGGGACGCCTGGGACATATGGGACGTTAGGCACATATAGGACATCTGGGACGTCTGGGACATTAGGGACATATAGGACATATGGAACATCTACGACATCTAGGACGTTAGGGACATATTTAACATCTGGACGTCTGGGATGTCTGGGACGTTAGGGACATACGGGACAGCTGGGACGTCTGGGACGTTAGGGACATATGGGACATTTAGGACGTCTGGGACGTTAGGGTCATACGGGACAGCTGGGACGTCTGGGACGTTAGGGACATATGGGACATTTAGGACGTCTGGGACGTTAGGGACATATGGAACATTTAGGAAGCCTGGGACCTTAGGGACATATGGGACGTATGGGACATCTGGGGCGTCTGAGACGTTAGGGACATATGGGACATCTAGGCCGTCTGGGATGTCTGGGAAGTTAGGGACATACGGACAGCTGGGACGTCTGGGACGTTAGGGACATATGGGACATTTAGAACGTCTGGGACGTTAGGGACATATGGAACATTTAGAAAGCCTGTGACATTAGGGACATATGGGACGTATGGGACATTTGGGACGCCTGGGACATTAGGGACATATGGGACATATGGGACATCTGGGACGTTTGGGACGTCTAAGACGTTAGGGACATACGGGACAGCTGAGACGTCTGGGACGTTAGGGACATATGGGACATTTGGACGTCTGGGACGTCTGGGACGTTAGGGACATACGGGACGTTAAGGACATACGGGACAGCTGGGACGTCTAGAACGTTAGGGGCAAATGGGAAATTTAGGACGTCTGGGACATTAGGGACATATGGAACATATGGGACATCTGGGACGTCTGGGACGTTAGGGACATGTGGGACATCTAAGACGTCTGGGACGTTAGGACATATGGGACATCTAAGACGTCTGGGACGTCTGGGACGGTAAGGACATATGAGACATTTAGGACGCCTGGGACATTAGGAACATATGGGACATATGGGCATCTGGGACACCTGGGACATTAGGGACATATGGGACATATGGGACATCTGAGACGTCTGGGACGTTAGGGACATATGGGACATCTGGGACGTCTGGAACGTTAAGGACATATGGGACATCTAGGACGTCTGCGTCGTTAAGGACATATGGAACATCTAGGACGCCTGAGACATTAGGGACAAATGGGACATACGAGACATCTGGGACGTCTGGGACGTTAAGGACATATGGAACATCTAGGACGTCTGGGACGTTAGGGACATATGGGACATCTAGGACGTCTGGGACGTTAGGGACATATAGGACATCTAGGACGTGTGGGACGTTAGGGACATATGAAACATCTAGGACGCCTGGGACATTCGAGACATATGGGACATTAAGGACATCTGGGACGTCTGGGACGTTAGGGACATATGACACATCTGGGACGTCTGGAACGTTAAGGACATATGGGGCCTTTAGGCCGTCTGGGACGTTAGGGACATGTGTGACATCTAGGACATCTGGGACGTTAGGGACATATGGGACATATGGGACATCTGGGACGTCTGGGACGTTAGGGACATATGGGAAATCTAGGGCGTCTAGGACGTTAGGAAAATATGAAACATCTAGGACGTTTGTCACGTATGGGACATTAGAGATGTCTGAGACGTCTGGGACGTTAGGGACTTATGGGACATCTAGGACGGCTGGGACGTTAGGGACATATGGGACATCTAGAACGTCTGGGACGTTTGGGACGTTAAAGACATACACGACATCTAGGCCGTCTGGGACGTTAGGGACATGTGTGACATCCAGGACGGTTGGGACGTTAGGGACATATGGAACATCTGGGATGTCTGGGAAGTTAGGGACGTAGAGGACATCTAGGACGTCTGGGATGTTAGAGAAATATGGGACATCTAGGACGTCTGGGACGTCTGGGATGTTAGGAACATATGGGACATCTAGGCCGGATGTGACGTTAGGGACATATGGGACATCTGGGACGTTTGGGACGTTAGTGACATATAGGACATCTAAGACGGTTGGGACGTTAGGGACATATGGGACATCTAGGACTGTTGGGACGTTAGGGACATATGGGACATCTGGGACGTCTGGGACGTTAAGGACATATAAGACATCTAGGACGTCTAGGACGTCTGGGACCATAAAGACATATGGGGAATTTAGGACGTCTCTGACGTTAGGGTCATATGGATGATCTATAACGCTTGGGACATGAGGGACATATGGGACATATGAGACATCTGGGACGTCTGGGACGTTAGGGACATACGGGACAGCTGGGACGTCTGGGATGTTAGGGACATATGGGACATTTAGGACGTCTGGGACGTTAGGGACATATGGGACATCTAGGACGCCTGGGACATTAGGGATCTTTGGCACATATGAGACATCTGGGACGTCTGGGACGTTAGGGACAGCTGGGACATCTGGGATGTTAGGGACATATGGGACATTTAGGACGTCTGGGACGTTAGGGACATATGGGACATTTAGGACTTCTGGGACGTTAGGGACAGTTGGAACATCTAGGACGCTTGGGACATTAAGGACATATGGAACATATGGGACATCTGGGACGTTAGAGACATATGGGACATTTGAGCCGTCTGGGACGTTAAGAACATATGGGACATCTAGGACGTCTGGGACGTCTGGGACGTTAAGGACATATGGGACATTTAGGACTCCTAGGAAATTAGGGACATATGAAACATATGGGACATCTGGGACGCCTGGGACATTAGGGACATATGGAACATATGGGACATCTGGGACGTCTGGGACGTAAGGGACATATGGGACATCTGGGACGTCTGCGACGTTAAGGATATATGGGACATCTAGTACGTCTGGCACGTCTGGGACGTTAAGGACATATAGGACATTTAGAACGTCTGGGACGTCTGGGACGTTAAGGACATGTAGGACATTTAGGACTCCTGAAACATTAGGGACATATGGAACATATGGGACATCTGGGACGCCTGGGACATTAGGGACATATGGAACATATGGGACAGCTGGGACATCTGGGATGTTAGGGACATATGGGACATTTAGGACATATGGGACATCTAGGACGTCTGGGACGTCTGGGACGTTAAGGACATATGGGACATTTAGGACTCCTGGGACATTAGGAACATATGGAACATATGGGACATTTAGGACGCCTGGGACATTAGGGACATATGGGACATATGGGACATCTGGGACGTTAGAGACATATGGGACATTTGAGACGTCTGGGACGTTAAGGACATATGGGACATCTAGGACGTCTGGGACGTCTGGGACGTTAAGGACATATGGGACATTTAGGACTCCTGGGACATTAGGGACATATGGAACATATGGAACATTTAGGACGCCAGGGACATTAGGGACATATGGGACATATGGGACATCTGGGACGTCTGGGAAGTTAAGGACATATGGGACATCTAAGACGTTTGGGACGTCTGAGACGTTAAGGACAAATAGGACATTTAGGACGCCTGAGACATTAAGGACATATGGAACATATGGGAAATCTGGGACGCCCGGGACACAAGGGACATATGAAACATATGGGACATCTGGTACGTCTGTGACGTTAGGGACATATAGGACATCTAGGACGTCTGGGATGTCTGGGACGTTAAGGACATACGGGACAGCTGGGACGTCTGGGACGTTAAGGACATATGCGAAATTTAGGACGTTTGGGACGTTAGGAACATATGGAACATCTAGGACGTCTTAGACATTAGGGACATATGGAACATATGGGACATCTGGGACGTCTGGGACGGTAGGCACATATAGGACATTTGGGACGTCTGGGACGTTAGAGACATATGGGACATCTAAGACGTCTTGGACGTCTGGGACGTTAAGGACATATGGGACATTTAGGACGCCTGGGACATTAGGGACATATGGGACATATGGGACATCTGGGACGCCTGGGACATATGGGACATATGGGACATATGGGACATCTGGGACGTCTGGGACGTTAGGGGCATATGGGACATCTGGGACGGCTGGGACGTTAGGGACATATGGGACATCTGGGACGTCCGGGACATTAGGGACATATAGGACATATGGAACATCTACGACATCTAGGACGTTAGGGACATATTTAACATCTGGGACGTCTGGGATGTCTGGGACGTTAGGGACATACGGGACAGCTGGGACGTCTGGGACGTTAGGGACATATGGGACATTTAGGACGTCTGGGACGTTAGGGACATACGGGAAAGCTGGGACGTCTGGGACGTTAGGGACATATGGGACATTTAGGACGTCTGGGAGGTTAGGGACATATGGAACATTTAGGAAGCCTGGGACATTAGGGACATATGGGACGTATGGGCCATCTGGGGCGTCTGAGACGTTAGGGACATATGGGACATCTAGGCCGTCTGGGATGTCTGGGAAGTTAGGGACATACGGACAGCTGGGACGTCTGGGACGTTAGGGACATATGGGACATTTAGGACGTCTGGGACGTTAGGGACATATGGAACATTTCGAAAGCCTGTGACATTAGGGACATATGGGACGTATGGGACATTTGGGACGCCTGGGACATTAGGGACATATGGGACATATGGGACATCTGGGACGTTTGGGACGTCTAAGACGTTAGGGACATATAGGACATCTAGGACGTCTGGGACATTAGGGACATCTAGGACGTCTGGGACGTCTGGGACGTTAGGGACATACGGGACAGCTGAGACGTCTGGGACGTTAGGGACATATGGGACATTTAGGACGTCTGGGACGTATGAGACGTTCGGGACATATGGAACATCTAGGACGTCTGGGATGTCTGGGACGTTAAGGACATACGGGACAGCTGGGACGTCTGGGACGTTAAGGACATATGGGAAATTTAGGACGTTTGGGACGTTAGGAACATATGGAACATCTAGGACGTCTTAGACATTAGGGACATATGGAACATATGGGACATCTGGGACGTCTGGGACGTTAGGGATATATGGAACATCTAGGCCGTCTGGGATGTCTGGGAAGTTAGGGACATACGGACAGCTGGGACGTCTGGGACGTTAGAGACATATGGGACATTTAGAACGTCTGGGACGTTAGGGACATATGGAACATTTAGAAAGCCTGTGACATTAGGGACATATGGGACGTATGGGACATTTGGGACGCTTGGGACATTAGGGACGTATGGGACATATGGGACATCTGGGACGTTTGGGACGTTTAAGACGTTAGGGATATATAGGACATCTAGGACGTCTGGGACGTTAGGGACATATGGGACATCTAGGACGTCTGGGACGTCTGGGACGTTAGGGACATACGGGACAGCTGAGACGTCTGGGACGTTAGGGACATATGGGACATTTAGGACGTCTGGGACGTCTGGGACGTTAGGGACATACGGGACAGCTGAGACGTCTGGGACGTTAGGGACATACGGTACAGCTGGGACGTCTGGAACGTTAGGAACATATGGGAAATTTAGGACGTCTGGGACATTAGTGACATATGGAACATGTGGGACATCTAAGACGTCTGGGACGTTAATGATATATGGAACATCTAGGACGTCTGGGACGTCTGGGACGGTAAGGACATATGAGACATTTAGGACGCCTAGGACATTAGGGACATATGGGACATATGGGCATCTGGGACACCTGGGACATTAGGGCCATATGGGACATATGGGACATCTGAGACGTCTGGGACGTTAGGGACATACGGGACATCTGGGACGTCTGGAACGTTAAGGACATATGGGACACCTAGGACGTCTGGGACGTTAAGGACATATGGAACATCTAGGACGCCTGAGACATTAGGGACAAATGGGACATACGAGACATCTGGGACGTCTGGGACGTTAAGGACATATGGGACATCTAGGACGTCTGGGACGTTAGGGACATATGGGACATCTAGGACGTCTGGGACGTTACAGACATATAGGACATCTAGGACGTCTGGGACGTTAAGAACATATGAAACATCTAGGACGTTTGGGACGTCTGGGACGTTAGGGACATACGGGACAGCTGGGACGTCTTGGACGTTAGGGACATATGGAACATTTAGGACGTCTGGGGCGTTAGGGACATATGAAACATCTAGGACGCCTGGGACATTAGGGACATATGGAACATATGGGACAGCTGGGACATCTGGGATGTTAGGGACATATGGGACATTTAGGACATATGGGACATCTAGGACGTCTGGGACGTCTGGGACGTTAAGGACATATGGGACATTTAGGACTCCTGGGACATTAGGAACATATGGAACATATGGGACATTTAGGACGCCTGGGACATTAGGGACATATGGGACATATGGGACATCTGGGACGTTAGAGACATATTGGACATTTGAGACGTCTGGGACGTTAAGGACATATGGGACATCTAGGACGTCTGGGACGTCTGGGACGTTAAGGGCATATGGGACATTTAGGACTCCTGGGACATTAGGGACATATGGAACATATGGAACATTTAGGACGCCAGGGACATTAGGGACATATGGGACATATGGGACATCTGGGACGTCTGGGAAGTTAAGGACATATGGGACATCTAAGACGTTTGGGACGTCTGAGACGTTAAGGACAAATAGGACATTTAGGACGCCTGAGACATTAAGGACATATGGAACATATGGGAAATCTGGGACGCCCGGGACACAAGGGACATATGAAACATATGGGACATCTGGTACGTTTGTGACGTTAGGGACATATAGGACATCTAGGACGTCTGGGATGTCTGGGACGTTAAGGACATACGGGACAGCTGGGACGTCTGGGACGTTAAGGACATATGCGAAATTTAGGACGTTTGGGACGTTAGGAACATATGGAACATCTAGGACGTCTTAGACATTAGGGACATATGGAACATATGGGACATCTGGGACGTCTGGGACGGTAGGCACATATGGGACATTTGGGACGTCTGGGACGTTAGAGACATATGGGACATCTAAGACGTCTTGGACGTCTGGGACGTTAAGGACATATGGGACATTTAGGACGCCTGGGACATTAGGGACATATGGGACATATGGGACATCTGGGACGCCTGGGACATATGGGACATATGGGACATCTGGGACGTCTGGGACGTTAGGGGCATATGGGACATCTGGGACGGCTGGGACATATAGGACATATGGAACATCTACGACATCTAGGACGTTAGGGACATATTTAACATCTGGGACGTCTGGGATGTCTGGGACGTTAGGGACATACGGGACAGCTGGGACGTCTGGGACGTTAGGGACATATGGGACATTTAGGACGTCTGGGACGTTAGGGACATACGGGAAAGCTGGGACGTCTGGGACGTTAGGGACATATGGGACATTTAGGACGTCTGGGAGGTTAGGGACATATGGAACATTTAGGAAGCCTGGGACATTAGGGACATATGGGACGTATGGGCCATCTGGGGCGTCTGAGACGTTAGGGACATATGGGACATCTAGGCCGTCTGGGATGTCTGGGAAGTTAGGGACATACGGACAGCTGGGACGTCTGGGACGTTAGGGACATATGGGACATTTAGGACGTCTGGGACGTTAGGGACATATGGAACATTTCGAAAGCCTGTGACATTAGGGACATATGGGACGTATGGGACATTTGGGACGCCTGGGACATTAGGGACATATGGGACATATGGGACATCTGGGACGTTTGGGACGTCTAAGACGTTAGGGACATATAGGACATCTAGGACGTCTGGGACGTTAGGGACATCTAGGACGTATGGGACGTCTGGGACGTTAGGGACATACGGGACAGCTGAGACGTCTGGGACGTTAGGGACATATGGGACATTTAGGACGTCTGGGACGTATGAGACGTTCGGGACATATGGAACATCTAGGACGTCTGGGATGTCTGGGACGTTAAGGACATACGGGACAGCTGGGACGTCTGGGACGTTAAGGACATATGGGAAATTTAGGACGTTTGGGACGTTAAGAACATATGGAACATCTAGGACGTCTTAGACATTAGGGACATATGAAACATATGGGACATCTGGGACGTCTGGGACGTTAGGGATATATGGAACATCTAGGCCGTCTGGGATGTCTGGGAAGTTAGGGACATACGGACAGCTGGGACGTCTGGGACGTTAGAGACATATGGGACATTTAGAACGTCTGGGACGTTAAGGACATATGGAACATTTAGAAAGCCTGTGACATTAGGGACATATGGGACGTATGGGACATTTGGGACGCTTGGGACATTAGGGACGTATGGGACATATGGGACATCTGGGACGTTTGGGACGTTTAAGACGTTAGGGATATATAGGACATCTAGGACGTCTGGGACGTTAGGGACATATGGGACATCTAGGACGTCTGGGACGTCTGGGACGTTAGGGACATACGGGACAGCTGAGACGTCTGGGACGTTAGGGACATATGGGACGTTTAGGACGTCTGGGACGTCTGGGACGTTAGGGACATACGGGACAGCTGAGACGTCTGGGACGTTAGGGACATACGGGACAGCTGGGACGTCTGGAACGTTAGGAACATATGGGAAATTTAGGACGTCTGGGACATTAGTGACATATGGAACATATGGGACATCTGGGACTTCTGGGACGTTAGGGACATGTGGGACATCTAAGACGTCTGGGACGTTAATGATATATGGAACATCTAGGACGTCTGGGACGTTTGGGACGGTAAGGACATATGAGACATTTAGGACGCCTAGGACATTAGGGACATATGGGACATATGGGCATCTGGGACACCTGGGACATTAGGGCCATATGGAACATATGGGACATCTGAGACGTCTGGGACGTTAGGGACATACGGGACATCTGGGACGTCTGGAACGTTAAGGACATATGGGACACCTAGGACGTCTGGGACGTTAAGGACATATGGAACATCTAGGACGCCTGAGACATTAGGGACAAATGGGACATACGAGACATCTGGGACGTCTGGGACGTTAGGGACATATGGGACATCTAGGACGTCTGGGACGTTAGGGACATATGGGACATCTAGGACGTCTGGGACGTTACAGACATATAGGACATCTAGGACGTCTGGGACGTTAGGAACATATGAAACATCTAGGACGTTTGGGACGTCTGGGACGTTAGGGACATACGGGACAGCTGGGACGTCTTGGACGTTAGGGACATATGGAACATTTAGGACGTCTGGGGCGTTAGGGACATATGAAACATCTAGGACGCCTGGGACATTTGAGACATATGGGACATTAAAGACATCTAGGATGTCTGGGACGTTAGGGACATATGACACATCTGGGACGTCTGGAACGTTAAGGACATATGGGACCTTTAGGCCGTCTGGGACGTAAGGGACATGTGTGACATCTAGGACATCTGGGACGTTACGGACATATGGGACATATGGGACATCTGGGACGTCTGGGACGTTAGGGACATATGGGAAATCTAGGGCGTCTAGGACGTTAGGGACATATGAAACATCTAGGACGTTTGTCACGTATGGGACATTAGAGATGTCTGAGACGTCTGGGACGTTAGGGACTTATGGGACATCTAGGACGTCTGGGACGTTAGGGACATATGGGACATCTAGAACGTCTGCGACGTTTGGGACGTTAAAGACATACACGACATCTAGGCCGTCTGGGACGTTAGGGACATGTGTGACTGCCAGGACGGTTGGGACGTTAGGGACATATGGAACATCTGGGATGTCTGGGAAGTTATGGACGTAGAGGACATCTAGGACGTCTGGGATGTTAGAGAAATATGGGACATCTAGGACGTCTGGGACGTCTGGGACGTTAGGGACATATGGGACATCTAGGACGGATGTGACGCTAGGGACATATGGGACATCTGGGACGTCTGGGACGTTAGTGACATATAGGACATCTAGGACGGTTGGGACGTTAGGGACATATGGGATATCTAGGACTGTTGGGACGTTAGGGACATATGGGACATCTAAGACGTCTGGGATGTTAAAGAAATATGGGACATCTAGGACGTTTGTCACGTCTGAGACGTTAGAGACATATGGGATATCTAGGACGTCTGGGACGTCTGGGACGTCTCGTACGTTAGGGACATATGAGACATCTTTGACGTCTGGGACGTTAGGGACATATGGAGCATCTAGGACGCCTGGGACATTAGAGACATATGGGACATATGAGACATTTGGGACGTTTGGAACGTTAGGGACATATGGGACATCTGGGACGCGTGGGACATTAGAGACGTATGGGACATCTAGGACGCCTGGGACATTAGGGACATATGAGACGTATGGGACATCTGGGACGTCTAGGACGTTAGGGACATACGGGACAGCTAGGACGTCTGGGATGTTAGGGACATATGGAACATCTAGGACGCCTGGGACATTAAGGACATGTGGGACAAATGGGACATCTGGGACGCCTGGGACATTAGGGACATATGGGACATATGGGACATCTGAGACGGCTGGGACGTTAGGGGCATATGGGACATCTGAGACGTCTGGGACAATAAGGACATATAAGACATCTGGGACGTCTGGGACGTCTGGGACGTTAAGGACATATGGGGCATTTAGAACGTCTGGGACGTTCGGGTCATATGGATGATCTATAACGCCTGGGACATTAGGGACATATGGGACATATGGGACATCTGGGACGTCTGGGACGTTAAGGACATATGGGGCATTTAGGACGCCTGGGACATTAGGGATATATGGGACATATGGGACATCTGGGACGCTTGGGATATTAGAGACATATGGGACATATGGGACATGTGGGACATCTGAGACGTCTGGGACGTTAGGGACATATGGGACATCTGGGACGTCTGGGACGTTAGGGACATATGGGACATCTAGGACGTCTGGGACGTCTGGGACGTTAGGGACATACGGGACAGCAGGGACGTCTGGGACGTTAGGGACATATGGGACATTTAGGACGTCTGGGACATTAGGGACATATGAAACATTTAGGACGCCTGGGACATTAGGGACATATGGGACATATGGGACATATGGGACATCTGGGACGTCTGGGACGTTAGGGACATATAATACATCTAAGACGTCTGAGACGTTAGGGACATATGGGACATCTAAGACGTCTGGGACGTCTGGGACGTTAGGGACATACGAGACATCTAGGACGCTTGGGACATTAGGAACATATGGGACATATGGGACATCTGGAACGTCTGGGACGTTAGGGACAAATGGGACATTTGGGACGTCTGGGACGTTAAGGACATATGGGACATCTAGGACGCCTGGGATATTAGGGACATATGGAACTTATGGGACATCTGGGACGCCTGAAACATTAGGGATATATGGGACATATGGAACATCTGGGACGTCTGGGACGTTAAGGACATATGGAACATCTAGGACGTCTGGGACGTCTGGGACGTTGAAGACATATGGAACATTTAGGACGCCTGGGACATTAGGGAAATATGGTACATATGGGACATCTGGCACGTCTGGGACGTTAAGGACATATGGGACATTTGAGACGTTTGAGACGTCTGAGACGTTAAGGACAAATAGGACATTTAAGACACCTGGGACATTAGGGACATATGGGACATATGGGACATCTGGGACGCCCGGGACATTAGGGACATATTTGACATCTGGGACGTCTGTGACGTTAAAGACATGTAGGACATCTAGGACGTCTGAGACGTTTGGGACATATGGGACATCTAGGACGTCTGGGATGTCTGGGACGTTAGGGACATACGGGACATCTAGGACGTCTTGGACGTCTGGGACGTTAAGGACATATGGGACATTTAGGACGCCTGAACATTAGGGACATATGGGACATATGGGACATCTGGGACGTCTGGGACGTTAGGGACATGTGAAACATCTGGGACGTCTGGGACGTTAAAGACATATGGGACATCTAGGACGTCTGGGACGTCTGGGACGTTGAGGACATATGGGACATTTAGGACGCCCGGGACATTAGGGACATATGGAACATATGGGACATCTGGGACGTCTGGGACGTTAGGGACATATGGGACATTTGGGACGTCTGGGACGTTAAGGACATATAAGACATCTAGGACGTCTGGGACGTCTGGGACGTTAAGGACATATGGGGCATTTAGGACGTCTGGGACGTTAGGGTCATATGGATGATCTATAACGCCTGGGACATTAGGGACATATGGGACGTATGGGACATCTGGGACGTCTGGGATGTTTGGGACATATGGTACATTTAGGACGTCTGGGACGTTAGGGACATATGGAACATCTAGGACGCCTGGGACATTAGGGACATGTGGGACAAATGGGACATCTGGGACGTCTGGGACGTTAGGGACATATGGGACATTTAGGACGTCTGGGACGTTAGGGACATATGGAACATCTAGGACGCCTGGGACATTAAGGACATGTGGGACAAATGGGACATCTGGGACGTCTGGGATGTTAGGGACATATGGGACATTAAGACGTCTGGGACGTTAGGGACATATGAAACATTTAGGACGCCTGGGACATTAGGGACATATGGGACATATGGGACATATGGGACATCTGGGACGTCTGGGACGTTAGGGACATATAATACATCTAAGACGTCTGAGACGTTAGGGACATATGGGACATCTAAGACGTCTGGGACGTCTGGGACGTTAGGGACATACGAGACATCTAGGACGCTTGGGACATTAGGAACATATGGGACATATGGGACATCTGGAACGTCTGGGACGTTAGGGACAAATGGGACATTTGGGACGTCTGGGACGTTAAGGACATATGGGACATCTAGGACGCCTGGGATATTAGGGACATATGGAACTTATGGGACATCTGGGACGCCTGAAACATTAGGGATATATGGGACATATGGAACATCTGGGACGTCTGGGACGTTAAGGACATATGGAACATCTAGGACGTCTGGGACGTCTGGGACGTTGAAGACATATGGAACATTTAGGACGCCTGGGACATTAGGGAAATATGGTACATATGGGACATCTGGCACGTCTGGGACGTTAAGGACATATGGGACATTTGAGACGTTTGAGACGTCTGAGACGTTAAGGACAAATAGGACATTTAAGACACCTGGGACATTAGGGACATATGGGACATATGGGACATCTGGGACGCCCGGGACATTAGGGACATATGGGACATCTGGGACGTCTGTGACGTTAAAGACATGTAGGACATCTAGGACGTCTGAGACGTTTGGGACATATGGGACATCTAGGACGTCTGGGATGTCTGGGACGTTAGGGACATACGGGACATCTAGGACGTCTTGGACGTCTGGGACGTTAAGGACATATGGGACATTTAGGACGCCTGAACATTAGGGACATATGGGACATATGGGACATCTGGGACGTCTGGGACGTTAGGGACATGTGAAACATCTGGGACGTCTGGGACGTTAAAGACATATGGGACATCTAGGACGTCTGGGACGTCTGGGACGTTGAGGACATATGGGACATTTAGGACGCCCGGGACATTAGGGACATATGGAACATATGGGACATCTGGGACGCCTGGGACATTACGGACATAAAGGACATATGGGACATCTGGGACGTCTGGGACGTTAAGGACATATGGGACATCTAAGACGTTTGGGACGTCTAAGACGTTAAGGACAAATAGGACATTTAGGACGCCTGGGACATTAGGGACATATGGGACATGTGGGACATCTGGGACGCCCGGGTCATTAGGGACATATGGGGCATATGGGACATCTGGGAAGTCTGTGACGTTAGAGACATATAGGACATCTAGGACGTCTGAGACGTTCGGGACATATGGGACATCTAGGACGTCTGGGACGTCTGGGACGTTAGGGACATACGGGACAGCTGGGACGTCTGGGACGTTAGGGACATATGGAACATCTAGGACGCCTGGGACATTAGAAACATATGGGACATATGAGACATCTGGGACGTCTGGGACGTTAGGGACATATGGGACATTTGGGACGTCTGGGACGTTAAGGACATATAAGACATCTAGGACGTCTGGGACGTCTGGGACGTTAGGGACATATGGGACATCTCGCACGTCTGGGACGTTAAGGACATATGGGACATTTAGGACACCTGGGACATTAGGGACATATGGAACATCTAGGACGCCTGGGACATTAGGGACATATGGGACATATGGGACATCTGGGACGTCTGGGACGTTAGGGACATATGGGACATTTGGGACGTCTGGGACGTTAAGGACATATAAGACATCTAGGACGTCTGGGACGTCTGGGACGTTAAGGACATATGGGGCATTTAGGACGTCTGGGACGTTAGGGTCATATGGATGATCTATAACGCCTGGGACATTAGGGACATATGGGACGTATGGGACATCTGGGACGTCTGGGATGTTTGGGACATATGGTACATTTAGGACGTCTGGGACGTTAGGGACATATGGAACATCTAGGACGCCTGGGACATTAGGGACATGTGGGACAAATGGGACATCTGGGACGTCTGGGACGTTAGGGACATATGGGACATTTAGGACGTCTGGGACGTTAGGGACATATGGAACATCTAGGACGCCTGGGACATTAAGGACATGTGGGACAAATGGGACATCTGGGACGTCTGGGATGTTAGGGACATATGGGACATTAAGACGTCTGGGACGTTAGGGACATATGGAGCATCTAGGACGCCTGGGACATTAGGGACATGTGGGACAAATGGGACATCTGGGCTGTCTGGGACGTTAGGGACATATGGGACATCTAGGACGTATGAGACGTCTGGGACGTTAAGGACAAATGGGACATTTAGGACGCCTGGGACATTAGGTATATATGGGACATATGGGACATCTGGGACGCATAGGACATTAGGGACATATGGGACATATGAAACATATGAGATATCTGAGACGTCTGGGTCGTTAGGGACATATGGGACATCTGGGATGTCTAGGACGTTAGGGACATATAAGACATCTAGGACGCCTGGGAAGTCTGGGACGTTAATGACATACGGGACAGCAAAGACGTCTGGGACGTTAGGGACATATGGGACATTTAGGACGTCTGGGACGTTAGGGACATATGAAACATTTAGGACGCCTGGGACATTAGGGACATATGGGACATATGGGACATCTGGGACGTCTGGGACGTTAGGGACATATGGGACATCTGGGACGCCTGGGACGTTAAGGACATATGGGACATCTAGGACGTCTGGAACGTCTGGAACGTCTGGGACGTTAGGGACATATGGGACAACTAGGACGTCTGGGACGTCTGGGACGTTAGGGACATACGGGAGAGCTGGGACGTCTGGGACGTTAGGGACATATGGGACATTTAGGACGTCTGGGTCGTTAGGAAAATATGGAACATCTATGACGCCTGGAACATTAGGGACATATGGGACATATGGGACATCTGGGACGTCTGAGACGTTAGGGACATATGGGACATTTAGGACGTCTGGGTCGTTAGGAACATATGGAACATCTATGACGCCTGGAACATTAGGGACATATGGGACATATGGGACATCTGGGACGTCTGGGACGTTAGGGACATATAGGACATCTAGGACGTCTGGGACGTCTGGGACGTTAAGGACATATGGGCACATTTAGGACGTTTGGGACGTTAGGAACATATGGAACATTTAGGACGTCTTAGACATTAGGGACATATGGGACATATGGGACATCTGGGACGTCTGGGACGTTAGGGACATATCGGACATCTGGGACGTCTGGGACGTTAAGGACATATAGGACATTTAGAACGCCTGGGACATTAGGGACATATGGGACATCTGGGACGCCTGGGACATTAAGGATATATGGGACATCTGGGACGTCTGGGACGTTAAGGGCATATGGGACATCTGGGACGTCTGTGACGTTAGGGACATATGGGACATCTGGGACGTCTGGGACATTAGGGACATATAGGACATATGGGACATCTGGGACATCTGGGACGTTAGGGACATATTTAACATCTGGGACGTCTGGGATGTTTGGACGTTAGGGACATACGGGACAGCTGGGACGTCTGGGACATTAGGGACATATGGGACATTTAAAACGTCTGGGACGTTAGGGACATACGGGACAGCTGGGACGTCTGGGACGTTAGGGACATATGGGACATTTAAAACGTCTGGGACGTTAGGGACATCTAGAACATTTAGGAAACCTGGGACATTAGAGACATATGGGACGTATGGGACATCTGGGACGTCTGGGACGTTAGGGACATACGGGACATCTAGGCCGTCTGGGATGTCTGGGACGTTAGAGACATACGCGACAGCTGGGACGTCTGAGACGTTAGGGACATATGGGGCATTTATGACGTCTAAGACGTTAGGGACATATGGAACATTTAGGAAGCCTGGGACATTGGGGACATATGGGACATATGAAACATCTGGGACGTCTGGGACGTTAAGGACATATGGGACATATGGACATCTGGAACGTCTGGGACGTCTGGGACGTTAGAGACATATAGGACATCTAGGACGTCTGGGACGTTAGGAACATATGGGACATTTAGGACGTCTGGGACGTTAGGTACATATGGGATATCTAGGACCTCTGGGACGTCTGGGACGTTAGGGACATACGAGACAGCTGGGACGTCTGGGACGTTAAAGACATATGGAACATCTAGGACGTCTGAGACGTTAGTGACATATGGGACATCTGGGACGTCTGGGACGATAGGGAAATATGGGACATCTGGGACGTCTGGGACGTTAAGGACATATGGGACATCTAGGACGTCTGGGACGTGTGGGACATATGGAGCATATGGGATATCTGGGACGCCTTTGACATTAGGGACATAAGGGATATATGGGACATCTGGGACGTCTGGGACGTTAGGGACATGTGAAACATCTGGGACGTCTGGGACGTTAAAGACATATGGGACATCTAGGACGTCTGGGACGTCTGGGACGTTGAGGACATATGGGACATTTAGGACGCCCGGGACATTAGGGACATATGGAACATATGGGACATCTGGGACGCCTGGGACATTACGGACATAAAGGACATATGGGACATCTGGGACGTCTGGGACGTTAAGGACATATGGGACATCTAAGACGTTTGGGACGTCTGAGACGTTAAGGACAAATAGGACATTTAGGACGCCTGGGACATTAGGGACATATGGGACCTGTGGGACATCTGGGACGCCCGGGTCATTAGGGACATATGGGGCATATGGGACATCTGGGAAGTCTGTGACGTTAGAGACATATAGGACATCTAGGACGTCTGAGACGTTCGGGACATATGGGACATCTAGGACGTCTGGGATGTCTGGGACGTTAGGGACATACGGGACAGCTGGGACGTCTGTGACGTTAAGGACATATGGGCACATTTAGGATCTTTGGGACGTTAGGAACATATGGAACATCTAGGACGTCTTAGACATTAGGGACATATGGGATATATGGAACATCTGGGACGTCTGGGACGTTAGGGACATATGGGACATCTGGGACGTCTAGGACGTTAAGGACATATGGGACATTTAGAACGCCTGGGACATTAGGGACATATGGGACATCTGGGACGCCTGGGACATTAAGGATATATGGGACATCTGCGACGTCTGGGACGTTAGGGGCATATTTAACATCTGGGACGTCTGGGATGTTTGGGACGTTAGGGACATACGGGACTGCTGGGACGTCTGGGACGTTAGGGAATATATGGGACATTTAAAACGTCTGGGACGTTAGGGACATACGGGGCAGCTGGGACGTCTGGGACGTTAGGGACATATGGGACATTTAAAACGTCTGGGACGTTAGGGACATATAGAACATTTAGGAAGCCTGGGACATTAGGGACATATGGGACGTATGGGACATCTGGGACGTCTGGGACGTTAGGGACATACGGGACATCTAGGCCGTCTGGGATGTCTGGGACGTTAGAGACATACGCGACAGCTGGGACGTCTGTTACGTTAGGGACATATAGGACATCTAGGACGTCTGGGACGTTAGGGACATATGGGACATTTAGGACGGCTGGGACGTCAGGGACGTTAGGGACATACGGGACAGTTGGGATGTCTGGGACGTTATCAACATATGGGACATCTAGGACCTCTGGGACGTCTGGGACGTTAGAGTCATACGGGACAGCTGGGACATCTGAGACGTTAATGGCATATGGGACATTTAGGACGTCTGGGACGTTAGGGACATATGGAACATCTAGGACGTTTGGGAAGTTAGGGACATATGAAACATATGGGACATCTGGGACGTCTGGGACGTTAGGGACATATGGGACATTTGGGACATCTAAGACGTTAAGGACATATGGGACATCTAGGACGCCTAAGACATTAGGGACATATGGGACATATGAGACATGTGGGACTCCTGGGACGTTAGAGACATATGGAACATCTGGGACGTCTGGGACGTTAAATACATATGGTACATCTAGGACGTCTGGGACATCTGGGACGTTGAGGACATATGGGACATTTAGGACGCCTGAGACATTAGGGACATATAGGACATATGGGACATTTGGGACGTCCGGGACGTTAAGGACATATGGGACATCTAGGACGTCTGGGACGTTAGGGACATATGGGACATCTAGGACGTCTGGGACGTTAGGGACATATGGGACATATGGGACATCTGGGACGCCCAAGACATTAGGGACATATGGGACATATGGTACATCTAGGACGTCTGTGACGTTAGGGACATATAAGACATCTAGGACGTCTGGGACGTTAGGGCCATATGGGACATCTAGGACGCCTGGGACGTCTGGGACGTTAGGGACATACGGGACAGCTGTGACGTCTGGGACGTTAAGGACATATGGGACATTTAGGACGCTTGGGACGTTAGGAACATATGGAACGCCTAGGACGCCTGGGACATTAGGGACATATTCGACATATGGGACATCTGGGATGTCTGGGACGTTAGGGACATATGGGACATCTGAGACGTCTGGGACGTTAAGGACATATGGGACATCTAGGACGTCTGGGACGTCTGGGAAATTAGGAACATATGGGACATTTAGGACGCCTGGTACATCAGGGACATATGGGACATATGGGACATCTGGGACGCCTTGGACATATGGGACATATGGGGCATATGGGACATCTGAGACGTCTGGGACATTAGGGACATATAGGACATATGGGACATCTGGGACATCTGGCACGTTAGGGACATATTTAACATCTGTGACGTCTGGGATGTTTGGGACGTTAGGGACATACGGGACAGCTGGGACGTCTGGGACGTTAGGGACATATGGGGCATTTAAAACGTCTGGGACGTTAGGGACATACGGGACAGCTGGGACGTCTGGGACGTTAGGGACATATGGGACATTTAAAACGTCTGGGACGTTAGGGACATATAGAACATTTAGGAAGCCTGGGACATTAGGGACATATGGGACGTATGGGACATCTGGGACGTCTGGGACGTTAGGGACATACGGGACATCTTGGCCGTCTGGGATGTCTGGGACGTTAGAGACATACGCGACAGCTGGGACGTCTAAGACGTTAGGGACATATGGGACATTTAGGACGTCTGGGACGTTAGGGACATATGGAACATTTAGGAAGCCTGGGACATTGGGGACATATGGGACATATAAAACATCTGGGACGTCTGGGACGTTAGGGACATATGGGACATCTAGGACGTCTGCGACGTCTAGGACGTTAGGGACATACGGGACAGCTGGGACGTCTGGGACGTTAGGGACATATGGGACATTTAGGACGTCTGGGACGTTAGGGACATATGGGACATCTAAGACGCCTGGGACGTTAGGGACATATGGGACATATGGGAAATCTGTGAAGTCTGGGACGTCTAGGACGTTAAGGACATATGGAACATTTAAGACGCCTGGGACATTAGAGACATATGGGACACATGGGACATCTGGAACGCCTGGGACATTAAGGAAATATGGGACATATGGAACATCTGGGACGTCTGGGACGTTAGGAACATATGGACATCTAGAACGACTGGGACGTTAAAAACATATGGGACATCTAGGGCGTCTGAGGCGGTAGGGACATATGGGACATCTGGGACGTCTGGGACGCCTAAGACATTAGGGACATATGGGACATATGAGACATGTGGGACTCCTGGGACGTTAGGGACATATGGAACATCTGGGACGTGTGGGACGTTAAATACATATGGTACATCTAGGACGTCTGGGATATCTGGGACGTTGAGGACATATGGGACATTTAGGACGCCTGAGACATTAGGGACATATAGGACATATGGGACATTTGGGACGTCCGGGACGTTAAGGACATATGGGACATCTAGGACGTCTGGGACGTTAGGGACATATGGGACATCTAGGACGTCTGGGACGTTAGGGACATATGGGACATATGGGACATCTGGGACGCCCGAGACATTAGGGACATATGGGACATATGGTACATCTAGGACGTCTGTGACGTTAGGGACATATAAGACATCTAGGACGTCTGGGACGTTAGGGCCATATGGGACATCTAGGACGCCTGGGACGTCTGGGACGTTAGGGACATAGGGGACAGCTGTGACGTCTGGGACGTTAAGGACATATGGGACATTTAGGACGCTTGGGACGTTAGGAACATATGGAACGCCTAGGACGCCAGGGACATTAGGGACATATTCGACATATGGGACATCTGGGATGTCTGGGACGTTAGGGACATATGGGACATCTGAGACGTCTGGGACGTTAAGGACATATGGGACATCTAGGACGTCTGGGACGTCTGGGAAATTAGGAACATATGGGACATTTAGGACGCCTGGTACATCAGGGACATATGGGACATATGGGACATCTGGGACGCCTTGGACATATGGGACATATGGGGCATATGGGACATCTGAGACGTCTGGGACATTAGGGACATATAGGACATATGGGACATCTGGGACATCTGGCACGTTAGGAACATATTTAACATCTGTGACGTCTGGGATGTTTGGGACGTTAGGGACATACGGGACAGCTGGGACGTCTGGGACGTTAGGGACATATGGGGCATTTAAAACGTCTGGGACGTTAGGGACATACGGGACAGCTGGGACGTCTGGGACGTTAGGGACATATGGAACATTTAAAACGTCTGGGACGTTAGGGACATATAGAACATTTAGGAAGCCTGGGACATTAGGGACATATGGGACGTATGGGACATCTGGGACGTCTGGGACGTTAGGGACATACGGGACATCTAGGCCGTCTGGGATGTCTGGGACGTTAGAGACATACGCGACAGCTGGGACGTCTGAGACGTTAGGGACATATGGGACATTTAGGACGTCTGGGTCGTTATTGACATATGGAACATTTAGGAAGCCTGGGACATTGGGGACATATGGGACATATGAAACATCTGGGACGTCTGGGACGTTAGGGACATATGGGACATCTAGGACGTCTGCGACGTCTAGGACGTTAGGGACATACGGGACAGCTGGGACGTCGGGGATGTTACGGACATATGGGACATTTAGGACGTCTGGGACGTTAGGGACATGTAGGACTTCTAGTACGTCTGGGACGTTAAAGACACATGGGACATCTAGGACGTCTGGAACGTCTGGGACGTTAGAAACATACGGGACAGCTGGGACGTCTGGGACATTAGGGACATATGGGACATCTGGGACGTCTGGGACGTTAGGGACATATGAGACATCTGGGACGTCTGAGACGTTAAGGACATATGGAACATCTAGGACGTCTGGGACGTCTGGGACGTTGACATATGGGACATTTAGGACGCCTGGAACATTAGTGACATATGGGACATATGGGACATGTGGGACGCCTGGGACATTAGGGACATATGGGACATATGAGACATCTGGGACGTCTCGGACGTTAGGGACATATGGGACATCTGGGACGTCAAGCACTTATGGGACATCGAGGACGTCTGGGACGTCTGGAACGTTAAGGACATATGGGACATTTAGGACGCCTGGGACATTAGGGACATATGAAACATATGGGACATCTGGGACGTCTCGGACGTTAAGGACATGTGAGACATCTAGGACGTCTGGGACGTTAAAAACATATAAAACATCTAGGACTTCTGGGACGTCTGGGACGTTAAAAACATACGGGACGTCTGGGACGTTAAGGACATATGGAACATTTAGGACGCCTGGGACATTAGGGACATATGAGACATATGGGACATCTGGGACTACTGGGACATTAGGGACATATGGGACATACGCAACATCTGGGACGTCTGGGACGTTAGGGACATATATGGGACATTTGGGACGTCTGGGACGTTAAGGACATATGGGACATCTAGGACGTCTGGGACGTTAAGGATATATGGGATATCTGGGACGTCTGGGACGTTAGGACATATGGAACATCTGGGACGTCTGGGACGTTAGGGACATGTAGGACATCTAAGACGTCTGGGACGTTAAAGACATATAAAACATCTAGGACTTCTGGGACGTCTGGGACGTTAGAAACATACGGGACAGCTGGGACGTCTGGGACATTAGAGACATAAGGGACATATGGGACATCTGGGACGCCTGGGACGTTAGGGACATATGGGACAACTAAGACGTCTGGGACGTTAAGGACATATAAAACATCTAGGACTTCTGGGACGTCTGGGACGTTAGGGACATATGGGACATTTAGGACGTCTGGGACGTTAGGGACATATGGAACATCTAGGACGCCTGGGACATTAGGGACATGTGGGACAAATGGGACATCTGGGACGTCTGGGATGTTAGGGACATATGGGACATTAAGACGTCTGGGACGTTAGGGACATATGGAGCATCTAGGACGCCTGGGACATTAGGGACATGTGGGACAAATGGGACATCTGGGCTGTCTGGGACGTTAGGGACATATGGGACATCTAGGACGTATGAGACGTCTGGGACGTTAAGGACAAATGGGACATTTAGGACGCCTGGAACATTAGGTATATATGGGACATATGGGACATCTGGGACGCATAGGACATTAGGGACATATGGGACATATGAAACATATGAGATAACTGAGACGTCTGGGACGTTAGGGACATATGGGACATCTGGGATGTCTAGGACGTTAGGGACATATAAGACATCTAGGACGCCTGGGAAGTCTGGGACGTTAGGGACATACGGGACAGCAGGGACGTCTGGGACGTTAGGGACATATGGGACATTTAGGACGTCTGGGACGTTAGGGACATATGAAACATTTAGGACGCCTGGGACATTAGGGACATATGGGACATATGGGACATCTGGGACGTCTGGGACGTTAGGGACATATGGGACATCTGGGACGCCTGGGACGTTAAGGACATATGGGACATCTAGGACGTCTGGAACGTCTGGAACGTCTGGGACGTTAGGGACATATGGGACAACTAGGACGTCTGGGACGTCTGGGACGTTAGGGACATACGGGACAGCTGGGACGTCTGGGACGTTAGGGACATATGGGACATTTAGGACGTCTGGGTCGTTAGGAAAATATGGAACATCTATGACTCCTGGAACATTAGGGACATATGGGACATATGGGACATCTGGGACGTCAGGGACATTAGGGACATATGGGACATTTAGGACGTCTGGGTCGTTAGGAACATATGGAACATCTATGACGCCTGGAACATTAGGGACATATGGGACATATGGGACATCTGGGACGTCTAGGACGTTAGGGACATATAGGACATATAGGACATCTAGGACGTCTGGGACGTCTGGGCCGTTAAGGACATATTGGACATTTAGGACGCCTGAGACATTACGGACATATGGGACATATGGGACATCTGGGACGCCTGGGACATTAGGGACATATGGGACATATGGGACAACTGGGACGTCTGGGACGTCTGGGACGTTAAGGACATATTGGACATCTAGGACGTCTGAGACGTCTGGGACGTTAAGGACATATGGGACATTTAGGACGCCTGGGACATTAGGGACATATGGGACATATGGGACATTTAGGACGCCTGGGACATTAGGGACATATGGGACATATGGGGCAACTGAGACGTCTGGGACGGTAGGGACATATGGGACATTTGGGACGTCTGGGACGTTAAGGACATATGGGACATCTAGGACGTCTTGGACGTCTGGGACGTTAAGGACATATGGGACATTAAGGACGCCTGAGACATTAAGGACATATGGAGCATATGGGACATCTGGGACGCCTGGGACGTTAGGGACATATGGGACATATGGGACATCGGGGACGTCTGGGACGCCTGGGACGTTAAGGACATATGGGATATCTAGGACGTCTGGGACGTCTGGGACGTTGAGGACATATGGGACATTTAGGACGCTCGGGACATTAGGGACATATGGGACATATGGGACATCTGGGACGTCTGGACGTTAAGGACATATGGGACATCTAAGACGTTTGGGACGTCTGAGACGTTAAGGATAAATAGGACATTTAGGACGCCTGGGACATTAGCGACATGTGGGATATATGGGACATCTGGGATGTCTGTGACGTTAGGGACATATAGGGCATCTAGGACGTCTGAGACGTTCGGGACATATGGGACATCTAGGATGTCTGGGATGTCTGGGACGTTAAGGACATACGGGACAGCTGGGACGTCTGGGACGTTAAGGACATATGGGACATTTAGGACGTTTGGGACGTTAGGAACATATGGAACATCTAAGACGTCTTAGACATTAGGGACATATGGGACATATGGGACATCTGGGACGTTTGGGACGTTAGGGACATATGGGACATCTGGGACGTCTGGGACGTTAGGGACATATGGGACATTTAGGACGTTTTGGACGTCTGGGACGTTAAGGACATATGGGAAATGTGGGACATCTGGGACGCCCGAGACATTAGCGACATATGGGACATATGGGACATCTGGGATGTCTGTGACGTTAGGGACATATAGGGCATCTAGGACGTCTGAGACGTTCGAGACATATGGGACATCTAGGATGTCTGGGATGTCTGGGACGTTAAGGACATACGGGACAGCTGGGACGTCTGGGACGTTAAGGACATATGGGACATTTAGGACGTTTGGGACGTTAGGAACATATGGAACATCTAGGACGTCTTAGACATTAGGGACATATGGGACATATGGGACATCTGAGACGTCTGGGACGTTAGGGACATATGGGACATTTAGGATGTCTGGGACGTTAGGGACTTTTGGAACATCTAGGACGCTTGGAACATTAGGGACATATGGAACATATGGGACATCTGGGACGTTTGGGACGGTAGGGACATATGGGACATTTGGGACGTCTGGGACGTTAAGGACATATAGGACATCTAGGACGTCTTGGACGTCTGGGACGTTAAGGACATATGGGACATTAAGGACGCCTGAGACATTAAGGACATATGGAACATATGGGACATCTGGGACGCCTGGGACGTTAGGGACATATGGGACATATGGGACATCGGGGACGTCTGGGACGCCTGGGACGTTAAGGACATATGGGATATCTAGGACGTCTGGGACGTCTGGGACGTTGAGGACATATGGGACATTTAGGACGCCCGGGACATTAGGGACATATGGGACATATGGGACATCTGGGACGTCTGGACGTTAAGGACATATGGGACATCTAAGACGTTTGTGACGTCTGAGACGTTAAGGATAAATAGGACATTTAGGACGCCTGGGACATTAGCGACATGTGGGATATATGGGACATCTGGGATGTCTGTGACGTTAGGGACATATAGGGCATCTAGGACGTCTGAGACGTTCGGGACATATGGGACATCTAGGATGTCTGGGATGTCTGGGACGTTAAGGACATACGGGACAGCTGGGACGTCTGGGACGTTAAGGACATATGGGACATTTAGGACGTTTGGGACGTTAGGAACATATGGAACATCTAGGACGTCTTAGACATTAGGGACATATGGGACATATGGGACATCTGGGACGTTTGGGACGTTAGGGACATATGGGACACCTGGGACGTCTGGGACGTTAGGGACATATGGGACATCTAGGACGTTTTGGACGTCTGGGACATTAAGGACATATGGGACATGTGGGGCATCTGGAACGCCCGAGACATTAGCGACATATGGGACATATGGGACATCTGAGATGTCTGTGACGTTAGGGACATATAGGGCATCTAGGACGTCTGAGACGTTCGAGACATATGGGACATCTAGGATGTCTGGGATGTCTGGGACGTTAAGGACATACGGGACAGCTGGGACGTCTGGGACGTTAAGGACATATGGGACATTTAGGACGTTTGGGACGTTAGGAACATATGGAACATCTAGGACGTCTTAGACATCAGGGACATATGGGACATATGGGACATCTGGGACGTCTGGGACGTTAGGGACATATGGGACATCTGGGACGTCTGGGACGTTAGGGACATATGGGACATCTAGGACGTCTTGGACGTCTGGGACGTTAAGGACATATGGGACATTTAGGACGCCTGAGACATGAGGGACATATGGGACAAATGGGACATCTGGGACGCCTGGGACATATGGGACAAACGGGACATCTGGGACGTCTGGGACGTTCGGGACATATGGGACATCTGGGACGTCTGGGACATTAGGGACATATAGGACATATGGGACATTTAGGACGTCTGGGACGTTAGGGACATACGGGACAGCTAGGACGTCTGGGACGTTAGGGACATATAGGACATTTAGGACGTCTGGGACGTTAGGGACATATAGAACATTTAGGAAGCCTGGGACATTTGGGACATATGGGACGTATGGGACATCTGGGACGTCTGGGACGTTAGGGAAATATGGGACATCTAGGCCGTCTGGGATGTCTGGGACGTTAAGGACATACGGGACAGCTGGGACGTCTGAGACGTTAGGGACATATGGGACATTTAGGACGTCTGGGACGTTAAGGACATATGGAACATTTAGGAAGCCTGGGACATTAGGGACATTTGGGACGTCTGAGACGGTAAGGACATATGGGACATCTAGGACGTCTGGGACGTCTGGGACGTTAAGGACATATGGGACATTTAGGACGCCTGGGACATTAGGGACATATGGAGCATATGGGACATCTGTGATACCAGGGACGCCTGGGACATTTGGGACATATGGGACGTATGGGACATCTGGGACGTCTGGGACGTTAGGGAAATATGGGACATCTAGGCCGTCTGGGATGTCTGGGACGTTAAGGACATACGGGACAGCTGGGACGTCCGAGACGTTAGGGACATATGGGACATTTAGGACGTCTGGGACGTTAAGGACATATGGAACATTTAGGAAGCCTGGGACATTAGGGACATTTGGGACGTCTGAGACGGTAAGGACATATGGGACATCTAGGACGTCTGGGACGTCTGGGACGTTAAGGACATATGGGACATTTAGGACGCCTGGGACATTAGGGACATATGGAGCATATGGGACATCTGTGATACCAGGGACATTAGGGACATAAGGTACATATGGGACATCTGGGAGGTCTGGGACGTTAGGGACATATGGGACAACTGGGACGTCTGGGACGTTAAGAACATATGGGGCATCTAGGACGTCTGGGACGTCTAAGACGTTCTTGACATATGGGACATCTAGGACGTCTGGGATGTCTGGGACGTTAGGGCATACGGGACAGCTGGGACGTCTGGGATATTAAGGACATATGGGCACATTTAGGACGTTTGGGACGTTAGGAACATATGGAACATCTAGGACGTCTTAGACATTAGGGACATATGGGACATATGGGACATCTGGGACGTCTGGGACGTTAGGGACATATGGGACATCTGGGACGTCTGGGACGTTAAGGACATATGGGACATTTAGGACGACTGGGACATTAGGGACATATGGGACATCTGGGACGCCTGGGACATTAAGGATATATGGGACATCTGGGACGTCTGGGACGTTAGGTGCATATGGGACATCTGGGACGTCTGTGACGTTAGGGACATATGGGACAACTGGGACGTCTGGGACATTAGGGACATATAGGACATATGGGACATCTGGGACATCTGGGAAGTTAGGGACATATTTAACATCTGGGACGTCTGGGATGTCTGGGACGTTAGGGACATACGGGACAGCTGGGACGTCTGGGACGTTAGGGACATATGGGACATTTAAGACGTCTGGGACGTTATGGACATACGTGACAGCTGGGACGTCTGGGACGTTAAGGACATATGGGACGTTTAGGACGTCTGGGACGTTAGGGACATATAGAACATTTAGGAAGCCTGGGACATTAGGGACATATGGGACGTATGGGACATCTGGGACGTCTGGGACGTTAGGGTCATATGGGACATCTAGGCCGTCTGGGATGTCTGGAACGTTAGGGACATACGCGACAGCTGGGAAGTCTGAGACGTTAGGGACATATGGGACATTTAGGACGTCTGGGAAGTTAGGGACATATGGAACATTTAGGAAGCCTGGGACATTGGGGACATATGGGACATATGAAACATCTGGGACGTCTGGGACGTTAAGGACATTTGGGACATATGGGACATCTGGGATATCTGGGACGTCTGGGACGTTAGGGACATATAGGACATCAAGGACGTCTGGGACGTTAGGGACATATGGGACATTTAGGACGTCTGGGACGTCAGGGACGTTAGGGACATACGGGACAGTTGGGACGTCTGGGACGTTAGGGACATATGGGACATCTAGGATGTCTGGACGTCTGGGACGTTAGGGACATACGGGACAGCTGGGACGTCTGAGACGTTAATGGCATATGGGATATTTAGGACGTCTGGGACGAGAGGGACATATGGAACATCTAGGACGTTTGGAAAATTAGAGACATATGGAACATATGGGACATCTGGGACGTCTGGGACGTTAGGGACATATGGGACATTTGGGACGTCTGAGACGTTAAGGACATATGGGACATCTAGGAAGTCTGGGACGTCTGGGACGTTAAGGACATATGAAACATTTGGGACTCTTGGGACATTAGACACATATGGGACATATGGGACATGTGGGACTCCTGGGACGTTAGGGACATATGGGACATCTGGGACGTCTGGGACGTTAAAGACATATGGGACCTCTAGGACGTCTGGGACATCTGGGACGTTGAGGACATATGGGACATTTAGGACGCCTGGGACATTAGGGACATATGGGACATATGGGACATTTGGGACGTCCGCGACGGTAGGGACATATGGGACATCTAGGACGTCTGGGACGTTAGGGACATATGGGACATCTAGGACGTCTGGGACGTTAGGGACATATGGGACATATGGGACATCTGAGACGCCTGAGACATTAGGGACATATGGGACAAATGGTACATCTGGGACGTTTGTGACGTTAGGGACATATAGGACATCTAGGACGTCTGGGACGTTAGGGCCATATGGGACATCTAGGACGCCTGGAACGTCTGGGACGTTAGGGACATACGGGACAGCTGTGACGTCTGGGACGTTAAGGACATATGGGACATTTAGGACGCCTGGGACATTAGGGACATATGGAACATATGGGACATCTGGGACGCCTGGGACATTAGGGACATAAGGGATATATGGGACATCTGGGACGTCTGGGACGTTAGGGACATATGGGACATCTGGGACGTCTGGGACGTTAAGGACATATGGGACATCTAGGACGTCTGGGACGTCTGGGACGTTGAGGACATATTTGACATTTAGGACGCCCGGGACATTAGGGACATATGGAACATATGGGACATCTGGGACGCCTGGGACATTACGGACATAAAGGACATATGGGACATCTGGGACGTCTGGGACGTTAAGGACATATGGGACATCTAAGACGTTTGGGACGTCTGAGACGTTAAGGACAAATAGGACATTTAGGACGCCTTGGACATTAGGGACATATGGGACATGTGGGACATCTGGGACGCCCGGGTCATTAGGGACATATGGGACATATAGGACATTTGGGAAGTCTGTGACGTTAGGGACATATAGGACATCTAGGACGTCTGGGACGTCTGGGACGTTAAGGACATGTGGGCACATTTAGGACGTTTGGGACGTTAGGAACATATGGAACATTTAGGACGTCTTAGACATTAGGGACATATGGGACATATGGGACATCTGGGACGTCTGGGACGTTAGGGACATATCGGACATCTGGGACGTCTGGGACGTTAAGGACATATGGGACATTTAGAACGCCTGGGACATTAGGGACATATGGGACATCTGGGACGCCTGGGACATTAAGGATATATGGGACATCTGGGACGTCTGGGACGTTAAGGGCATATGGGACATCTGGGACGTCTGTGACGTTAGGGACATATGGGACATCTGGGACGTCTGGGACATTAGGGACATATAGGACATATGGGACATCTGGGACATCTGGGACGTTAGGGACATATTTAACATCTGGGACGTCTGGGATGTTTGGGACGTTAGGGACATACGGGACAGCTGGGACGTCTGGGACGTTAGGGACATATGGGACATTTAAAACGTCTGGGACGTTAGAGACATACGGGACAGCTGGGACGTCTGGGACGTTAGGGACATATGGGACATTTAAAACGTCTGGGACGTTAGGGACATCTAGAACATTTAGGAAACCTGGGACATTAGGGACATATGGGACGTATGGGACATCTGAGACGTCTGGGACGTTAGGGACATACGGGACATCTAGGCCGTCTGGGATGTCTGGGACGTTAGAGACATATGCGACAGCTGGGACGTCTGAGACGTTAGGGACATATGGGACATTTAGGACGTCTGGGACGTTAGGGACATATGGAACATTTAGGAAGCCTGGGACATTGGGGACTAATGGGACATATGAAACATCTGGGACGTCTGGGACGTTAAGGACATATGGGACATATGGACATCTGGGACGTCTGAGACGTCTGGGACGTTAGGGACATATAGGACATCTAGGACGTCTGGGACGTTAGGAACATGTGGGACATTTAGGACGTCTGGGACGTTAGGTACATATGGGACATCTAGGACGTCTGGGACGTTAGGGACATATGGAACATTTAGGAAGCCTGGGACATTGGGGACATATGGGACATATGAAACATCTGGGACGTCTGGGACGTTAAGGACATATGGGACATATGGACATCTGGGACGTCTGGGACGTCTGGGATGTTAGGGACATATAGGACATCTAGGACGTCTGGGACGTTAGGGACATACGGGACAGTTGGGACGTCTGGGACGTTAGGTACATATGGGACATCTAGGACCTCTGGGACGTCTGGGACGTTAGGGACATACGGGACAGCTGGGACGTCTGGGACGTTAAAGACATATGGAACATCTAGGACGTCTGAGACGTTAGTGACATATGGGACATCTGGGACGTCTGGGACGATAGGGAAATATGGGACATCTGGGACGTCTGGGACGTTAAGGACATATGGGACATCTAGGACGTCTGGGACGTGTGGGACATATGGAGCATATGGGACATCTGGGACGCCTTTGACATTAGGGACATAAGGGATATATGGGACATCTGGGACGTCTGGGACGTTAGGGACATGTGAAACATCTGGGACGTCTGGGACGTTAAAGACATATGGGACATCTAGGACGTCTGGGACGTCTGGGACGTTGAGGACATATGGGACATCTGGGACGCCTGGGACATTACGGACATAAAGGACATATGGGACATCTGGGACGTCTGGGACGTTAAGGACATATGGGACATCTAAGACGTTTGGGACGTCTGAGACGTTAAGGACAAATAGGACATTTAGGACGCCTGGGACATTAAGGACATATGGGAAATGTGGGACATCTGGGACGCCCGGGTCATTAGGGACATATGGGACATATGGGACATATGGGACATCTGGGAAGTCTGTGACGTTAGGGACATATAGGACATCTAGGACGTCTGAGACGTTCGGGACATATGGGACATCTAGGACGTCTGAGATGTCTGGGACGTTAGGGACATACGGGACAGCTGGGACGTCTGTGACGTTAAGGACATATGGGCACATTTAGGACCTTTGGGACGTTAGGAACATATGGAACATCTAGGACGTCTTAGACATTAGGGACATATGGGACATATGGGACATCTGGGACGTCTGGGACGTTAGGGACATATGGGACATCTGGGACGTCTAGGACGTTAAGGAGATATGGGACATTTAGAACGCCTGGGACATTAGGGACATATGGGACATCTGGGACTCCTGGGACATTAAGGATATATGGGACATCTGCGACGTCTGGGACGTTAGGGGCATATTTAACATCTGGGACGTCTGGGATGTTTGGGACGTTAGGGACATACGGGACAGCTGGGACGTCTGGGACGTTAGGGAAATATGGGACATTTAAAACGTCTGGGACGTTAGGGTCATACGGGACAGCTGGGACGTCTGGGACGTTAGGGACATATGGGACATTTAAAACGTCTGGGACGTTAGGGACATATAGAACATTTAGGAAGCCTGGGACATTAGGGACATATGGGACGTATGGGACATCTGGGACGTCTGGGACGTTAGGGACATACGGGACATCTAGGCCGTCTGGGATGTCTGGGACGTTAGAAACATACGCGACAGCTGGGACGTCTGTGACGTTAGGGACATATAGGACATCTAGGACGTCTGGGACGTTAGGGACATTTAGGACGGCTGGGACGTCAGGGACGTTAGGACATACGGGACAGTTGGGATGTCTGGGACGTTATCAACATATGGGACATCTAGGACCTCTGGGACGTCTGGGACGTTAGGGTCATACGGGACAGCTGGGACGTCTGAGACGTTAATGGCATATGGGACATTTAGGACGTCTGGGACGTTAGGGACATATGGAACATCTAGGACGTTTGGGAAGTTAGGGACATATGGAACATATGGGACATCTGGGACGTCTGGGACGTTAGGGACATATGGGACATTTGGGCCGTCTAAGACGTTAAGGACATATGGGACATCTAGGACGCCTAAGACATTAGGGACATATGGGACATATGAGACATGTGGGACTCCTGGGACGTTAGGGACATATGGAACATCTGGGACGTCTGGGACGTTAAATACATATGGTACATCTAGGACGTCTGGGACATCTGGGACGTTGAGGACATATGGGACATTTAGGACGCCTGAGACATTAGGGACATATAGGACATATGGGACATTTGGGACGTCCGGGACGTTAAGGACATATGGGACATCTAGGACGTCTGGGACGTTAGGGACATATGGGACATCTAGGACGTCTGGGACGTTAGGGACATATGGGACATATGGGACATCTGGGACGCCCAAGACATTAGGGACATATGGGACATATGGTACATCTAGGACGTCTGTGACGTTAGGGACATATAAGACATCTAGGACGTCTGGGACGTTAGGGCCATATGGGACATCTAGGACGCCTGGGGCGTCTGGGACGTTAGGGACATACGGGACAGCTGTGACGTCTGGGACGTTAAGGACATATGGGACATTTAGGACGCTTGGGACGTTAGGAACATATGGAACGCCTAGGACGCCTGGGACATTAGGGACATATTCGACATATGGGACATCTGGGATGTCTGGGACGTTAGGGACATATGGGACATCTGAGACGTCTGGGACGTTAAGGACATATGGGACATCTAGGACGTCTGGGACGTCTGGGAAATTAGGAACATATGGGACATTTAGGACGCCTGGTACATCAGGGACATATGGGACATATGGGACATCTGGGACGCCTTGGACATGTGGGACATATGGGGCATATGGGACATCTGAGACGTCTGGGACATTAGGGACATATAGGACATATGGGACATCTGGGACATCTGGCACGCTAGGGACATATTTAATATCTGTGACGTCTGGGATGTTTGGGACGTTAGGGACATACGGGACAGCTGGGACGTCTGGGACGTTAGGGACATATGAGGCATTTAAAACGTCTGGGACGTTAGGGACATACGGGACAGCTGGGACGTCTGGGACGTTAGGGACATATGGGACATTTAAAACGTCTGGGACGTTAGGGACATATAGAACATTTAGGAATCCTGGGACATTAGGGACATATGGGACGTATGGGACATCTGGGACGTCTGGGACGTTAGGGACATACGGGACATCTAGGCCGTCTGGGATGTCTGGGACGTTAGAGACATACGCGACAGCTGGGACGTCTGAGACGTTAGGGACATATGGGACATTTAGGACGTCTGGGACGTTAGGGACATATGGAACATCTAGGAAGCCTGGGACATTGGGGACATATGGGACATATGAAACATCTGGGACGTCTGGGACGTTAGGGACATATGGGACATCTAGGACGTCTGAGAGGTCTAGGACGTTAGGGACATACGGGACAGCTGGGACGTCTGGGACGTTAGGGACATATGGGACATTTAGGACGTCTGGGACGTTAGGGACATATGGGACATCTAAGACGCCTGGGACGTTAAGGACATATGGGACATATGGGAAATCTGTGAAGTCTGGGACGTCTAGGACGTTAAGGACATATGGGACATTTAAGACGAGTGGGACATTAGAGACATATGGGACACATGGGACATCTGGAACGCCTGGGACATTAAGGAAATATGGGACATATGGAACATCTGGGACGTCTGGGACGTTAGGAACATATGGGACATCTAGGGCGTCTGGGACGGTAGAGACATATGGGACATCTGGGACGTCTGGGACGCCTAAGAGATTAGGGACATATGGGACATATGAGACATGTGGGACTCCTGGGACGTTAGGGACATATGGAACATCTGGGACGTCTGGGACGTTAAATACATATGGTACATCTAGGACGTCTGGGACATCTGGGACGTTGAGGACATATGGGACATTTAGGACGCCTGAGACATTAGCGACATATAGGACATATGGGACATTTGGGACGTCCGGGACGTTAAGGACATATGGGACATCTAGGACGTCTGGGACGTTAGGGACATATGGGACATCTAGGACGTCTGGGACGTTAGGGACATATGAGACATATGGGACATCTGGGACGCCCGAGACATTAGGGACATATGGGACATATGGTACATCTAAGACGTCTGTGACGTTAGGGACATATAAGACATCTAGGACGTCTGGGACGTTAGGGCCATATGGGACATCTAGGACGCCTGGGACGTCTGGGACGTTAGGGACATACGGGACAGCTGTGACGTCTGGGACGTTAAGGACATATGGGACATTTAGGACGCTTGGGACGTTAGGAACATATGGAACGCCTAGGACGCCTGGGACATTAGGGACATATTCGACATATGGGACATCTGGGATGTCTGGGACGTTAGGGACATATGGGACATCTGAGACGTCTGGGACGTTAAGGACATATGGGACATCTAGGACGTCTGGGACGTCTGGGAAATTAGGAACATATGGGACATTTAGGACGCCTGGTACATCAGGGACATATGGGATATATGGGACATCTGGGACGCCTTGGACATATGGGACATATGGGGCATATGGGACATCTGAGACGTCTGGGACATTAGGGACATATAGGACATATGAGTCATCTGGGACATCTGGCACGTTAGGGACATATTTAACATCTGTGACGTCTGGGATGTTTGGGACGTTAGGGACATACGGGACAGCTGGGACGTCTGGGACGTTAGGGACATATGGGGCATTTAAAACGTCTGGGACGTTAGGGACATACGGGACAGCTGGGACGTCTGGGACGTTAGGGACATATGGGACATTTAAAACGTCTGGGACGTTAGGGACATATAGAACATTTAGGAAGCCTGGGACATTAGGGACATATGGGACGTATGGTACATCTGGGACGTCTGGGACGTTAGGGACATACGGGACATCTAGGCCGTCTGGGATGTCTGGGACGTTAGAGACATACGCGACAGCTGGGACGTCTGAGACGTTAGGGACATATGGGACATTTAGGACGTCTGGGACGTTAGGGACATATGGAACATTTAGGAAGCCTGGGACATTGGGGACATATGGGACATATGAAACATCTGGGACGTCTGGGACGTTAGGGACATATGGGACATCTAGGACGTCTGCGACGTCTGGGACGTTAGGGACATATGGGACATTTAGGACGTTTGGGACGTTAGGAACATATGGAACATCTAGGACGTCTTAGACATTAGGGACATATGGGACATATGGGACATCTGAGACGTCTGGGACGTTAGGGACATATGGGACATTTAGGATGTCTGGGACGTTAGGGACATTTGGAACATCTAGGACGCTTGGAACATTAGGGACATATGGAACATATGGGACATCTGGGACGTTTGGGACGGTAGGGACATATGGGACATTTGGGACGTCTGGGACGTTAAGGACATATGGGACATCTAGGACGTCTTGGACGTCTGGGACGTTAAGGACATACGGGACAGCTGGGACGTCTGGGACGTTAAGGACATATGGGACATTTAGGACGTTTGGGACGTTAGGAACATATGGAACATCTAGGACGTCTTAGACATTAGGGACATATGGGACATATGGGACATCTGAGACGTCTGGGACGTTAGGGACATATGGGACATTTAGGATGTCTGGGACGTTAGGGACATTTGGAACATCTAGGACGCTTGGAACATTAGGGACATATGGAACATATGGGACATCTGGGACGTTTGGGACGGTAGGGACATATGGGACATTTGGGACGTCTGGGACGTTAAGGACATATGGGACATCTAGGACGTCTTGGACGTCTGGGACGTTAAGGACATATGGAACATTAAGGACGCCTGAGACATTAAGGACATATGGAACATATGGGACATCTGGGACGCCTGGGACGTTAGGGACATATGGGACATATGGGACATCGGGGACGTCTGGGACGCCTGGGACGTTAAGGACATATGGGATATCTAGGACGTCTGGGACGTCTGGGACGTTGAGGACATATGGGACATTTAGGACGCCCGGGACATTAGGGACATATGGGACATATGGGACATCTGGGACGTCTGGACGTTAAGGACATATGGGACATCTAAGACGTTTGGGACGTCTGAGACGTTAAGGATAAATAGGACATTTAGGACGCCTGGGACATTAGCGACATGTGGGATATATGGGACATCTGGGATGTCTGTGACGTTAGGGACATATAGGGCATCTAGGACGTCTGAGACGTTCGGGACATATGGGACATCTAGGATGTCTGGGATGTCTGGGACGTTAAGGACATACGGGACAGCTGGGACGTCTGGGACGTTAAGGACATATGGGACATTTAGGACGTTTGGGACGTTAGGAACATATGGAACATCTAGGACGTCTTAGACATTAGGGACATATGGGACATATGGGACATCTGGGACGTTTGGGACGTTAGGGACATATGGGACACCTGGGACGTCTGGGACGTTAGGGACATATGGGACATCTAGGACGTTTTGGACGTCTGGGACGTTAAGGACATATGGGACATGTGGGGCATCTGGGACGCCCGAGACATTAGCGACATATGGGACATATGGGACATCTGAGATGTCTGTGACGTTAGGGACATATAGGGCATCTAGGACGTCTGAGACGTTCGAGACATATGGGACATCTAGGATGTCTGGGATGTCTGGGACGTTAAGGACATACGGGACAGCTGGGACGTCTGGGACGTTAAGGACATATGGGACATTTAGGACGTTTGGCACGTTAGGAACATATGGAACATCTAGGACGTCTTAGACATTAGGGACATATGGGACATATGGGACATCTGGGACGTCTGGGACGTTAGGGACATATGGGACATCTGGGACGTCTGGGACGTTAGGGACATATGGGACATCTAGGACGTCTTGGACGTCTGGGACGTTAAGGACATATGGGACATTTAGGACGCCTGAGACATGAGGGACATATGGGACAAATGGGACATCTGGGACGCCTGGGACATATGGGACAAACGGGACATCTGGGACGTCTGGGACGTTAGGGGCATATGGGACATCTGGGACGTCTGGGACGTTCGGGACATATGGGACATCTGGGACGTCTGGGACATTAGGGACATATAGGACATATGGGACATTTAGGACGTCTGGGACGTTAGGGACATACGGGACAGCTAGGACGTCTGGGACGTTAGGGACATATAGGACATTTAGGACGTCTGGGACGTTAGGGACATATAGAACATTTAGGAAGCCTGGGACATTAAGGACATATGGGACGTATGGGACATCTGGGACGTCTGGGACGTTAGGGAAATATGGGACATCTAGGCCGTCTGGGATGTCTGGGACGTTAGGGACATACGGGACAGCTGGGACGTCTGAGACGTTAGGGACATATGGGACATTTAGGACGTCTGGGACGTTAAGGACATATGGAACATTTAGGAAGCCTGGGACATTAGGGACATTTGGGACGTCTGAGACGGTAAGGACATATGGGACATCTAGGACGTCTGGGACGTCTGGGACGTTAAGGACATATGGGACATTTAGGACGCCTGGGACATTAGGGACATATGGAGCATATGGGACATCTGTGATACCAGGGACATTAGGGACATAAGGTACATATGGGACATCTGGGAGGTCTGGGACGTTAGGGACATATGGGACAACTGGGACGTCTGGGACGTTAAGGACATATGGGGCATCTAGGACGTCTGGGACGTCTAAGACGTTCTTGACATATGGGACATCTAGGACGTCTGGAATGTCTGGGACGTTAGGGACATACGGGACAGCTGGGACGTCTGGGACATTAAGGACATATGGGCACATTTAGGACGTTTGGGACGTTAGGAACATATGGAACATTTAGGACGTCTTAGACATTAGGGACATATGGGACATATGGGACATCTGGGACGTCTGGGACGTTAGGGACATATGGGACATCTGGGACGTCTGGGACGTTAAGGACATATGGGACATTTAGGACGACTGGGACATTAGGGACATATGGGACATCTGGGACGCCTGGGACATTAAGGATATATGGGACATCTGGGACGTCTGGGACGTTAGGTGCATATGGGACATCTGGGACGTCTGTGACGTTAGGGACATATGGGACAACTGGGACGTCTGGGACATTAGGGACATATAGGACATATGGGACATCTGGGACATCTGGGAAGTTAGGGACATATTTAACATCTGGGACGTCTGGGATGTCTGGGACGTTAGGGACATACGGGACAGCTGGGACGTCTGGGACGTTAGGGACATATGGGACATTTAAGACGTCTGGGACGTTATGCACATACGTGACAGCTGGGACGTCTGGGACGTTAAGGACATATGGGACGTTTAGGACGTCTGGGACGTTAGGGACATATAGAACATTTAGGAAGCCTGGGACATTAGGGACATATGGGACGTATGGGACATCTGGGACGTCTGGGACGATAGGGTCATATGGGACATCTAGGCCGTCTGGGATGTCTGGAACGTTAGGGACATACGCGACAGCTGGGACGTCTGAGACGTTAGGGACATATGGGACATTTAGGACGTCTGGGAAGTTAGGGACATATGGAACATTTAGGGAGCCTGGGACATTGGGGACATATGGGACATATGAAACATCTGGGACGTCTGGGACGTTAAGGACATTTGGGACATATGGGACATCTGGGATATCTGGGACGTCTGGGACGTTAGGGACATATAGGACATCAAGGACGTCTGGGACGTTAGGGACATATGGGACATTTAGGACGTCTGGGACGTCAGGGACGTTAGGGACATACGGGACAGTTGGGACGTCTGGGACGTTAGGGACATATGGGACATCTAGGATGTCTGGGACGTCTGGGACGTTAGGGACATACGGGACAGCTGGGACGTCTGAGACGTTAATGGCATATGGGATATTTAGGACGTCTGGGACGAGAGGGACATATGGAACATCTAGGACGTTTGGAAAATTAGAGACATATGGAACATATGGGACATCTGGGACGTCTGGGACGTTAGGGACATATGGGACATTTGGGACGTCTGAGACGTTAAGGACATATGGGACATCTAAGAAGTCTGGGACGTCTGGGACGTTAAGGACATATGAAACATTTGGGACTCTTGGGACATTAGACACATATGGGACATATGGGACATGTGGGACTCCTGGGACGTTAGGGACATATGGGACATCTGGGACGTCTGGGACGTTAAAGACATATGGGACCTCTAGGACGTCTGGGACATCTGGGACGTTGAGGACATATGGGACATTTAGGACGCCTGGGACATTAGGGACATATGGGACATATGGGACATTTGGGACGTCCGCGACGGTAGGGACATATGGGACATCTAGGACGTCTGGGACGTTAGGGACATATGGGACATCTAGGACGTCTGGGACGTTAGGGACATATGGGACATATGGGACATCTGAGACGCCTGAGACATTAGGGACATATGGGACATATGGTACATCTGGGACGTTTGTGACGTTAGGGACATATAGGACATCTAGGACGTCTGGGACGTTAGGGCCATATGGGACATCTAGGACGCCTGGAACGTCTGGGACGTTAGGGACATACGGGACAGCTGTGACGTCTGGGACGTTAAAGACATATGGGACATTTAGGACGCCTGGGACATTAGGGACATATGGAACATATGGGACATCTGGGACGCCTGGGACATTAGGGACATAAGGGATATATGGGACATCTGGGACGTCTGGGACGTTAGGGACATATGGGACATCTGGGACGTCTGGGACGTTAAGGACATATGGGACATCTAGGACGTCTGGGACGTCTGGGACGTTGAGGACATATGGGACATTTTGGACGCCCGGGACATTAGGGACATATGGAACATATGGGACATCTGGGACGCCTGGGACATTACGGACATAAAGGACATATGGGACATCTGGGACGTCTGGGACGTTAAGGACATATGGGACATCTAGGACGTTTGGGACGTCTGAGACGTTAAGGACAAATAGGACATTTAGGACGCCTGGGACATTAGGGACATATGGGACATGTGGGACATCTGGGACGCCCGGGTCATTAGGGACATATGGGACATATAGGACATCTGGGAAGTCTGTGACGTTAGGGACATATAGGACATCTAGGACGTCTGGGACGTCTGGGACGTTAAGGACATGTGGGCACATTTAGGACGTTTGGGACGTTAGGAACATATGGAACATTTAGGACGTCTTAGACATTAGGGACATATGGGACATATGGGACATCTGGGACGTCTGGGACGTTAGGGACATATCGGACATCTGGGACGTCTGGGACGTTAAGGACATATGGGACATTTAGAACGCCTGGGACATTAGGGACATATGGGACATCTGGGACGCCTGGGACATTAAGGATATATGGGACATCTGGGACGTCTGGGACGTTAAGGGCATATGGGACATCTGGGACGTCTGTGACGTTAGGGACATATGGGACATCTGGGACGTCTGGGACATTAGGGACATATAGGACATATGGGACATCTGGGACATCTGGGACGTTAGGGACATATTTAACATCTGGGACGTCTGGGATGTTTGGGACGTTAGGGACATACGGGACAGCTGGGACGTCTGGGACGTTAGGGACATATGGGACATTTAAAACGTCTGGGACGTTAGGGACATACGGGACAGCTGGGACGTCTGGGACATTAGGGACATATGGGACATTTAAAACGTCTGGGACGTTAGGGACATCTAGAACATTTAGGAAACCTGGGACATTAGGGACATATGGGACGTATGGGACATCTGGGACGTCTGGGACGTTAGGGACATACGGGACATCTAGGCCGTCTGGGATGTCTGGGGACGTTAGAGACATATGCGACAGCTGGGACGTCTGAGACGTTAGGGACATATGGGACATTTAGGACGTCTGGGACGTTAGGGACATATGGAACATTTAGGAAGCCTGGGACATTGGGGACATATGGGACATATGAAACATCTGGGACGTCTGGGACGTTAAGGACATATGGGACATATGGACATCTGGGACGTCTGGGACGTCTGGGACGTTAGGGACATATAGGACATCTAGGACGTCTGGGACGTTAGGAACATATGGGACATTTAGGACGTCTGGGACGTTAGGTACATATGGGACATCTAGGACGTCTGGGACGTTAGGGACATATGGAACATTTAGGAAGCCTGGGACATTGGGGACATATGGGACATATGAAACATCTGGGACGTCTGGGACGTTAAGGACATATGGGACATATGGACATCTGGGACGTCTGGGACGTCTGGGATGTTAGGGACATATAGGACATCTAGGACGTCTGGGACGTTAGGGACATACGGGACAGTTGGGACGTCTGGGACGTTAGGTACATATGGGACATCTAGGACCTCTGGGACGTCTGGGACGTTAGGGACATACGGGACAGCTGGGACGTCTGGGACGTTAAAGACATATGGAACATCTAGGACGTCTGAGACGTTAGTGACATATGGGACATCTGGGACGTCTGGGACGATAGGGAAATATGGGACATCTGGGACGTCTGGGACGTTAAGGACATATGGGACATCTAGGACGTCTGGGACGTGTGGGACATATGGAGCATATGGGTCATCTGGGACGCCTTTGACATTAGGGACATAAGGGATATATGGGACATCTGGGACGTCTGGGACGTTAGGGACATGTGAAACATCTGGGACGTCTGGGACGTTAAAGACATATGGGACATCTAGGACGCCTGGGACGTCTGGGACGTTGAGGACATATGGGACATTTAGGACGCCCGGGACATTAGGGACATATGGAACATATGGGACATCTGGGACGCCTGGGACATTACGGACATAAAGGACATATGGGACATCTGGGACGTCTGGGACGTTAAGGACATATGGGACATCTAAGACGTTTGGGACGTCTGAGACGTTAAGGACAAATAGGACATTTAGGACGCCTGGGACATTAAGGACATATGGGACATGTGGGACATCTGGGACGCCCGGGTCATTAGGGACATATGGGACATATGGGACATCTGGGAAGTCTGTGACGTTAGGGACATATAGGACATCTAGGACGTCTGAGACGTTCGGGACATATGGGACATCTAGGACGTCTGGGATGTCTGGGACGTTAGGGACATACGGGACAGCTGGGACGTCTGTGACGTTAAGGACATATGGGCACATTTAGGACCTTTGGGACGTTAGGAACATATGGAACATCTAGGACGTCTTAGACATTAGGGACATATGGGACATATGGGACATCTGGGACGTCTGGGACGTTAGGGACATATGGGACATCTGGGACGTCTAGGACGTTAAGGACATATGGGACATTTAGAACGCCTGGGACATTAGGGACATATGGGACATCTGGGACTCCTGGGACATTAAGGATATATGGGACATCTGCGACGTCTGGGACGTTAGGGGCATATTTAACATCTGGGACGTCTGGGATGTTTGGGACGTTAGGGACATACGGGACAGCTGGGACGTCTGGGACGTTAGGGAAATATGGGACATTTAAAACGTCTGGGACGTTAGGATCATACGGGACAGCTGGGACTTCTGGGACGTTAGGGACATATGGGACATTTAAAACGTCTGGGACGTTAGGGACATATAAAACATTTAGGAAGCCTGGGACATTAGGGACATATGGGACGTATGGGACATCTGGAACGTCTGGGACGTTAGGGACATACGGGACATCTAGGCCGTCTGGGATGTCTGGGACGATAGAAACATACGCGACAGCTGGGACGTCTGTGACGTTAGGGACATATAGGACATCTAGGACGTCTGGGACGTTAGGGACATATGGGACATTTAGGACGGCTGGGACGTCAGGGACGTTAGGACATACGGGACAGTTGGGATGTCTGGGACGTTATCAACATATGGGACATCTAGGACCTCTGGGACGTCTGGGACGTTAGGGTCATACGGGACAGCTGGGACGTCTGAGACGTTAATGGCATATGGGACATTTAGGACGTCTGGGACGTTAGGGACATATGGAACATCTAGGACGTTTGGGAAGTTAGGGACATATGGAACATATGGGACATCTGGGACGTCTGGGACGTTAGGGACATATGGGACATTTGGGCCGTCTAAGACGTTAAGGACATATGGGACATCTAGGACGCCTAAGACATTAGGGAAATATGGGACATATGAGACATGTGGGACTCCTGGGACGTTAGGGACATATGGAACATCTGGGACGTCTGGGACGTTAAATACATATGGTACATCTAGGACGTCTGGGACATCTGGGACGTTGAGGACATATGGGACATTTAGGACGCCTGAGACATTAGGGACATATAGGACATATGGGACATTTGGGACGTCCGGGACGTTAAGGACATATGGGACATCTAGGACGTCTGGGACGTTAGGGACATATGGGACATCTAGGACGTCTCGGACGTTAGGGACATATGGGACATATGGGACATCTGGGACGCCCAAGACATTAGGGACATATGGGACATATGGTGCATCTAGGACGTCTGTGACGTTAGGGACATATAAGACATCTAGGACGTCTGGGACGTTTGGGCCATATGGGACATCTAGGACGCCTGGGGCGTCTGGGACGTTAGGGACATACGGGACAGCTGTGACGTCTGGGACGTTAAGGACATATGGGACATTTAGGACGCTTGGGACGTTAGGAACATATGGAATGCCTAGGACGCCTGGGACATTAGGGACATATTCGACATATGGGACATCTGAGATGTCTGGGACGTTAGGGACATATGGGACATCTGAGACGTCTGGGACGTTAAGGACATATGGGACATCTAGGACGTCTGGGACGTCTGGGAAATTAGGAACATATGGGACATTTAGGACGCCTGGTACATCAGGGACATATGGGACATATGGGACATCTGGGACGCCTTGGACATATGGGACATATGGGGCATATGGGACATCTGAGACGTCTGGGACATTAGGGACATATAGGACATATGGGACATCTGGGACATCTGGCACGTTAGGGACATATTTAATATCTGTGACGTCTGGGATGTTTGGGACGTTAGGGACATACGGGACAGCTGGGACGTCTGGGACGTTAGGGACATATGGGGCATTTAAAACGTCTGGGACGTTAGGGACATACGGGACAGCTGGGACGTCTGGGACGTTAGGGACATATGGGACATTTAAAACGTCTGGGACGTTAGGGACATATAAAACATTTAGGAAGCCTGGGACATTAGGGACATATGGGACGTATGGGACATCTGGGACGTCTGGGACGTTAGGGACATACGGGACATCTAGGCCGTCTGGGATGTCTGGGACGTTAGAGACATACGCGACAGCTGGGACGTCTGAGACGTTAGGGACATATGGGACATTTAGGACGTCTGGGACGTTAGGGACATATGGAACATCTAGGAAGCCTGGGACATTGGGGACATATGGGACATATGAAACATCTGGGACGTCTGGGACGTTAGGGACATATGGGACATCTAGGACGTCTGAGACGTCTAGGACGTTAGGGACATACGGGACAGCTGGGACGTCTGGGACGTTAGGGACATATGGGACATTTAGGACGTCTGGGACGTTAGGGACATATGGGACATCTAAGACGCCTGGGACGTTAGGGACATATGGGACATATGGGAAATCTGTGAAGTCTGGGACGTCTAGGACGTTAAGGACATATGGGACATTTAAGACGAGTGGGACATTAGAGACATATGGGACACATGGGACATCTGGAACGCCTGGGACATTAAGGAAATGTGGGACATATGGAACATCTGGGACGTCTGGGACGTTAGGAACATATGGGACATCTAGGGCGTCTGGGACGGTAGGGACATATGGGACATCTGGGACGTCTGGGACGCCTAAGAGATTAGGGACATATGGGACATATGAGACATGTGGGACTCCTGGGACGTTAGGGACATATGGAACATCTGGGACGTCTGGGACGTTAAATACATATGGTACATCTAGGACGTCTGGGACATCTGGGACGTTGAAAACATATGGGACATTTAGGACGCCTGAGACATTAGGGACATATAGGACATATGGGACATTTGGAACGTCCGGGACGTTAAGGACATATGGGACATCTAGGACGTCTGGGACGTTAGGGACATATGGGACATCTAGGACGTCTGGGACGTTAGGGACATATGAGACATATGGGACATCCGAGACATTAGGGACATATGGGACATATGGTACATCTAGGACGTCTGTGACGTTAGGGACATATAAGACATCTAGGACGTCTGGGACGTTAGGGCCATATGGGACATCTAGGACGCCTGGGACGTCTGGGACGTTAGGGACATACGGGACAGCTGTGACGTCTGGGACGTTAAGGACATATGGGACATTTAGGACGCTTGGGACGTTAGGAACATATGGAACGCCTAGGACGCCTGGGACATTAGGGACATATTCGACATATGGGACATCTGGGATGTCTGGGACGTTAGGGACATATGGGACATCTGAGACGTCTGGGACGTTAAGGACATATGGGACATCTAGGACGTCTGGGACGTCTGGGAAATTAGGAACATATGGGACATTTAGGACGCCTGGTACATCAGGGACATATGGGATATATGGGACATCTGGGACGCCTTGGACATATGGGACATATGGGGCATATGGGACATCTGAGACGTCTGGGACATTAGGGACATATAGGACATATGAGACATCTGGGACATCTGGCACGTTAGGGACATATTTAACATCTGTGACGTCTGGGATGTTTGGGACGTTAGGGACATACGGGACAGCTGGGACGTCTGGGACGTTAGGGACATATGGGGCATTTAAAACGTCTGGGACGTTAGGGACATACGGGACAGCTGGGACGTCTGGGACGTTAGGGACATATGGGACATTTAAAACGTCTGGGACGTTAGGGACATATAGAACATTTAGGAAGCCTGGGACATTAGGGACATATGGGACGTATGGGACATCTGGGACGTCTGGGACGTTAGGGACATACGGGACATCTAGGCCGTCTGGGATGTCTGGGACGTTAGAGACATACGCGACAGCTGGGACGTCTGAGACGTTAGGGACATATGGGACATTTAGGACGTCTGGGACGTTAGGGACATATGGAACATTTAGGAAGCCTGGGACATTGGGGACATATGGGACATATGAAACATCTGGGACGTCTGGGACGTTAGGGACATATGGGACATCTAGGACGTCTGCGACGTCTGGGACGTTAGGGACATATGGGACATTTAGGACGTCTGGGACGTTAGGGACATATGGGACATCTAAGACGCCTGGGACGTTAGGGACATATGGGACATATGGAAAATCTGTGAAGTCTGGGACGTCTAGGACGTTAAGGACATATGGGACATTTATGACGCCTGGGACATTAGAGACATATGGGACACATGGGACATCTGGAACGCCTGGGACATTAAGGAAATATGGGACATATGGAACATCTGGGACGTCTGGGACGTTAGGAACATATGGACATCTAGAGCGACTGGGACGTTAAAAACATATGGGACATCTAGGGCGTCTGGGACGGTAGGGACATATGGGACATCTGGGACGTCTTTGACGTTAAGGACATATGGGACATATGAGACGTCTGGGACGTTAGGGACATATAGGACATCTAAGACGTCTGGGACGTTAAAGACATATGGGACATCTAGGACGCCTGGGACATTAGGGACATATGGGACATATGGGACATCTGGGACGTCTGGGACGTTAGGGACATATGGGACATCTAGAACGTCAGGGACGTTAAAAACATATGGGACATCTAGGACGTCTGGAACGTTAGAAACGTACGGGACAGCTTGGACGTCTGGGACATTAGGGCCATATTGGACGTTTTGGACGTCTGGGACGTTAGGGACATATGGAACATCTAGCACGCCTGGGACATTAGGGACATATGGGACATATGGGACATCTGGGACGTCTGCGACGTTAGGGACATATGGGACATGTGGGTCGTCTGGGACGTTAAGGACATATGGGACATTTAGGACGCCTGGGACATTAGGGACATATGGGACAGCTGGGACGTCTGGGACGTTAAGGACATATGGGACATTTAGGACGCCTGGGATGTTAGGGACATACGGGACAGCTGGGACGTCGGGGATGTTAGGGACATATGGGACATTTAGGACGTATGGGACGTCTGGGACGTTAAGGACATATGGGACATTTAGGACGCTTGGAACATTAGAAACATATGGGACATATGGGACATCTGGGACGCCTGAGACATTAGGGACATATGGGGCATATGAAACATCTAGGACGTCTGAGACGTCTGGGACGTTAGGGACATATAGGACATCTAGCACGTCTGGGACGTTAGGGACATATGGGACATCTAGGACGTCTGGGACGTCTGGGACGTTAGGGACATACGGGACAGCTGGGACGTCTGGGACGTTAGGGACATATGGGACATTTAGGACGTCTGGGACGTTAGGGACATGTAGGACTTCTAGTACGTCTGGGACGTTAAAGACACATGGGACATCTAGGACGTCTGGAACGTCTGGGACGTTAGAAACATACGGGACAGCTGGGACGTCTGGGACATTAGGGACATATGGAACATCTGGGACGTCTGGGACGTTAGGGACATATGAGACATCTGGGACGTCTGAGACGTTAAGGACATATGGAACATCTAGGACGTCTGGGTCGTCTGGGACGTTGACATATGGGAAATTTAGGAAGCCTGGAACATTAGTGACATATGGGACATATGGGACATCTGGGACGCCTGGGACATTAGGGACATATGGGACATATGGGACATCTGGGACGTCTGGGACGTTAGGGACATATGGGACATCTGGGACGTCTGGGACGTTAAGCACTTATGGGACATCGAGGACGTCTGGGACGTCTGGAACGTTAAGGACATATGGGACATTTAGGACGCCTGGGACATTAGGGACATATGAAACATATGGAACATCTGGGACGTCTCGGACGTTAAGGACATATGGAACATCTAGGACGTCTGGGACGTCTGGGACGTTAAGGACATATGGAACATTTAGGACGCCTGGGACAGTAGGGACATATGGGACATATGGGACATCTGGGACTACTGGGACATTAGGGACATATGGGACATACGCAACATCTGGGACGTCTGGGACGTTAGGGACATATATGGGACATTTGGGACGTCTGGGACGTTAAGGACATATGGGTCATCTAGGACGTCTGGGACGTTAGGGATATATGGGATATCTGGGACGTCTGGGACGTTAGGACATATGGAACATCTGGGACGTCTGGGACGTTAGGGACATATAGGACATCTAGGACGTCTGGGACGTTAAAGACATATAAAACATCTAGGACTTCTGGGACGTCTGGGACGTTAGAAACATACGGGACAGCTGGGATGTTAGGGAAATATGGGACATTTAGGACGTCTGGGCTCTGATGGTTAGAGCATCGGACTGCGACGCGGAAGTTTGGAGTTCAAATCCCAGATCGATGCCTGGCGGGCGGCTTACCCAGTCGCTTTAAATAATTGGGAACCTGCGTTCGAAAGAACAAGGGGTAATAATGCGGCTGCCTAATGCGTGGTGCTCACCACATCACCACGTGTCATGAATTTGACACGCGACAGCCGGGTGTGAGAGCGAGAATACGGAAGCTCTAACCTTCCGCCTTGCAGGCCAAGCTCCTTCATGGGGTGTTAGTGCCTCATCATTAATAATTTTTTTTAATTGTTGTAAAGAGGGGATAACGGTCGGCCTTACCTTTTGGCGAAAGGTATATTTGATGTTTTGCCGGCTGGTAACTATCGGCCTAATTGGGCTAGCTCGCCGCGAAAGGCGCAGGGTTCCAGCTATGCTGAAAAACTATAATAAAAAAAAGGAGAGGGCGCCAGGTCCTCGACTCAGTTCTAATCCATGTGCCGGACCGTGCACAAGGTCAAGACAATTGCCAGCAGAACAAAGAAAAATAATCAAATCAACCACCAAAGAAAATATCACAGCTTTATTATTAAATGGTGGATATGTACTATAGTGCAAATACAAACATGAATGTACAATAAATCAGGCAGGCGTTCAAATACATATAAGTAACCATACGTTGACCCAATTATTAATTTCCATGTAAATGTATATATATATTGCTATGTTATGCTAGCTGATAAATTTATTTAAATTATCGTATTACTTTGCCCTTTATTTTTCACTTTCAATTCAAATCCGTATTTTACAATATTATTAATAAAACTCTCTCAGGTGGTTCGCAATATCTAGTAACCCAATGATTGACTTGTCAAATTCTTTTTGTTTAATTGCAAGTTCATTGACTTTCAACAAATTGACACATAACGTCAAATTAATCAAAATTCAGAACGAATATCAAGGTTTTTTACAATAAGATCTAATATGCAATTCTTTCACCAATCTCTTATGTAAGTATGAAATTCAATTATATTTTTATACCTTCTTACTGGTTATAGTTTTTTAAATGTTTCATTTAACCTTTTAAAAACACAAACCTGATTTAACACTTTGCTTGTTAATACTGCCAAAATCCTTCCAAGCTGGATCCTCACTCCGACTGCACTCAAACACCTGCTAGGTCCTTATCCAAACTGCATCACCTGCGATGAATGTAAACTCCCAGCATCACCTTATTGCCATCCACTTCAAAACTTCCACATCCTATACTGGATTCCTGTCGTTGTCCCCTGCTGCTGTCAACTTCAAGTCTCCTAGCTCCTGTACTGGATTACTGCGGCTCCGATCCCTCTCTGGTAAGTATCAGCATAAAGCTTGTTCCCAATATGAATTTGTCTCTTTTTTCAGATGGTCCTACGTCTTCAATGATACCCACAGGTTTCCCAAAAACAATTCGCTGCACATACTAACCTCTTGTTTGTGGCTTGTATTCCATGTCCAATGTAGTATCAATAATATCCTTACTGACCAAAACTTGTCCCTTTATTTCTTGTTCTTTAATATTTTATTTTATGTTTCCACCTCGAAGATTTTGCTTTTAACCCATATAATTTGCATCAACCATAACATTTACAAATTATACAACATTTATTAATGTTTCTTTATTCGAAAATCACACCCATATCAAATTATGTATACATTTTTGAGTTGTTTATTTAGTAACTAATTAAACAAATTACCAATTATTACTACTAGACACGATTCTTGCTGTCTCCTATCTACATTTTTTTTATAATCAAAACAGATATTTTATTTTAATTATCATAACAGATACATTTTAGTAGTAACCTTGGTATTTATTCCTATTCAGAATTTTCTTATTACAGATTAAGTTTGAGTAATCAATCATTATGCTATTATTTGACTAACCAATAATAAGAAAGTTAATTTCATTATACTTTAACATGTATTTAGATCCATTAATTTGCTTATATCTGACTTCCAAATTTATTTGACTAAACTGTTTCTTTAGTATTCATTTTTAAATTATCAAAGAATATAGTGTATCATAACATAATTCCTCAATTAAGAAAAACATTTTTAATAAACTCGTTTTATTTCAAATGTATTTTCTTAATTCGTTATTTAATTAATAAATTTTGTAGAACCCAACCAAATATCCTATTCTCTAAATTAATAACAATCAACACCTATTTACATCTATCTATTTTAAAATTACTATAGAAACGAAATAATTAACTTTACCAACCAACAACATTTAATGCAATATTTACAGATTTTTATGTTTTCTAAGTTTTCGTTATATATGGGTAAATCATTGTAATATGAAATCTTCCTCTAATTCGTCCATCTGTATCATTTATTTAATTTCATTCCTTACTTGTTCTCTTAATGCAAATGAAATAGGATAAGATTTGCTATTAAAACCTTTCGTTTCGTCAACCTGCAACTTATGAATGTATTTCTGTGCTTGTCCTACCTTTTCATTGATAATATCTTTATTTCTGTTGATTATTTCTAGTATTCGGCCTTCATATTGCTTATTATTTTCAGCTATTTTCAAATCATTCAGCAAAACCCCCTTATAATTATTATCACTCTGTATATCACATATTACATTATTATTAATTATTATACCTTCCTTATACTTCATTGTATCTCCAATTCTATCTAATTGAACACACTTATTTTCTCGGCTGACTCTATTGGTACAGTTCCAAGATTTTTTTTACCCCTTTTAAATGAATACACTTTTGTGTTCCATCAATATGAATCCCTAATTGCTGAATTACATCAATTCCTAACACCATATCGACAGTGAGACCTTTTATTATAAACAATCTAACAAAATCTTCCCATTGATTTATACTTATCTTTACATTTAACACTCGGTTTGTGGTTGATATCTTTCTTTTGGTTGCTGATAGCAAATCTATTTTATTTACTTTAATTATATTCTTGTACAGGACATCTAAATTATTTAAAATTACTTCCTCATTTATTAAAGATGTGATCATATTTCATAATAGAATGCTGTCTTCTTTTTAGTAGTACAATGGCATCATCTATCTCTTAATATTTAATATTCATAACTATTTAAATGCTAAAATACGTATGGTTCTTCATAAAAAATTTTTTTAATTACTATTTACATATTTACAAGTTCCGAGTTTCCTTTTGTTATCTTAATACTCTTTTAAAAGTATTTTCAGTAGTTTTTTGAACATCCTTGTCTTCTTTAGCTGCTTGTTTTAATTTTCTTAATTCATCTTCTAACCTTGGTACTTCATTTTGTCTCAGCTTTTCTTTTAACTTCTCTGCTTCCTCCTTTAGTCGTCGTTTAACTGTTTCCTTCTTTGTTTTCTTCTTATTTTTATTGACATTAACTATATAACCTCCTGTAATTCTTTTTATTTTATAATATCTATTACATCTTCTTAAATATTTGTTATTTTTGTTCCTCATAATTTTACTCAATATACCTCTTGTTACCACGTTTACTTCTGTATTACTTACCACTTCATTGTATTTTACCTGTTTACCATTTTCCATATCTTCACAAGTCTCTAACATTTGATTTATTTCATTAGTTCCAAATAATAATTCTGGTTTTTTATCCAAAATTTTGTTTTCATAAGTGTTGTATCGAAATCTAACTTCTAATTTTTCTTTATCCTGTACTGACTTAGTTTCCATAATCTTTGTTAAATTTTCTTCTATCTCTTTGCGTTCCTCCTGTCTTTCTTTTCTCACCTCATTCTTGAGTTCCTCCTTATAACTTCCTAATGTTTCACTCATCTTATTAATTTGTGCTTGCAATTCTTGCTTATTCTCGATTTGCACCTTATTAAATTCTTCTCTTAATCCCAATATCGATTCTTCCATCCTTTTTGCCTGTTATTTTTGCTCCTCAATTGCCTGTTGCAAATCCTTTTTCAACTCTTCCGCATCCTTCTTGCTTATCTCAGCATTTTTCTCAATTTTCTCCGCAGTTTTCTGTATTGACTGTAGTAATTCTTTCTTCGACCTGTTTTCCCTTTCCTCAGCTTCTCTATTACTTTGCTGCATCATTCTTTCCATTGACTGTAATGATTGCACTTGCATTTGCTGCATCATTCCCATTATTTGTTTCATCCTGTCATTTTTTTCTGTATGTTCTTCCTGTAACCTTACCTGGTCTCCTTGTACTTCCATTTCTAGCTGTCCTTCTTCACCTTCTACTCCTGCTCTACTCGCCACTACTTCCATCTGTTCTGGTCCTTCTTCTTTCTCTTCTTCCACCTTCTTGCCTTTCCTTGTAACCCTTTTATCTGCCATCTTTCAGTTAAATTGTTTAAATGTACCTATTTTTTATTATAACCCTTTATAATGAATCGTATATCTTTATATTTGATTTACCAATTGAATCCGTTATCCAATACTTTAGTTACTCAAATTAAATGTCCTATTCTGTTACTCTATTTTTGCTCAAAAGAACTTAGTTATGATACCCTTTTACCTTTTTACAATTCTGTTCTTTTATTCGTGATTGTTAATTACAAATTAACCATAAACCTGGGTTATCAGCTATATTCAAACAAACGGGTTTGATTGTATTTTCTAATCTTACGTTTGACTTTTCAATTACCTGACATTGACAAGCTACATCAATTTGCTATGCCCTCTCGTTGCGGCGCCATAAAATTTGCTATGTTATGCTAGCTGATAAATTTATTTAAATTATCGTATTACTTTGCCCTTTATTTTTCACTTTCAATTCAAATCCGTATTTTACAATATTATTAATGAAACTCTCTCAGGTGGTTCGCAATATCTAGTAACCCAATGATTGACTTGTCAAATTCTTTTTGTTTAATTGCAAGTTCATTGACTTTCAACAAATTGACACATAACGTCAAATTAATCAAAATTCAGAACGAATATCAAGGTTTTTTACAATAAGATCTAATATGCAATTTTTTCACCAATCTCTTATGTAAGTATGAAATTCAATTATATTTTTATACCTTCTTACTGGTTATAGTTTTTTAAATGTTTCATTTAACCTTTTAAAAACACAAACCTGATTTAACACTTTGCTTGTTAATACTGCCAAAATCCTTCCAAGCTGGATCCTCACTCCGACTGCACTCAAACACCTGCTAGGTCCTTATCCAAACTGCATCCATCACCTGCAATGAATGTAAACTCCCAGCATCACCTTATTGCCATCCACTTCAAAACTTCCACATCCTATACTGGATTCCTGTCGTTGTCCCCTGCTGCTGTCAACTTCAAGTCTCCTAGCTCCTGTACTGGATTACTGCGGCTCCGATCCCTCTCTGGTAAGTATCAGCATAAAGCTTGTTCCAAATATAAATTTGTCTCTTTTTGCAGATGGTCCTACGTCTTCAATGATACCCACAGGTTTCCCAAAAACAATTCGCTGCACGTACTAACCCCTTGTTTGTGGCTTGTATTCCATGTCCAATGTAGTATCAATAATATCCTCACTGACCAAAACTTGTCCCTTTATTTCTTGTTCTTTAATATTTTATTTTATGTTTCCACCTCGAAGATTTTGCTTTTAACCCATATAATTTGCATCAACCATAACATTTACAAATTATACAACATTTATTAATGTTTCTTTATTCGAAAATCACACCCATATCAAATTATGTATACATTTTTGAGTTGTTTATTTAGTAACTAATTAAACAAATTACCAATTATTACTACTAGACACGATTCTTGCTGCCTCCTATCTACATTTTTTTTTATAATCAAAACAGATATTTTATTTTATTTATCATAACAGATACATTTTAGTAGTAACCTTGGTATTTATTCCTATTCAGAATTTTCTTATTACAGATTAAGTTTGAGTAATCAATCATTATGCTATTATTTGACTAACCAATAATAAGAAAGTTAATTTCATTATACTTTAACATGTATTTAGATCCATTAATTTGCTTATATCTGACTTCCAAATTTATTTGACTAAACTGTTTCTTTAGTATTCATTTTTAAATTATCAAAGAATATAGTGTATCATAACAATATATATATATATATATATATATATATATATATATATCTAAATCAATTACAACAAATGCATGCAAAAAGAAGAAATGTAGTTTCGGGCCGAAAATAAATATTATCATGCAAATATTTGTAAAGCTAAATATAGGCCGCGAATCGTTGGACGATACAAACACTCTAAAAAGAAACGAGAGTCCGCAGGGCGTCGCGGAGACAGTTAAAATAATTTAAATTGATTAAGCGCGAGTCGCGGAGCGAGTTTAAAATTCCGCGTATACCGGCTCAGAGCAATACAAGACCACCTTGGCTAACGTTTCAACCCCGAAGGTTAGCTAAATGACTATATATCTATATTCAAAATTTTCTAAAGGGCGGAATCAGCGTGCGTTTGCGTGGCCACACATCAACGACGGTGTCCATATTAGAAATGCATTAAGTGTGCGTATGTATATTTACATGCTAAAGATAGCAACGGCTTGGATTTGCCCCTTACTCGGTTAGCGGAGACCTGCCAATAATCACAATGCTTCCGTAGTGGGCTCACGAGACACTGCCACTGTAGTGTGCCTATGTTCACGCCGAACGTCTGACATGAAAATATTAGTTAACTGTTTTGTGATGAAAATAGCGAGGCTTTAAGGCGTCCGAACTGTGTTATGCAAGCGGGTGAGTAAAAGCGACGTCCAGATAGGACACAAGTGAAGCTCAAAGTTCTACTCTATAAATTTTTCAGATAACGCAGAGGTCAGTGGATTAGGAGACCCGAAGGCACAAACGGAGCAATACACAGGTAAACCTTATGACCTCAATTTAGCAAGTAGCAGAGGGTAACCGCATGTCATTGCGCGGCGGCCCGAACAAAAATAACACAATTTCAAATATTACTAAACTAACGATGCACGAAGCCTACTATCGTACAATCCGTGCTGAATAAAATCACACATTCCCGGAGTGCTAACGGCATGAAACAGTATGATTCAATTATAAGTTACAACAGGCGCAATGCATATTATCTACAATAACGTCTTGCCTGCAGGAAAGTTCACCAGAGCCTAATCTCTCCGTTCGCTCCCCTGGGGTTGGACGTAGCTAGCAAAACAACGAGGACGGCCGCAGCTGCGGGAGGCGGTGCCAACTATGAAGGCTGCCAACAACGACTTGCAGGTGGGTGTAAAGCAGTTGCTCGATCTTCGGCGTTGCCCACGAGAGTTGAAAAATTCACAGGCGATGCGACCATCTTAGGGGCCCAGTGCATCGAACTGGATTCCAGCAGGGTGCAGTCGAACGGGGTAAGTCTACTCCAGACAGGAAGGATTTCAAGCAGATGGGGAGTGTTTTAACTCCCACCGGGAATTTGGCTAAAAACGCACAGAACCCAAATGTATTCCCGATTAAGAAGAAACTGGCCTAATCTTACCTCAAGCTGGGGTCGAGCCGAAAGAAGCGTGCTAAAGTCAGTTCCAGGAGATCCGCCAAAAGCGAAGGGGTGCAAGTAAGTAGCTAACTAATCATTACGAGCACCCACGATAACGCAGAAATGCTTCCAGATCCCTCAAACAATCTATTCGAAGTGGCGAGCCCTACCAAAGGGCTATGAAGCACTTAGCTGCAGAGGAACACCTACTAGCACAACAATTTAGCTTAAAAAGAAAGCCGAAAAATTCAAAAACCCAGCCCACAGGTCATCTGATAACAAAAATTTGGGCCAGAAGATGCCCAAAAAACCAGTCAGGCAAGTTTGACTGCAGGAAAAGATAACATTGCTCTAGTAACAAATGGAATAGTTAAAAATAATTTGTATCACCGGTTGCCTAGCGGCCATACCCAAATATTTGTAAAAATATAGCAAGAATAAACCTAATTTGCAAAATATAAGTAATTAAACGAGGGGTTGCTTACGAAACTGCATGATAATTATAGGAGAGTAATTAAAAACAAGATATAGCCAATTATACCTAGTTTAAAGTTTGCAAAAATTGACAAAAGCCAACCATAAATATTCAAGTTCAGAATTCAGCTAGCGAAAGTTCAATGCTACGGGGGGCACTCCAAAAGTATCGTAACAAATCCTCCCCCAACAAAAGGGAGGGTAAATCACTCCAGATTTACCCGACCATACAAATGCCATCAAAACCGAATTGCCAAAAAAAAAACGATGCCTGCCGGAAAGAAATACAAAGGGAAGAAACAGAGGACTTAAAAGAGTAGACAGGAAGAGAGGATGTAAGAGTTCAAGCACATCATCGAAGACAACTAGACACCAACCTCTTCCGTCGCTGCAAGATGATGTGAGCTGCGCCGGTGGAGGGGAAGGTTACGTCAGGTTGCAACAAAGATGCACCCGAAACGCAAACACCTCGGAAAAAAAAATGCGGAGTGGGAGACAGGAAAGCGAACGACACAGAAGAAGGAAGGGAAAGGAAAACCAACCTCAACCAAGGGTTAAGTACTTAGGCCCAGGATCGACCTACAGCACTGAAGCTATCTCCAAATGACGGAAAATAGAACGGATATCCAAAATAACATGAAGTATAAAGAGAACGAACACAGCAAAAAGAGGGAACATCCCTTTCAAACAAGAAAAAAAAATGAGACAGAAAGATGCGAGAAATGAAGGGACCAGATGTTTAGGTCGAGACTCCAATTCGAGAAAAAGAAAAGGTGAGTTGGGTCCCAAAGGTTCCGTCCGACGTCCCCAAACCAACCTCCCAAAAAGACGTAGACTAAACCAAATCATCATTATCGTCGACAGCGTTATTGAGCTTCAAGTCTTTGGCATGCCAATTCCCACGCAAACGACCGTCCGGATCCTTAAGTTGATAAATGAAGCGAGACAATTTCTTATGAACTATAAAGGGTCCAATGAACTTGGGTGCCAATTTAGCAGTATAGTGGTTAGCAGCATCCGATTGCGTGAAGTTTCTTCTCCAAACGGAGTTGCCTACCTGATATTCATCAGGTCGTCTTCGCAGGTTGTAGTAGACCTTCGAACGATCGTAGGCCCTAGCAAGACGAACTTTTACTTCTTTGTACAATCGTTGCAGCGCTTGGGCTCTTATGTTGGGGTTTTCATCCCTTATGACACGAAGTTCGGGACCTTCATCTTCAGGTCTTCCTTCAGGATTCCCGTCGAGTGTAATTTCTCGGCCAAAATTCAAAAAGTAGGGGCTATGACCAGTGACATCATGCTTGGAGGTTCTTATGGCACAAGCGACTTGTTGTAAGTATTTATCCCACTCACGTTGTTTGTCGGACACGTACGCTGTAAGCATTGTTTTCAGAACACGATTGATGCGTTCCGTTGGATTTGCCTGAGGGTGATACAACGCTGTAAACGCTATTCTGCAGCCATAGTTCCTAGCCAAGGCAGTAAATTCGCGACTCTTGAACTGGACACCATTGTCGCAGATAATTCTCTTCGGAGCGCCAAACAATAAAAACACGTTTTCTTCAACGTGACGTACGACTGAAGCGGCCGTAGCCTTACGAAGGGGAAATACAAGAGGAAGTTTAGTGAAGCAATCAGCCACTACAAGTATATACTGATATCCCCGAGAAGAACGAGGTAGAGGTCCGATGAGGTCCATACAGATGACCTCCCAGGGCTTCGAGATGTTTGTGTGACCTCCCATATGTCCAGCGGGTGGTCGTTGGTCAGGCTTAGTGCGGGAACACACCTTGCAGTTGCGAATGTAGCGCAGAACGTCCGTTCGCATCTGAGCTATACGACCTAAGGTTTTCGAAACGCCAAGATGTCCTGAGGTAGGATCATTATGATTACGTCTATGTACTTCTGAACGTTTGTCCTTAGGTAGAACCATTTTCCAATCTTCATTGGCCTGCATGAGTTCTGGATACGGGCTCCTAACATGTTTGTAGAGTTGCGAATTCGACTCGCGCCAAGCAGGATAGTGCTGTGGATCGTTTCGGACTTTTAGGCGCATCCGAGCATACCAGCGATCTCGAATATCGTCGTCCTCGATTACTTCATCGATAATAGGTACGGACCTGGATAGAGCATCATGTACGACATTGACTTTGCCCTTGCGATGTATGACGTTAAAATTGTATTGTTGTAGGCGTATGGCCCAACGCGCAATGCGTCCTATGGGATCTTTAATATTATGAAACCACTTGAGGGCGTAGTGGTCGGTCACGACGTCGAACTTAGTTCCCTCGATGTACGGGCGAAGTTTTTCGATGGCGAAGAGTACCGCGAGACATTCACGTTCCGTTGTGCTGAACTTCCGCTCATTCTTCGTGAGCGAACGGCTTATATAGCAAACGACCTTCTCTCCCTCAGGATACGTCTGGGACAAAACCGCTCCGAGTCCATATCCAGAGGCGTCCGTCTGTATAGTGAAGGGCCGACTGAAATCTGGGCAAGAGAGCACAGGGGCCGAGACGAGGTAGTCTTTAATGGTGTCAAATGCGGTTTGACATTCCTCAGACCAGACAAACTTCTGGTTCTTGCGAAGCAAGCGAGTCATAGGTGACACAACTGAAGAAAAGTTAGGCACAAAGCGCCGATACCACGATGCCATTCCCAATATCCTTCTAACCTCTGGTACCGTCTTGGGGTTAGGGATGTTCAAAATTGCTTCGACCTTTTCCGGGTCGACGAGTAGACCTTTGGAGTTCACGACGTACCCCAGGTACTTCAGTTCGGGCTTGCAAAAATGACATTTTTCCCGGTTCAAAGTTAGGCCGGCCTTGGCGATTCTGGATATGACTTCCTTCAAGACCTCCAGGTGTTTTTTCGAAGGTAGGAGTACAGATTATTACATCGTCCAGATATGTAAACGCGTAAGGTTCTAGGTCGGCACCAATAACTCGGTCGATAAGACGTTGCCAAGTCGCCGGGGCGGTATGAAGACCGAACGGGAGGCGACAAAATTGGTACAACCCACGATTAGGGACAGTGAAAGCAGTTAGCGCACGGCTAGCGACAGAAACCGGCACCTGAAAGTAGGCTGACTTGACATCTAACGTGGTCAGGTATTGTGCATCACGTAACTTGTCCAAAATGTTGCTGATGTACGGGAGTGGATAGGCATCTGGTTGGCTAACCTTGTTGAGCTTCCGATAGTCCACACAGAAGCGATAAGAACCATCCTTCTTCCTTATCATGACGATGGGCGAGGACCATGCCGATGTTGAAGGTTCTACGATGCCCTTTTCCAACATATCGTCGAGCTCCTGGTTCACATGTTTCTAAAGAGCAGGCGAGATTGGGTAATAACGCTGCTTAATTGGTTCAGCATCAGTTTTAATTACATGTTCTACTAGGTGAGTGCATCCTACGCCATCTCCTATCATGGTAAAGGCTTCACTGATAGTCTGGTCAAGCACGGCTTGTTCTTTGTCCGTGAGGTGTTCAGTCGAACGGATTGCTGTGATTTGCTCATCAGCCGAGGCTTTGGAGAAGGTCCATTCCCCATGGCGAAGATCTGGCACAAGGGCCATCCTCTTCCAGAAGTCGGTGCCCAAAATGAGTGTATGTGGTAACGAGGGGATAACCAGGACTTCAAAGGTTCTCACGCGATCTCTCAGTACGATGGGGACGGTAAGTGTACCTATGCTGTAGCATTTCTCACCGTTGGCGACGCTGCAGGTGGTAGATTTAGCAGAGCTTAATTTGCAGACGTCCTTCAATACTTCCCATCCTTGGCGACCTAAAATGGTACGGCTCGCGCCGGAGTCCAACAAGCCAAGTAGATCCTTGCCATAAATAGAGACTCGAAGATAGGGCCTCTCATCTTTACTGGCGTGACTTAAGATGAAGTCAAGCAATATGCGATGTTCTCTAGGTAAATCGCTCGTTGTGTGTGGTTGTTTGACAGCATTGGCTTCAGAAGAGTTTCTCTTTTTAGACTTGCCGTGTGATGGGCACTGGGCCATGCGATGGTCAGGCTTTCCGCAGTTCCAGCAGACACCAAAGGGTCGAGCGGCTGTAACATCGCAGACTTGTCCTTCGGCAGAGGGACTAGAAGTGGAACTAGTTTCCTCAATGGCAGCAGCTCTTGCTCCAAAACGGGGCTTGTGATAAGCCAAGTCAGGTTCGAGGGCTTGATAAGGCGGAGGTGGGTTCTTGAACCTCGAAGCACGCACCTTAGCATCTTCAATTAATTTTCCAAGTTGTCTGAGTTGCGAGATACTCGTGGGAGAGTAGAGAGCCAGTTGTGCCTGTAAGTATGGTTGCAAGTTTCTACGCATAATCTCTATGCGCTCCATTTCTACAGGTAAACGAGAAAGGCGACTAAAAAGGTTCTCCATAACAGCAACATAGACCGTCACGGGCTCATCGGGTCCTTGGGTTCTACTACGGATCTCATCCCATAGGCTGATTTCATAATCACAAGGCAGGAAAGCGGCTTTCAAAGCGATGATCAATTCGTCCCAAGAACGAATGGTGTTGCGAATGGAACGAAACCAAATTCGAGCGTTGCCAGTGAACAATTCGATGGCAGCAGCAAAAAGTTGATCCTTGGACACGTTTCGAGCGATGCGAGTTTCTTCAATTTCTTCTAAAAAGCTAGTTAAGCCATTTCCTCCATCGAAGGTGATCCTCCATTTGTTGATGGCTAAATAGTTGGCGGACGAAGTGTGTCTATGCGATGCAGACTGGTTGACATCTTCGGCAGCAGAAGAACGACGATTGACAGCATCAGCAAAGGGCGGATAATCTAAGTATATGCCAGGCTGCATGGCTGAGCTACTAGGAATAGGCTGAGGGGCAAAGAACTGTGAAGTGGACAAAGGATGACTCCAAGTAACCGAGCTAGCAATAGGACGAATAGGCAAGGCAGCGTCTTCCTGAGACGTAGTGGCAGCAGAGCTATGGGGGCGAATATGAGTTTTCTGGGGCGAAGCTACTGAACCGTCCTCCGAGCTTGAATCACTCGGTGCGACTGACGTATCGTTACGAGCTTGAGCATCAGCGTGAAGCTGAAGCTTTGCTTCCAAAGCAGCAAGTAGTTGTTCGCATCCTTTCTTCAAGGACTCCAACCTAGAAGCGGAATCTGGTTCTGCTATAATATGACCTAGACGACCTTGAACATGAAGAAGGCGAGTACCTAATCGTTGGGCATCATTGTCCAGGTTCCTAGAGGTGCAGCTATCCACTTCGGCAGCTAAAATAGAAAGTTTGTCTTCACAGATCGCAAGTTCTTCAGTAGCGTCGAAAGACACGGGAGTGAAAGTGGCATTCATAAGAAGATCTATCTTCATACGAGCACGGAGTAATTTACGTTTGTCTTGGACGTTGCCATGAATGGCAATGTCTCTAACTCGAAGCTCATAGTCGAGCTCATCGACGAGCAAACGATTAACATCTAATCTAAATACCATCTTGCTGTTCCAACAGAACAAGATGATCACAAGAACTTATTTAAACTAGGCTTATAACTAACCCAAGCAGAACCTGTAAATAGCATGCAATAAACAAACCTATAAGTAGCAATAATCAATTGTAAATACCCAACAAATATCGACAATAAATAATCCCAATGAATTCTAACACCCTAAAAATTTTGTTTGCACTATAGTACCACCTAGTACCCTAATAACGACGTAGTCAAAAATCCTTTCAAGACCCCAAAGCGTTGGGCGTCAAAATCTTCTTGTAAGGGAAGATAGAGGGTCGGCCTTACCTTTTGGCGAAAGTTATATTGGTTATTTTGCCGGCTGGTAACTATCGGCCTAGTTGGGCTAGCTCGCCGCGAGGGTCGCAGGGTTCCAGCTATGCTGAAAGAGAATACAAAAAAAAGAAAGGAGTCGGCGCCAGGTCCTAGACTCAGATCCAATTCCTTGTGCCGGACCTTACACAAGGTCGAAGATAAAAACCAGCAAGTCAAAAATAAGCAAATCAACAACCAATGAATAGATCACAGCTTTATTTTAAATATTGGTGGGTACTATAGTGCATGGCTAACATATATATATATAAATCACAGCAGGCAGTAGGCAGTATTAGTTACAAGTAGCAAAGGCGATACTTGGCAATAAGTATGAACCTTTGTATATTTCTAGCAACAACAAAGAAAACACACAGTATGCGACATGCAATAATAAATATAAATATAAATATCGAGCAAACAGTAGCCCACGAGCAGTAATAACTATGACCTGTGAATGGGCTAACACATTAAAACATTGCGCGGTTAAAAACGGAGCGTAGCGAGTATTAAATTACAAAAAAAATAGATTAATCCCTGTGAGGCAGGATATAGCAGGGCCAGGTTATGCAAGCGCTCAGCTGATGCGAAACCCCGAATATCAGCTCAGAAAGATTCTAAAGTAATTATTCCAAAATTTCTAATGTCAAAACTACCAGGGTTTATGGCCATATAGTGACAGAGCAGTTTTCTCAGTGGAAATACATCAGGTACATAAATGAACGCTAAAGCAATCGCTTGAATAAACCTTCGGTAAACTTGTACCTACGTAGAGGCTCGCAAATAAATTACAATAACGCGGAAAAATCGCGAACGCCGCAAACAGAGTTCCGACCAAATAATTAACGGGTTCACGCGACTCCAAAGTAAGACAATCGGCTACCGTAATCGGTTCTCTAGCCACTATACGCTAAATATGACGTCAGACCTCAGCGACCGACATGCAAATGGCGTCGAAATAAACCCGAGGATATCGAGCAAACCGTAGGCAACATGCGGTAAGTACTACCTTAAAACTGAAATACTAGCGCGGATGACCTAACATACAATTTGCAGGGGAGCTCAATGAAGCGCGGCGGCCGACAAACCCCCAGTCCTCAGCAGCGGAACCACCTAAACAGAACTCTAGTAAGCGTTCTGACGTTAATTCGCCAGGCTGCCCATGAATGCAAATAAGGCAGCAACATGAGGGCTAATTTAAACTGTAAATTCGTAGGTTCCACGGAGACGCCGTGGTTCGGGGCCAATTCAAAACCGAAGGCTCCTACAGGGTTGAGCCGCAGAGCTGTCTTTACCAATTCGGGTAAGCTCGATTAAAGATTCAATAAAGATCAGTAGCCTGCACAAAATGGGCGTTCGAAATTTGCAATAGCCCTATCATAATAACGCATTAAAATTATACAAAAGCGTGCACTAACATCTAACTAGACGAAGCATTGCTATGCCAAAAATATCATACATGCCCTATCTGTTAACGAGACGAGATTCTAATAACGAACTATAAGATTACACCAAGCACCAGGAGTGATAACTAAATCAGTTTCTTGCCTGTAGAAAAAAAAACATGTCGGCTCCTAACCTTTGGCCTGCGGGGGGGGGGGGCGACGACGGCAGAAGCAACGGGGGTTCCGGCAGACACAGCGGGAGGCCCAGCGGACCGAGGAAGCGGTGATTGTGTCGCAGGTGAGTGCAGTGCTACACCCTCTAGCGTAGCTCCCAGGGAATTGCGGAGTTCCTTGACTACTCGCTAATTTCAGGAGCCCGAATCGACGGTTTGGGTGCCCGCGGAGAGCAGCCGAACGAGGAATGCTAAGCCTCTTCAGATAGGAGTCCAACCTCTCGCAGGAAGCGTCCAAACTCTCCCAAGATCGTAGCCGACAAGAAATGGCATCCCACAGTAAATGGCTATAACGCACAACGCCCAAATAAGTCCCAAATAAGAAGAAACTGGCCTTATCTTACCTCACGCTGGAATTGAGCCAGAGGAAAGGGCAGAAACAATGCTGGCCTCAAACGAATCCGCAGTTGCGAAGGACGTAAGTATAACCAAATCAAATACGAACGTCTTAAGGGCACATGTGCTTTTTCAGATCCTCCGAAAAATCAAAACGGAGCTGAGCTATACTAATTAGCTCACAAATTTAAGCACACGGCCGAGGCACTAGCAGCCTGCACCAAGTTTAAAATGGAAAGAGCTCAAAAATCCACCAGCTACCAGTTATCAAAACTTTCCAAAATTTTTGGGCCAGAAGATGCAAAAAAAACAGCCTGAAAAGTGTGACTGCAAGAAATGATATCCTTTATCTAGCAACAAATAGAATAGTGCAGAATAATTTGCAACAGGGGTTGCCTAAGCGCCATATACAAATATCTGTAGGAATATGACCAAAATAAATTTAATTAGTAGAATATGGGTAATTATTCGAAGAGTTGCTTACCAAACTGCTTGATAATTATAGGAAAATAATTAAAAATAAGATACAGCTAATTATACCTAGTTTAAAGCATGCAAAAATTGGCAAAAGCCAACCATAAATATTCAAGTTCAGAATTCAGCTAGCAAAAGCTCAATACTACGGGGGACGCTCCAAAAGTATCGTAACATCACTTAAAACTCAAATGTCAAGTTTCACATTTAAGTATAAACGTAGTTGCATTCATAAATTAGGAACGATTCCATAGCCGTACTAGCGGCCGGTCTTATAAAGGTCACTAATCTGACGTTTACTTTAAATCGCTGTTAAAATAAACAAAAGCTCATCAAAACGTTGGCGCTTATGACATATTATTCATTAGTAAACAAATTTTATGCACTTTTGTTTATTTTAACAGTGAATTAAAGTTAACGTCAGATTAGTGGCCTTTATAAGACCGGCAATAGATGAAATAAATTTTAGATCATACTATATTTTCCTACATTTCCCCTCCATATTATTTCCTATCCCATTTTGTCCAAATTCCCTTCGATACTGTCTTCATATTTTTCTTTAATGCCTGCTCGTTGTAGCATTTCTACGACCAATTTTCTCCTTGTTGGCATTTTAGTTTGCAGTTCCGGAAGTTTTCAAATGCCATGTAATGTTTTTCAACACCTTTTACTCAGGGTAGAACACACACATAAACACTCAAATATTGTTGGGACATATACGGTTCGTTTGGCATTGGCATGCATTTATGTCTACATTTAGATTATTCCAGAAACGCCTGTTAAGGGAAAAATGTGAGGTTTTCGCTACTGTACCATGAATATCATAACGTAAGAGCACTATATTATATTCTGTTCATTTCTTTTTTGCGCTGTAGGAGGCTGTTAGGGTGACTGTTTTGTATGTGTAAATATGCTTTTTATCTATTGCACAGCTGGTTGACCAGTGGGGGGCAAATTCCATCTATTTTGAGATTATGGTTCATAACAGACTACACTGTTGTCAGTTGAATTTAGCTCTTTGTTAAGTTTGGACGATCAGCTTTAAAATACCCATAATTTCTAAATATTTAGTTTTCTCGATATTATTTTCAGAATACTGGATCATTTTATAAATAAAATATCTTTAGTAATAGAGCTGGTACTACGTAACCTAGCACTTTATATATGATACAACAAACTTAAACCATTGCCTCCTACTGTATGAATAAGAAGTGAATATACTATACTGTTGAGGCTCCACTTGATTGTATATGCCTAACTATTTATTTTATATATCAGTACCCACACAATGTAATGTATATGACTATTCAACACTATAACATATAAGCCAATCACTGTGCAGACATTTGCTTTTTCCAACCAATAACAGCAGTATATCACTGAATATTGGGCACCATGCAAAATATTCACAAAACAATGTACGTACTCAAAAAATAAATAGCCTTGTTGCGAAGTAACGCTTAGCAACGATGCTCTGTCCTTAGTAATATCGCTAGGTTACGTAACACTAAACCCCAACAAACAGTGTGGCTTGTTTTAAAAATTTTAAAATGCTGTGTTTTGAAAGTATTCCGCTGAATTTAATTGAGAATGAATAATTATATTAATTATTAGATTATTTTTCAATAAAGTTAATCGTTGTATGTATTAATATTGTTAAATAGTCGTCCCAAATACCACTCGAAGCGGATATATATTTTTTAAATATTTTGCCATTTCCATAGAAATTATTGCAAATTTCACTCAACAAAATCACATTTAAATGTCACTCGCCTTCGGCTCGTGACATTTTTGATGTGATTTTGTATCGTGAAATTTAAACGCAATAATTTACATGGAAACGACAAAATATTTGTCAAAAATATATCCACTACTTGTGGTATTACCCTTGATTATTATAATTATTTTCAAAGTTTTATAAATATCAAAAGCTCCTTGAGACTCTTATTAGGGGGTGGTTCGATAATCTAGTAGTTTGTTAATTGAAATTTTATTTTTATGATGACTTTCGATTGTGGTGCTGACACTAACTGTCACCTTGCACGTCAAACAATGCTCTGATACTAATCTCAATTAAATATGACAAACATTCTTTCTACTCACATGTAATTGACTAAATGGCCTAAGATAAGTACTTGATTATATTAATTATACTCTTTTAACTGTCTTTTATTTAATATAGCTTCAATAGGATAAACTTAAAAACCCACCTGAACAACTTTCACTTTTGATGCTGGAATGTCACGTCCAAAAACAACACTCCCCCTGACGTCCACAGCCTGGATCCCCTAGCTAGTCCTGTATTGACGTGCTGCTTAATGACAAATATGCACCAATCTGTCAAAACCCTGGCTGCTAACAGGAAAGGTCCCGTTCCACCTCAGCAAAGCTCCTGTCACCTTCCAGACGTTCCCTCGTTCCAACTGGTTCACGGCAAGTTTGCTATTCTAGATGATCCTTGATTAATATTCTTCTTTTATAGATCCAACTGTAGCAATATCTGTCATGAGTAACTAACAGTACTGCCAAGTCCTGAAGTCCCTCTGCTGTCCTCTGTGGTCAGATCCTCACGTCCTCAGTACTCCATCGACATCTCCCACAATGTGTAACTTTTATTAATGTACCTTCTTATCATTTGTATTAATGAAAATAAATAACTCGATCCAAATCTTATCCTCTTCTAGCTTCTTTTACTTGTTTGTATCTAACTAAATAATATCTAGTTTAAGTTTCTCATTATATTCACGTCAATTTATTAAAATCCTTTTTAAAATGTATTTGACTAATTCACATAATAAAATTAGGGTAAATTTCTATTTTTTTATTGGAATCGAAAAATTGTATCAAAATTACATTTTATGTTTTATTAGTTGTTGATTTTCTAATAATGGTAACAAAAACTACTTAGCTTCTAAGTTACGCCCTCTACAAATTAAAATAATTTGAGTTCTACCTACTCATCTTATTATTTCAAAAGAAATTATATTTGTCATATGTAATCTGCGCATCTATTTATCTTATACCTTTTAAAACCATTAAAGAATACTCAAGTGCTATACATATCATCTTAGTTTGCATCAAAATTAATAGTAATTTATTATACAAGACGATAAAGTTAAATTTTATCCACGAGTGAATCGTTTAACGTCGAGACGAAGTCGAGTCGTTAATGATTCAAGAGTGGATAGAAATAACTTTATCGTCTTGTATAATAAAATATTTTTTTCTATAGCAAGAACTTTAACAATTTCAAAAGAAAATAATGACAGTCAATCACATTTCAAAATGTCAGTAGCTAGATTGGGTTGCTACGATAATACGAAGCTGTCATATTTAATTTAAACAAAAGTTAGAAAATTAAATTACTTTATCTATCCTTGATGTTAAAGTGCTACTTTATCTACCCTTGCTGTTAAAGTAAAACTTGACCTTTTGTTTTGAGTTGATAAAAGCACACTTTAACCTGTGCTATAGAAAAAATTCTATTAATGACTTTAAATTAAATAGGCAATTCTTTTATAAATTTTTCTTATTTGATTATATTGATACACCAAATTTTATATTTAAATTAATCTTCAACATAGACTGCCCTTTATGTATCATAGCAATACTTACTCATTAATTGGCACTCACTGACGAGAGGTTTTATATCTGTTATGAATGGGAAGTGAAATAATCACAAATCTACTGTCTCTTGCTTTAAATAAAAATCATAGGTGTAGGCAAGTGCCCCTCCCTGCCACCCCGTAGCTACACTCTTGCATATTACCTAATGTATTTTTGTATTCCGCAACCTGACTATAAATCATAAAATAAGAACTTTTTTATGCCTTTACTTCGTAATAAATACAATTCGTTGGATGGATACAATGGAATATAAACCACAATAACTTACTTCCTTAACAACTAAATTGTTAAAAAATGTATTTTAAAAATAACTTATCACAATAATAAATAGTAATGTAGATCATCTACAATACGCATATAAAAACATAATAATACATTTAGTACGTTTTGGCAAACTCAATAAAAGGTACAGGTCTTGATTCTATAAACTTTTCAATAAAAAAAAAATGACCTCTGCTACTTCGTTAACATCATTATTAGTATAAAATACTAATAAAAAATTGAAAAAATATGCAATTAAGTACAAACCTTTGACTCTACGACATTTAAATATATTCAAATATCTTTCTAAAAAATAGAAGCTCTGAAAGAGTCAAATAAAATTAAGTAATGGAGTAAGGCTGCGTTTTTTTTTCAAATTCAACTAGAATTAACTTAAATTGAAATTCTAATAAATAAATTAAAATAGTTATATATTAGAATTTGTAACCTGCCCGTTTTCTTTAGCACTTTGGTTATTGTAGATAGTTTGCAAAGGAACGTGAAGCAGCTCCATTATTAAGGTGTAGTAGGGCTCTGAAAAGGCAATATGACAACAAATACACCCAGATCATCGCAATGGCATACCATTTTCTGCAGAAACGATGCCATGTCTAATCAGGAAGTTGAGGGTTACAGGGGCGCTAGTGGTTTTAAAATCGGAAGTTAATATTCGTTCTATGCACTGCTCAGCAGTTAACAACTCAAACTTCTGTACCTCTCCATCAGCGTTCTGTGGCACAAATTCTAATGGAAGTTCTAAGTCAAACACAAATTCAGTGTTGGGGAATAGTCCCCTTTCAGATTCGAAGAAAAACCTACAATCGAATTGCTGTAAAATTCAAGCGAGATAAAGAAATTAACAATAGCTACTTACGAAACACATCCAGCGCTTATTAAATTTTTAAGCAATTCGGAAGGAATGGAAGCCTCTTCCATTGCTTCTTTATGAGCAGTTTCTAAAATACTGTGGCCTACTGACAAGCCGCCACCTACCATATTATCCCACTTATCTGCAACAGTTAAAAAATGTATATTGCCGAATATGGCGTGGGAGTGTTTACCAGGCCAGGTTTGTTTCGTCGAAGATCGTTGTTGCAACCAAATACACAGCCCTAACTTCGGGTGCTTAACGTAACCATTTATGTCTACTCCATAGTTGCGTATACCAAATAAACAGGTAGCTGATCTGTCCATACGAAGAAGACTTTCGGTGTGGAATTTTGCTTTTACTTCGTAACACTATACGTTGCAAACAAAAGATTAAAATGTCAGTATATATATTTTTATTTTATTCCACTTATTAGACATTTAAACTGTAACTTCTTAATAAACTAGCTTAAAGTTTAAGTTGTTTTTCTATAGCGTGTCCAGAACATAGTAAGAGATAAGGGATTTAGTTAAAATGCTGCTACAATCCACATTCAAATTCTAGAATTTTTATTATTTATATATTTTTTCCTGTCAACTTTTTACACTTTATACAGGGTGAGTTATGATATTAGAAAAATAATTTGTTAACAAAAGATGTTCAGAATTATATGCTCTATATTATTGTACATTTATTTTATTTCAGGGCCTACTGAGGTTTGAGCAGTGACATTCAACTTTTTTATTTTAAATGACACCCTGTATATTTTTTACATTTTTTCGGAAGAACTATCTTTTCTCTATACAGTGCTATAAAAATATTGTGGTGTTAGATGGGAAAATTACACTGTTAAATACGATTAAAGTTGAGAAATTTCCAAATTTAGCAACTTCATCTAGTAGCCATCAAACAAAACAGTGAAAAAATTAGTCGTCACATTTTTTGTGAGTTAATAAAGGATGTGCCTCTAAATATACGGCAGGGAAGTTATTATCAGCACGATGGTGCGCCACCCCACTACAGCAGAATGGTTAGAAATTTTTTAAATCGCGAGTTTGGTGTAAAATGGATTGGCAGAGGCGGCCCTGTAGCTTGGCCCCCAAGGTCTCCTTATTTAACGCCACTGGATTTTTTTCTGTGGAGTCACGTAAAAAATATTGTGTACAGTACAGTACCTACTACTCCTGACGACATAAAAGTAAGAATTTGAAATGCGTTTTCCACTATACTGCTTAAATGTTAAACAGTGTTAGACACAATCATATTATGCGTTTACAAGCTTGTATTGACCAGAATGGGGGTAATTTTGAACATTTAGCAAATTGAAATAGATTTTAGGTGTTTTCATTTTGATTATGTCTTTCGATACTTTCTTTTGTATTCATAGAATAAATTGTTTATTAATAAAAACTTGCTCCTTTCGATACATTATTATTTTACCACCTTAACGTTGTTATTTTTGTCATTTGACTTCATACCAAAAAATTTTACAACAAATTTTTTACTGTTCCTGCCACGAAACAAGGTTACTAGATGAAGTTGCAAAATTTGGACATTTTTCAACTTTAATCGTGTTGTAAATGTAAAAAATATACAGGGTGTCATTTAAAATAAAAACATTGAATGTCACTGCTCAAACCTCAGTAGGCCATGAAATAAAATAAATGTACAATAATATAGAGCATATAATTCTGAACATTTTTTGTTAACAAATTATTTTTCTAATATCAATATTAAATGAACTAACAGGGGCGTGCCGCTATCTTAACTCACCGTGTATATTACGATTTAAATACATACATAAAGAAAATGAAAGATCCCACTAATATAATATAAAATATAAATAATAAGAAAATAATATCACACAATGGAGCCTGCCAAAATTACACAAACAAAATTTTCCTCTTAGACCAATTATAGCATCTTACAGGTTACAGAATCTAGATTGAGACGCGGTGAAAATCTGAACTAATGTTAGCATCTAGCAATTTCCAAGTTTCGTATTGGTAACATTTTTACATCTATCATATTGACATTAAATTGTTATTTAAGCTAAATGACACAATAAATCAGAGGCGTGCGCAACATTTCGGTATGGTGTACTATCAGTTCTTGAATGTTAAAAGGATTGCGGAAATAATGATGTACGTTGAACAACCAGGTTCTGCTAAACCTTCTATCCCAGCAACAGCAATTTCCACACTTTAAAACACAAAAAATCTGTCATATGACGTTAGTCACTGCACAAACAAAATCCCTCTACCCACCGTTACTGATTACTTGCCATTTAAAATGTAACCAAACTTTGTATGTTTGACAACTTTCCACTCATTGCCAATTCATCAAATATGAGACCTTGAGACTCAATCTAGTGTCTGTGACCTGTACATGAGCCCTTTATATAATTTATCAAAATATATTTTTAACATTTTACTATAAATAACTCAAACTCATAAGTATAGAGTCAAAGACGCATGAGAATTTTAAAAACAGATCAAACTAAATTACCAAAAAATCATATATTATTTCCACTAGACCAGGGATGAGCAACACGCGGGCCGCATGCGGCCTGCCAAACTTTCTCGTGCGGCCCTTCAAAGATTTTACATTTTGACTTCTAAAAATTCCTAGTGTCCGGCAACCTCATTGTACCATAGGTGTGTTAACTTAATTTTTGGAAATGTTGCCGACATCATAGATAGGCACTGATACCATCATTTCCAAAAATTAAGCATCGGCATTTCCTGGTATGAAATGTTACGCCGGGCTGCTTCATTTGACGCTACGCATATGTGCCGTAAATGGTGCATCGGCAAGCGGGTTAAAGTCAAAGCTCAAAGGTCATTTCAACTCCTTCAGAAACCCGAAAATATGCCCAGCATTTACAAAAATTAATAACGGACTTTGAATCGCGATTTAAAATATTTAGATCAGAAAAAACCGTTCTTAGTTTTAAAATTTTTTCTTCACCATTTAATATAGAAGTGTAAACAGTTACGGATGAGTTACAAATGGAATTAACAGATTTACAAAACGACATGGATTTAAGAAATAAATTTCAAAATGTTGACATAATACATAATTTCTATCAAAATTACATAAATTTAGAAAACTTCCCACGATTCGGCGCACATGCAAAGCAAATAATGACACTTTTTGGAAGCACCTACGTTTGCAAACAATTATTTTCGGCAATGAAAATAATTAAAAGCGATCACCGATCGAGATTAAATGATGTACAGTTAGAAAGCAATGAACAAGAGGAGAGAATCTACAAGGACCTCAAAAAAGAAGTAATAAAAATGTGTAAAAGAAAAAAAATCAATGGATTAACGACAAAATGGAGGAAATAGAAAATAATTACAAAATACATAACACAAAAATCTGATGTGATACACTCACATAACTTCCTTTTACAGTGATCTTATAATTAGTCAAAAATTTCATTTTTAATTTTTAACCATTTGTCAAAAATTTTAAAAAATTACAAATTCTACAAAAACGGTGCAAAATAGAGCGTTAGGTGAAGAGACAAATTTTCTCTAGAATTTTAAGCTAAATTCAAAAATGTAATAATATACCGGGTGTTCTATTTAAAATAGGAGTTAATAAAAAAAATAGAAAAAAAACAAAAAAACCCATTTTAGAAGTATTCAACTGGAAAATCACCTATCTCACATCAATACACATTAAAAATGTAATAGAAATGAGAAGTTTGAAAAAAATCGTTAGAGCCGTTTTTGAAAAAATCGAAAAAAACTGAAAAATCTCAAGAGTAAACACCTACTTCCGGTTATGAGATTTTCTTCAAAAGCTTGCTGTCGCATCTACATAGTACACAAAACTTATATATGAAGTTTCAAAGCCATACCTCTTTCCGTTTTTGAGATATTCTGTTCACAGACAGACAGACAGACACACAGACACACACACAGACAGACCAATGAAAAAAAATATGTTTTTTGGGATCTGGGGACTCTAAAACGTGAAGATCTGTTGAAAACTCAATTTCGAATTTTTGGAGTGAATCCAATACTTCCTTTATTGTAAAAGGAAGTAAAAATGTTCTTTCAAAAGATTAAGGAGGAAAAAAGAAAACCAAAAATGTGTAGAAGAGGAATAAGAAATAAAGAAGGGAAAATAGAGCATAACACGGCGAAAATAAAAGAAATATGGAAACAGTTTTACGAAAACTTACTAAATGAAGACGACAGCACTGAAATAGAGACCGCAGAAGATACAGCAAATCAAGATGAAACAGAATCACCAAGTCCAACATACGAAGAGGTGATCAACGCAATAAACAAAGCAAAGAACGGGAAGGCAACAGGCACAGACCAAATATGCTCAGAAATGTTAAAGTTGGGTGGAGAAGAACTACATAAAAGAATATATAATCTAATCAAGGAGATCTGGAGAACAGAAAAGATGCCTAAAGAATGGGAAAAAGCAATGATAGTTCCATTGCCTAAGAAAGGTGATTTAAAAGACTGCTCTAACCACAGAGGAATAGCCCTACTAAATGTGGCTTACAAGATCCTCTCCAGTATTATACAAGGAAGGATAGCACAATATAGTGAATCGGAAATAGGAGAATACCAATATGGCTTTCGTTCAGGACGATCCACCACAGATGCCTTATTCATAGTAAAACAAATATTAGAAAAGTGCTACGAGTATGGAATCGAACTATTACTTTTATTCGTAGATTTTAAACAAGCTTTCGATAAGGTAAATAGGAAGAAACTAATAAGAGAACTAGAAAGCACAGAAATACCAACCAAACTAGTTAACCTTATCAGGATGACGTTAGCAAACACCAAAGCAATAGTCAAAATAAAAGAAGGCACAACAGATGAATTCTCAACTAATACTGGAGTACGCCAAGGAGACACATTATCAGCAACGCTTTTTAACTACGCACTGGAAAAAATCATAAAGAAAACCGACAGAGAAGGAACAATAATAAACAAAGAGGTACAAATCATAGCATATGCTGATGATATCCTGATAATTTCAAGAACACACGCAGGATTAGTTAAAACTTTTCAAAAATTAAACCAAGAAGCGAAAGACATAGGTTTGCAAATAAATGAAAACAAAACAAAACTCATGAGACTAAGAAGAAAAGAAAACCAAATGCAAGACATAAAAATAGATGAATATAATTTTGAAGAAGTGAGAACCTTTAAATACCTAGGACTACAAATAAGCAACAAAGATGAAAGCGATCCAAATATAAAGGAGAGACTACTAGCGGGAAATAAAGCGTACTACAGTAACCTGAAAATACTACAAAGCAAAAAACTCAGCAAACAAACTAAATTCAGACTATACAAAACAGTAATGAGACCGATAATTACGTACGCTGCCGAAGTAACCCGATTAACAAAGAAAGAAGAAGAACAACTGCGAATTTTCGAAAGAAAAATATTAAGAAAAATATCCGGCCCCAAGAAATATGACAATGGAGACATGCGCCCAAAAATGAACCATGAACTCAGAGAAGAATTTGGAGAAGACATAGTGAAGTATATTAAAGCGCAAAGATTAAAATGGATAGGACACGTATTGAGAAGCGACAGCGGGCAAACGATTAAAAGAATTATGGAATGGGAACCAACCGGAAATAGACCACGAGGAAGACCGAGAGAGAGATGGATACACGAAGTAGAAAGGGATCTAAAAGAAATGGGAGTTGTGAATTGGAAAAGAAAAGCAATGGACAGGAAAAAATGGAAGGAAATAGTTAACGAAGTAAAAACACACCCCACACTGTAGAAGATCGGGCTAGAGGACTAATCCACCTCAGAAAAGGATTTAAAGCTCCAGAAGGAGCGGCCAAATTCCGAGAGGAATAGAAAGGCCTATATATATACAGTTAGAAAGCTCAGTACGAGTTGCTGTGTTGTCTATATCTGCAAATATAGACCAATTGATGGCAAAGAAGCAATGTCAAATTTCTCATTAAATAATCCTTTTCCACATATATATTTCGCCGTTTTTTTAATATACCGGGTGTCTTAAAATGAATTACATCTAGTATGCTTTGAATTTCCCATAATGCAATCTAAAATTTTACTTAAAATTGGCAAGACTGTAAGTCTATGTGAAATTCGAGGTTAGCAGGTTACATTTTGCGTCAGTATTTCTACCGGGTGTCTTAAAATGAAATACATCTAGTATGCTTTGAATTTCCCATAATGCAATCTAAAATTTTACTTGAAATTGGCAAGACTGTAAGTATATGTCAAATTCGAGTTAAGTAGGTTAGGTTTTGCGCCAGTCTGTGTCAAAAGTGATGGAAAATCTAACCTACTAACCTCGAATTTGACATAGACTTACAGTCTTGCCAATTTCAAGTAAAATTTTAGATTGCATTATGGGAAATTCAAAGCATACTAGATGTAATTCATTTTAAGACACCCGGTAGTATTTCTATTAATGAGTGTTTTATTTCTGTAATTTTTTTTAGACTAGCTTTATTTTGTTAATAAAGAGAAAATTCAGTGTTTGCATTATCATAAGTTTCTTACATGCGGTCCGCACAACATTTCTAAATTTGTAGCTGGCCCGTTGTAAAAAAAGGTTGCTCATCCCTGCACCAGACGATGTTTCCTTATACACAAACATTCCTATGATATAGTAGTAGCAGCAATAAAAAATACTGGTCAAAAATAGCAAAATTAACTAATATACCTAAAGATAAGTTTATTAAAGCAGTTAAATACATATTAAATTCAAATTACTTTCAATATAACAATCAGATTCATAAACAAAAATTTGGAGTTGCAATGTTGTCAAGCAGTATAGCAGACTTGGTAATGCAAGACATTGAAGAAGCAATAACAAATTTAAACAAAATATCAAGATTTGTTGATGACATAATAATAGCTGCTAAAATAGTATATTATGATACTAGTGTATAAGTACGCCTTTAAAGCACGTGCGATGAGTTTAAGAGCACGACGCAAAGCAGAGTGCTTTTAATGTCACTTATACACGTGTATCATAGGCTATTTTTTTACGATCGTAACAGAAATATAAAAACTTAGTTCAGTGACACTTTTTCCGTCACATTGTGTTAGACATTCTACACTACTTGTTAATTACTAAAATTACTCCTTTTATTTTTAAAATTTTAAATTGTCTGAAGAAGCTGTTAAAATACAGTGAAATGTTACGATACATATTAAACCATTACATTACATTTTTGTGTTTTGACTAATACTTGTTCTTTTTAAATAACATTAGTTATTTTAAAAAAGCAAACTTACCAAGTAACTTTTGAATTAAAAAATTCTTTAGCTGATTTTTTCTCCTAACGTTAATATTATTACCCCAAACAGCTGTACTTCCAAAATTTTATACAAATATCTATACTTCTGTCACAATTTTGATGTTATAGAAACCGACTTCTACTCCCTGTCGTGGAAAAAGCTTGCTTTCATTCGAATACTTAGTAATAATTGTAGTAACCCAAGTAGTAAAGCTGGCATAGTTTAGATGCTATATTTCGGCAAAAAAATCTTAAAATCCAGTAAATATTTTTTTTAAATTACCTATACTGAATATTAACAAAAAAGTAACTAAATAGTTAAATAAATATACATTTAAAACAATATAAATGCTTTTTTTTAATTTTTCGTTTTCATATAACAGTTTTTATAAATCTTTGTCATAACACAAAGAACAGTTATCTAAACAAAGGAAAAACAATATAAAACAATAAACATACAGGGTGGTGAAAAACTACTGCGTTATCCATACGCTAAGTTGTAGGCCTTCAGCTACTAGCAAATTTAAATATCAAATTATATTTTTTAGTTTAAATACAAAGTTGTTATCCTTCAAATTTAGCAGCTGTGGTTACATTTTTTATATTTGAGGAAGAAAAATACTTGAGATTTTGTTTTTAGTTTTTCCAGATTAATTTTCATACTGGCGATTGTTGGTATCATGAATCCATAATATAGCTTATCCTTGCGGAATATCTAATGCTAAAACCAGTGGATTAGAAAGTTTAACGTGTTCTGTTAAATACTCGACTTCATTTTTATTCAAACAATATTGTTTAATGGAAAGCTTTCATATAAAATGAGTATTTTTTTCTTTTTTGCTAAAAATTGGATTACAGACCCATAGTGTGAATTCCAACGTGTAATGCCTAATGCCAGAATAGCTCAAATGATGACCTATAGGACGTTTAAAATTACGCAAAAGGTATTTACTAGTTAGGAATATATTTTTTAAGAAATAAACGTAGTTAGATACTCTCAATATATTTAAATATTCTCGCGGTATTTAATTACCGTTATTTCTTCAAACAATATATTTTCAACTAGTAAATACTTTTTGCGTAATTTTAAACGTCCAATACGTCATCATTTGAGGGTATTTAAATACTTTGAGAATATTTAAATACTTTCCAAGTATTTAAATACTCTAAAAATATTTAAATAGCCTAAAAGTATTTAAATACTTTTAAAAATGTATTTAAATACTAAATACTTTATAAAGTATTTGTACCTACAAATACAAATACAGCCCATTAAAAAGTATTTAAATACTACAAAGTATTTAAATATAAAAAAGTATTTACAAATAGAAATACTGCCCAGCTCTGCCTACACGGAAATGATTTATGAGGAACTGTTTGATTCAACTTTCAGATATTATATTCACTTGGTACAATGGCTAGAAATAAAAGTGCACCAGTAAGTAAAGATCAGTTCTGAAGAAAATGAGAAAAAGAATGCGAAAGAAAATAAGAGAAGATCCAGTAAAACGGCAAGAACAGCATGAAAAAGAGCGCCAAAAATATTTACGACAAAAAGAGAATAAAGTTTAACGAGCGATTAAGGATTTAACATCAAGGGCGCAGAGAAATCAAGCAACTCGTAAAAATTACAGAGAAAGACAAAAATACAAAATTACAGAAGAGCTTCTACTGCAAGAGATAACTCCTCCCCCATTTGACACAGAAGGTGCACCAAGAACCAGACCATCGAGTTTTCAGTCAATACAAGATTCTGGAAAAAGAAGATCCGCAGCGAACAAAGTAAGACGATATACAGAGAAAAAAATAATGACTTTGCAAATGAACAGTTAAAGAAGAAATGTCTAAAATATAAAAAACGTTATGAACGTGTGCAAAAAAAATCTTTAAAGGAAGCTAACTTAATTCCCAACACAAGAGTCAACAGATAAACATTTTAAAAATGTAGCTACAGTGAAAAAACAGCTTGTATTTGCTGAAATTATGAAAGAACAGTTAAAAGATATTTAAAACCATCTAAATTCAAACCATGAAAAGCTAGTGTTGCAAAAAATATTGTGCGGAGGGGTAACAAAAAAGTATCGTCTACAAGAAAAGTGTCAAGTCTTCAATGAAAATAAAGATATGAAGATTACCCGATTCTAATGAAATCAGCCACAGCATCTTAAGGAAACATAAAAGAGAAGGAAAAAGAGAAAGGGTCGCTAAAAATGTTAGAGAAAAGATACAATATTTTCTACAAGAAGATATTAATAGCTGCATTTGCCCGGGAAAGAAGGACTATGTAACACGCAATAAATAGACGTAGCAAAAACAACATCTTACAGATACAATGCAGAATCTTCATAAACATTTTTTGAAAAGTTATTCAAACTTAAAAATTGGTTAATTTTTTTGCCGCTCTCATCCCTTTTGGGTTGTTCCGATGAAAGTATCACAAAGAGAAACTTGTAATTGTAGGACTCTTTATATTCTCAAGGTGTGATATTCACGAAATCGGCACAGGATGTTAAGAATTTGGTGCAATTCTAAAAATGAAATGTGTCTATTTAGACAACTCAAAGAGTGTTCAAATCAGAGATGTGGTAAATATAGATGCAAACATACCACTGCAACTGTGTTACTACATGTATGATATAAGCACAAACACACTTTTAACAAGCTGTCTCTTTCAAATGCACCTAAAATTCGTGATGGTCCACAGTCTCTCTCTTTCTAAGAGGTACCTAATGTTTGATTGGTTGCTAAAGCAGAGTGGTAATTTTAAACCGTCTTTCAGAACCACGATCCACCTCGCGAGAAGAATATCATCTTGCTAGTCGTTAAATTTAAAAACTCATAACCGAACGACGATCGAACCCCAGTAAAATTGAACTTTATAAATAAACATTTAAATATCCCTTTGTCGCCCGAACGGCTGTTACTCTTATCCGGTCTTATCGCTCTGCAGCCGGCCCCGCGAGCTTGCTGGTTTCATGTTTCATGATTGCGCTCGCATTTTTCCCTATTCTCGGACTTCGGCCGTTGGCCCGCTTGATATTTAAAATTGTTTGAAGTGCAAGTTGCCCTTGGTATCGAATTTGTCAAAGAGAAAGCTTCTGCGACGTCTAATTTCAGTGTAAATAAAAGCAAATATGACAACTGACAACTGTAAATATGGTGATTGTAAACACACAAGTTATGCGAGTTCAGAAGTACGTTTAATATTGTGATGCGCATGCACTGCCCTGGTAACGCCCAGTACCACTTAGAGGGAAAGAGACGATGTTTGTACAAACATTTACAATAATACGAAAAGAGACAAAATGAAAATCGTATGTTGTACATGTTGGAACATACGTATGTTCTTAAGTAAATGGTGTGTTTGCATCTATATTTACCACATCTCTGGTTCAAATTTAACTGTCAGCTGCAATAGTGAAAGCAACATTATGGGAAATGATAAAATTCCATATTTTCAATGGATTAACAGAAGGGAAGAAGATATGGATAAGAAAACTAAGAAAATAAAGAAAACAGTAAAAGTAACAAAGCAACGTCTTGTAGAAATATTAACAGATATCGTTGCCAAACATGAGAATTCTTTAATTCCATTTATAGCATATGGATGCCGTGTTTTTAAGCTATTAATAATGTTACTGTGGTCTAAAATTTTTATTATTGTTTGTTCTTGTGCCAAATAACATGTACTAATTTGCAGTTTGTAGTACTTACATTTATAAACGTTATAAAAAGTAAAAAATAAAATTATTTTGTTTAAAACTTCATTCGTATTTTATGTTCATAGCTTTTAGTCATTCCCATGTTGTAGCCATCATTCCCGTGTAATCTAATTTTACAAATATCAAAATAAATTAAATTTGAGCTTATATTAAAATGTTGTTATACACCACTAATATGGAAATAAATAAATGGACATAAGTAAAATCAAAAAACATTTTTTTATGAATTATAGTATGAATGGATAAATTCTGTTTTAAAAGATGCCACTTTCCAGACATTGACCCATAAGAAAGAAGTAAAAATAGACCGATACCTAAATTTTAATTTAATTACAACTATTAAATATAAAAAAAACAACCTAGTAGAAAGAGCAAACCAACTTTCATTCAAAAAATATCATAAAATATCAAAAAATAAAAACAATGTTAAAAGAAAATAATTATCCATTACAGTTTATTAACCAAAATATTACAAAGTGAATCCGAACAATAAAAAATTAAGTTTTTAGGATCAGCATTTAATAATTATCAATACATTAATGAATGAATTTAAATAACAACGTTCAAATTGCTTATAAAAACCATAATACAATGGGTCGAATTTTTTTTTATAATTAAAAGATAAAACAGACTAAACAAATATTTAAAAAAATAATCAACATAAAAATTCTATTAAAATTACAATGTTAACTCCAAATAAACCTAATGCCCCTCTCTAACCGAGCCGTCGAAGACTTTCATAATTTTAATTTTGTTTCTCCAAAAATATTACACAATGAAAATAATTTAAAGAAATTGCAAGTTATGAAATGATGAATATAAAAAACCCCAAGGCCATAAATTATAGAACAGATATTGAAAAACTGAATACAATTTACCATAATTTGCTTTAAATATATGCCTTATAATTATCAACACGATATTAATACAAAAATACATAAATACTGTCCTCAAATTATTTATTCGATATAGATTAAATTCTTAATTAAAAATTTTCAATGCACCTTATATTAACCTAAATTGTATTAAATAACATTAGCTGTGGAATCAATAATTAGAAGTAACTGAAACTTTAATACCAAAATATTTTTTAAAATAAATATGAATTTTTAACTTAAACAATCTACAAATGCTGTAACTGGTACGAATTCTGAGAAAATTGGTACTTTGCTTATCTAAGATATTTATCTTGTATTTCAAATATTTATGTTTTTGAAATATTTCAATATGTAGTGACGTTCAACTTTTTAAAAATTTTGTTAACTATGATGTAATTAATTTTAATGTATTTAAAAGTGTTTGAAAATTTAAATGTTAACATGTACAATCAACGGCTGCACACTTTCCCTAATAAACTAATAGATGTCCAAAGTTTCAAGAACTTAGAACTTTTTTTTTTAATGGTTGTCAACGGTATTTTATTCCACTACTAGCTTTAAATATACCTTCTTTTTAATCCCAGAAATTAATTTTCTTCGCTACTCGTTGAAGAACACGCCATTATTACCTAATTTTTGAATTGTAAACTTGATCATTATTGGCCAAAGTCGTGTGTAAAGTTAAATATTATGAACGAGCAATATTAAAACTTGACACGTTGCCGGTTTCAGGATATTAAGCCTTTGCTTAATTATACAAAAGTAGGCTGGTAACACAGTCGTAACTGTATCTGTACGATAATATTACTTTACCGTACATGGCAACCACTACCATACTGAAACAACTGTAACTGCACGGTAATATTCCTTTACCGTACATGGCAGCGATTACCATATTACAACCGATAAATTACTACAAATCACGGATGTTATGAATCATAACAGCCTTAGATGTCTTAAAATCCTCGCTCTACGAGCTGCTCGAATTTCAAAATATCTGCAGCAGTTATGTTAAAAGCTATTACGCAAGAGTTATGTACAATATTTTTGGTACGACATAGGTTATAGCATTTTAAGCCATCTCCATTTGAATTTTTTTCAGAAATAAAAAATCACTATGGTTGAAAATTATTTGACAGTTGGGTGAAGTAGAAATGTTTGATGTTTATGCAGAATGTGACAAAGGGACCTGAGTCTAGAATATCGAAACAAGTACTATGAAAAATTTACTGGACGTATAACGTACATTTTATTTCATGATGACTAATTTTTACAATTTTTACATGAAGATTAAGACAAATTAAGTGTCAAAGAATAAATTTAATTTGGTCACTTCGTGTCGGTTAAATGTCAATGAATCGCTAGACCTAGTCCATAATAAACAAACAAACAAAAAACATGATAATGTTAATTTTGTGTCGCATTTCCTTGGTTACTGTACATACTACTCTAATGTTCCATTTATAGAATTGAAATGAGGTCCAGTAAATGAAACATTACAATACAATACGAAACAAATAATATATAACCACGGTTAAGACTGATAGCCTTGCACTCGTATTTCCCGAGATGCGTAGATTACAGTTCGCCTATAAAAATTTCTTCTTAACCTTGGCATATAATTACTATTCCCTTTCTAATAATATCCGGTTTAATTGTTTATTTTTACAAATGTCAAAGTAGCAAAAAGCTAGTTTTGCATAGCAGACTAAGTTTTTATATTAATATCCTACATTGTTAAGATATTTGTATGGTTCCTTGATTTGTAATTTTAACTAAAGGTGAATATAAAAACCCGATGTAGAAGTGAAAAAATATAAAAGTAGACAAAGAATATGCAAGGAAAAAATACAAAATGCACATAAGATTAGTAGGAAATTTTGGAACATGGTAAAATCACTAAAAAGAACCAATTTGTTAAAGATCATACAGGAAAAATAAGTTCAATAAACTAGAAAATATAAAAACATGGAAGAAGTGCTATGAAAAAATTTGCAAACGATCTAGATTAAATACGGTAAGAAATAAACGATTTGAAAGAACAAGTAAAACATGGAGTATCACATAAAGTAACAGAAACGATAAAAGAAATCAGAGTAGGCAAAGCCCAGACATGATACTACCTGAGATGATAAAATAGGGAGGAAATTTTTTTAGAATGGATAATGGAAATAAGTAACAAAGCCCGAATACCAGAAGACTGGAAATGAAACACATTAATGCTTGTGAACATTATAGAGCAACCTGCCTAATACCATTAGCTTTAAAGATCTACAGCAAGTGAGGATTTAGAGCAGCAAACCATATAAGTGTAATTAGGAAACCAAAAAAAGTTAAAATATAATCAAACTCCTGACATTTCTGGACCTAAAAGCAGCTTTTTACACAGTTTGAAGAGACAACATACAGATAAGCCAAAAACAACTTGAAACGACACCAAAACTGTTATATGCAATAAAGCGTATCTACAGGAAGGTCTCAAGTATAATACAGGTAGATGGGGTAAGATCAGAGCTATTTACAATAGAAATTGGACGTAAACAGGAATGAAGAAAACATCTAAAACAGCTATAGACTACAACGACCTAAACCCAGTAAGCATAGAAGCACCAACGTATTTTTTTTAAATAATAGCAATGATCGTCATAGCGAACAATGCCACAAAGATGAAAAAATGATTGATATATAGACAATAGAAAAAAATGGGAATGAAAATAACTAAGAGTAAACCTAAGTTGATGCAAATAAAAAGAAACAATGAAAACCATACAAAGAATTTACAATTAGTGGGAAGAAACTAGAAACCGCAACGACTTTGAATATTTAGAATCTATCAGCAGCAGCAACTAACAACACTACTCTATCAATCAAACACTATAAGGAAAGACGAAAATAGGAAAAAAGATGAGATCCTAAGAAATATAAAAGGCATAATGAAACTACATAGATGCAAGAGCAAAACAATCTATAAACAACTCAAGAACCAATCATAACGAAGATAGACAAAGCAGCTTGCATGGTATGCACATGTTATCCGAATGGATCCAAACAGAAAAACAAAACTATACCTGCAAGTTTAGGCATTCGGAAAGTATAACGACCAAGGAGACTAAGCAACGTCATCGAAGATAATACCACGAATACGGAAGGAAGAAGTTGTCCGGTATTTTTGTTGCAAAACAATACAAAAACTTGTAACTTCTAAATATTTCTCCTTGAAGACGTTTAATGGAGAATAAAATTGATCTTACGTAAGTGCACAAATAATTTAGATGGAAATTAATCAATACACTACAAATCGTCAGGACAAACACAAAAACCAGTTATTCTAAATGATACAATAAATATGTAATTGCTTAAATGTCATTTATTATTTTAAATAATTAAATGCAAGTCAATATTTGTTTTGAATAAAACACTGTTTTTTTTATTAATTTCCGTTAACCTATCAGAGCATCTGAAGCTACATTAAGTAATTGTAAAATTATTACATTTTAAACAATTTTCTGCTATTTTTTTAACTGGTTATCAACTTTAAAGACCTATAAAACATTTGGGATAAGAAATATACATAAAAAAGGCCAGTAACTAATTTTTAAAAAACTGAAAAATTCAGGTGTGAAGTGAAAATTAAACTTGGAATGTTGAACACTTTGTCCAATTTAACTGAATCTCTACCCCTTACTTACATTGAAAATGATATTCTAGACACATTGTATAGTACAGTTGTGATAGTAATTTACTAATGTAATTAGTGTGATATTTAAAACATTACCACTGATAATAGCTATCTACACATACGTTATGAAAGTAGTAAAATTACATGCGGCTGCATTCTGTTTAACATGGAAGTTTACCGCTTCGCAACATTTCATTCAAGGACAACCAAAACCACAACTGTAGCATATTTGCCATAGGGGCCGCATTGAATTAGAATGGTCCCTACCGTTATTAAAGGCTATTTTTAGACTATTTACCATATCTAAGCTTAAGATCAAGTGTAACTGACCTTTTACGTCACATAAAAAATTCAGCATACCAACTGAGGTCAGCAAATTCTATTAGTATATTAGAAATATGTATATAATGAAGCTTAAGGCAAAAACAGCCTTGAAACGAAAAAAAACTATTTTGATTTCAAACGTAAATTTATTTTTATCCAACTACTACTACTATATAAAACACTAATTACATTTCCTGAAATTTTGCACTTACTTATTACTATAAATACCAGAAAAAAACTCGCCAATGAAATGGGATGGGGTACAGTCAATGCTCACCTCGTCTCTCCACCCTTTGAGTGCAACGAATACATTGTCATGGCGTAATTCTTGAAGCACATTGTCTACCTGAGCAGTGCGCTCTTCATAATCACGGAAAGCTGGGTTCAATTCCACATAACCCGAAGTTACTCTAAAAACCTAAGGAACATGATCCTCAACTGCAGCATTTTTGCCACTCCACAAAATTACCTCTGGGTATCTCAGCAACTGCTTCATAACATCAGGCCTGATCAGGCCCACTTGGAAGCCTTCAACTATGAACGGCCTGCATTCGCCCGATTTTGAACCTGCAAAAATCTATTGCGAATTTTCCTTTGCATTAGCAATGATTGGGTGTATACATGCTGATCAATATTTTGAAAGGGGATTCTTCATAAATTTAGGGGCATTTCGTAAATGAAAGCGCGTCCTGCGAGCATGAAATTTTAAAGACGAAAGCGGTACGTTACCTGACAGATAAAAGCAGTTGAATTTATGGGCAAGTTTCAGTAATCTTGACATATTCGACGCATCCGACTCTACTGACATTTTGCCCCTCCTGACACCTGATAAATAACAAATTTAGTGCTTTTGAGAGAAGCAGTTGGTAGGACTGCTTTTTTATGTAACATTTGACAGCGTTGCCAAATTTATACAGGAGCCTTAGGGTATTAAAACTATTGGTGAAATGTTAAAAAAGCGTTAACGTTTCTATATTAAACGTTGAGTATTTATAACTGTATATGCGTATTACGTTATTGAACAGTTATTGATAGAATTTAAATCAAGAATTGTAAAAACAAATATTTAGTTAAATAAATTGGCAACATCACATTGTGACACGGTGTTGCTGTAGATTTGACGTGTGACGTGTCGCAAATACAATTTTAAGCCAATCTTTAAAAATAATTAAAGATATTTGTTTAAACTAATTATACTTCAACATGAGTTCCTTTAAAAGGGACAAGAAAGAAGAAGAGGATGGTACGTAATTTCTTTAGGACTTAAATAATCTTAACCTAAAATTCATGTTTTCTCATTTAAGGCGGTGGAAATCCTTTCCAAAACATAGAGAAGACTACCGTATTGCAGGAAGCTAGGCTTTTTAACGAAAATATAATAAACGCCAAGAAATGCACCCACATTTTAACAAAAATCCTTTACTTATTGAACCAGGTATTTAATGTTTCCACTTTGCATATTAACAGATTAACTTTTAATTTGTGCAGGGTGAACAATTAGGAGCAACAGAAGCTACGGAGGTGTTCTTTGCGATGACTAAACTGTTTCAATCAAAGGATGTAATATTACGGCGAATGGTTTACTTAGGCATAAAAGAGTTGAGCTCGGTAGCGGACGATGTAATCATTGTGACATCCAGCCTTACCAAAGACATGACAGGCAAGGAAGACCTTTACCGTGCTGCTGCAATTAGAGCACTGTGTAGTATTACTGATGCTACCATGTTGCAAGCGATCGAACGATACATGAAGCAGGCTATTGTTGATAAAAATCCTGCTGTGAGTTCTGCCGCTTTAGTTAGTTCATTGCATATGACCAAGATAGCATCAGATGTTATTAAGCGCTGGGTAAATGAAGCACAAGAAGCAGTAAATAGTGAAAAGTAAGTTTGTACATCAATAGATTCATGTGCTAAAATTGCAATTTTCAGTATTATGGTGCAATATCATGCTTTGGGAGTTTTGTATCATATTAGGAAATCTGACCGCTTGGCTGTAACCAAACTCGTGGCAAAGTTAACAAGAATGTCACTTAAATCCCCATATGCAGTTTGCATGCTGGTAAATACTGTTTTATTCCAGTGTTTTTCTCTTGAGTTACTTAAATTGTAGGTGAGAATTGCATCAAAATTATTGGAAGAAGAGGAAACCGGAAACGATTCACCTCTATTCGAATTTATTGAATGTTGCTTGCGCCACAAATCTGAAATGGTCATCTACGAAGCTGCTCACGCCATTGTAAATCTGCGTCGCACAACTAGCCGAGAGTTGGCCCCAGCCATTACCGTTCTGCAACTATTTTGCGGCTCACCAAAACCCACCCTGCGCTTTGCTGCAGTTCGCACTCTTAACCAAGTTGCAATCAACCATCCGGCTGCTGTGACTGCCTGCAATTTGGATCTTGAGAATTTAATTACAGATTCAAATCGGTCCATTGCTACTCTTGCTATTACCACACTACTTAAGACAGGTACGGTTGCGCTGAAATTATAATTACAATTTGTCTCTACGACAAAGTTTTAGTTTGTAAGGAAGAGTATTTAAAAACTAATTTTGTATTTAGGGGCTGAATCATCAGTAGATCGACTAATGAAGCAAATTGCAACATTCGTCTCAGAAATAAGCGACGAATTCAAGGTAGTCGTCGTGCAAGCCATAAGAGCTCTAGCACTTAAATTCCCTCGTAAGCATAGCGTGCTAATGAACTTCCTTTCGGCCATGTTGCGAGACGAGGGTGGCTTGGAATACAAAGCTTCGATTGCTGATACTATCATTACCATAATTGAGGACAACGCAGAAGCAAAAGAAACTGGCCTAGCCCACTTGTGTGAATTTATTGAAGATTGTGAGCATACTTCCCTTGCTGTACGCATTTTGCACCTGCTCGGAAAGGAGGGCCCCCGAACCAAGCAGCCATCTCGATATATTCGGTTCATATACAACCGTGTAATATTAGAAAATCCCACGGTTCGAGCTGCTGCCGTATCGGCCATGGCACAGTTTGGAGCACTCTGCCCTGATCTGTTGGAAAATATTCAGGTGCTCTTAGCTCGCTGCCAGATGGATTCTGATGATGAAGTTCGAGACAGAGCAACATACTATAGCTCCATTCTTAAACAACAGGACAAGACTTTGTACAACAACTATATTCTTGATCCGTTACAGGTACTGTTGATAGAATTTCTTTGTTTTATGTAAATTAGTAATTTCAAAAGGCGAGTTTGGTAAAATCAGTTTTCAACTTCTTAATTTTCGCATAATTTCCATCATAATTTTTATGTTCATACAAAATTTTTTAGGTATCCATTCCATCTCTAGAACGTTGTCTCAAAGAGTACACTCAGACAAGCACGGAAGAACTGTTCGATATCAAATCCGTGCCAATAGTGGTAATGCCCACGGAAGAAGAGAAGCAAATCACCAACCAGAAATCTGAGGGCATGTTAATTACTACAGGTCCTGCTAAGCCTGTACTTGTGTCTCGAGAAGAGAATTATTCGGAGAAGTTGAGCGCCATTCCAGGCATCCAGCAATTGGGACCCTTGTTCCGAAGCTCTGAAATTGTCGAGCTGACCGAATCTGAAACCGAATACGTCGTATGCTGTATCAAGCATTGTTACATGCAGCATCTTGTATTGCAATTTGATTGTGTGAATACCCTAAATGATCAGCTGCTTGAGAATGTCAGAATACAGCTGGACCCTAGTGAAGGATACAAAATCATTAAAGAAATTCCGTGTGCCAAATTACCATATAATGAAATGGGCACCGCTTACATTGTATTGCAGTTCCCTGACGAGTTGCCGAACACTGTTGGCACATTTGGAGCAGTTTTGAAGTTTGTTGTTAAAGATTGCGATCCGAACACTGGTTTACCCGACACTGATGAAGGTTAGTTCATAACTTTTTTATCCGCAAAAATTAATTACTTTTATTTTTAGGTTATGATGATGAGTACATGCTGGAGGATTTAGAGGTAGTACTGGGTGATCAGATTCAAAGAGTTAATAAAGTAAATTGGGGCGCCGCTTGGGAGGAGGCAGGAAGTGCATTTGTAGAAATGGAAGATACTTATTCGCTTAGCTCTATGGGCACATTGGAGGAAGCTGTTAAAAATATAATACAATTTTTGGGACTCCAACCGGCTGAACGTACTGATAAAGTTCCTGAAGGAAAGACAACCCATACGCTTCTACTTTCAGGTATGTCATACATTTTTTATTTTTTATGTTCACTGTAACAATAACTTCTTAGGACTGTTTCGTGGTGGTATTGACATTTTGGTGCGATCAAAACTGGCTTTGGCTGATGGTATTACAATGCAGTTGACTGTAAGATCCACAGATGCTGATGTTGCAGAACTTATCACTTCAGCTGTAGGTTAAAGGGTATTTTTAGTATTGTATCATATTGTATTGTCAAAATGTATTAAATAATGAACTTTCTTATATATTTAGTGTTTGATTCATAGTAAAGTACTATATTACGAGGAGCATGCATTAATTACTGCTCTGGAACAAGACCTAACTTCATTCAGTCGTCACAATTCATTTTCGTTCAATTGGCAAGCATGAGTGAAGTTGGAGTGCATTCAAGCGTCGAACTTTGTGTAAGAGTTAAAAGACAGTTTGATGCGCAATCACTATCAGACAAGCGTTTAAAGATGGCTGCAAAGGTGCTGAGAATGAACCTCATTCTCGCCGTCCAAAAACTGACAACAGAAGAGAATGCTGACAGAGAAAAATGCACTTATTTGAAAACGATCGTCGAATTACAGTGAATAATATTCCTTCTGCATTAAATATCAGTAGGAGTAATTTGAAAAAAAACGCGAGTTCTCTGTCTGTGTCTTACAGGATAATGCTCGACCCCATTTCGCTATTCACATGCTGATACGATTCAAAAATTGTCCATGTTGCCCTTTTTACCATACATTTCGGACTTTGCTGCATCAGTTGTTTATTTGTTTGGATCCTTAAAAGAGTTTCTACGTGAAAAATACCTCGTTATAATGAAGAAGTCATCGAAATTGTTTGGCAATGGGTGTGGCAGCAGTAAAAAGCATTTTTTCCACGGCTTCCTGGATTAATACGAGACTGAACGTCTCTATTACGGCTAGGAGCGTTTGCAGTTCCTGGCATTATTTCTGTGATTGTAGAGGCGCTGTCGTACGCGCAGTTCAGGCTGCATATTATGAATATTTACTTGGGTTAGGCATTGGCACGGTTCACATCGTGTCCGATATAATACCTCTTTTCTGTGGTTTGTTATCATAGGAAAATTACGAAATTTGTGTGAAGTGCTACGTTTGTTACACCGCAATTTTTGTGTGAGGTGAAATATGTGAGCAGTTGTTCAAGTACAAAATAATAGTTTATTATGGTTAATTGCACTGCGTGTTTAAATGCTATCAGTCGCAACAGGCCGGGAGTTTCTTGTGATAGATGTAAAAGTGAGTACCATGCTATCTGCGTAGCAAAAAATCACGATATTATTGAAATACTGAACGATAAACCGGGGCTGTCCTGGAAGTGCTCCAATTGCATTAAAAATTGTATCCTGCTTGATCCTACCAGTATTCACAATTTAGTAGAGACTAAATTAAATGATGCTCTGGGCTCCTTAAAAAATCAAATAAATTTGATAACATGAGAGATCAGTCAAATTTCAGAGCCTAAGCCCGCAATCTCGCAAGCAAGTTATGCAGATATTCTGAGAGATAAATCGCAACCATCCTAAAAATAATAATCAGCCTGCAAGTCACACGAAAGCTGATATTTTGCGTAACTTAAATCCATGCGATGAAAATCTTCAGTTAGCAAAAGTTAAGACGGTTAAGGATGGAGGAATCTTAATAGGATGTAAAAGCAAAGCTGATAATGCAAAACTGAGGTCTATTGTGCAGCAGACAATGTCGGATTCTTACAGCGTAAAGGAAATTGGTGTCGTCCTTCCAAAACTTCGCATTGTTGGTATGACTGAAAGTTATTCACCTGAAGACCTTCGTAGTTACCTTCTGGCTGGCAACAAAAATATACTTTCAAATGATTCAGAATGTCAAATCATAAAAATATTTCCTACCAATGTAATGAATTCAATTATTCTCCACAAAATTGCAAAAAACCGATTTCCTGCCCTATTTGTGGCGACGGTCATGATCTTAAAGATTGTAAGTCTAATACAAAAAAGTGTACAAATTGCGTAAAGTTAAATAAAGGCGTAACCAAAGAGCATATAATGAGAAGAGACTCAGCGCTAGGCAGTATTAGAGTATAGCTTAAAATCTCCCGCCCGCTAGGCTCCCAGGTCTTATCCCTCTGGCAGGAGGGATCCCAGTTAAACAACTCAGAGCAAAACCATAATTCTAGAATTCGTTGGTTTAAACTAAAGTGCGGTGTTGCCAAGGTTGACACAACCTTCGAACGAAAGTAACTTGGGCTACGAAACGCAGACAAAATTTCCCATTGTCTCTTAGCCAAAACAGAGTCGGGCGCTCACCCACATAAAGTGTCAGATTTCACAGGCCTCACAAAATCAGCTATATTAGTTTTGTCAGCATTATAGTATATCGAGTGATCAAGTAAATATCAGCTCTAGTTTACTGTAGTTTCATAATTGCGTGCATAATTTCGAAAAATGTTTTTAATTGTGAGAAATTAAAAACACCGTAAACTCAATAAAACATTTATTATTTCAATCGCTCCCTGAGCTGACCTCCTCCGTTTGTTTACAGCTTCTTAAAATCTAACACATTTCACAAGGGTCACTTAAAACAGGAAACGAACCATTGGCAAATCTGGGCTAGATTTAACCCGTCCGACAACAAAAGACATCCAACCCAACGGCTCTTAAAGCTAAGGGTCGAGTTATTTATGGCCGTTTACTACTGTGCGTAAAAGAAACGTCATTATACACAAATAAGCTACTAAATGATCTTAAATATTATAACAGCATTATTTTTTGACTTAGGTAATTCCAAAAAGCCACCCCTATCTACATCATTTATCATTATTTTCAAATCAGATATACTGGAGCTAGAGTTCGTATGATATCAATTTGATATTCAGCAAAAAAAATCGAGGCACTGCTAAATAAATATGACCGCTAGACGATTATTTTAAAGGCGGCACATTCCATGCAAAATGAACGGTGTATTTTGTTTTCTTTGTCAACGATCGTGTTTGCCGCATCGCCACACGTGCAACCAAACGTGCAAGACTACTATAGGAAATTCAATTCAAGTTATAAACAAGTTATTCTGTACAATTAAAATTTATTTTTAGTTAATAATATCTCGAATAAAATCTGTGGAACATCGTAAAATGAAGCATTCATTTTACTGTAGCCTGCCTTATTGAGATGACAAAATTCGAAGTTTATTTTTAGAATTATTATAATGTACCTTTTGAATTATATTTTTGTGAATTCTGTTAATCATAATTTTAATAAAAAGAGAAATGACAATGTAAATGAGTTTCGCAGGTTAAATTTCTAAAATCTTTCATAATTGTTATACATTCTTTTTGTATATTTACAGTTACACTGTTACATAATTTATTATTTTCATAAAATGTGGAAAATTGTTTTATCAAAATACTTATAAAAGCATTAAATTCGTTAGATGTTCGTTTTAAATATTTTATGTGACTAACATTATATAATCTTTAGCAAAAATAAATGCTTCATTTTCTTATAATGGCTCCCCTGAACATTTTAAAAGTACATCTGCACAATAATTACATTTAAATTTGTTTAGTACATAATTTGCTAAATACCCAGCCACGTAAGTATTTGTACTAGTTTGTAACGAAGCTGGGGAATCGTCTAAAACTACATCTTGCACTTGACTGTCTTTATCTTCCAAGCACTCATTTTGTAAGACATTACGAGATCCTTTAAACATAATAATTTGTATATAAATATTTTCAATACAAGTCAGAGAATACTATACCTTCTAAATCTGTCGTTACTGAGGCATTGTTTACGACTTCTACATCACCACTAAAATCTAAACAACAACATCTAAATATACCGAAAATTTTAATAAGGTTTACCCACGTGGTACGTATGAAGATTCTAGAGCATTTTTTATATTGCTCAATTCTAAGTGCTCCATGTCTTCATCGACTTCGCAATTGCTTGCGTTGATGTCTTTTTGAAGCCTTATGAACATATTGTGTTGCATCGAAATTCTGAATCGCTGAACAGTTGGAAATTGATTGTATCCGGCTCTGCTACGAATTACAGAAAAAAAGTTTTCAATAGGGTCCTGATTTAAATGTGAAGTAAGTAAATATTTGATTTCTTCTTTTTTCAAATCCTCCCAAAGTGATAGTATTCCAGTAATTGTCCAAATAAATCCATCAATGCAGTAGACATTAGACTTTATTTTCGAATTCTGCGACGTAAGTTTTATATTTTGAAATAACTCTTTATATGCTCTTTGTCTTTACCTTCTTTTAGAATATTTTCAGGGTTGTTATTAAATACTGATAACGGACGTTTATTTTTGTTGCGATCTAGGAAGTGTGCTATTTAGTCCATCAAAAATGTTATTCATATTTGCAATGAATTTCGCAGTATCTGTAGCAGAATCGTTAGTAATCTGGTTTAATTTCACTGCAGTTTGTAAAGAGATCAAAGTTGGCCGAGGATTTTGAAATTTGGTATAAGGGCCTAAATGTTGATTCTAAACAACTTTTCTTAATAACTTTTTGTCGTATTTACTACATAAAAGGCACGCTAATCTACAGAAAAATAATTTTTTTTAATAATTTCCAAGGCATACTTGATTTTTTGGAATTGTCAAGGAAACATTCGGACGTGGCTACCTATTTTGTTCACGCGGAAACCCAAAACGCTCGGCGAGCGGCAAAGTGATGAAAACGCACGCTCAGCGGCAAATGTCAACTTTCTGTTGTCAAATGACAGTGAGAAAATTCTACTTTCGATGTCAGTCGTCGAAAAAGGTAATACAACCCACCTAACACTGCAATACAAACGTTTAGGTTCATTACTAGTGGGCAATGATCAACTTTATTTTAGTATAAACTGTCAAATTGGTAGTCTATATTTTGCGGTAATTAAATATTTAAAGGAATTTTTTAGAACATGTAATTGGATAAAGAAAAATTTACAGGATTTTTGTAACAGTAACTCATTAACAGTGGTAGATTATAGTTTCTTGAAGCCATTTAAATATACCGGGTGTCCGTTCTCAAAGTCGAACATAGGCGATTAATATTGTATTGAACGTTTTTGCCGATTCCTGCTCGCCAATTCAACTTACAGGGAAGGTAATGGTATCAATGGGAAGATAAAATTATTACACATCAAATGATACCAATAATAATATTCAAGGTGCGATTTTTATTTTAAAATATTAATTTAAAGCTTGGGAATTTTTAAATATGCCATGCCTTGATTTTCAAGTTCGACAGCATTTGTCAAAAAAATTGGTAATTAGTTGACGTAAATCAGGTATTTTCTGTCAACGTCTGTTAAAATTATCTACAGAAAAATGAATTATTTTAATGAAAAATGAGTGAATGCTCTAATGTTAATTACCTATGTTCGACTTTGAGAATGGACACCCGGTATATTAATTAGAATTGAAAAATATTTCTCCTAAAAAGCGCATTGCATAAAAAACGTAAAAATTATGCAAAGATAATACTTTTCGGTAAATAATAAAAACTCTGAGATTTTTTTAGAGTGTGTTATTTTTAAGCTAACTGAACAATCTCAAAGCCAGAAAACACCTATTTTTTAACTTTAGCTAAAAAGTAATTTTTAAATTTTTTAAATATTTTCAAAATTTCACATACAAAGGCTTAATATTAAAATTAATTTTTTTATGTGAACCAAAGAGCAATGCTCTTTGATGTGAACACTTTAAAGATTTATAATTGGGAAAAATAATATAAAATGTTAATTACTTCTTAAATTTTTTATTATTTACCGAAAAGTAGTATGTTTGCATAATTTTTAGGTTTTCCATGCAAGGCGTTTTTTAAGTGGAATATTTTTCCATTCTAATTAATACCTATTTAAATGGCTTCTAGAAACTTTAATCTAGCCCTGTTAATGAATTGCTGTAACAAAAATCCGTAAATGTTCTTTTACAGTTGTCCAAATGAAGCGATTTGTCTTTGTCCAATTACATGTTCTAAAAATCTCCTTATTTAGACAACTGTAAAAGAACATTTACAGAATTTTTGTAACTAAAATTCATTAACACGGCTAGATTAGAGTTTCCGTCGGCGGTACACCAAATGCAAGCATACATAAAAATAATATCTGCATTGATTACCTGCTCCTCAATAAAAGCCGAAACGGGCCATTATACCATGCACCGAAGTTTTTTAATTTATTACCTCCGGATATTCGAATGATACCGATTAATAAATTTAAAATAACAATAAAATCGTCCTTGTTAAAACACGCTTTTTACAACAACGAAGAATTTTGCGCGCGCATTGGCGACCTTATTGAAATCTTACTTAATTTCAGAAAAATGCCTTTTCGGATTTTAACAAATTCGAATATCTGGATTGTAAAATTCCTTGAAGTTTGCCGATCCGTACGACCAAAGAGCATATATGCTCTTTGGTACGACCTTAAAATACGGCAGCAACAAATCTGGCAACATGGGCAATTTATCTTCGCGCTCGAGTCACTTGAGGGTTGAGCCGCTGGTTTCAGGTAGAAAACCTAAAATAACGTTTGGTTTCTCCACATTTTAATTCGAGAAAAGTGGTATGCAACCCAATTAACAAGCAATACGTTTACAGCCATAAGCTTGCGCCTCTTCTCATTATATGCTCTTTGGCGTAACTACTAATATGCGGTATGGGATAAAGTTCAGTGTTCGGCTTACATTGAGACATTGAATAAACAGAGGCCTAATATAAATACTGTACAATAGCAATCACTGTCTAATTGTTCTCAGCACCCGGTAAACACGACTAGAGTCTCGTCCAGTTTGGAGTGTGAAAACACTTTATCAATTCTATACCAAAACACCCATGGTCTTAGAACAAAAACAGTTGAGGTTTTTAATAGTGTGTTGCAGAGTCCGTTTAAAATTTTGGCTTTGACTGAAGCGTGGTTGAATTCGTCGATTAGCAGTTCAGAGTTATTTTGTCATGAATTTAACGTTTATAGGGTAGACAGAAATTATTTATTAAAAGATAATACTAGAGGTGGAGGTGTACTAATTGGAGTACATGAAGAAATTTTTTCGACGACACAAATTAATTTAGATGATCACGCCTTCCTTCAATTTGTATTTATTGATATTATTATAGTCAGGAAGAGTAAGAGAAAGGGTGAGAAGAGAGAAAACTGAAATGTGGGAAAGAAAATGCAGCGAAATAGAGAGTAAAATAGGAGGATCTCAGTCAACCGAGGTATGGAGATGTTTAAAAACAATGAAAAATAACCGAAACGAAAGACACCATGGAAATATCACAATGCAAAAATGGAAAGAACACTACGAATGTCTATTAATAGAGAAAAGGGAACCATTCCAAAAGGAAGTCAAAGATCAAGCAGAGCCGGATGAATATATAACAGTTACAACAGAAGACGTCAAGAAATGTGTTGCTTCAATGAAAAACGGGAGATCTCCAGGCCCCGGGGGTATAGTGGCTGAAATTATAAAATATGGAGGAGATAATTTAATTAAACAACTAACACATCTTATCAATATGTGCCTCAGAGAAAATACACTACCCAAAGAATGGAAGACGTCATATATTATCTCGTTGTATAAAAACGGGAAACGAAATGACCCGAACAACTATAGAGGCCTAAGTATAAATTGCACAATGAGCAGATTATTTGGCAAGATTATTAAAAATAGGTTGCAAGAAGATACCATTGGTAAAATCAGTGAAGATCAAAGTGGATTTATGTCGGATAGATCTTGTGTAGATAATCTCTTTATAATACAACAACTGACTGAAAAACGAAATGAAATAAATGAAGAAACACACTTAGCATTCATAGATTTAGAGAAGGTCTATGACTCGATTCCGAGAATAAAACTTTGGGAAGCTCTTAGGGATTTAGAAGTTGAACCAGCATTGGTAAAAATAATAAAAGAATTATATGATAACAAGGCACATATAAGGATTGGAAATAATCTCTCAGATGCTTTTTATCCATCAAAAGGTCTTCGGCAAGGCTGTAGTCACTCACCAATTTTATTTAATCTATATTTAGAAGTTACATTAAAAGAATGGAAAAAGAAATGTAACCGAATGGGTGTACCGATTGGAGATAACCACATATGCAGTATCAACTTTGCCGATGATCAAGTCATTGCCCAAGATTCCTTCGATTTAGAATTTATGCTCAAACGACACCACACCGCATATAACGAATGGGGTCTTAACATAAATATTAATAAAACTGAATATTTACTAGTTAACTCCGATGCCAAATACCTGGTTTTGATTAATGAAGACTCATATATCAATCAAGTGAATGAATTTAAGTATCTCGGTGCGAATATAACTAAAGAGGGCTTGGGTCAGGCTGAAGTAAAAAAGAGAATAGAAAAAGCCCGAAACGTCTTAGGAAGCCTCAACTCTGTATGGTGGGATAAGAACATCGCACGGAAAACAAAGCAAAGAATTGGGAAAACAATGGTAGAGTCTGTTTTAACATATGGCTGTGAGGTTTGGACTCTGAATGCTGACACTAAAAGAAAGCTCCTAGAGGTAGAGATGGATTATCTGAGGAGAAGTGCAAGAATATCTAGACTACAGAGAGTGCGGAATGAAGACGTGAGAGTACTAATGAGTTCACAGGAACCGGTTCTCCAGCGAATAGAAAAAAGAGGACTCAAATGGTTTGGGCATCTTCTACGTATGAATGACCAAAGATGGCCTAAACAGATACACCAATGGAGGCCGCCAGGAAAAAGGAAAAGGGGCCGGCCAAGGAGATCTTGGAACGAAGCAATGAGGAAATTTATGGAAGATTGAGAGTTACAAGAGGAAGATGCTCAGGATAGAAATAGATGGCGTTTAGGTGTGGGAACGCAGCTGCAAGCTGTTTAACCCCGTATATATATATTTATATATTTCGGTAAATTGTTTTCGGTGAACTGTTCACCGAAAACAATTTACCGAAAACAGTTCACCGAAAAACAATTTACCGAAAAAACAATTCACCGAAAGAACAGTTCACCTAAAATCCCTTATATTATATAAATATACCTAAAATTTTAGATATGTTATATATTATTTTGGTACTTTTGTAAAGAATATCCTTCTAACATATATTGGTGTAAACTTCCCTTCACACTTTATCAAGGCTTAGGACTTGCAGCAAATGCTGGCGTGTTTTTTTTTTTTTTTATAGTTTTTTTTGTTTTTTTGTTTTTATAGTTTTTTTTTGTTTTTTTGTTTTTATAGTTTTTTTTGTTTTTTTGTTTTTATAGTTTTGTTTTTGTTTTTATGAAGTTTGTTCAATCAATATCAATATCCCAAATTGTGGGCTATACCGCGTAAGAATTCATTCAAATTTACAATATTGTACTCTTCAACAATTCTTAATATCCTTTCGGCACAGTCCCTGTACTTCTTGCGGCCAGGCGGGGGTTCGATTCCTGCAACATATTGCTCAACTTGGAGTTCGTGTAAACTTTGCTCCCTCTGGATGGCTTCAACAAACTTCCAAATATTGGGGTGCTCAGAGGAAATTTGCTGCTCAAAGCCTCGATGCCAGCCTTCTATAGCATTGTTCATTTTGGGCAAGCCTAGACGTACTCCTTCTACACAGTTCCACATGTCGTGCGAAAAAAGTGGTGGACGGCGGTGAACTCTTTGTGGACGCCCAACCCAGGTGTCTTCGAAATAGTCCATTACCGGTTGTGCTTCTGGGGGTAAAATGTTTTCGTCACAAAGCATTTCAAATGCACGAACCACGTCTGCTGTAGGAACAAATGCTATTGCGGCTAATAACCGCATTTTCAGAGCAAAATCTGCATCTGTTTCATACCTCTGTTTAAGGCCTTCGGATTGAATCTTACGGTTTATGCATTGGGAAAAATGGAAAAAACACCCCCGATGTCTGGACTGAGGGAATTCTTCAGTAATAGCGCTTATCATTCCAGTTTCAAAATCAGTCATAATTGATGCTGGTGTAACTCCTGGGAGAAGCTCTTTTATTTTCTGGAGTAATCGAACGTAGGTAACTCTGGTTTTGTCCGGTAGCAAAGCGTAGATTAGAGGAATAGCTACATTACTTTTTAACCCATGTAGTGTATAAAGCTGACAGAACAGGTGCGGTACAGTTTTGAACGTACCATCTGCGTACCAGTGGTCAGCCTGAGCTAGAAGTTGGAGATTTCTCCTCGTACAAAACATCAATATCCGGTCTTCATCAAGTCCTGAATTGAACATCAAAAAGTCTTCCCCGTTTTTTGTTATTTTATATTCTTGGGGAAAAACAATGTCGCTGAGCCGAATAGGCAATGCTGGGGCAACCTCATCCCTGGTTCGTATTTTGCGTATTGTTCTTTTCATGCTGCTTACCTTCCCAAGCCTACTTGCTGCTGCCTGGCTGACTCCATTTGATACAACATTTGATATTATGTAATGTGGTGCATCTCGAGTTCTTCTGGCGTCATCGCGTATGGTGGTCATCACTTGCATTTTTTCTACATGCTCAGCATCAGCGAGATGATTATGTGTTCCACTTCTTTTAATAACACTGTCATCCAGTGTTATCATGCGTGCAGCACACTTAACTTTGTGGTAACTTTCACACTTCCAATATATCTTTGAATCAACTTTTCTATCCGTATAGAAGAAGTGACCTTCGTCAAACAACAAACGTTTGCCTTTTTCACTGGTTATGTATTCGAGAGCCATTTCGAACTTCACTCTAGCAAAATTTTCTATAAACTAAACTCAATTAGGGAAATACTTATTTATTTATTTATTAGTAATACAACTTAATGACAATAATCTACTTTCTAATGAAAAGTAAATGTGAAGCAATTAGGGAAATATGTTTGGAATCCTCTTTTAGTGATTTAAACTTTCAGTAATACAACTTAATCTACTTTTATAATATAAAGTAATACGAGTTAATAATAATTACTAATGGCCCTCATTAACTTGAACGATTAGTTTTTAACGACCTTATAAGGTTTCTAAATTTTTGTGTGTCGAAAACATATCAAGAATTGTTGGAGACTACAATAACGACAACATACCTTAGAAAAATGGATTTTAGGTGAATTGTTCTTTCGGTGAATTGTTCTTTCGGTAAATTGTTTTTCGGTGAACTGTTTTCGGTAAAATGTTTTCGGTAAACTGTTTTCGGTGAATTGCCCTAGATCCTTCAACTACATATGTCCGGTATCTACTTAATTAACTTATATCAAAGAGCAATGCTCTTTGCTTATATATTTCTCCCAATACACCTATTGACCAGTTTACAAGTCTTTTTGAGGCATTAAGAGTCATTGCATTTTCTTTACGACTCTAAAGTGTTAATGATTGGTGACTTTAATATCCCTGAGTATGCCCATAATACTCGGACAAATGCGAGGGTAACTGCTTTAATTAATTTTTCTGAGTTTTTAGGATTATCTCAAAGCAATTTGGTATATAATCAGTTTCATAAACTACTTGATTTAGTTTTCTACAATCATCATGCTTTGTTGAGAAGTCATTGGATCCTTTGCTGAAAGAGGATAGTCACTATCCTGCCTTGGAGATTAGCTGTAAATTAAATGAAAATCTAGATAATAAAAAAAACACGGGTCTTCTTTTCTAAACTGTTACAATTTTCGGAAAGCTGATTTTCCACTCATGTCTACTATTGACTGGACATTCTTGGAGACTTTTACTAGTGCTGATGATGCCGGCACGTATTTTTATGGGAAACTGTATAATGTACTGGATCGATGTGTACCGAGACATTTGATAAGTAACAAGAAAAAATATCCGGCATGGTTTAACGGTAGTATAATTTTTCGAATTCATAAAAAAGCAAAGTGCTGGCGCCTGTTCAAAAGAAATAATGATCTTCAAGCATTTGAAGAGTTTAAACATATCAGAGCTGATGTTAAAGCTGCAATAGATAACGCCTATAAACAATATGTTAAAAAGACGGAATCTGAAATATCCATTAACTCGAATAAATTTTGGGCGTACGTTAACAACAAAAAATGTTCAGCCAAAGTTACTAACACAATGACATATACTAACAATCATTTATAAGCCGTTCACGACCTTTTTGGGACAGAGTTGGCTATGATTTTTTCTTTTCATGTTGGACTAACTGATTCGATGATGTAGCGGATGCAACTTTTTTTTCTGTCAGTGTCTGTTCGACATTTTCTTGCCACCGCATTGCCAGATTTATTATTTTAATATTCGTAAGAAAATAAATGATTTATCAAATGTGTAAAAATAATTTTAATTTCCGTCAAAGGAAAACTTAAAATTCCCAAAATAATTTTGTTACAACAAAAAATTTCCATTAAACGATGCTACTTCCAATTTAAAAAGAACAGACCAAATTTAAAAGAACGCGAGTCGATGTGGAAACTAGAGAATATCCGGCAACAATGTACCTATTTAGAAAATATAACCTTAAACTTAAAATAACTTAACCTAACACAAAAAGTGTCAATTTCCATGAGGGAGTTTAGTTGCAACAGAGGTTCTGCCAACAAAATTATTAGATGGTCATAGCCTCACCTGACCCAAAAAGATCGTGAACGGCTTATAGATAATCCCACAAATATATTAAATAGCTTTGCAGATTATTGTAGTAACTCCTATGTGATTTCACAAATGGCTAATGTCAGCTTAGAAAACATTCAACCTCTACACCTTAATATTAATAGTTTTAATGAAAGTGAAGTATTATAAGTGTTTTAAAATCTATTAAACCAAAAAAAATGACGGGGCCAGACAATATACCGGCATTTATATTAAAAGACTGTGCTGATGTATTGGCGCGTCCCCTAACGATACTAATAAATATTTGCCTGAAATCTGCTACAATTCCGCTGCTGTGGAAATGTTCTAAAGTTTGTCCTGTTTTTAAAAATGGCACCCGAACAGACATTAAGAATTACAGACCAACGGAATGGGACGTTTCGCAGCCGCCGTTTTGCCACCGCCGGTTCGCCACGGCCGTTTCGCCGCCAAGCCGTTTCGCCACCAGCCGTTTCGCCGCCGGGCCAGTTCGCCGCCAAGGTTAACGATTTCATATTTACAGAATGTTAATGTCTAGATTTAAGATTATTTTCAAAACAACAAATTCCGGGTGAAATTCGGTGCACGGTCCGGTCTATTCCGCATGCGCTGCCAGCGAAGTAAGGTTTATATGGTACGATCAGCGTCCGTCAAAATGTTGTGGGTGCCGCTATCGTCTCGTAATTGTTAAAGCAATGTTGTTGCGCTCTCGGCGGTGGTTCAGGTTAATGGTTTATGTTAGTTGTTAGGTCTTGATAATTTTTTTTAGAGAAAAAATGCGAGAGAAAGTCTGTTCAACGTTACATTTATCTGTTCAATGTTACAATTTTGTGCATGCGCACTAGACCGGACCGTCCACCGAATTTTTACCCAAATTCCTTAACGTACCTAATTCGAAAATAACTACCGATTTAGTTAGGTTAGGTTAGGTTAGATTAGGGCATGATCATGTGTGTATCTATATGTTATTCCAAATATTGAAATTGTTCTGGCGGCGAACTGGCTCGGTGGCGAAACGGCCGTGGCGAACCGGCGGTGGCGAAACGGCGGCGGCAAAACGTCCTATACCCTTTGATAGACTTGACCATAGCATATTAATACAAAAGCTGAGTGATTTTGGACTTTCCAATAGTCTCATTGATTTATTCAGGTCATACCTTAATAATCGAACTCAATATGTTCAGCTAAATGGGTTAAAATCTGGAAAATATCTTGCCACATCGGGAATCCCTCAAGGATCCAACCTGGGACCACTATTATTCAATATATTTATGAATGATATTGGTGATGTAATAGACGTGAACTATTTGTTATATGCTGACGACTTAAAAATATATAGTTCAATTAAAAATGTTGCAGACTGTGAGAGACTTTCATTAAATCTAGATCGTGTAGTTGAATGGTGTAGGAGAAATAATTTAAAGCTAAATTGTGCTAAATGTAAGGTGATGTCTTACTCGCTAAAGACAAATCCAATTATTTTTCAATACTGTATTGATAACTATTCACTTGAAAGGACTAAAACATTTATTGGTCTAGGAGTTACATTTGACCCTAACCTCTCCTTTAATATTCATCTCGATAACATTATAAATTCAGCCGATCGTATGTATGGATTTATAGTTCGAATCAGCCAGGATTTTAAAAATATTATGATCTTAAAGTGTCTATTATGCTTTTGTAAGATCAAAGTTGGAATATGCCTCGTTCATCTGGAGTCCACACTATCAAGTACATATTGATCGAATAGAAGCCGTGCAGAGACGTTTCTTAAAATACCTAAGCTATAGAATTGATTGAGTGTATCCTCCCATCGGCATATCTCATGATGAGTTACTATCTAGGCATAGTTTCTCAAGTCTCGATGTAAGACGAAAATATTACTCCGTTGTTATGCTCCATAAAATTATTAATAGTAAAATTGACAGCCCTGAATTGCTTACAAAAATTAACGTTAATGTGCCTCGAATAGCTTCCAGATACGCTGACTCATTCTACCTAAGTACACCTCGTACCAATATTCAAAAAAAATCACCGATATATGCCATGTGCAATAATTATAATAACTTAACATTAGCCATTATATAGACATCTTGTTACGGTATTAAAAGAACTTTACGACACCCACCCAAGGTGAGCATCGCACCACGGAATCAGTCCTGAAAAACTGGCACACTTGCCCTGAAATCGGTTCGAAATAGGCTAATAGGCCACGGCTGGAACGCTCAGGGAGTCGGGCGTGAGTCACACGATACGTTCTGGGCAAGCGTGTTGTGGCATAATATATATATATAGGGTATGTCGAAATCATGAGGGCGCCACCAAGCCTGTCTTAACCCGGCTAACCGGGCCTGGACGGTTAGACGGGAGCGAAGCACGCAAAATACTCCGCCGATAGGATTACTCAAGAAATGCAAGGTCGAATAACAATTTCGGGATTGCCTTATGCAAGGATTGTAATTAGGTGTCAATCCGACCGCGACTACGCAGCTGTCTCACCCACCTGTACGCTCAAAGCTCCCTCGTTCCGTCGCACAATAATCAGTACACTGAAGGGGGGCGCTTATCTGTAACAGAACATGCACAAGTCGAAACAAAACAATAGTTCCCTTAGCTAGCAAATCATGTATTAACTAACGGGTTACAATGGGGCAGCAGAGTGCGTCGCCCTATATCTATATCTAGATTATAACTAAGGACACCAGCTGGCGCGCGCTTTAAACCTAGCGATAGATGTTGAACAGTAATGAACAGTAATGAACAGTAATGAGCAGTAATGAGTACAAATATGCTGGCGCGACGCCTTATGCAGCGAACAGCAAAGATCAAATTAGCACTCGCGACATGGACAGTCTGCGATTCTGAATGAATGCACAAATATGCTGGCGCGACGCCTTATGCAGCGAACAGCAAAGATCAAATTAGCACTCGCGACATGGACAGTCTGCGATTCTGAATGAATGTACAAATATGCTGGCGCGACGCCTTATGCAGCGAACAGCAAAGATCAAATTAGCACTCGCGACATGGACAAATATGACGACAGTGCCTGTAGGCACCAGAGATGTGACGGCTCGCTCGCGTTCACAGCGGTAATCAGTTCAAAGACACATACCTTAATAATGTAGGCGGTTGGGGAGCCTGGTACAGTTGAGTTGCGACAGGCTGCAGTCTTAGGTGGCAGGTACCTTCGATGTTCGACGGCTATAGGGATGAGTGCACATCCGCCATAATGGCGACGTGAGACGCGTCAGGACGCGTACGACGGGACGACGAAAAATGGGCCACTTTCGTTCTGCGGGACAGATCCTCGTAGGTCGAGATGAAGGGGGGCACGACCCCTTACTTACGGAAGCAGGAACTGGGCTCAAAAACACCCACGCTACGCCGAAGACAATTCGAAACTCACACTCACAACCACCACACAAGCGTTCTCTGCAACGGGCTGCGGTCAACTGCCACTTAGGGCGAAAACGTTTGTCACGTAATTGCTGAAACAGCACTCGACGGGAAAAAGGCTGACGCCCCCGCCAAGGGCGGAAGCGCCGCACGAACGCACACACTATCCGACCTCTTGCTCGATCGACGGCTCTCGGCTGAATGCCCAGAGGGAAGCGCTGGCACAGGTCACCTTGGTCGCGTCCCCACGTGACTAAACCTCGGCAGCCAATCGCGAGGCGATAAAATGAAACAACTTAATGCCGGCACCAATGGTATCACGCCTCAACGGCGTGCTTTCTAGAAGATTTGGAATTCTTGCGGGCGATACGCTCGGCTGCCACAGCGCCATGAGAGGGGAGCTCCAACCGACGGGAAATGCTGCGTTTGGGGCCAAATATGTGCGAAATCATGATTCTGGAATTAGGCGATGGAGCCAAATAAAGAACTAAAAGGGTTTAGCATACGGGCACGCTGCCCTAAAGCCTAGGTGGCTATTTAAAATACCAAAATGACCTGACACAAATGTGCGGAAAGATTGAAAATGGTTTTGACATAGCAACAAGTTGCCCTAAAGGCGTGAAATGCGATTAAGCATCTGCGACAGCAAAATGACTTAACACTCCCCTTACTTGAAAGAGAGTTCCCCGAAGTCTCTTATAAAACAACGAGGCATTTTGCGACAACGTAACGAGAACTCAAACGAAAACGCAACAACGAAAAACAAACAAAACAAAAAACATTCGATACGATAGAGTGCACCCCCAAAGGGATTACGCACACTGGCCACCAGATAGGGTGCAAAGGTGGGAAGAGAGAAGAGGAAGAAGAAAGACTGGATACGCCAGTAGAAAATACGTAAATTTTTTGGGTCGAAATCGGGTAAAATATGGGTCTAAATGGGGTACAAATAAGTCTTACACCTGTGGACACTTCCGACCAACCGTTCCAAAAGAACACAGGGAGGGGGGGGGGTATAGAAATGGAAGTCCAAAGTCCCACCCAAGGGTTACCTGAAGAGGGCACGCTGCGCGTCACGAGATCGGCGCATTGTGTGGATCCCACAACTGGTATGAGTACCCAAGAGAAGAGGATGAACCACCAAAAAAAAGGGAAATGGTTGTGACAGAAACTGTCAAAAATAGTCATAATCAGTAATAGGAAAAACTTAGTCCACCGAAATCCTCAATCAATGCCGATGCCGGAGCCAAGTCGACTATTAAACCGCAAAGCGCGAGCTCGAAAGTGACTCCAACACCGAACACCAAAAGAAAATCCAGAAGAACCAAGTCTCCAAGGGTGTAGGCGTTCGATGACGCATGCCCAATAAATCCTTTTCAGAACTCCATGCGGCCCAAAGGGACTACCTTACGACGACAGGGTCCGCACGAAACAAAATGACCAGAAACACGCTCTCTTTATGTAATCCCACACAGGTGGTTGAAAATGGCGACGGCCAACGGTACGGTAAAAGAGCGCTAGGCCACGAACACAACAGGGCATCACTACAAAAAAAAGTCAAAAACCTTTAAATACTCAAACACTTTACACTTAAGAAACCTCATGCGAACAACCGGGCCCTGGTGTCACACAAAGCTCAAAAGCTTCAACGAAACTGTTCACAAAGAACACGATACGTGACAACATGACGTCATCAGACAAAAAGGGTACGATAAATGACAACAAATCGTCAACAAATACGAAACATTCCGACCAGCGGTAAAGACTCGTTAAATGCTAACGGTAAGTGTACAAAACACTGCGATAACTGTTAGGGGTGTCCATGAAGAAGTCGGTAAACAAAGTTGGGCGGTACATGATAATAATGAGTATGAGATAAAGGCCAACGAAAATAACTACACCAAACCAACTAAGAAGATGGCCTGAGGGACGTAATAACCGCACGAGCGAATCTCCCCAAGCACACCAACAACAATCCACAACTGATCAACAAACCAAAACGCAGTGATGAAGCTGAAAATGAATTCCAACCTGCTCACCAAAAATCAACGCGGCACAACACCAAATGATAGCAAAAGAAAAATTGTCAAAATCGGTAATCATCAACGTCAAAATCGATAAACCTCGATAACGTGAACGTCAAAATCGATAGACGTCAGTTCGGTACAACAAAAGTGTCCACTTAGCCCAAGGCTAAACAATGTAAACGACAGGGAATCGAAACTCCGAACTAAGCCTTCGAAAAGACTTAAAAAAAACAAGGTCGGTACCTTCACTTAACAACATCTGGTACTAAATCCGACTAATACCGGATAAAATCTGCACTAAATGCGACAAGAGATCTCGGTAGTATAAACTGGCTAAGAAAACAAGAAACGACGGTAAAAATGACGAAAAAGATACTCAAAATATGAAAAGACATAGAAAAACACAAAAAGAAAACTCAAAAAGGCGATAAACTACAAGAAAACACAAAACTACAAATAGAAAATAAGAAAAGACAAGAAAAAACATATAGAAAACAAGAAAAGAAACGTAAAGACAAATGACAACTAAGAAAAAACATATACACGGTCAAGAAAACTAATGAAAATAAACTAAGAACAGGAAAAGACAAGAAAAGACATATAGAAAACAAAAGAAAACAGGAAAAGACAAATAGAAAACAAGAAAAGAAGCTCGGTAAAATATTCTACTAAGAAAAAAAACGGTTTACCAGTCCATACATACCACTTCGAAATGACGAAAAAAAACATTTGTGACAACAATATAAATGATAACAGACAACAATGAACACCAACGTCCCACGTTGTCGCGCCAAAATTAAGACGCACAACGGATGAGCTTACCGAGACTACTCCAGTCCAATAACAGCAACAAGCGACAATTGAGCCGCCAAAATTAAGACACACAACGCAAAAAAAAGAAACCCCCAAAATGAGGTCGGGCGTTGTCGTGCACCAATAGGCTCCAGACGTTGGAGCACCAAAATTAGGCGCGTTGACGAGAACAAAGGAGCCACAAGGCCCCACAAGGCCCCACACGTTGGGCTGCCAAAATTAAGACGCACAACGAAGGGGCTTAACGAGAAGACGAATATCAGAAAAAAAAAACAGGCCTTACGTTGGGCGCCAAAATTAGCCTGTTACGGTATTAAAAGAACTTTACGACACCCACCCAAGGTGAGCATCGCACCACGGAATCAGTCCTGAAAAACTGGCACACTTGCCCTGAAATCGGTTCGAAATAGGCTAATAGGCCACGGCTGGAACGCTCAGGGAGTCGGGCGTGAGTCACACGATACGTTCTGGGCAAGCGTGTTGTGGCATAATATATATATAGGGTATGTCGAAATCATGAGGGAGCCACCAAGCCTGTCTTAACCCGGCTAACCGGGCCTGGACGGTTAGACGGGAGCGAAGCACGCAAAATACTCCGCCGATAGGATTACTCAAGAAATGCAAGGTCGAATAACAATTTCGGGATTGCCTTATGCAAGGATTGTAATTAGGTGTCAATCCGACCGCGACTACGCAGCTGTCTCACCCACCTGTACGCTCAAAGCTCCCTCGTTCCGTCGCACAATAATCAGTACACTGAAGGGGGGCCGCTTATCTGTAACAGAACATGCACAAGTCGAAACAAAACAATAGTTCCCTTAGCTAGCAAATCATGTATTGACTAACGGGTTACAATGGGGCAGCAGAGTGCGTCGCCCTATATCTATATCTAGATTATAACTAAGGACACCAGCTGGCGCGCGCTTTAAACCTAGCGACAGATGTTGAACAGTAATGAACAGTAATGAGCAGTAATGAGTACAAATATGCTGGCGCGACGCCTTATGCAGCGAACAGCAAAGATCAAATTAGCACTCGCGACATGGACAGTCTGCGATTCTGAATGAATGCACAAATATGCTGGCGCGACGCCTTATGCAGCGAACAGCAAAGATCAAATTAGCACTCGCGACATGGACAGTCTGCGATTCTGAATGAATGTACAAATATGCTGGCGCGACGCCTTATGCAGCGAACAGCAAAGATCAAATTAGCACTCGCGACATGGACAAATATGACGACAGTGCCTGTAGGCACCAGAGATGTGACGGCTCGCTCGCGTTCACAGCGGTAATTAGTTCAAAGACACATACCTTAATAATGTAGGCGGTTGGGGAGCCTGGTACAGTTGAGTTGCGACAGGCTGCAGTCTTAGGTGGCAGGTACCTTCGATGTTCGACGGCTATAGGGATGAGTGCACATCCGCCATAATGGCGACGTGAGACGCGTCAGGACGCGTACGACGGGACGACGAAAAATGGGCCACTTTCGTTCTGCGGGACAGATCCTCGTAGGTCGAGATGAAGGGGGGCACGACCCCTTACTTACGGAAGCAGGAACTGGGCTCAAAAACACCCACGCTACGCCGAAGACAATTCGAAACTCACACTCACAACCACCACACAAGCGTTCTCTGCAACGGGCTGCGGTCAACTGCCACTTAGGGCGAAAACGTTTGTCACGTAATTGCTGAAACAGCACTCGACGGGAAAAAGGCTGACGCCCCCGCCAAGGGCGGAAGCGCCGCACGAACGCACACACTATCCGACCTCTTGCTCGATCGACGGCTCTCGGCTGAATGCCCAGAGGGAAGCGCTGGCACAGGTCACCTTGGTCGTGTCCCCACGTGACTAAACCTCGGCAGCCAATCGCGAGGCGATAAAATGAAACAACTTAATGCCGGCACCAATGGTATCACGCCTCAACGGCGTGCTTTCTAGAAGATTCGGAATTCTTGCGGGCGATACGCTCGGCTGCCACAGCGCCATCAGAGGGGAGCTCCAACCGACGGGAAATGCTGCGTTTGGGGCCAAATATGTGCGAAATCATGATTCTGGAATTAGGCGATGGAGCCAAATAAAGAACTAAAAGGGTTTAGCATACGGGCACGCTGCCCTAAAGCCTAGGTGGCTATTTAAAATACCAAAATGACCTGACACAAATGTGCGGAAAGATTGAAAATGGTTTTGACATAGCAACAAGTTGCCCTAAAGGCGTGAAATGCGATTAAGCATCTGCGACAGCAAAATGACTTAACACTCCTCTTACTTGAAAGAGAGTTCCCCGAAGTCTCTTATAAAACAACGAGGCATTTTGCGACAACGTAACGAGAACTCAAACGAAAACGCAACAACGAAAAACAAACAAAACAAAAAACATTCGATACGATAGAGTGCACCCCCAAAGGGATTACGCACACTGGCCACCAGATAGGGTGCAAAGGTGGGAAGAGAGAAGAGGAAGAAGAAAGACTGGATACGCCAGTAGAAAATACGTAAATTGTTTGGGTCGAAATCGGGTAAAATATGGGTCTAAATGGGGTACAAATAAGTCTTACACCTGTGGACACTTCCGACCAACCGTTCCAAAAGAACACAGGGAGGGGGGGGGGTATAGAAATGGAAGTCCAAAGTCCCACCCAAGGGTTACCTGAAGAGGGCACGCTGCGCGTCACGAGATCGGCGCATTGTGTGGATCCCACAACTGGTATGAGTACCCAAGAGAAGAGGATGAACCACCAAAAAAAAGGGAAATGGTTGTGACAGAAACTGTCAAAAATAGTCATAATCAGTAATAGGAAAAACTCAGTCCACCGAAATCCTCAATCAATGCCGATGCCGGAGCCAAGTCGACTATTAAACCGCAAAGCGCGAGCTCGAAAGTGACTCCAACACCGAACACCAAAAGAAAATCCAGAAGAACCAAGTCTCCAAGGGTGTAGGCGTTCGATGACGCATGCCCAATAAATCCTTTTCAGAACTCCATGCGGCCCAAAGGGACTACCTTACGACGACAGGGTCCGCACGAAACAAAATGACCAGAAACACGCTCTCTTTATGTAATCCCACACAGGTGGTTGAAAATGGCGACGGCCAACGGTACGGTAAAAGAGCGCTAGGCCACGAACACAACAGGGCATCACTACAAAAAAAAGTCAAAAACCTTTAAATACTCAAATACTTTACACTTAAGAAACCTCATGCGAACAACCGGGCCCTGGTGTCACACAAAGCTCAAAAGCTTCAACGAAACTGTTCACAAAGAACACGATACGTGACAACATGACGTCATCAGACAAAAAGGGTACGATAAATGACAACAAATCGTCAACAAATACGAAACATTCCGACCAGCGGTAAAGACTCGTTAAATGCTAACGGTAAGTGTACAAAACACTGCGATAACTGTTAGGGGTGTCCATGAAGAAGTCGGTAAACAAAGTTGGGCGGTACATGATAATAATGAGTATGAGATAAAGGCCAACGAAAATAACTACACCAAACCAACTAAGAAGATGGCCTGAGGGACGTAATAACCGCACGAGCGAATCTCCCCAAGCACACCAACAACAATCCACAACTGATCAACAAACCAAAACGCAGTGATGAAGCTGAAAATGAATTCCAACCTGCTCACCAAAAATCAACGCGGCACAACACCAAATGATAGCAAAAGAAAAATTGTCAAAATCGGTAATCATCAACGTCAAAATCGATAAACCTCGATAACGTGAACGTCAAAATCGATAGACGTCAGTTCGGTACAACAAAAGTGTCCACTTAGCCCAAGGCTAAACAATGTAAACGACAGGGAATCGAAACTCCGAACTAAGCCTTCGAAAAGACTTAAAAAAAACAAGGTCGGTACCTTCACTTAACAACATCTGGTACTAAATCCGACTAATACCGGATAAAATCTGCACTAAATGCGACAAGAGATCTCGGTAGTATAAACTGGCTAAGAAAACAAGAAACGACGGTAAAAATGACGAAAAAGATACTCAAAATATGAAAAGACATAGAAAAACACAAAAAGAAAACTCAAAAAGGCGATAAACTACAAGAAAACACAAAACTACAAATAGAAAATAAGAAAAGACAAGAAAAAACATATAGAAAACAAGAAAAGAAACGTAAAGACAAATGACAACTAAGAAAAAACATATACACGGTCAAGAAAACTAATGAAAATAAACTAAGAACAGGAAAAGACAAGAAAAGACATATAGAAAACAAAAGAAAACAGGAAAAGACAAATAGAAAACAAGAAAAGAAGCTCGGTAAAATATTCTACTAAGAAAAAAAAACGGTTTACCAGTCCATACATACCACTTCGAAATGACGAAAAAAAACATTTGTGACAACAATATAAATGATAACAGACAACAATGAACACCAACGTCCCACGTTGTCGCGCCAAAATTAAGACGCACAACGGATGAGCTTACCGAGACTACTCCAGTCCAATAACAGCAACAAGCGACAATTGAGCCGCCAAAATTAAGACACACAACGCAAAAAAAAGAAACCCCCAAAATGAGGTCGGGCGTTGTCGTGCACCAATAGGCTCCAGACGTTGGAGCACCAAAATTAGGCGCGTTGACGAGAACAAAGGAGCCACAAGGCCCCACAAGGCCCCACACGTTGGGCTGCCAAAATTAAGACGCACAACGAAGGGGCTTAACGAGAAGACGAATATCAGAAAAAAAAAACAGGCCTTACGTTGGGCGCCAAAATTAGCCTGTTACGGTATTAAAAGAACTTTACGACACCCACCCAAGGTGAGCATCGCACCACGGAATCAGTCCTGAAAAACTGGCACACTTGCCCTGAAATCGGTTCGAAATAGGCTAATAGGCCACGGCTGGAACGCTCAGGGAGTCGGGCGTGAGTCACACGATACGTTCTGGGCAAGCGTGTTGTGGCATAATATATATATAGGGTATGTCGAAATCATGAGGGAGCCACCAAGCCTGTCTTAACCCGGCTAACCGGGCCTGGACGGTTAGACGGGAGCGAAGCACGCAAAATACTCCGCCGATAGGATTACTCAAGAAATGCAAGGTCGAATAACAATTTCGGGATTGCCTTATGCAAGGATTGTAATTAGGTGTCAATCCGACCGCGACTACGCAGCTGTCTCACCCACCTGTACGCTCAAAGCTCCCTCGTTCCGTCGCACAATAATCAGTACACTGAAGGGGGGCCGCTTATCTGTAACAGAACATGCACAAGTCGAAACAAAACAATAGTTCCCTTAGCTAGCAAATCATGTATTGACTAACGGGTTACAATGGGGCAGCAGAGTGCGTCGCCCTATATCTATATCTAGATTATAACTAAGGACACCAGCTGGCGCGCGCTTTAAACCTAGCGACAGATGTTGAACAGTAATGAACAGTAATGAGCAGTAATGAGTACAAATATGCTGGCGCGACGCCTTATGCAGCGAACAGCAAAGATCAAATTAGCACTCGCGACATGGACAGTCTGCGATTCTGAATGAATGCACAAATATGCTGGCGCGACGCCTTATGCAGCGAACAGCAAAGATCAAATTAGCACTCGCGACATGGACAGTCTGCGATTCTGAATGAATGTACAAATATGCTGGCGCGACGCCTTATGCAGCGAACAGCAAAGATCAAATTAGCACTCGCGACATGGACAAATATGACGACAGTGCCTGTAGGCACCAGAGATGTTTTTTTTTTTTTTTTTAATATAGAAATACACCAGCTCGACATACATAACGTCATACATGGTTTTGTTGTCTTGGTAACTTTTAACATAATATTTACAACTATTATTGTTACATAATATTTTATATTATCCTAACGGGTCATAAAAATATTATCACGTCATCGTCAGTCTAGATCACTGTTGTCAGAATTCATGAAGACGTCTTGTGGTAGTCGCCTTTTTAGTCGCTTGTGGATGTCTTTAATTCCGAGTGAATAAAAGTCACTACTATCACATAGATCGATATTCTGAAAGAACTTTTTTGATGTTTGTTTTATAAATTGCTGAATTGTTGGAATGTCTAGGTCCTTATGTATTTGTGTATTCCTCACAAACCACGGCGCATTAGTAGCTATTCGCAACACTTTGTTCTGTATAACTTGGAGTTTTTTTATATGAGTTTTTGATGCTGACCCCCAAACTGGGCACGCGTAGGTAAGTATCGGTCTCAGGACTGATTTGTATAACAATGTTGCACAATTTATTTTAAGCGCGGATTTTTTATTTAAAATAGGGTATAATTGAGATAACCTCACATAGCACTCATTCACTTTTTTATTAATATGTAAACCCCAGTTTAAATAGCTTCCTATCCAGATGGATACCTAGATATTTAACACTACTATCGTTGGAATTCCATGAAATCCTTTGTTCGTTTATTACTATTTGTGATGGATTTACTATTTTTCGAAGTGTGAAGATCTTAGTTTCACATTTATTTCTATTAATTATGATGCACCACTGCTTACACCATTTAAGTATTTCGTTTACGGCATTTTGTAGTTTACTAATTGCTTCTTCTATATTTTGGTTTTGAACAATTATGGCAGTGTCATCTGCAAACATACTTATATCTGAATGTATTGGTTCTGGTATATCATGAACAAATATGTTGAATAGAATAGGTCCGAGGACAGATCCTTGTGGTACTCCCGCTTTAATTGGTCGGATTGTCGATGTTTGTGTATTTATTCTGACCATAAATCTCCGATGCTCTAAGAAAGATTTTATTATTTTCTGTAAATATGATGGTATTTGGATTTGCTGCATTTTGTATAGCAGGCCATTTATCCACACTCTGTCGAATGCTTGCATTATATCCAAGAATGCAACAACAGTATATTTTTTATCTTCAAATCCTTGTTCGATTGTTTGCGTTAGTCTGAGCAATTGATGATTTGCAGAATATTTAGCTCTAAATCCAAATTGAAATTTAGGAAGGATGTGTAGCCTTTGAATTTCTTCTAATAACCTACACTTAATTATTTTCTCCAATATTTTGGATAATGTTGGTAATAAACTTATAGGTCTGTAGCTTGTAACCTGGTTTGCCTTTTTTCCTGGTTTGTTAAACATTATAATGACAGCTAGTTTCCAATCATTGGGAAAGTATCCTAGTCGTAAACAGCAGTTAAACACTGTTGCTAGGTATGCATATATTTTCCATGTCATGTTTTTTAGAACTATGTTCGGTATCGCATCATAACCAGGTGATTTTTTAATAGGGAGGGCCTTGGTTAATTCGTAGATTTCTTGGGGTGATGTGTGTTTAAACCCATTTGAACTTTGTAGGACTCTCTCTGCGATTGTATCATTTACTTCTTGAACATAATGTTCGTTATCGTGGTGAACTGTTGCTGTAAAAATGTGTTGGAAATAATTTGCGAAGATATTACATTTCTGTTGATCGGTAGAATAACTCTGGTTGTTTTGGACGATGGCTGGTATAATTTGTGGTTGACGTAAGATCTTTTTTGTTGCGCGCCACATTGTTTGATCTTCTACTTGTAGTTCACTTATGTATTTCTGGTATGTTTCGATTCTGTAATTGTCTAAATGCCATTTAACCTGATGAGTTAGACGATTTAATTGAGTTTTAACACGGGCTTGCTTTGTTGTTTGCCACAGTCTTCGTGTTCTATGCTTTTGTTTAATTAAATCTATTATAAATTTTGGGGGTTGTCTTGTGTTGTTCGGGCGCATTCTGAGGTGTTTTGTAGTTGCTTCTATTACCGATCTTTTAATTGTTGCGGTAAGTTGCGTGATTGCTACATCGATTTCTTGGCTGGTAGTTATATTAGAAGGGCAGTTTGAGTATTTATTTACCAATTTTTGAAATTCTTCCCAGTCAACGAATCCATTAATAAGTGTTGGTATTGGTGTTATTATTTCAGGTTCAATTTGAAAGTTTACAATAACTGGCAGGTGGTCTGAATCCATTTCTGAAACTACGGTTTGTTGGATTGGAATGGTGAAATTTCTTTGTATAACGATGTCTAAGATGTCTGGTTCATACTCTGTTCTGTATGGATAATGTGTTACTTCTGTAGGAGCAATTATCTGTGCTGTACATTCAGTTGTATAGTTGAATAGTTTAACACCGTTCGGATTGTTAACCCGACAGCCCCATGCAGTATGCTTGCAGTTCAGGTCTCCAATTACTAGTGTAGGTTCGTTTTCTCTAAACAGTGTATCGACGTCTTGCTTCAATAATTGCTTATTCGGCTGTTTGTACGCGCTTATTATTTTTATGGTGTTATTGTTGTTGTACGTTAATGAAATAGCAACTGCTTCAATGTTGGTTAGTTTAACGTCTAGCAGGGGTGATACTTGTAGGGATTTTTTTGTTATAATAGCTACTCCCCCAGACGCTACCCTGGCCTCTCTATCATTCCGAAATACGTGGTAACCTGGGATACGAAACTGTTCAGGATTGACAAGATGGGTTTCTGTTATACATGCTATGCTGACGTTATATCTATGTAGGAATGCGGTAAATACAGATTTTTGTGCTTTTATTCCATTGGCATTCCAATTTAATATGGTTATGTTATTAATAACATGTTGATTATTTGGATCCATTAGTGCTTAAGGTTGCAATAAATGTTGTTAGAAATGGCATTATTTTATCGAAGTGGGGAATTAATAATTCTACTATTTTTGTAATGATCGTAGTTAGAGTATCATTTGTGTTCTGCGTATTAATTGTGGTGCTATTATTGCCGCTTAGGTTTTCCGCCTGACGTCTAGTATTCCAATAATTAGGTCGATCTCTGGGTGGCTGATTTGTGATTTGTGTGGCTGTTGTGATGTTTGGTTGCATTTGGCGTTGACTGTTGTATTGCTGTCTTTGGCTAATCTTTAAATAATAACTGCAGCCTTTGTAATTCGCCGGGTGCTTCTCACTACAGTTAACGCACTGTGGATCTTGATTTGGACGTTTTGGGCAATCCGTGAATAAATGTTTACCCATGCATTTGACGCAGCGGGGTTCCGATTGGCAGTAATTCCTGGTGTGACCATACCTCTGGCATTTTTTGCATTGTGGGATATCTCTTGATTTCCTTCTGGGTTCGACTTCTATAATGCTATACATTATTCGTGTTAGTTTAAAAATCTTTTTCCCTTCATCGGTATTCGTAAGCTCTGCAGCACATAGCGGCATGGGATGTTTTTGTTTGTTATATAACCTGGTCACTTTTAAAATTGGATAGTTAAGGGTTTTGAGTTCATTGATTAATTCTTCGTCGGCTATTGAAACTGGGACATTTCGTATTATTACTTGCAAATTATTCTCTTCAGGGTTTTTGAACGTATGATAGTCAAGATTATTTTCATTACAAAACTTGGATATTTTTCTGTAATCATCAATAGTTGTCAGCCTAATTTGTAACTGATTCCCTTTGTGATTAATGGTAAATTCTTTTGTAGCCTGCTGCTTTACTTCTTTGACAATTTCTTGGTATTTCAGTAGGTTTGCATTATGCAAAAATATTGGTGGTATTTTTATTTTCTGTACTGGTTCTGCATCTGGCTCCTCTTGTGTTTTATGCTGTTCTATGTTATCGTTATCAGCAGTGTCCATTTGCGTTACGGCCGCAGCGCATTCACCTTGTTGTGCGAGTTGTTGTGCATTTTGAATGCTGCTCGGTGACAGAAAATATTTATTATTTTGAAGAAGTTTGACCGGTTCAAAAAGATATTTTTTATTAATTCGATGTTCAGGTGGTGACAGTTCAGCACTATCTCGTTTAGTCATGGTAAATGTTTTTATGGAACCCCCCCGCGGGGGTTCAATTGATCGTTAAGTATTGTAGTTACAGGGCGTAATTAATTAGTATTTAGTCTTAGTTACCTTAAAGGTTCCACTAGTACAAACACTTTAATTTTGTAGATAACTTTTAACACGCCACTCTTCCGCGAACAATACGTGTTCGACGGCTGTTCTCGTGCAACTCACCAGAGATGTGACGGCTCGCTCGCGTTCACAGCGGTAATTAGTTCAAAGACACATACCTTAATAATGTAGGCGGTTGGGGAGCCTGGTACAGTTGAGTTGCGACAGGCTGCAGTCTTAGGTGGCAGGTACCTTCGATGTTCGACGGCTATAGGGATGAGTGCACATCCGCCATAATGGCGACGTGAGACGCGTCAGGACGCGTACGACGGGACGACGAAAAATGGGCCACTTTCGTTCTGCGGGACAGATCCTCGTAGGTCGAGATGAAGGGGGGCACGACCCCTTACTTACGGAAGCAGGAACTGGGCTCAAAAACACCCACGCTACGCCGAAGACAATTCGAAACTCACACTCACAACCACCACACAAGCGTTCTCTGCAACGGGCTGCGGTCAACTGCCACTTAGGGCGAAAACGTTTGTCACGTAATTGCTGAAACAGCACTCGACGGGAAAAAGGCTGACGCCCCCGCCAAGGGCGGAAGCGCCGCACGAACGCACACACTATCCGACCTCTTGCTCGATCGACGGCTCTCGGCTGAATGCCCAGAGGGAAGCGCTGGCACAGGTCACCTTGGTCGTGTCCCCACGTGACTAAACCTCGGCAGCCAATCGCGAGGCGATAAAATGAAACAACTTAATGCCGGCACCAATGGTATCACGCCTCAACGGCGTGCTTTCTAGAAGATTCGGAATTCTTGCGGGCGATACGCTCGGCTGCCACAGCGCCATCAGAGGGGAGCTCCAACCGACGGGAAATGCTGCGTTTGGGGCCAAATATGTGCGAAATCATGATTCTGGAATTAGGCGATGGAGCCAAATAAAGAACTAAAAGGGTTTAGCATACGGGCACGCTGCCCTAAAGCCTAGGTGGCTATTTAAAATACCAAAATGACCTGACACAAATGTGCGGAAAGATTGAAAATGGTTTTGACATAGCAACAAGTTGCCCTAAAGGCGTGAAATGCGATTAAGCATCTGCGACAGCAAAATGACTTAACACTCCTCTTACTTGAAAGAGAGTTCCCCGAAGTCTCTTATAAAACAACGAGGCATTTTGCGACAACGTAACGAGAACTCAAACGAAAACGCAACAACGAAAAACAAACAAAACAAAAAACATTCGATACGATAGAGTGCACCCCCAAAGGGATTACGCACACTGGCCACCAGATAGGGTGCAAAGGTGGGAAGAGAGAAGAGGAAGAAGAAAGACTGGATACGCCAGTAGAAAATACGTAAATTGTTTGGGTCGAAATCGGGTAAAATATGGGTCTAAATGGGGTACAAATAAGTCTTACACCTGTGGACACTTCCGACCAACCGTTCCAAAAGAACACAGGGAGGGGGGGGGGGGGTATAGAAATGGAAGTCCAAAGTCCCACCCAAGGGTTACCTGAAGAGGGCACGCTGCGCGTCACGAGATCGGCGCATTGTGTGGATCCCACAACTGGTATGAGTACCCAAGAGAAGAGGATGAACCACCAAAAAAAAGGGAAATGGTTGTGACAGAAACTGTCAAAAATAGTCATAATCAGTAATAGGAAAAACTCAGTCCACCGAAATCCTCAATCAATGCCGATGCCGGAGCCAAGTCGACTATTAAACCGCAAAGCGCGAGCTCGAAAGTGACTCCAACACCGAACACCAAAAGAAAATCCAGAAGAACCAAGTCTCCAAGGGTGTAGGCGTTCGATGACGCATGCCCAATAAATCCTTTTCAGAACTCCATGCGGCCCAAAGGGACTACCTTACGACGACAGGGTCCGCACGAAACAAAATGACCAGAAACACGCTCTCTTTATGTAATCCCACACAGGTGGTTGAAAATGGCGACGGCCAACGGTACGGTAAAAGAGCGCTAGGCCACGAACACAACAGGGCATCACTACAAAAAAAAGTCAAAAACCTTTAAATACTCAAATACTTTACACTTAAGAAACCTCATGCGAACAACCGGGCCCTGGTGTCACACAAAGCTCAAAAGCTTCAACGAAACTGTTCACAAAGAACACGATACGTGACAACATGACGTCATCAGACAAAAAGGGTACGATAAATGACAACAAATCGTCAACAAATACGAAACATTCCGACCAGCGGTAAAGACTCGTTAAATGCTAACGGTAAGTGTACAAAACACTGCGATAACTGTTAGGGGTGTCCATGAAGAAGTCGGTAAACAAAGTTGGGCGGTACATGATAATAATGAGTATGAGATAAAGGCCAACGAAAATAACTACACCAAACCAACTAAGAAGATGGCCTGAGGGACGTAATAACCGCACGAGCGAATCTCCCCAAGCACACCAACAACAATCCACAACTGATCAACAAACCAAAACGCAGTGATGAAGCTGAAAATGAATTCCAACCTGCTCACCAAAAATCAACGCGGCACAACACCAAATGATAGCAAAAGAAAAATTGTCAAAATCGGTAATCATCAACGTCAAAATCGATAAACCTCGATAACGTGAACGTCAAAATCGATAGACGTCAGTTCGGTACAACAAAAGTGTCCACTTAGCCCAAGGCTAAACAATGTAAACGACAGGGAATCGAAACTCCGAACTAAGCCTTCGAAAAGACTTAAAAAAAACAAGGTCGGTACCTTCACTTAACAACATCTGGTACTAAATCCGACTAATACCGGATAAAATCTGCACTAAATGCGACAAGAGATCTCGGTAGTATGAACTGGCTAAGAAAACAAGAAACGACGGTAAAAATGACGAAAAAGATACTCAAAATATGAAAAGACATAGAAAAACACAAAAAGAAAACTCAAAAAGGCGATAAACTACAAGAAAACACAAAACTACAAATAGAAAATAAGAAAAGACAAGAAAAAACATATAGAAAACAAGAAAAGAAACGTAAAGACAAATGACAACTAAGAAAAAACATATACACGGTCAAGAAAACTAATGAAAATAAACTAAGAACAGGAAAAGACAAGAAAAGACATATAGAAAACAAAAGAAAACAGGAAAAGACAAATAGAAAACAAGAAAAGAAGCTCGGTAAAATATTCTACTAAGAAAAAAAACGGTTTACCAGTCCATACATACCACTTCGAAATGACGAAAAAAAACATTTGTGACAACAATATAAATGATAACAGACAACAATGAACACCAACGTCCCACGTTGTCGCGCCAAAATTAAGACGCACAACGGATGAGCTTACCGAGACTACTCCAGTCCAATAACAGCAACAAGCGACAATTGAGCCGCCAAAATTAAGACACACAACGCAAAAAAAAGAAACCCCCAAAATGAGGTCGGGCGTTGTCGTGCACCAATAGGCTCCAGACGTTGGAGCACCAAAATTAGGCGCGTTGACGAGAACAAAGGAGCCACAAGGCCCCACAAGGCCCCACACGTTGGGCTGCCAAAATTAAGACGCACAACGAAGGGGCTTAACGAGAAGACGAATATCAGAAAAAAAAACAGGCCCCACGTTGGGCGCCAAAATTAGCCTGTTACGGTATTAAAAGAACTTTACGACACCCACCCAAGGTGAGCATCGCACCACGGAATCAGTCCTGAAAAACTGGCACACTTGCCCTGAAATCGGTTCGAAATAGGCTAATAGGCCACGGCTGGAACGCTCAGGGAGTCGGGCGTGAGTCACACGATACGTTCTGGGCAAGCGTGTTGTGGCATAATATATATATAGGGTATGTCGAAATCATGAGGGAGCCACCAAGCCTGTCTTAACCCGGCTAACCGGGCCTGGACGGTTAGACGGGAGCGAAGCACGCAAAATACTCCGCCGATAGGATTACTCAAGAAATGCAAGGTCGAATAACAATTTCGGGATTGCCTTATGCAAGGATTGTAATTAGGTGTCAATCCGACCGCGACTACGCAGCTGTCTCACCCACCTGTACGCTCAAAGCTCCCTCGTTCCGTCGCACAATAATCAGTACACTGAAGGGGGGCCGCTTATCTGTAACAGAACATGCACAAGTCGAAACAAAACAATAGTTCCCTTAGCTAGCAAATCATGTATTGACTAACGGGTTACAATGGGGCAGCAGAGTGCGTCGCCCTATACCTATATCTAGATTATAACTAAGGACACCAGCTGGCGCGCGCTTTAAACCTAGCGACAGATGTTGAACAGTAATGAACAGTAATGAACAGTAATGAGCAGTAATGAGTACAAATATGCTGGCGCGACGCCTTATGCAGCGAACAGCAAAGATCAAATTAGCACTCGCGACATGGACAGTCTGCGATTCTGAATGAATGCACAAATATGCTGGCGCGACGCCTTATGCAGCGAACAGCAAAGATCAAATTAGCACTCGCGACATGGACAGTCTGCGATTCTGAATGAATGTACAAATATGCTGGCGCGACGCCTTATGCAGCGAACAGCAAAGATCAAATTAGCACTCGCGACATGGACAAATATGACGACAGTGCCTGTAGGCACCAGAGATGTGACGGCTCGCTCGCGTTCACAGCGGTAATTAGTTCAAAGACACATACCTTAATAATGTAGGCGGTTGGGGAGCCTGGTACAGTTGAGTTGCGACAGGCTGCAGTCTTAGGTGGCAGGTACCTTCGATGTTCGACGGCTATAGGGATGAGTGCACATCCGCCATAATGGCGACGTGAGACGCGTCAGGACGCGTACGACGGGACGACGAAAAATGGGCCACTTTCGTTCTGCGGGACAGATCCTCGTAGGTCGAGATGAAGGGGGGCACGACCCCTTACTTACGGAAGCAGGAACTGGGCTCAAAAACACCCACGCTACGCCGAAGACAATTCGAAACTCACACTCACAACCACCACACAAGCGTTCTCTGCAACGGGCTGCGGTCAACTGCCACTTAGGGCGAAAACTAGAGGTGGGTCGTTCTTGAGTGAGTCGTTCAAAATGAACGACTCGATTCAGTGAACGATTCGAGCCAATGACTCACTTCAGATTGAACGACTCAAACCTGAACGAGATCGAATGTCCGGCGGATGGGATTAACTCAATTCGAGTCGAGTGGGTCGCTCACTTCAGCTTCTGGATCACGTCTGCAGTACTGTAAGTGCAAATTTTGCACATCTGCAATACAAATGTACTCGAACGCGCATAATTCTCTGTAACAAGTTTCTCGACTACCTGCCTGAAAGGGTAGAAATCGGTGCTTCCGGGAATCTAAAATGAACGAACGATTCAAATGAACGACCCAAATCCGAATGAACGAAGTGCCATTGAATCTGTAGGCGATATGCAACCAACACAACTCATCTGATTCAAGTCGTTCATATGAACGACTCCGATTGAACGGATCACTTTGCTGAGTCGATTCAAGTGATTCGAATCACTCGCGTGAGTCGAATCGCCCATCTCTAGCGAAAACGTTTGTCACGTAATTGCTGAAACAGCACTCGACGGGAAAAAGGCTGACGCCCCCGCCAAGGGCGGAAGCGCCGCACGAACGCACACACTATCCGACCTCTTGCTCGATCGACGGCTCTCGGCTGAATGCCCATAGGGAAGCGCTGGCACAGGTCACCTTGGTCGTGTCCCCACGTGACTAAACCTCGGCAGCCAATCGCGAGGCGATAAAATGAAACAACTTAATGCCGGCACCAATGGTATCACGCCTCAACGGCGTGCTTTCTAGAAGATTCGGAATTCTTGCGGGCGATACGCTCGGCTGCCACAGCGCCATCAGAGGGGAGCTCCAACCGACGGGAAATGCTGCGTTTGGGGCCAAATATGTGCGAAATCATGATTCTGGAATTAGGCGATGGAGCCAAATAAAGAACTAAAAGGGTTTAGCATACGGGCACGCTGCCCTAAAGCCTAGGTGGCTATTTAAAATACCAAAATGACCTGACATAAATGTGCGGAAAGATTGAAAATGGTTTTGACATAGCAACAAGTTGCCCTAAAGGCGTGAAATGCGATTAAGCATCTGCGACAGCAAAATGACTTAACAATCTATAACTGTAGCTTACAGAAAATCAAAGCTTACTGTTTAGAGTAATTGCTATTATACCTTCTCATTATTGTTTGTGTAGTTTAGTTATTTAGGGCAGAATATTGTAAATCCTATTATTCTGTTCTGTAATTGGGTTTTACCTGTAGAACAGTGTAAATTAAAATAAATAAATAAAATATTGCATTACTGCCCGGATGCGAATTCTCAAAGTTAAGTTAATAGAGATGTTCAGTCTCGTATTAATCCAGAAAGCCGTGTTTTTTTCTCATGGAATACAGAAATTTCTGCAAAGATGGCACCAGTTTATTAAAAGAGAGGGAGATTGAGTAGAAAAATGACATGATATACATTACAATCCTTGTGTTTGTTTTTGAATAAATCCTTTATCTAATAGACGTGTCTGTCCGGGACGCTGGTCTGTCCGGGACGCTGTTTTGTCTGTCTGGGACGCTGTTTCAGCAGCCAAACCGTAAGAGATAGAGAAAAAAGTTATGAAAGTTATATGTTTGGAATGGTCATGTCAGCTCAGGGACCGAATTTCAGTCACATGACACTTCCGGTTTTCGAGAAATCACAAAAAATACCGTTTTTCAAATAGAACGCGTATTAAATAAAATGTTTCAGCAGCCAAACGGAGCTGCGACCCTCTGCGCCTTAAAACGTCGATCGGTTAGGCAACCACTTTGACACCTTCCAGGTCTGGGTACAGTTTTTATTTAATACGCGTTCTATTTGAAAAACGGTCTTTTTTGTTTTTTGAAATGAGACATTTGTCTCACTGGACTGCTAGTATTAGAGTGGCTTCAAAGCAAAAAGTACATAGGCGTGGCTACAGTTATGCGCCAATAGACGGTATCAGTGGCGTAGCAATGGGTATTTTTAGGGGGGCAAATTAAAATTCCCATTTTAAAGGAAAACTTTTCATGCTGATTTATTTTTGTTTTCAAATGCTAAATAAATTAGCATGTTATAAGAAGTACAAGTTCTACCAGAAGCTCGCGATGTCGCCCTCCGCTAAACGCTTTCCACGGCGGGAAGACTCGCCGTGCGTCACCCGCTCCATTCCGCGCAAGGAATTATTACTAAATTTGCCCGTTTTGCTGTGAATTTTTGCCAAAGCTGTGCATGGAACTTCGCCATTTGGTCGTGGCAGTATTTTAGACAACAGCTGGGAATCTGGCAGAGGGCGCTGGCCAAAGGCTCTTGAATACGCGTGCGACCTGAGAAAGTTCGAATATGGCGCTACGGACTATAAATTACTAACCCCAATGCGTCACGTAGCTACCAGACTGTAAGGTGCTCGCCCAAACCCTTTTTTGATATTATTAACGGCTTAATAGTCATGGAAACATGTAAACAAAATGACACGACGAACGGCAATGAACTGAATACAACAGCGGAAATCACCTTGTTGAACGTAATGGACTCGTCCGGACGTTTCTAGCGTTCTGCGCATCTATGACGCGGTGTACTTTACAAATTGAAAGACTTCCAATATAATAAATTATAATTTATACTTGAACGCTTCTCGTACTATTCATTTTTGTTGGGTATTTTGCCACTATAAATATATTCCCATCACCAAATACTACGAAACTGAATACATTAATGATTAAAGTTAAAAAAGCAATACCTACTTTTACATGACGCCTCATATTTATTAACTTGGTGTTAAATTGACAATTGAAACATGCATCCGTCCTTGTGTACTAAAATTTACAACCAGTTGAATTTGACTTGTTAGATAGTCTTTATCATTGTTAATCCAGGCATCTTCTGCAATTCTAGATTTTTCAATCTGATACTTTTTAATTTTCGTTTTTAACCAGTGCTAGTATCTACAGGCCTGAATATTTCATCAATATAATAATAATAATAATAGTAAATTATCTTTTATTCCCCCACAATAATCAACAAATAACAATAGGAAAAAAACAACAGAACCCAATAACATTGCTAATTAAAATGAGAGAACCAGAAGGCAAGGTTCAGATGAGCAATTGCTATTCCTCCCTGATCTACCACCTAAACCCTCATTTTATTAATTAAATTTATAAAAGTGTCTGCCTACTCTAATTTACAAATTAATTTCTGTGATGTGTATACATATACACCAAAGGTTTACAATTTAGTAATACACTGAAATCTCTCATAAGCGGACACCGTGGTCACAGCATAAGGAAACCAGCAGAATTACTCAAGTGTCGGCGCTTAGTTGTTAAGAAGTGATATTTTCGTGACCTTTGTTCTTACCCCTACCACACCATAAGGAGGCTGGTCGACCCGGCAGGCGTCTGGCAGCGACAGCAGACAAAGTCGTATTAGGAATTTTGATACAAGTTGTAATAGTGAAAAACATCGTTGGACAGATGCCGAATTAACAAAACTCTCATTAATGTAACGAGACTTGTACAAAATTAATTTAATTTCCCAAATAATGTGACTGATTCATTATAAACGAATTTTTGTTGACATACTCTGGTGTACTCTTAGTAATAATAAGGTTATTTAATTAAGTAGATTTTTTAACCTTAAAAGGATTATAACAATTAACTATACAGGATGCACTGGTAATTTAGAATACTGTCGGAACTTTTATTAGATTTGATAATTTCTATGGATTCTAATAAATTTAATTTAAAACCTTTTTCTTGTACATGGAATATATTTAAATCGTTTAGATTTGGAAAATTGTGGTCTGTCTTTGACATACGATTTGCAAAGGTCGAGTCTGATTTTTTAAATTACTTTCGTTTAGATTTAACAGCTGCCACAATAGAATTTTTCTAGTAACAGTATGTTCCATTAAAAAATATATACATATTTTGAAGCTTTAAAATGTAGCATATTTACTGATGTTTTCTAATAGTTTTAATCTAAAATTACCGCATGCAAATCTGGGAAAAAAACAATGGAAATTTTTCAATATTTTATATTTAATACTAAGGTTACATTTTAAATAAATCAAAATAACTTAATATTAATTAATTATGTTTCCATATTATTAATTTTCTATTTGACTTAGGTAATTTAAAATTTACATTAATGTTTTTTAACGTATAAAATATTCTTATTCTGGCGTACAACTTAATAACATATTCTCGTTGAAAATGTTTGCAAGGATGTGTAAATGGTACATTGTTAAACAAATTCACAAATTCTCGAGCAATGTTGGGTTTTGGAGCAAATGTTTCGAAGTTTTGTTGAAATAATACCTCCATATATGTTACAAAATCTACAAAATTTTGATTTGGCATATATAAACTACCAAATTTTTTTTCTGAATGGTTATATGCTTTAATGTAACAAAATAGGGAAGTGTCATCCAATTCATCATATTCTTTTGCATAAGCTTAGCAAGTGTCAGAAGTATGTTTTGCAAGGCACTTTCTAATCATATAACCGCAAATATACCTAGTAAAATGTTTTTGCAACATATCAGAATTTCTGTAATCGCTGTCTAATGTTATCTTTTCTGGAGTCAAAATATTAGCTTCATTCTCTGTTTGATCGGTGGGCATATCTGCTATTTTTAGTAAAATGGTGTCTTCATCTTTTTTGCAATTTTCGGTACCTGAATGCATCATGTCTAAACAAAAACACCTTCTAAATATTCTGGTAAACTGGATAGGGGTTGGGTTAACACAATTGCTAGATTGTTACCTCACTGAACCAAAAAAATTCTGCAGGCAATCTTGATTTACGCGCCTCGTTAATAAAAATTGCATACTATGAATTTTTAAAATATCCCACAAATGCATAATTCCATTTATTGTGGTTTTCCAACCATTAACGCATTTCACTCTGTTAGTTACATCTTCACCGTCCCACTTTAAAATTTTTAAATCATTAAAAAACTCGTAACATTCATTTAAGAACTTTTTTTGATCATCGGTTCCCTTATATGCTTCTTGGTATTTCGTAGGCCCCACAGTTGAAGAGGAATTTAGCATATCGAATAGGTTGTTTATTCTGCTAATAAATTCCGCTGTTGTTTTCGCTTCGGGCGGAAGTGCATTGAATCTAATATAAAGATTTAGACTGGCCGCAACTGAATTACTAAAAATTTGAGAAGCGTACTAACTTTCATTTTATTGAAATTATTAGGTGAGATATGCGAGTCTGTCAGTTTTGGGGCTGCGCGTAAAGGATATTGTTTGTCATGTTCATAAAACTTTGTAATGATTTCCCACGAAGCAATTAAATCTTTTATGACAAATCTATACTTAATGAAATTATTTCGAAGCGCATTCAACAGATGTGGGGTATCAAAGAGAAAAATAATTTTTTGGTCCTCATGAAAAAAATATGGTGTCTCCGGAGATACATTCAAAAAATTTGCTAACTGGATATTGTTTGAGCCCTTATCAGACACTACACCTACTACTTTTAGGTTAATATTTTGTAATTAGGATATTACCTGTAAAATAATATCTTTCAACTTTTTTCCAGGGCATGTCGAATTTACTATAGTATATTGTGTCACAAGGGCAGAAAACGAGCATTAGCAGCCCGCGGGTATTAGCTGCACGAGCGAGCAAAGCGAAGCGAGGGCAGCTGAAAGCTAAGGGCTGCTAATGCATTTTCTGCATGTGTGACACACAACTGTTTTTCGTCTAGCATTAAAAAAAATAGAAGAAATATAAGAAAAAGCTTTGATTTTATAAATACAGACAGAATAATAAGAAACTTAAGTACTAACAATTGACGAATTTATTTATTATAATAATTAATGTTAATTATCCCTTGAGCACAATTATGTATAGTAATACCAGAATTTGTAGGCATTTGGTAAGTGCTAGTAGCGTGGTGACTTATTTCTATAGATGAAGTGGGTTCATTGGAATTATCTAGATTAACTGGTATTTATTTATTTGGTCGGAAATATTTAACACTTCAATCTGTTATTTTTGCTAGTTGATGTTCTTGGTTTGTCAAGATTTTTTGAGAAATGTTAATCTTATTCGATAAGCAGTCATCGATATATCCTTCTGCAACTGCAGAAGAACGCCAACCTCCATGATTTTTAAGTGTAAGCAAATCACTCCCAGAGTTAGCTAGTAGAGTTGCAGAACTACGGCGGAAGCAATGTCCTGTGTATGTACTAGGTTCAGACAGTTTCAAAAAAGTGGCTATTTTGCTTGGAATTTTGCTAAATACATTTTTTCCGATCGGTTGTACTGTAAATTTATTGTTTGTGTAATAAATGAATAGGCGATTGTGTGGAGTGTGGGTAGGTCTAAGAGAAACATATTTGTTGTATATTGTAAGTAGATTCAATCCTGTTTTGTTTGTGACTGTAAACGTTCTTGTAATATTATTTTTTGTTTCTGGAACTGTAACAATCAATATGTCTCCTCTATTATCTATGTGGTCAAGTTTCATATTCACCAACTCATTTCGACGACAAGCTCCAAGCTCCGTATAGTCCCATAATAAAAGAAACCTTTTTTTTTTAAATTGTTTGTAAACCGGTTCAACAAGTTAATGTTATTCACGGTTGGGTTAACACTGAAGTTTGCATTGTTTATCACTTTGAAAGGAAAGCTGCTATGAGCTCCTCACGCACTTAACTGATTTTTAGTCCGCGTCACTATTGTCACTTGCCGTAAGCACATCTTGTGGGAGAAGACGCTTTAACCTTACGTGTAAATTTTTCTCCCCAATAGAGTATTGGGCTGCGCCTCGGCAGGACGGTATATTTTTGAAGAATTTTTTGTTACATTTTTGTATGAAGTGTCTAACGGTTGGAACACCGAGTTCGTCATGGAGATGTTTGTTTCTGATGAACCATGGAGAATTTGTGGCTATTCTGAGAATTTTGTTTTGTAGCGCTTGAATTTTGTTTATATGCGTTTTGGAAGCTGCTCCCCAAACTGTGCATCCATACGTAATTACAGGTCTTAATAAGGATTTATAGATAAGAAGTGCACATTCGATTTTTAGCGAAGATTTACGATTGATGATTGGGTACAGCTGTACTAGTCTCGTATAACATTCATTCAATTTTTTATTAATATGTATTCCCCATGTAAGTCTTCTGTCAAGATTGAGGCCTAGATATTTGACTGCTCTGTCATTGGGATTCCAGTCTATTTCAACATTATTAATTTTTATTTTTGGTGGGTTGTTAGGACGACGTAATGTCGGGGCTTACTTGTATATACCATTTGTTGCACCAATTAATAATATGATTGACGGCTTCTTGGAGTTGCATAGCTCCCTCGGCGATATCGCTATGTTGGGAAATAACTGCAGTATCATCCGCGTACATTGCCAAAAGCGTATTCGGTGATTCAGTGATGTCACTTACGTAGATATTAAATAAAATGGGACCTAATATAGACCCTTGTGGCACTCCAGCATTAATTTGTCTTGTTGTGGAAAGTTCAGAATTAATTTTGACTGCAAAAGTTCTGTCGGTTAGGAAGGAATCAATTATTCTCAGTAAGTAGGACATTAGTGTGTGCTGCTTACTTTCAAAACCTCTTTCTATAATTTCCGTTAGTCATAGAAGTTGATGTGGGGTGGAATGTTTGGTTCTGAAGCCGAACTGGAACTTGGGAATAATGTTATTTTCGATTAAAAAACCATTTAGTCGATTACTTATGAGCTTCTCGAATATTTTTGAGATAGTGCATAATAAGCTAATTGGCCTATAGCTGGAGGGTTCATGTGGAAAAGAAACCTACAATACAATGTTAATAAAAAATAAAATTAATTTATCTTAATTTATTTCTTTACCTTTATCATAAGATATTCTGAATCATCTGCTTCCTTAAAAAATTTAATGCATTGTTCTTGAGTCAAAGTTTTAGACTTTTTGGGCAGGTAATTTACAGAATTTTGTTTCAAAAATGCTCGAACTTTATGATAATTATCAAAATTTATATTTTCCTTGACTTTAAAAGTGCTTTTCAACATTGAAAATTCAGACCATAGTGTACCTGCATTTACAATCTTTGATCTTTCCGATAGATAAGCAAGTAATACATTTTCTGTTAAGTATTTTGCTTTTTTATTTGTTTTCCAGTTATTGAATAATTCATAGTACTTTTCGTACGGTTCTCTTGACTTTGTAGGTAACAAATTCAGAGAAATTTGCTAGCTTCCTCTTACAAGTCCGGTGGAGTATTCGTAAATTCTTCGTCATTGTCTAAATTACCATTCATTTTCACTTATTCACTGATTTACAATTATTCAGAACTTATTGTTATTTTACACTTTTATTGTCTGTTTTGATTCCAAACTTTGATTTAAACTGACATTTAATGAAAAATTATGTGAAACGTCAAAGCACGCAAATGACAGTCAAAGGTATCCAAAGATGTCTAGATTGTGAAAAACTACAAAATCGTGTTGTTATGAGTTTAGCGGCCCAAGGGACGATAAACATTACTTTCGGTCGCATTTTTAGGGTCGATATGATTCATTTTCGCATATGGTAGGCGAAAAAATAATAAGCAACTGGTTGCTTCCAATTTGTTTTAAGTTAAGGCCCTTTATCATTATAACTGTTGCAGCTAAAGCTGATTTAAAACTGTTATTTTCATCGTCCAAATCTTCAAAACCAATTATTTTGTCAGTGTTAATGGCATAAAATAGATTCGCCTTAATACTAATTTTATCAACGCAAAGCAGTCATAATTTATCTAAGATTGTAAAATTGTTAACTTTTTTATGTAATGTATCAAAGACCAAATCATTCATACCGGAGGTTATGTTTATATGCCTAATAAATTTGTGCAGTGTTGCGACACTTGGCAGGCAAAATTGTTCTTTATATAGTTTAAGTCCATTAAAATATAATTCTAAACAGAAATTTTTAAAAGCATCAGAATATCTGCGACCTCTAGGGTTTTTCATACCTTGGCCGACCTCAACATTTATAAAATTAGCTAACTCTTGAGACGGACTAAATTTATATGTAAGTTTTTTGTAATCATCCAACGTAATATTTTCTAGGTAATTTGTTGAGCTGTTATCAGTTAATTTCTCCAGCTTTTGTTTTAGATGATAATTTTCATTTTTCAAATGCTTTATCGTTCTTCTCAAATTATCTTTTCTCGGCGAACACATCGATAAACTTTGGGATGTTTGGGTTTGTCGACTTGATGGTGAGAGAAATCTAGTAGATTCTTCTGTATTGGGAGCTGTGGCAGTATCATCTTGCATTCTTAATGATGGAACAATACTCGATGTGTCAGGTAATAATAAATTCTCCTGCGTTAGAGCATCAGATGTTTGTTGAGATATATTTTCATCTAAAAAAAATTTATATAAAATAATTAAATAAGAATACGTAATAAGTATACATTTTAACGAAAATTAAAAAAGTGTGTTTTAATGTATTTCAATTTTAAGTGGTCGTAGATATTAATCAAAACAAAAAATAATCAATCATAAAAAGGTATTAATTTAGTACGAACAAACATTAAAAAATATTTTATACGGTAGATATCTTGGTACTTAAATATATTTAAAACAATTAAAAAATACCTACTTAAAATTAATTATATCTAAAATAAGCCAAATCCTGCAATTATTATGACATAATAGTAATTTGTACAACTTGAAAGTCATACTTTTTTTCATGAATTTGCAGTTTGATAATCAAATGTCCAAATGACATTTCAATAAAACTTTTAAACGTGTAACTTCAATATGATTTTTCCTTAAAAAAAGACGACTTTCACGATCACTATGCAAAAAAATATATTTAATGTTTTTTTTAAATCTACCACAGCCAACCAATAGATGATTCAATAAAATTTTGTTGAAAATGTATATATCTACATTTATTTTATTGAATACGTTTTTGTATTTTTCCGAACACAAAACAGAAGAAAAGTTACACATTTTATGCGTTTCTTTTGGGACACACTGTATAAATAAGATGCTGTTTAAGACAACAATGTTTTGTTTACCTGCTCTAGCAATAAAATTGAATTTATATACGTAGGTACCTAGATACATATATTAACGCTATTAAAATCTGGTTGAGATTTTTTTTAATATCTACAATAATGGATACCTCGATATTGAATATTGAAATCGTATAATCGAAATAGATTTTTTTTTACCTATACCGTGTGAATAATGTAAGACTATATATACATTGTCAACTTTATTTTAGCATTAATCAATTTATCCAACTTAATAACAATTGTCGGTTTTGAAATTCCAATGAAATAGTCCAGCTTCAATTAATTTCTATAATCACTGTGTTGTTATTTTGTTTACAAACGCCATGATAACATTAAGTAAATGCTCTATGTCTAATTTTGCATAATTCAGCCATGTACCTATATTCTTACATTATTCTCACTGTATGTATACCTACTTAAAAAATTACCTTCAGCAGAACTATCAGAAGCAACAGATTGCTTGGCAAATTGGGAAGAACAGCCTTCTAGGAAAGGAAACAAGTGTGGCACTGCTTTTTTGTGTAGTCTGTTTTTTAAACTATTCAGAAACATTTCGTCTTCAAAATGCTCTCTACATACTCTGTAGGAAGTGTTTTGTATGTTTTTCAACCTGACTAACAAATCTTCTCTATGCCATGCCATCACCCAAACTCGTGCTCTGAAAATAAGAATGAAAATAAAGATTGATATTTTATGATAAACACTGTCAGGGAAAACGTTTACAGTGTGTTTCACTTTACATGGAAGCACCCCTGTATTTTCTTTGTTTTTGTATAAATCGATTTGAATTTTTTACCAGTTATACAACTCACCAAGAGGCATCTATTCATGTCCTTGAGCGCAAATGACGTTTTTAGCCTTGCCTACTACGATCAAGAATGTGGGTCGTATTGTTAATATTTTGCATCGCGTTAGAGTTACAGCAAAAAGTTATTAAGAAAAGTTGTTTAGAATCAAAAGAATACCCCCAATACCGATTTTCGTTTAATAATTCAAATTTTTAATTTTTATCCATAAATTTGTCAAAGTCCCAATATTCAACTTTTAATTTGGTATTAAATGGTGCCATGGAGAAACAACATTTTTATTATTGTTGCAAACGTCATTAGGTCTTAATAATGGCTGAATTACGTTTAACTGTAGCTGAGAAAGTAGAAATAATTGGAATTAATGGTGAAAATGCAAGATCCAATAGAGAAGTAGCTAGAATATTTAATGGAAGGCATCCAGGGCGTGCACCTATTTGTCCTGGCACTTAGTTTCTGAAGATGCAAGCAGCGCAAAATTTTCGATAGTGCAATAGTTACATTTAATGCCATATCTCAGGAGGATTAGCGTCATAAACCGCCAAAATCATTTCCTCCGAGGGATGCTCTCGAACTATTCTTCTTCGTCTGGGCTTAACAACATTTCCAGTTAAATTAAAAAGTTGATTAATTTTTGCAACAGTTCCTGGATAAATAGGTGCACGCCCTGGATGCCTTCCATTAAATATTCTAGCTACTTCTCTATTGGATCTTGCATTTTCACCATTAATTCCAATTATTTCTACTTTCTCAGCTACAGTTAAACGTAATTCAGCCATTATTAAGACCTAATGACGTTTGCAACAATAATAAAAATGTTGTTTCTCCATGGCACCATTTAATACCAAATTAAAAGTTGAAAATTGGGACTGACAAATTTATGGATAAAAATTAAAAATTCGAATTATTAAACGAAAATCGGTATTTGGGGTATTCTTTTGATTCTAAACAACTTTTCTTAATAACTTTTTGCTGTAACTCTAACGCGATGCAAAATATTGACAATACGACCCATGTTCTTGATCGTAGTAGGCCAGGCTAAAAACGTCATTTCCGCTCAAGGACATGAGTAGATGCCTCTTGGTGAGTTGTACAACTGGTAAAAAATTCAAATCGATTCATACAAAAACAAAGAAAATACAGGGGTGCTTCCATGTAAAGTGAAACACACTGTAAAAGAATAAGAAAATTAATGAATACCTTCAACAAGCAAAATTTTAATGTTTTACAATAGTTATTAAGGTACCAAGGGCATTATGAGTAAAATAAGAGCCCAAGATTGTTAGTGTACTAACCGAGGGCTTTGGCCCGAGGTGTGTACAACAATCGCGGGCTCTTAGCTCATAATGCCTGTGGTGCCTTCAAGGTTTTATGTCCTACCAATTTTCTTACCAAATTCATATTCATATTCAATTCATATAATTACTATGATATAGTATTTAAGAATGATCTAGTTAGCTGATCTAAGTTAGATTTGTGACATTAGCTGAGCTGTCATTAATTTTCATTGTGACAGTGGTGTATAATTTTTGAAATAAAAGTTGTATCCATGGATACAAATACTGTTAATTTTTCATAATAACCCTAGTGTTCTAATGAATAAAATAATTGCCCTGGAGCGTTATTTTGTATCTAAGATGCCTTAAAATAGAGTCATTAATTTCAATTAATGTACTGGTAGGACATAAATATACATAAAGTACGTTTTTTTCTATAATAACTATCAAAGTGTTACAATGTTGGTAGATATGTGATTAAAACGCTAGGAAATTTTTATACCTCGTGTTGGTAAAACTTTTTTTCAAAATTATGGTTATGTGTCAATTTTGAATGTCAAAGTTTCTTAATTTGAACGCTTGACAAATTTCTTTTTTTAACATGGCACCATCATCATCTTCAATAAAATCGGATAAAAAAAGAAAACCAAGAAATATTTTAAATGCGAAAATGAAACAAGCGATATTAAATTATGACATATCTGTCAAAATGATAATAATTTTTTTAGTGGAAGAAAAAAACTAAAAATCTATGTACCAACATTATTAAAACTAGGGACCCTGCAGGAATGCAACTTATCCCCTAGAAAGTTGACCTTGAAAATTATTATAGAAAAAAAAAGTACTTTACCTATTAATGTCTGTAGGAAATCTAAAGAAACTAAAAACACAGTTTTTCGAATTGTTTGTACACTTAAACGCTGCACAGCGACTAATTCCACTTCGTGGAGCACTCATTTATAATAATAATAACAACTACATGATCCGCAAGTCACAGAAGTAAATATTACTACTATGGCTCTGAATCAACTGACGTGCCGCGCTGTCAGTTAACGTGCAACTGGTGCTCGAGCGGCAGAGAACATGGCGGCTGGGCTGCGCAGCATGTCATGCGCGACCACATCTTTACTTTGGATTTTATCGAGAGTGGGTTTGCTGGTTTCCTTATGCTGTGCCGTGGTGTCACGATTTTTGTCCGCTTAATGGAGGTGTCCTCTTACTAGAAATGCTTCAATTTCCAAATTTTTTTGTTTATTTGAATATAAAATGACAAAGAATGCATACATTTTTAAATACAGTTCTTCGTTTGCTTTTCATTATGACACTACTGTAAAAAAGTAGCTTTAGTACATACATATCAACTGCAGTCTGTAATGAAGAAAACCTACCTGCTTTAAATCAAATGTAGCTATAAACAAAGAGTACTTTGCTATAAATAAATAAAATCATTTTCGCAGAACACTTCTTTCATGTCCGAAATTCAGAGCTAGCATCTGAACATTTAAGCATATAATAATTAGTAACATGTCCGCTTAAAAGAGGGAAATATTTAAAAATTTACAGAATTTTCCTGTCCGCGTCCTGTTAACAGAGAGTCCGCTTAATGGAGATGCCTTTGCATTTAAACTACATTGGTCTCTTATGGTGCCAAGAAAAATGTCTGCTTAATGGAGTGTCCGTTATGAGAGATTTCACTGTACATTGCAATCGAACTCGATAGCATATATGAAACTCAAACAATAATGAAAATTTAGTTATTACACTGTTTCTGAAACAATTCCAATCCCAATTTAGCCCTATTTTTTTTAGTCCAGTCAGTAGGGCTTTTTGTCTTACAAAAGGTGGAGTATAAACAATTTTTATATATGTTGATTAGGTCTAGAATTAAGTAGATACTTAGTTTGAAATTTTTAAAACGAAGGCACCGATAACTAGATGACCTTCGACGGGTAGACCGGGGCCAGCTGCTTTGCGCGGTGCACGCTGTGCAAAGATAAAATTTATCAAGGGCTGTTCAGCATAAACAACGAACAGGGCCGTATTTGAGGAATTCAGGACTACAAGAATGTAACTTAAACAGCGAAAAATGCAGGAAATGCTTGAAGAAATAGATAAGAAATTAGATAGAATGGAAGTAAGAGATCAACGCATGGAAAAGAAAATAGATACATTTCAAATGGAACTGAATAAAATTAAGGACGAAAATAAACAGCTGAGAAGAGAAAATCAACAACTTAGACAAAGGGTAACACAACAAGAGGAGAGAATGGAAGGGATAGAAAGAGAAATGAGAAGAAAGAAAATAATCATGCACGGAATAGAAAGGCAAGAAGGGCAGAGCGACCTACAACTAAAAGAGAAAGTAAGGACAGTCCTAAGGGATATGGAGGTAAAAATAGCAATGGAAGAAGAGATAACCGAAATCAGAAGAATTGGTATGCAGCAAAACGGGAAAAATAATTCAATTCTAGTGGAACTAAGGGAATGGGCAAAGAAAATGGAGATACTGAAAGCGACAAAAAAACTAAAAGGCACAAGAACATACATAGAAGAAGATTACTCAAAGGAGACTCAAGAAACAAGAAAAGAGTTGATAAAACATAGGAATAGAATAAGGGCAGAGGGACATTACGCAACGATTAGATACAATAAACTAATAGTAAATGGAAATGTCTACTACTTAGAACAATTAAACGAAATAGAAAAGAACAACAAGAAGAGTATAGAACATGATGAAACACCTAAAGGAAAAACGGGAGAAAGAACAATCAGTAAAAGATCTCCAGAGGAAGAACTGCAAGAACAATTGAGCAAAATAACCAGAACTAGCAGTAACACTGGTACGATCCCAAAAAACGTAAATATGATCTAACCTCGCATAATGAAAAATCTAAAACGTTACAAGCAAAGAAACAGGCTATGAAAAAGGACACGCAAAAAGGAAAAGAAATAGGAAATGAACAGATAGGGATAGGAATTTGGAACATAAACACACTAACAGGGAAGGAGATAGAAATAACGGAAGAAATGGACAGTAATAACATACAAATCTTGGGGCTAAGTGAAACTAAGAAAAAGGGCGAGGGAAGTAAGTACTTATCAAACAAACACATACTATACTACTCGGGACTGAAACCGGAACCAAGAGCAAAGGAAGGAGTAGGAATAATAGTCACATAGGAGATAAACAAAAGAATAACGGATTTTAAGGCAATCAACTCAAGAATAATAGCAATTAGTATAAAAATGGAAGAAACAATTAACATCATACAAATATATGGGCCAGTAGAAGGAACAGCATATATGTGGGAAGAGAAAATATAATAATCACGTCAAAAGGACGACATTGTGGAATAGCGACATACAAAGACTGACAAAAGAAAAGAAAACAGCATGGAAGCAATATATACAAAAAAAAACACGAATCGAAAGAGAAACATAGTGAAAAACGCAGTCAAAAGAGCAAAAAAGGAATCCTGGAAGGAGTTTGGAGAAGAAATAACAGAAGTACAGAAAACAGACTATAGAAAATTCTGGACGAGAATAAAAAGATTAAGAGGGGATAAAAGGAAAGAAATAAAAGCAATTAAAAACATGCAGGGGCGAACACTAACAGACACAAAAGAAATACTTGAAACTTGGAAAGAACACTACAGAAATAAGTATAACACGACAGTGCCAGATGATAAAATAACAAGAGTAGAACAAGCGGAACAGCAACAAAAAATTAAGAGAGAAGAAGTTGAAGAGGTAATACAAAAAATCAAAATTGGAAAAGCAAGTGGAGAAGACGGCATAGCACCGGAGATGATTAAATGGCTTGGGGAAAAAGGAATGAACTGGATATGGGATATCTGTAAAGAAGCGTGGGAAAAACAAAAAATCCCGAGGGATTGGGAAAATAACCTTTTAATTCCGATATACACGAAAGGAATACAGACGTAGTGCGAAAACTACAGACCAATCTGCTTAGCTCAAACCAGCTATAAGCTATATACAAAAATCTTGGAAAAAAGATTAAGAGAACATGTGGAATCGAAATTAGGAGAGGGACAGGCAGCATTCAGACCGAACAGACAGACAAATGATAACATATATATATTAAGAAATATAATAGAGAGAAAGATAGAAGAAGGAGAGGAAGTATACCCAACATTCATCGTTCTAAAAGCAGCTTTCGAAACGTTAGAAAGAAAATATGGAAAACCCTGGGAGAACTGGAAGTACCTAGCAGGCTGATAAACGCAGTAAGAAGTACATATGAAACAGTAAGCGCAAGAGTGCAAATGGTGGGACAAAGATCAGATGAATTCAAAATGAGTAAAGGAATAAAACAAGGAGACAGCATAAGCCCTTTACTATTTATCATTATTATGGACAAAATTACTAAACAAATTAAAGAAAAATATAACCGAATAGATACAGTCATATGGTACAGGAACCTAGAAGCAGTTAAAGTGAACAGTCTGCTATACGCAGACGATGTGATACTGATAGCAAATAAGAAGAACAAAATGCAAAATTTAGTAAACGCCTGGACTAAAGAAATTGAAAACATGAAAATGGAAATAAATACAAACAAAACAAAAACAATGATTGTAAATGAAAAAGAAACAGACACCCAGATCGACAAAGAAATCAAATGCAAGAATAAATTATTGGAAAGAGTAACAACATACGAATTTTTAGGAAGTATAATAACGGAGGATGGGAAAATAAATGCTGAGTTAACAAACACAGCTAATAAATCAACAAGATTATATTACTTAATAAATAAAACAATACTAGGCCATAAAGACATCGACATAGAGGTGAAAAGAAAAATTCATAATGTAATAACAATACCAACAATTACATACGCTTGTGAAAACTGGACTTTAAAAAAAAAGACGAAAGTAAAGTAAATGCTATAGAAATGAAACACCTTAGAAAAATTGCTGGAAAAACTAAATGGGACAGGGTAAGAAAGGACATGATCAGAGAAATAACAGAACAACAGCCAATAATGGAAAAAATAAAAGCGAAACAACTGAACTGGTATGCGCATATAGTAAAATTGCAACCGGACAGAATTACAAGAAAAATAATGGAGATGGGAAAACCAAGGAAGAGGCAAAGGGGAAGACCAAGAAGAAAATGAATGGACCAAATCCGAGAAATTGGAATGGATAGAGGAAAGACGGTAGAGGAAATGAAAATCCTAGCAAGAGACAAGAAAGAATGGAGGAAATGGATACAGGACAAGGACCCACATCCGACGCCTGAAAGGGCATAAGGATTAGCTAAGAAGAAGAAGTTTAGGTCAAGATCCTAATAAAAATCGAAGTTTTTGACTTTGGAGGGGTGGCTCACGAGAAGCCATCTTGGATTAAAGGTGCTAAAAACTGGCTTTTTCCAAGTGACTCTGCAACGGTTGATCCTACGCCAAGAAAGTCTGATTCAAAGTTAGAGAAGACAAGATTCTTGACATTTTTTGTATGTAAACATTTTTTTAAAGTCTAATATGAAAGGAGCTACAGCGGCGGAAAAATGAACATTTCTCTAAAAAATAGCGTAATCTCTCATTTTTAAAATTTTCTTGTATTATTTCTAGCTATTCGTTATATATATATTTCGGGTTTGTAATTTACAATACATATGTACAATACATTATGTGTTACATAAATCACAGTACAGCTAAATGCCGCATTCCCGTTCCTTTATGCCACGCCTCTCTATCCAATGCCTGTTCTTCATCTAGATTCCTCTGTAACATTGCTTGTTTCATTCCCTCATTCCACGATCTGCGCGGTCGTCCTCGTTTATTTTGTCCGGGAGGTACCCATTGGAACACTCGTTTTGGCCATCTATCTTCTGGCATACGCATTAAATGTCCAAACCATATTAGTCCCCTGCGTTCAATTCGATCTGTCACGGTTTCACTTGCTTCCATTTTGGCTCTAAGATCTGTGTTGGGAATCCATTCTAGCCTTGATGTTCTTGTGCTCCTACGCAGATAGTCCATTTCGACTACATTGAGTCTTGTCTTCATTGCTGCTTTCACGGTCGACACTTCACATCTATAACATAGGACAGATTCCACCATAGTTTTCCCTATCCTTTTCTTTGTTTTTAACGACAACGATTTACTCCACAATATGGTGTTAAAGCAGCCCACTATTCTCTTGCTTTGTTGTATCCTATGGTTTATCTGCTCTTCTCCTGAGCCATTTTTGTCAATTACTGCTCCTAAGTATTTAAACTGGGCTACTTGTTTTACAGTAACTTCGTCATTTATAACTACATCAAACCGTGCATCAGAATTGATTACAAGATATTCGGTCTTTTCTAGACTTACTTGTAGACTCCATTTTTGATATTCGATGTACAGTCTTCTCAACATAAATTCGAGATCATAAGCGTCTTGCGCCAGGACCACCTGATCATCCGCAAAATTTAGCGTAAATAGAGACTTTTCGTTGATATGGATTCCCATTTGTCCACAATGTCTCTTCCAGTTACGCAGTGCTACTTCGACATATAAGTTAAATAACAATGGAGATACACTGCAACCTTGTCGAAGTCCTTTTGTGGTTTTAATTGGATTAGAGAGGTGATTAGAAATTTTAACGTGCGAGATGTTTTCATTATATAATTGTTTAAAAATTGCTAGTAAATGGGAATTAATGCCTAAGATATCTAAAGCTTCCCACAATTTTGATCTGGGTATCGAGTCGTAGGCCTTTTCCAGATCCACAGAAGCAAGGTGCACCTCTTCGTCTTTTTTTATCTTTTTTTCTAATACTTGTTGCAGTGTAAATAAGTTGTCGGTGCACGATCTTCCTGGCATAAAGCCACCTTGGTCTTCTCCAATTTGATGCCCAATATCCGCCCTTAATTTTTCTTGTATGATTTTTCCAAACAACCTGCTTAACGTACTAATAACACTTATACCTCTATAACATTTTGGGTCTTTCCTATTACCTTTTTTAAAAAGGGACACTATATGTGAGATTTTCCATTCTTTTGGAACATATGTTAGCTGGCAACACCTATTCATAAGTTCTGCAATTCTTGTTATGAGATCAGCTCCACCACATTTGATTAATTCCGCTGAAATGTTACCGGGACCAGGCAATCTTCCGTTTTTCATTCTATTCAAACAACGTTTGACGTCAATATAAGTTATATCAATTAATTTTCCATCGTTAACTGGACTGTGTACAATGTCATTGCTGTTATTATTAAGAAAGTGCTGTTGATTTTCCATTAATAGATCCTTATAATGATTCTTCCACTCAGTAATACTTATGAGCTCGTCATATTTGTAAGCCTCATTTGTTTTTAATTGTCTGACAGTTCGCCATACTTCCGTCGACCGTGCACCTCCAATTAATCCCTCAATTTGTCCACATTTATATTCCCAGTAGTCGTTTTTGGCTTTAGCTATTCGTTATGTAGTTATAATAATTTGATAAACATATAGTAAACACATAGAAAACATCGGGAATAGACAAAATTACTAATGAAATGTTAAAGCATGGAACAGAGCAAATTATAAAACAACTACCGGGTGGCCATAAATATCTGAGATCCCGGTAGCCATGGAATTAGCTACTTATAAATGTTGGTTAGCATTATATTTCAATTACGATAAGTATTGGTACCTATGTAATGTAATAAAATGCAATAAGAGTAGGGGAATGTGCGCTGGATTCTGCAGTTTATCCTACGACTCAATTATAAAAATCTCCTGTTCTAACTCCATTACTTATTGCAATCTGTAATAATTTTTGTCAGATAGGAATTTTAGTTGTGATGACATTAATGACATTTAGTTTAGTCGGATTCATCACTTTAATAAAGCGGTGTTGATTCTAAAGGTAATGTGATATCAGATATTTATGGCCACCCGGTACAATTAATATTCAACAAAGTAATAGAGACACAACAAATACCCCAACAATGGACGAAATCAGAAATTATACTACTACACAAAAAAGGCGACACAGAAAAAGTTGAAAACTGCAGACCAATAAGTTTAATTTCAAATATATACAAGGTTTTTGTAAGAATAATACTCTCTAGAATTCAAGGCACTCTAGAAGAAAACCAACCACCAGAACAAGCCGGCTTCAGACCATCTTATTCCACAATAGACCAAATCTTTACCTTCAACCAAATAATTGAAAAACAAGACGAATATAACTTACCTCTAATAATAGCTTTCATAGACTACTCTAAAAAGCTTTCGACTCAGTAGTTCACCAATACATATGGAAAACACTAGAAAAGCAAGGGGTGCAGGAAAAATATATAAGGATAATAAGAAACATCTATCAGAACATGCGAGGACACATAAAAATGGCACCTGGTGTAGATTTTACAATTAATAAAGGAGTTAGGCAAGGCGACCCTCTATCACCAGCATTATTCAACGCCGTTTTAGAACAAGTTTTTAGAGAGTTGTGGAAAGAAAAAGGGATAAACATAAACGGAAAGTGGCTATCCCATCTTCGTTTTGCTGATGATGTGGTTTTATTCGCAAATAACAGCAAAGATATGGAAAGAAGACTAGAACAACTGAGAAAAGCCAGTAAGAAAGCAGGACTAACAATTAACCACAAGAAAACAAATATATTATCGAATCAAAATGAAATCCAACTGCAACTAAGTAGAAATAAAACTGACTGTGTACAAGAAACAATCTATCTGGGACAACTTATTTCATTCGAAAGAAAACAGGAGAAAGAAATACAAAGAAGAATAAACTTAGGATGGAAAAAATTCTGGTCACTCAAAAAGATATTTCTCCGCAATTATACTTTAAATGTGATTCCGGTCATAACCTATGATGTACAGACATGGTCTCTTACAAAAACTTTCACTGATAAACTAAATGTTACACAGAATAAAATGCTACGTTTAATATTGAATGTGAGATTAAAAGATCGTGTAAGAATAAAAACTAAGAAACCGTATCGGTACTAAAGACATAGTTCAGTGTTGCAAAAAACTAAAGTGGAATTGGGCAGGCCATGTTGTGAAAGCAAAGGGGCGGTGGATAGAGAAGGTGGCCAATTGGGTACCAGTTTTAACCAAGCGCAAAAGAGGACGCCCAAAGAAAAGATGGATGGACGAAATAGAAAATGAAGCAGGAGCGCAGTGGAAAACCAAGGCTAAAGACAGAAACTATGGGCTTTGCTGGGAGAGGCCTTTGCCCGCAAGAGGGATGATTTATACGCTACTATTATTATTATTATTATAGTAAATTCATTTCCCCACCACTATGAGGTAGAGTTAATGGCGCTTTTTTTATTGTGGTATCCCCAGCAGGCCTAATCCACAGATGCTCCAGTGTAGTAATGTTTCATGTTCGCGGTATATAGTTTTCTTAATTTTTGAAGGCCCCGGTCGGTAGATGTTGACGTCGCCATAAGAGTCTTTATCCTTAATGTTATCTTCAAAGTCATTGCTCCTGAGATTCGGGACTTCCATTGATGAAATGTCCTCACCTTCGTCGCCACTCTCGATGTGAACTTCTGGTGCATTTTTGCATGATTGGTCATTACAGAATCCACACAGAATAGAGCACTTCCTCCCCTCTTTTCCTGCAGCCACATGCTCCGCCGCATCCTTTTTTACAATGGTATGAAATTAATTTTAATAGTCTCAGGTGCTGAATTCTCTGTCATTGTTACTGTAGTGAGCCCATTCGTGCCAACTTCCCAGCCCCAGTCTTGTGCATTTTTTCGATTCCATACCACTGTTGGACCTGATGATACGTCTTAAGTGCGTGATACCATGCAACGCACTAAACGCATGGAGAAACAGAGTATTTTCAGCTGCTTTTTTTATATTTAAAGCTAATCCCAGAATACAGTCTTTTAGCAGTTTTACTTCTCCCAGGTTTGCTAATGCTGTCAGCAGAACTAGAAGATCGACGTCTTCTCCAATGATGAAAGCAGCATCAAATGTTGAGGACAAAGAAATCGCCGTGTTGACAATCAACACATCAGCATCTTCTTCAGCCTGCTTAACTGTAATGAAGTCATTTTCGAATGTTTTTTTCAGCATCAAAATCAGACGGACTTTATTTTTTTGTTTGCTAGAAATCGTTCTTGAGAAACTTGAACCGGCGTTGTTTCCTCGAAAATAACATCCGCAGACACCTGCTTATTTGATCGGCAAAGTCTTTCTGCAGTCTTGGTATTTTTGTTTTCCACCATCAAAAGTATATCCATCGAAAAGAACGACTACATGTGCGAGTATAAGTGATTTATAGTAGCATTCATAAATTAGGAAGTATTCCATAGCCATACTAGATGAAAATAATTTTTGATCACACTTTAGTTCAAAGCCCTCTCGATACAATATCATCATAACGGCCACTTGATTTAACCACAATTAACATGTTTTCAAATTTCTTTCACAGGATTTTTTTATTGTGCATATTAATAATAAGGTAACCCTTTGATTCAGGTTGAAACACTGATATTTTTTATTTGACATTCATAATTCCGCTGTAACACTAACACCTCACCTTTTTTATTTTCATCTTACCGTTGCCCCCGGAACCGCTTACGCATTACTTCAGGGGCCGTCACTTAAACCTAAACTAAGTGAAAATCCAGACTGCCAGTGACGGGACTCGAACTCTTGCCCGCTCCAGCTCGAGTAATCCATCTTTTCACTGTGACCCCAGCTGCAGTGGCCATCGCCACTCGCCTAGTGAGTAACACCTCACCTGACTCTTTTTCAGACACTTGTGCTAATTGCTTCTAGGTCACAATTGTTTGCGCCAAATACTAAGCAAAAACCAATTGCAACTTAAGCGTTTTATTTGAGAACTATCATTAAACTGGAAGTATCTACCGCCAGATTGTCTTAAGTTCATAATTCTTGCTGCATATTTTTTCTTATGAATGGTAAAACTTCCAATACCGGATTAATGGGTTTCTCGGTAAAGGCGGTAAGCTGATTTTAAACAAGTTCTGCTTTGGCACAATTCAATGGAGGTTTCCGTTTTAAACAGGTGCCGCATTGGCAGCTTTCACTGTAACGATAATATTTATTATATTTTTCTGAAAAGAGCAGGTTTTAGAAAAGCAGCATTTTTCTTGAAATCCTTTTACATATTTATTATTACTTACTATATACAATATATACGATTTTACATTTTAAAAATACTTTAGTTTTGACGATTTTTGTTATAAATACGTACTTAATTCTTAACTGATTCAAAATAATTCAATTATAAAAAGCATACTCTGCACAGTTCTCCTTCACATTTAAAAAAACTTAAACCTACAATGTTCAGTTACTGCTATAAAAATTGATTTTCTTGTGTCTTAGCAATTTCTTCCTTAAATTGGGAGATTGTTTCTCTGGCTAATTTTAGTCGATTCTTCAATAATACAATTTCCAGTCTTACTTTTTGTTTAGCATCTTGTATTGCCTTTAGAGTCTTCTTTTTCTTCTCCTCGACTATAAGATAGAATATAAATTCATGCTGCCGTTTTGAATATTAAACTTACAATTCGTGTTGTGTTCCCAAGGTCCCAGTGTAAGTTGCTTAGTATTTGTCAAAAGGTGGTGCATGAGTTGATTAGGATCTTGAAACACAATTTCATCATAGCTTTCAGAAACAAGCCCTTTGCCTTGTTCAACTCCGATATCGTTCGCACCGCCAGAGTGAAACAATTTTAGAATATGATACATTGTAACCTACAACAGTTTAATTGTAACTAAATTTCGGACTAGTCTGCTTATTATGTACCGGTCGTTCATTTGGATCATGAAAGTGTATCTTAATAACAATTTCAAACTCTCCCCAGCCAGTTTCGCTTATTTCATATGGAGGTTTAACAACAATTCTGTTTTGATTAGCGTAACTCTCGTGTAATTTGAAGTGCACCTTCTTAACATAAGCTGACATATCCTCATTGTAATAGGGCTTCACGTACACTGTCCACTGGTGTGTATGACCATCTTCTTCGCGTTTTTTACCAAAATACCGAGCTACATTTCCATATACAATTGGTTTAACAATACATACTCCCTACAATAAATATTTTAATGAATAGGAAAGCACTTGTGTAATGCATTACTTTAATTCTTCCTCCGGAATCAGGTCCAAAATCTGTGGGTAAACTCATGTTTTTTAATATAACACTTCCTAACACAACTAGTGTCAACTGAAATATAAACAGCACACCTAATTACAAACAACTTTGAGGAGGAGGTTATGTAAATTTGGAGCAATTAAATTGTGTCTAGACGTACGGCAAAGGTAGCAAAACGTCTGAAACTAATGGAGGTTATGGAATATTCAAAATGAAAAATTACATTAACAAAAAAGCATATAATTATTTTATTCCGAACTTTTTAGGATCGGTGCAAAATATTTTAAAGATTTTTCTGCAGGTTTTTAAAAAATTGGATTTAAAACGTACAATAGATTGGTGATCAGTTTGCTCTTTGCTACCAACAGCAAATGTAAGATTCAGTCCCAAACTAAAATTTCTTAGTAACTAACCAAACAAATGTGCTAGATGAAGATATCGAAGGGTCGACTAGCTACAGTGGAGACAAAGCCTTTTTTTTCTATAAATAGCAAAGGGCATTCAAAATTACCAGAAGGCGTCAAAGAGTCTTTTGTACAACCTTAAGTTCATTAGCTTGCGCGAACTCTTAAACTCACTAAGGTACTATGCGTAGCCTATTCACTACGACTTAAAACAGACTGCAAAAAAATCGATACCTACATCAGTAACTTGCATTAGCCATACACAAAATCATAGTAAACACGAACAAGGTTTATATTAATTAACGACAATACGTATAAAATAATACAAAAGGTTATAGGAGCATATCATGGGTCAAAAGTTATAAACGCGGTGCACACTAGTGTGTCCACTCATTATGAGAGTTTCATTTTTAAATAATACCAAATTATAATTATGTTGCAGGGAAGCAAAACAAAGTATGTTAATTAGAAAGTTACGGTGATGTTGCAGGCAAGCGAATTATAGTATGCTAATTACAAAGTTATGGCGATGTTACAGGCAAGCAAATTATATTATGCTACCACGTACGTAGAAATTCAAAGTGTTCCAATAAAAGCACCGGTAATTTCTGAGAAATTTGCAATTGATGCGGAAGCTTCAAACTTACGGGAACGAGAACAATGTATACATTTGTTTTTATTTTGTACGACACAAGATCTTGTCTAACACCAGATGCGAACCGGCGTTGACAAACCAAACAGCATCGGATTGCATAATTAGCCATTGTGTAAGTGGGGACACAACAAGGACTCTTAGCAACAATTGCTAACCGAAAAATCGGGAGTGTGCTCCCCTAGACTTTCTCGCAAATACCTTGAAGCAAACTGGTACTTTACTTGAATGGATACCGCTACCTGTTTAGGTAAAATGCCACTTCCGGTTAACCGATCATGCTGAAATGTAATATCTGGTAGTTTTTCTACATAAGAAATGTATGTACAAAATTTTGTTCAAATATCTCGAAGCAAACTGGTACTTTACTTGAATAGGTACTGCTACCTGTTTAGGTAAAGTGCCACTTCCGGTTAATCGATTTCGCTCAAAATTTGATAGGAATCTACAAATTTTGAATAATGACTATGTACAGTGTGTCCCAAATTGGACACTTTTGATAGGAAACATTCATTTCTAGAGGAGATAGTAAAAAACTAACTTACGTGTTACGGGCTCTTTTTTGTGTAAAAATGATTGGCGAAAACCGCACATCGATATCTTGATCGCTTTAAAAGATACAGGGTGATGTTCAATTTGGTGCATTTTTGACTTACCCCCGTAACTTGCTTATTTGTGAATATTTTGTGTTTCTGCAAAAACATTCTTAAGGCACTTTTTTAAAAGGAATCGAATGGTATGCTTAGCGTTTTTGTAAAACAAATGGCGGGGAAGCTGTGACATAACATTTCATTTTTCTTTTGGTAAATTTTCGACTCACCCCCGTAACTTGCTTATGTGTGAATATTTTGTGTTTCTGCAAAAACATTCTTAATGCACTTTTTTAAAAGGAATCGAATGGTATGCTTAGTGTTTTTGTAAAACAAATGGCGGGGAAGCTGTGACATAAACTTCTATTTTTATTTACCATAAGTAAAAACAAAAGTTTATGTCATAGCTTCCCTGCCATTTGTTTTACAAAAACACTAAGCATACCATTCGATTCCTTTCAAAAAAGTGCCTTAAGAATGTTTTTGCAGAAACACAAAATATTCACACATAAGCAAGTTACGGGGGTGAATCGAAAATTTACCATAAGAAAAATGAAAGTTTATGTCACAGCTTCCCCGCCATTTGTTTTACAAAAACCCTAAGCATACCATTCGATTCCTTTTAAAAAAGTGCCTTAAGAATGTTTTTGCAGAAACACAAAATATTCACAAATAAGCAAGTTACGGGGGCAAGTCAAAAATGCACCAAATTGAACATCACCCTGTATCTTTTAAAGCGATCAAGATATCGATGTGCGGTTTTCGCCATTCATTTTTACACAAAAAAAGAGCCCGTAACACGTAAGTTAGTTTTTTACTATCTCCTCTAGAAATGAATGTTTCCTATCAAAAGTGTCCAATTTGGGACACACTGTACATAATTTCAAGGGTCTAGCTTATTTCGTTTTTAAGTTATCGTGTTCACACACACACACACACACACACATACACACACACAGACATAATTCGAAAAATGTTTTTTTCGGACTCTAGGAGGTCTAAAACGTCAAATTTCGTCAAAATCTCGAAGTCGATTTTTTTGACGATTACAATACTTTCTCTATACTACCGTATGCGAGAAAGTAAAAAACGAAGCGAGAGCCACAATAAGGACTCAACAACAAACGGAAAACTCAGCAATGATTACAAATGCGGCTACCAAATGCACTTTCAGTTGGCTTTAAAAACTCGCAGCTCTGGGGCTCAATCAATGACGCTGATTTGAATCCGCATTTAAATGCATTGTGCAGTCAATATCTAATTATCTTCAAAAGGACATCAATCGTGCCCATACCAATTAGTAACAACCAGTCTCAAACTCAGGCACAACCACAGTAGGCGTGCGATCGGCTCAAAAGATGCTAACAGAAGAAGGCATCAACGTGCAAACAAAAACAAGAAATACACTGCCGCACAAGTGCGGCGAAACTTGAAAATAATTGAATGCTTAATCTAGTACCTAACTGTTAACAACGGATTGCTAATCGACGCTCTAACATCTGAAGGCTGTTCGAAACGAGTCCGACTAGTCCAATGACTGTACAAACGAGACAATTAAGGGGCAATAATGTTTAACGCCATTTAAACGTAACAAGTTATACAAGGTAACTATCTAACGGGAAAATAAAAATGCCAATTTGACTTAACTTGCAAATGAAGGATTTTAATAGGTATTTTAAGAATATATTTACCTTTACTGCTACCCGCCGGCAAGCATGCTTTCTGTCATGTTGCGTTCGTTTCATGCCGTTCGCTGGCGCAAGCAGGAACAGCAGCCGGTAGGGCTAACGATTGTGCCATTGCAGACAAATGGCGCTGTCTTTAAAAACATTCTAAACTTAATAAAAAGGACTAGTGTCGATTGTATAGATATCGATAGTTACAACTGCTACATTAAAACTTGATTCTGGCTATATACTTTATTATTATTAATCATTTTTAACAATTTAGTCAGTTGCCGTTTTGTATGCTATAAATAAATCGTTATTTAAATCAATTCTTAAGTACACTCCTGGGAGGTGATGCTAATTAGAGAAATGTTGAATTAGGCATAGGTACGTTATTATTCCAGAAATGGCAAACTAACTTTTAAAATAAATCAGTAAACAAGATCTTCAACTAAACAATACGAGAAAGTAGTAAATAATTAGTCATAACTGGAATAATTAGACACATTGTCTCATAAAACTCACTCTAAACTGAATTTTTGTTATGTTGGTAGCATATTTCTAGTTTTACGTCTGTCGATTTGCATTTTCTTTATTGAATAAACTATTTTAAGTTTGTCAAGTTTGCATTTTCATTCAATTACTCTGCATTAATCTGCACTATTATGATATCAATCTAAAAGAAGTATGAAAAATTGAAAATAGCTATTTTTATGTTTCGGTAAATAAACTACCTATTATTTATTTTGATATTTAGAAATTGTATATGCTTTTTAATACTGCTTTTAATAACATACTCTAGAGTACCTAGATGACATGTCTGGCATAAAAGCTTATTTTATACAACCGTGTCTAAAGTAGATACTTTAAACACGTTAGTTAGTTTGTAAAGTTCCACTTTTTAAAAAGCAGTGCATAAATAGTAATTTACGATACAAGTGCCTAAAGCTACTCTTTAGGCACGAGTGGGGTAGAGTTAAAACGCGAGTGAGTGAGCGTTTTAAGCCCCACGAGTGACTAAAGATGCTTGACGCATGTGTATCGTACAATATTTTATCTACGATAGAATCTAAAAAATACGGTAAATATAAAAAATATTTACATTTACATTAGAATTACTAGCAACCGGTCCTAATTTTGAGTGTTTTAAAAATTTTAAAACACGTTGCTACTAACTACGTGCCTAACGAAATTTTTTAAGCACGTTGCTATTAACGACGTAAACTAATGAAAACATGTTATTAAACAGTCGCTTTACAAACTTAAAACTGCCAACTAAAAGTCAATTTTACACACTGTCTTAGATAAAAGTTATTTACAAACCCTAGTGCATAAAAAGTGAAATGTATAGTCTGTTCAGTAAACATAAAAACACAAAGTGGCCTTTGATATCCAAAATTTCATGAGTGTACTTCCAAAATTCACCTTTGTTTAGGAATGTACTTACAAAAAGTTACTAAAACAAATAGGTTAAGGGTGTGACATTTACTACCCATCTGTCATAAATGTTGTAATTAACTACTTTTAAGGATATTATACAAATACTGTGTTGGATACCATTGACGTAGCGTTTACTAATGGGTATTTTTATTACATTTTATGAAACTTTAGGTTAGAATTTCTAAAAAAATATCTACTTTGACACTGACAATCAGAAACATTAAATGTCATTTTTAAATTCAAACCTGCCAGTATGCAGGCGTGCAAACCTTTGCAAAACAAAATACAGAACCCCTAGTAGAAAAATTATATACACATGCCAACTTCAAAAAAATGTAAATGTTTTTGTGTTTACTGAATGCCCTATATTTTGGGTTGCCTATTTACATAATCTTATTCTAGATGTTAATCATGTGAAAAACCAGAAAGATGTAATTTATTTAATAGAATTTGGTAATTATAGGTACAAAACAATAACAATCGTGAAAAATTAACATAATTAATGAATCATTATTAGTAACAGTAATAGTGCAAAAAAAGGTTCTTTACAAACCCTAGTGCATAAAAAGTGAAATTGATTTTGGGTTGCCTATTTACAAAATTTTACATAATTTTGACAGTTCATCGATCACGATCAGTGGCGCCAACTTAAAACTAATTTCAATCAACCAACCAGTTCCGTACCAAAATAAATAAAGCAATTGATTAAAAATGTGAAATGTTCAGTTGTAGAAAAAACCTAGTATGCAATACGTGTGTAAAAGGTCTTTTTAATCTCGTGCTACCATTTGCGGCACTCGATTAAAAATACCTACTTTACACACTAGTTGCATAAATAACTATTATATGTCAGATGATATCAAGGTCCCCAAACTTTTTTTATCGCTCTCAGTACATCGTTAGTTTTAGTTACTAAATTTATGATACACTGCAAAGACAAGATCACTGGCAAACTTATTTTAAAAATTTGCATAACATTTGACAAGTATTTTGGCCAAGTTTGTTTGTATAATATGAAGAAGGTCTAGGAATGTGGAGTATCAGGAGTAGACAAAATAATTTCTTGTCGCTGGTATCAGGTACTTTAGACACCAACTGCTATGGTCATATGTAAGACGATCAAAGTCTTACTTAGATTTTTGCCGAGATAAAGGAGTTCCAACCTTAGCAAGAGATCTTTTACATGCTACAAGTCGTAGTAAAATGGGACCCACGGCTTTACATCACTTTCGAATGATGGAATTCTGTAGAGGTTTTTATCAGCATTTTTTAGTTTTAAATACTCCACTGGCACCGACAATCGAACTCGCGACCCTTAGATCAGTAGTTAGAATGCTTAACCACTGAAATACCGAGTCTGGAATTCCGACAACAAGTTTGTGAACAGGTTATAGTTTGTTTGTTGTAATACAGTCGCGGCCAAAAAAACCGGGACGCTCTTTTTGACCTAATCCTCAAAATGCGAAAACAATTACTGACACTGACAATTCTAATTAATAAATGTCATTAATAGTAATTTACGATACAAGTGCGTAAAGCTACTCTTTAGGCACGAGTGGGGTAAGGTTAAAACGCGAGTGAGCGAGTGTTTTAAGCCCCGCGAGTGACTAAAGATGCTTTACGCATATGTATCGTACAATATTTTATCTACGATAGAATCTAGAAAACAGGGTCAATATAAAAAAAAATTATAATGTAAATTAGGATTACCAGCCACCGGTCGTAGTTTTGCGTGTTTTAAAAATTTTAAAACGCGTTGCTACTTACAACGTGCCTAATGAAATCTTTTAAACACGTTACTACTGACGACATAAACTAATGAAAACATGTTATTAAACAGTCGTTTTACAAACTTAAAACTGCCAACTAAAAGGCAATTTTACACACTGTCGTAGATAAAAGTCATTATTCAATTTTGAATTAATCAATTCCGAATAATGAGTTTTGATGACATTTATTAATTAGAATAGTCAGTGTCGGCAATTATTTTCGCATTTTGAGAATTAGGTCAAAAAAAGTATCCTGGTTTTTTGACCGCGACTGTATATAAAACTAGAAAATAAATATTTTCTTCTGTAAAATTCTTCATAAAAAGAATCTATATTTTCTCTACCGATACAACGATACAAGAATATATTTCAGCAAAAATGTAAGAGGGAAAATCTGTAAAAAAACTGAGGGAGTTATATCCTAAATTACCGTTTAACGGATATTTAGGCACTTCTTTTGCATAACACATGATCACGGTGTAAGATATTCAGGTGATTCGACTTCTTACTATTTGGCAGATTGCGCTGGCTAATTTTTGTCCTAGTTCCGTGCGGATCCAACAGGTGGCGAAAGAGTAGAGCGGTAAAACGTCAGTTTGACGTTTCGTAACATTTAATTAATATTTTGTGTTATAAGTTGTGATGCTGGTTTAATATTGTGTATTGGTAAAAAAAGTATCTGTTTTAGCACGTCAAATACCGAAATTCAAAAGAAGCGGCAATAAAAAAGGTTGTTTGTATTAACCTCTAGAAACCACTATTTGGACTATAAGGGAGCAACTCAATCCTAATTGAGAAAATATTACTTCTTGTTAGGCTGCAACTCTAAAGTATCTGTTGCCAACAAGGTGCTTGTCTATAAAACTGCTGACACCAACATAGAGCTGCGATATCCACTTGTGGAGTACCTACGTCGTATCGCATTCAGCAAATGTTGAAATCTTTGAACAAGAGAGGCAGTTTAGTGCAGTGCGAAATGTCTTCAGGGATTAGAAATAAATCCTTTTCCATGTGTCGTCAAGCTGAATAGACGTGCTAGCGCAGTGTGCGGATGCTTAAGTGCGGCAGTTTTAGTATAGTTGAAGTTGGGCTCTACCTACTATCACTGTGATGTTCTACTACAGAATTGCTGTAAATTCTATAAAAACGGGTGGCTATTGTAAACTGCCAGGCGGTGGTAGAGGTCAGTCAGTTTCCAACAAAGAGCTGTCAAACCAAGGTGATGTGGTTCAACGTATTAAGAAGGTTCTGGTGTCTGAAGATTTTATAGCCAATTTGATGGAGCAGTTTAAGCAACAGTTCTGAACACGACCTGCGTATTTCTACTTTAGAAGAAACTGGTGCTTCTCAAAATACAACTATCCGAACACACGATTTTAAAATAGATTCAATATTTAAGACGTAATAACCTACGTATTCTAGGAATCATAGAAGCTTCCAATGAAAATACAGACCAAGTTCATACTAATTTTTTCGCTTCCAATCCAAGTTCCCAAGGACGCAATTGAAAGGAGTCATAGATTGAGGAGCAGGAATTCAAGTCTACCCACCCCAATCATTGTGAAGTTCGTTAATTATAACGTCCGACAACAAATTTTCAAATCAAAATCCAAATGAAAAGGAACCTGGGTTTCCATAAACAAAGACTTAACAAAAGCAAGACATTTCTGCGTTCTACACAACAAATATATGTGAATTATGTTATACAAACTGATAATGTTATCGAACAGTTATTGATAGTAGTAACTGCGGGTAGGCAAAAACTGGTATTTGGTCTAGTTCATAAACCTCCGAAAAATAGTCACTTGGAATTTTTAAATTGTTTTAATAATACATTAATATCTATACATAATAACATTTTTTTGTCTAGGCGATTTCAATATATGTAGATTTACATATATGATTTTGAACAAAAAGTAACATCCCATTTACTATCATTTAGAGATGGCGTTGTCTTCAACCAAATCATTTTGTATAAATGGAAAAATTTGTTTTTTGCAAATACTGCTTGCAGGTAAATTGTGATACGTGTTATTTAAATTGTATGGCTATCAATATGGTTATCAATAAGGGATTTCTGACACTGCTGTGTGTATGTTTATATATTTCTTATCAGCATTTCCATTTTGTTCTGTAAACTTAAATTGTGTATATATTTTTTAGTACCTACTTACGTACTTTGAATAGTGTAACTTTCGCTCTGTTCTGTGTATAGATTTGTTTTTAGTCTAAAATTTAAAACAATCCTATGTAATGTTTTCAAAATTAAAATGTGCTCACATTAAGACACGTTTACTGGTTGTCAATTTTGATGCTTTCAGGGGAACCATTATTGATTCTTCATTTATCTTGCTGGCTGTCTTCAAAACTTGATTTTCTGATTATGCAACAAATGAGATTTTTGTTGAGGTTTATAATATCAGACGAAAAGATCGAACATTTAAAGGTGGAGGTGCAGGCGGCACTTTATTTATGAATGTTTTTTCATATACAATTTTAACTACTTCCGACGATATTGAACAATTATAGATAAGCATCGCCCTTTAAAAATTGTAAGTATGCATTTGGAGTATTATACAACCCACATCAATAACATTACCTAGCAGTTGTCAGTATTACAATAAAAAATAATACAATACCTGTTACAGATACCATTAAAACTGTGGGTGTAATCCTTGAATGAAATTTTTGTTTTAAAAAACCCATTTAAATGTTTTTATTATACTGCATTGGTAACTAGCGTTTAGATTGTTACAAACGAGTCCGGTAGATAAAATTTACCGGCCTAGACCAGTAGTAGTTGACAACGGCCTTTGATCCGATTGTCAACTACTACTGGTCTAGGCCGGTAAATTTTATCTACCGGACTCGTTTGTAACAATCTAAACGCTAGTTACCAATGCAGTATCCTAAGAAAATTTATATGATAGACAACCGGTAGCATTTTTATGGCCTTACCAAACAAAGTATTGGCGCGACCATAAAAATGTTGCTACCGGTTTAATAACGTAGATAGCTATTACAGAGCTTATTACAATTTAAAAACTACTTTCTTAAATTGTATTCAACATTAATATCAAAGGCACATTATGTAACAGTATGGTGTTATCTCTGGTTGATTATTGTGATTTGCATTGTAAGAATTTTGTATTGATTCACAAGATAAATCCAAGATCCAAAAACTTCAAAATGCATGTTTGTCATATGGTATAAAAAATATAGTAGAGTATTCAATTCACCTGTGATCTGTTGAAAAGTGGCCAATGAAAATCCAGAATTTGACGTTTCTGGACCTATCAAAAAAATATCAAGCGGATATATCTTCCTAGAAGGTATTCAAGTGACTATTCAACACTATAACATATAAGCCAATCATATTGCAGACATTTGCTTTTTTCAACCAATAACAGCAGTATATCACTGCATTTTGGGCACCATGCAAAATATTCACAAAACAATGTACCTACTCAAAAACTAAAGAGCCTTGTTGCTAAATATCGCTTAGCAACGATGTTCTGTCCTTAGTGATATCGCTAGGTTATGTAACACTAAACCCCAACAAACTGTGTGAACACAGTTTGGCTTGCATTAAAAATTTTAAAATGTTGTGTTTTGGAAGTATTCCGCTGAATTTAATTGAGAATGAATTATATTACTTGTTGGATTATTTTTCAATAAAGTTAACCGTTATGTATTAATATTGTTAAATAGTCGTCCCAAATACCACTTGAAGTGGATATTTTTCAATAAAGTTAACCGTTATGTATTAATATTGTTAAATAGTCGTCCCAAATACCACTTGAAGTGGATATATATTTTTTTAATATTTTGCAATTTCCATAGAAATTATTGCAAATTTCACTCAACAAAATCACACTTAAATGTCACTCGCCTTCGGCTCGTGTAATTTTTGATATGATTTTGTATCGTGAAATTTAAACGCAATAATTTACATGGAAACCGCAAAATATTTGTCAAAAACATATCCACTACTTGTGGTATTACCCTTGATTTTTTTCATAGCAATCTCAACCAATCAGAAGGATGGATTTAGTTAAGTTATCTTGTATAATTTCAATTATATAAAATTGATTATTTTATTCGTACAGATTTCAATCAATCAAAAGGCTGGATTTAGTTAAGTTATCTTGTATAATTTCGATTATACAAAATCGATTATACTATAGTAACTTCACTAGGCAACACAATACATAACTTTTGTCAACTTGATGTTATTTTCATGGAGATGACTTTCAGCTAGGTTAATTCAAACAAATCGAGCTGCCAATAAAATATTTATTTGTTCCTAATATTAAAATTTACTCAAAAAATAATCAAATCGAATACAATGCGTACTTCCAACAGGATATACGTCTCAAACTTCCTGCACAATAACAAATCGTGTCAGTTTGACAGAATAATCCTCCCGCTGACGCGGTCGGACTATTTAACCTGTCAAACTGACACTCTTTTATTATCGTGCAACAAGTTATCGACATATAACCCGATAATATCGAAGTACTTATACATAGTATCACTTCTGATTATTTTAAACAAATGTGATTTTTATTAGAAAAAGTCAATATTAGTGTTCTGTTACTATTGAAATTGCATAGTTTGTTGTTAGATTTACTGAAAACTAATTTGAAAAAGTAGTTTGGTTCATTGAATAGTCCCTCGAATGCCATTCTTAGCCACAGTTAAGTAGAATCTTTTTCTGGCGGTATCACTACTCATGTCCATTGCACTTAGGATTGGGACTCGCACTAGCGCACTCGTCCTAATTGAACCTAAAAATGCATATGAGGTTTAGGGGCAATGTATCTATTCCTTTACAAACAGAATTTGTTAAACGACAATATATTATGTATTTATTACAATTAAGGGCCGATTCTACAATACAAGTATATACTTAGAATAAGCTATCCGAGGTATAATTGTCATAGTTTTCTTTGTTACAATAATCGTTTCTAGGGTATTTATCCCCGGGATAACTTTATCCTTGGATTGTAGAACCGGCCCTAAATTGGATAAGTGAAATCAGAAGGGAAGGGGCGAAAAGGGCAACTACTTTCTCATATTATTGTTAAAGTGCTGCACTAAACTTTTGTAATGAACTGTTTTGCTTATTATTGTTGAAAGTGTTGCAAATAAATTACTTGTGAAAAAGTTCCAAGTCTTTTGATATCCTCATTTTCTTCACGCTGTGAATCAATTTCGAACGGCTCAAACACTTCTGAACGATGATTTGTAGATAATAACTAGTCATATTTTTTTTATATAATCATTTGTCACATATTGTCGCTTCACATGTCACTTAATTGATGTTTAACGTATTTGTAGGATGTCATTATTGTTTATATCTGCCTTTGCTGCATAATTAAATTGTTAATTATATTTTGTGTTTCTTGAATTTTGAATCACTCCCTATAATGTACTATAATATGTAATCAAATAATTAATATAATTATGAACAAGAACATTATTAAAAATATTACAATTTATATAAATATTAACCCTTAACTATGCATTAAAGGCTAATAAAAGTCAAATAAGTTTTATTATTTTAATAAATTAAAGAAAGATTTATTACATACTAATATTTTTACATAAGTGAAAATATTACAACTTTCCAGTGGTAGATGTACTATCTCATATTTGGAAAACATAATACACATTTCATAACAAATAATACTTGAAATATTGTTGCATTTGTCATTGCATTAAAAATCATTTTTACCCAGTATCTGAAAAACAATAAAGTACCATACAATTAGTACAATTACGATAAAACACTTTGTTCAAAAACGCGATTCATTTAATGTTGACTTTTATCATACCTAATTATTATTAGTGAGTATTCTATCATTTTTCAGATACTGAATAAATATTTAACATTGAGTGAATATTATAAGAAATCAAGTACATCCTTGCAAGAAAGCTCTGAAGTATAAACGATTTATAAACTTTGATCTATAATATAAGAGTAATTAATTTACATTACAAAACCGTTACTAAGAACTTTGGGTGCAAGCACGGTATCTAGCAAGCAAGCGATAGTGAACTTGTTATCTGTGTCAGCAGGTAAAGTTCTGGTAACAACCGAGCTGTATACATCGTTTTATGGTATTCTGAATCATAAATTATTTCAAAAAATTCTTAAATTCAAATGACGTTGCTGCTTTTTTTTATATCTGGAGACGGTTTAGTAAACAGGAGTCTACAATTCAGAATAGCATAAAAGTAAAGTAAAGTTCACGGCGCTTCATTCCACAGGTAGGAATATGACCCCGAGACACAGCGAGTCAGGGTTGCCGAAATATCTCTTTCCGAAACCCAGTCAATCTGGCACACGTTCACGGTATACTGGGTGATATAGTTAGCATCATGCCTTTGACGACTACCTTACTTTCTCTACTTCCACAACTGTGGTTTCGGTACCCAGTATTTAAAGCAACTGGGTGGGCCACCCGCCAGATGTGGTGATTGAACCCCCAGAATATCATAAAATATTTTATTAGTAACTCAGTCACCTTGCACCTGGACTGTGTGTTGCCTAATTACAAAATTTCAGGGTTTTAAAACGGGTACCCAAATTAAAACTAAATTAAATGTAATGGTTTGTAGGCTTGAAATGACGCACTTCACCAAAAATATCGAACCCGCACATTAATTTTTTCCTTGTATTACAGTATTACTGAGTTTTAATGTAGTACTGTAAGTTGGTAATTCTGTGTAGCACCAAAGCCTATTGAATTGTGAGATAAATGTTGCAAACGTTTACAATTCAGCGCGCCGTGTGCAGTGCTTCGTTTTGAAATCTTTGTAATATCTCCACGTCTGAATTACTTGTCGTGGCCCACAGCTGTACAACCAGATTGATTTGTACAGTTACTATCCTAGTTTGAGTAGTACTGTCGTAGCTTAAACTGAAGTTGCTTCTGCTCAGTCCATTTTGTTTCTGCCACGTTTGCTGTCTATCCAACTGTAGTTTTTCTAGTGCTTTCAAAGGACGTATGGTCCTGCAAGATGTTAATTCTTCTGGAGTTTTACCCAGTTTAGATATCATCTTCCATAGCTTCGGAAAATAATTATATCTAAGTGGCATTATATATTTTATACAAAACTGCAAACATACCCATTTTGATCAACTTCTATCGAACTTTTGCTGTTATCAGCTCGTACACTGGTGTTTTTCGAGTCTGTTTCTTTCATCATTACATCCTCATTTGGTAATCTTGTAGTGTACGTCGGCCACTGTAAACTACAATTCCTAGAGCCAGTAATATAGCAAGGAGAGATAAATTAACCCTCTTGTTATGGTCTACACAAATTGTTTAAATTACACAGGAATGTTTGAACTAGGTACACACAAATCTTAAACTGCAGCTAAGCTGAATTCGTACATTTTTACAAAAAATATTGTCAAATTTCACTTCCACCTGCATTACTGGCTCTAGGAACGGTTGTTCAAAGTGGGCGTCGTACACTACAAGATAACCCCTCATTTTTTCACGAGTTGATTCTATTTCGAAGAGTTCAAACACTTTTAAAATATGTAAATATGACTTCACTTTACATGTCAATATTTGACGTGTTTGTGAGCCGCCATTATTGTTTACCTAAATTTAATTCAAGTTGGCTTTGTCGTATCCTTTTTTACACTTCCGCCATCTAGCGTAATATTTGTGAATGAGGACAAAATTTAGTATGCCTACAAATCCCAGTCGAATGACCTGAATATCTTAGACCGTGCACATGATAGATCAAAGTGAGGTTATATGTGATGTGTTAAATTAACCCCTGCTGCCGGTATTTTAAATTTAGTTTTAGTTCTTTCGATAAAGTAATGGAAAAGCTTATACACACGTTGGCAATTGTACTTCCAATAATCGCCTTATCGAGTGTAATATTAGTCGTGTGTGTGAATTTGTACCTGAAAATTCGGTAAGATATAGCACTTCACCTTGCCGCCAAAAATAATAAAAAGTTATTTCTAGACGTAAATTTTCGGTAAAAGTCAATTGTTGGTTTTGTAACCAGTGGACCAAGGTACGGTACGATGAACAAAATTGCTTTGAATGCCCCACATGTTTACAATATAATGGCTTCGATGCTGTAAGTATATTTCTTTTAACGTATAATCTGCTAACCAACAAGATGCATTTTCAGAATGGTGACTATAATAAGCAGATACCTGCACAACATGACGAGCTGTTAAATCAACAGGTGCCGAGACCAGAAACTAAAAGTCGTTACTCTTCGTCAAATGGGTTATGTCATCTCTGCAATAATAATCAGCAGTTAAGAATTTATCAGTTAGCTAACTTTATTCCACTTAACGAAGCAAATTTTGATGTAGAAGTCGAACATTTTCAGTGAGTATTTGTTGCTGTTATCCTTCAGTCTTTGACAAATTTGCTTTTAGAAAACAACTTGACAAGGCATATAAACTTTGCTCAGTATGTGAGAATGTGGTTAAGAAGACGATTCGTAAACAAAATTGCTTGCTCGGCCTGAAATTTTCGCAGTTACGCAAAAAGGGACTGTTGCTCCTCGATTTAAACAATTCGTATAACGGAATTTCCAAAAAGGCCAAATGGTCGTTTTTGCAAAAATTGCTGAATTTTACTTTACTTAGCTTTGCTTTTCTAAATTTACTGAATGTAATAATTGAGTTAGACTTTTCTGAACGAACTTTGAAACAGGTCATGCCAAAATGGACAATGATGTATATCCTGCTAGTAAAAGATATATACTTAATGATTAGAGCAACGATTGAAAACATTGGTTTTAGCGTATTGGGTAATATAAGTGGAGTCTACAATTGGTTCATAAATGCAGTGATAAAAGTACCAATAATAGCAGCAATATTTCCGTATGTTAATTGGTCTGTTAATTATCTAAGTACAGTGTACACTCGTACAAGCAAACATTATTCTCTGCCAGTACTACCTCAAACATCCTTTGAAAATGCCACCTTATTGTGTTTAGTTGGAATGTTGCTTCAGGTCATCACATTACTATGGAGTGACACCAAAAATATTAAAAGAAAATTGGTGCAAATGTTTATGTGGACTGTTCTTACATGTGTTCGATGGCATTATCCCACTCATATGCATTCTCATTCCATTAATGCTCTTCAGGTAAGTTTTAAACATGTCTTAACATATATTACATAGGTAAGTAGTATCTGACAGCGTACGGAACATTGGGAAATTCGTGTTCTTGCATTGTTGGATCTGGTCCATCGCGTGTATAAAATGCATTCATTTATATTGGCCTCTCCAAGTTATTTACCAACTTAGATTATTAAATTTTGAATATGTTACAATTTACTACTCGTTTTCACTTACAGTGCCATTTTATTTTTAACAAAACAATGAATTTCTGTATGTTCCACATGCTGTCAGACACTCCATATACTATACTAGTTAGCCAATGCCTTAGCAATCGGAAAATGGACCTTTTTGTTAGTCTAAACAAATTAGAATAGATAGCAGGCTTTTGATTTGAGAAGGTAGAGTCCGCTCAACGTAAGATAGGGACAGGCACGTCACAGTTCGGCTGCGCGGATTTTTGTTACGTCACGCGCCTCAAGAATTGGCAGTGGCGTACACGGATACAAGTGAACTCATCGCATATCCTATTAGAGATCCGGTATATAGTTTACTTAGAGTTGGGCAAACAGCGGGATACATTTTGATTGGTTTGGATCACTTTTTACAAGGCATGTGTGATAAATGTGGCCTTTTTACATATTTTTTAACATGTTACGATCGATAGTTTCACATATGCAATTCTAAATTTTAACTAAATGATCAATGCTCTGAAAACTCTCCAATCAAAGGCAAGTTAGTAAGATCGGTTCCCATAACCTCCTTGTTCGACATATGTCAAATATCTAACTTGGATCAAAAATGTATGTCAAATTAGGCTGTTTTCCCAACTCTTAGTAAACTATATACAGGATCTCTATATCCTATCTACTACTAAACCCCCTGGTAACAGGACGCCTATTTAAAAACGTGTCGTTGCTAAGTAACCATTGCCCATCGGGATAATGGCCAAACAACTGCGCACCCTGGCAATGATGACGTGCCTGTCCCTATCTTACGTTGGGTGGACTCTACTGACTTATCCTACTATATTTGAACTTATTTATACAGTTGCTAACTCTTCTACTATACAGGTCAGAGAGATTTCTGATTTCTTCTCAATATACAGAGGAGTAACTTAGCACCAGAGAGAGTGGGTAGCCTGTTTGTTCCCATTGATTATGTACATAACTTATAACGAAGTTACTTTTTGCATACATTTTTTCAGTAACATAATTTTTAGAGTACTAGTAACAATTTATCTAACTAACAAGGTATCTACCATTCTGAAATTCCTGGAAATCTCCTGGAATGTCAAAACTGGCACTTGAATTACTTGAAATTTCGTTATCCTCTTGGAATTTCTATAACAATTTCAAATTTCTCCTTATCAAATTTGTGATTCGTATTCGAAAGATTAGTTTGTTGCAAAATATGAAATTGAACCCTTAACTGGGCAGGTGTAATTATAGAACTTAAGTGGGCAGGTGGGACGCTGGTAATGCCTCAAGCTAAAACTAATTTTTTTAAAATAATCTGTGGTTATTATTAGTACATTGTTTTACTTTATGTTATCATCATGCAGCCATTTGCGTCCATTTCTGGGCATAGACCTCCCCTAGACGCTTCCACTCCTCTCGGCATTCAGCAGTCTGCAGCCTATTATTAGTGACTCTTGATATCATCAGTTCAGCATATTGGTGGGCGTCCCCGACTTCTCTTATAGATTCTGGTTCTCCACTCTAGTAATTTATGGGTCTATATCATATCTGTTAGCTTGGCTATATGTCCTGTCCACTTCCATTTTAAATTAGCTATTCGAGTGACGACATCTGTAACACCAGTTCGTCTGCGCAGCTCCTCATTTTGTACTTTGTTCATGATCGTTATTCCGAGCATCCATCTTTCCATATGCACATAGAGTGCCACCAAACACACAAACCCTGAGTAGGGGAGGCTGGCTCTAGCTCTGTTTCACAAGTACACTCTGCAGAAAAATGATAAACATTACTAACGGCGGGAAATTTATACTTTTATTTTAAAAATCGTAGCAATTTTTACTAAGGCACTATTTATCAAATAAATTCATTGTTATGAAAATAATAGTAAATAAAACAACCGATAATGCAATACATATTTTTACACTAATAAAAATTACAAAAGTACTAAAATAAAAATTGTATTAGATTACCAATTTATCAATTATCCTAAAGGTTAATGCGAAATACTACAAAGTTTTTAATCAAAGCACTTGCACTGGTATTTGACGTTCCCGTATTGACAGTGAAAATTAAATTGTCGTAAGTTACAACCATTAAGCCATTTGCCATGTTTCTTCTCCACACATTTTCCATAGTGTACATTTCGTGAACCGTTCTTCGCAAAACCAAAGCAAAATAACCAAGAACGATTTTCAACGCAAAAGTAACTAGATTTAAATCAGTTTCGAACAGGTCAGCCCTAAACCGCATCGCTGTCGTGTTTTCTATTTTGCATAATTGAGTATTTTCACTAGAATATAGTGAAAAATAAAATGTCAAGTGACAAGGAAGACATTGTTCTTTATTATTATTATTATTATTATTATAAAGTTTGTTTCACTTCTTACCTTCTCAACTCTGTATGTTCCTTATTTATTTTCTGATAATTTTAGTCAGTTATAACGGGTGTCTTAAAATGAATTACATCTAGTATGCTTTGAATTTCCTATAATGCAATCTAAAATTTTACTTGAAATTGGCAAGACTGTAAGTCTATGTCAAATTCAAGGTTAGTATGTTAGGTTTTGCGTCACTTTTGACACAGACTGGTGCAAAACCTAACCTACTTACCTCGAATTTGACATAGACTTACAATCTTGCCAATTTCAAGTAAAATTTTAGATTGCATTATGTGAAATTCAAAGCATACTAGATGTAATTCATTTTAAGACATCCGTTACTACCCTTTCAAAACATTATTTTTACAATTTTTAAATAATTTTACCATAAACCAGTAGCTTACTGCAATCAAAAATAAATACAAAAAATTAGGTCTAGTTTTATCGAAATAAATTCTTAGAAAAAGTTGCCCAGAACCACAAAAATTGTTAAATCCAAGTATGGAAAAATTATTATTATTATTATTATAAAATGTTTCACTTCTCGGTTTGTATTTTCCTTTTATTTTCTGATCCATTTCAAATTTCGATCAATTATACTGTCTTTTAAAAGTATTAGTTTTTTACATTTAAAAATTAGTTTCGTGGAAAACTAGTACCTTACTGCAATCAAAATGAAATGCGAAAAATCATAGTAGTTAGAAGATATAAGGGTATAAAGATACGAAGTGAAACATTTATTGTGTAAAATCGTAATAGTAATAATAATTTTTCAATAAAAAATTGTATTGTGACTATAGTTGTGATTCTGAGCAACTTTTTCTAACAACATTTTTCGATAACACTGGACCTGGCCTATCTGATTCCTCTTTTTTTGCATCTGGTGTTGATCGCAATAAAATTATACAAAAATTGCTAAAATAACTTTTGTGAAGGGTAGTATAACTGACCAAAATTTAAAATCGGTCAGAAGATAAATAAGGAAGATACAAGGGTGTGAATGTGAGAAGTGAAACGCACTGTAGATATAGAAGATAAAGAAGAACATTTTGGGTTCACCCATATATTAGAATATTCTGCTAGTGTATAATTGTAGTATAAAGGGGGTAATTCTCTACCTCCCTTGGGAATTTGGCATTAATAACTTGTTCATTCATATTGTCTATTTGTTAATTTCTTAGAATTTAGTTGGTAACTGGTAGCCCGGCGACTAGTATGTCAAGTTTCCTGTAACTGACCACAAATTGGTTACAAACCAGTAGCCGATTTTTAGCTTTGTGAGCGGACCTCCATATAAATACATAAGCAACTGGTTAGTGATTGTAGTTTAGATTGCGTCACTTTTCAGTTTCTTTCGAGTAGCTTCGTGTGCGGAGGGCCTTAAACGAGTACCTGGAAAAAGTAAAGACAAAAGTATTACCTGCATTATGTTTTTTAATAACAACGTTGAAAAATAATATTTTTTAAGCATTACCTGATATAGCAAATTGGTTAGGAACTTTATCACAGAGGTTGATTTTGCAGTTTCTGCAGCTACTAATTCTGTAGCTTGCTCTCCTGGAAATATCCACATTCCAGAAGCCGTTTGTTCACCAAACACAAGCCATCCGAAGTTAAACAACGAATAGGTAAATAATAACAAAAATAACTAACGAAGAGAATCAATGCTAATAATAACAGCAATCATTAACAAAGAACAACAAAAATAATTAACAACAGCACTCGAAAACCTGGAAATTAGACACTTTTGTCTTCGTATTGAAAATTGAAAAAAGTAATGGACTTGTAAAAAGTAAAAGGTGTTTTTTTTAGAGGGATACAACTTTAAATTGAAATAAAACACAGAAAGATATTTTTAATATAAATGAAATTGGCTTTATCTGAAAGATAATTTTATGGCATTTATGTTTGAATATGATTTCGGGCATGTGACCGCCGCGGCTGGCGTGTACATGACGTAATCTGGAGGTCCAATTTTCACACACTCTTCGCAGTAAATCAGGCTGTATTTCGGCAATAACACGTCGAATGTTGGCGTCCAAGTGCTTAATTGTTTCCGGTTTATCGACATAGACATGCAACTTTACATATCCTCAAAGAAAATAATCTAACGGCGTCAAATCACACGAAAGAGGTGGCCAGTTAACAGATCCATTTTGCCGCTAATGAGAAAAGTACCACATTTCTTAACGATGTTGAATGTAGAAACGTAGTAGATTACCAAATGAAGTGTTCAAACTCGCCATACTTGTTCAGTAAAACATAATTTTTCAAATTTGGGTAATATACTATTTCGTGTACTGAATAGAAAAGAGCTACTTTGGTCGGTAATAAATAGTAAAGAAAAGTGTCAGATTTCTCATTAGCAACGTCAACAATCTCTATTCATGAATGTGATTAGTAAAAAAATTAAATGTACAATTATTTACATTAGAAAACGTTATTCCAGAAAAAGATGACTGCAAGTCATTATTTGATGGCGAAGTTGATGGTTGTGCTGGTAACAGCGCGGTACAAAGAAATTATATCTGCAGAAACCGCAGGGAAAATTCTTTTTGAGGTTTTCACCTTGTTTTCAATACTTTCCTCTACATACGCTTCTTCTATGGTTGTTGAGTGCCACCTGCCATGCCTCTTCAAGGTTTGAATATCAGCCCCACTCTCAGCCAGCAAGGTGGCCGATGTCCTTCTTAAACAAAGTGCCGTGTAACTACGAACATCTGTTAACTTCGAATACAGTCAGACCTCGCCGTTCGCGGCTTTGCGCTTCGCTGATTTGATTTTACGCGGGGCACCTTTGTGCTCTCTTTTCTTTGCCGTTTGCGGATATTTTTGCTTTGCCGTTCGCGGATGGAATTGCTAACGTTAACTGTTTCAACTTTTACACACTAACAGCCGGTCTTATGAAGGCCACTAATCTGACGTTACACTGATTAAAAATGTCATAACACCTTTTGTACTTTTCCTTCAATTTTAATGGAAGTAGATTTGAAACTGCTTCTGAAGCTTCTTGAAATATATCGAGATTTACTTCAAAATTCATTTTACCAAGAAAATTGTTGCCGTTGTGCCTTTTGACTTTTAGTTGTTTACTGGTTGTTATGTATAACATTGTCATGGTTAACACTGCGTTACACACTGTTACGTTTTTACGCTCGGGCTATTTAAAAATTATACGACGCTTCTTGTATTAAACATTTATTTACAACGATTAATTACGATTATTTACAAACACAAGAATTATGAAGGCAGAACACAAATTACTTATAAACTACACTAATTATTTATATACGGCTTAACAGTAATGATTTATATGGTTATACACTCTATTTATTTACACTGGATTAAACATCAATTATTTATGTGGCTATTTATGTTATACACGCGTTTATTTATGTGGCGGCCTTACGCCTTCGAGTTTGATGAGAACTGCCCTGAATTCAGACGGCCGTGTATTTATATTCGCTGGGGAGAGGTTCCAGAAACGCCGCGATATTTCCTCGAAGTTCCAGACACATGCATGACGCACCGCATCGGGGCCGCTCTCGCATCACCTGGAAAATAACTCATCCGTCCGCAGCTGGGTCCAAGGCCGCTTCCCGAAGCTCCGGAACAATGACTCATTCGTCCGCAGCTGGCCCCAAGGTCGTCTCCTGGCGGCTGTGCCTCACGCGTTTGCAGATGCTTGATTTCAAGCTCGTTACAATAAATTGACCAAAATTATTTTAAAATTTATTTTTAAATGTGTATTTGAAAGATTTGGTTATTTTTTGTCAAGTACATGAAAAAATAGCATCTCCAACATGTTAGAAAAGTAATTTTTCCATGCTCATGTAAATTTAATCAACTCGCTTCGCTGCGCTCGCTCGTTAATTAAACCTTTACACTCACTGGAAAACTCACTTTTCTTAACTTGTAGAACAATCTACTATTAATTCATTAGTGAATTAAAAAAATTTCAATGAACAACATATTTTTATTATTTCTACAAATATTTACATTCAGTTATTCTTTCTCTTTGTAGTGTATAATATATAATTACTAAAATTTAGATCAAATTGACGATTAATGGACAAATTTATATCTTGATTTGAATATTTTAAAATTTTTTATTCAAAATTTCGTCAAAATTGAATAAAAACGTATATACGCTACATGAATTAAACATTTATTCACTTAAACACATATTTTCGTGAATAAACATGTTTAATTCACTTGGTGTATAATATTTATGAATGTATACCTGATATTATTTACTGGTGTCACTATAAATAAAAAAACTTCAAGTATTTGCAGTTTGTTTTGGATAGATTGATATAACTCAAACTATGAAAATATAGCTATGTAAGCTTTCGTGCTTTGAACATATTTTGTTAAAAATTATTTATGCAAAAAAAATATGTATCTTCAATTTTTCACTTCGCAAAATTAAATACAGTAGTTGATTCTGGAACTTTAGGGTGATCGTTATTTCAAATTGCAAGATTGCCTTGTATCATTTAGTTGCTTAGTCATAACCAGGTTAACTTCGCCGCATACGTACCTGTACAAACAAAGGGCGAAATTCCATAGCTGATGTTTTCAAATTCGTCTACTAATTACCTATATTTTGTTCCAAAACAAGATTATTGTCATAAACGGTACTGACTAACAACAATTTAGTTTGTTCAATAAGGAATTTTAAAAAAGATCCATAATACGTAATTATTTATTAAGAAAAATAATGTGAGCAAACAATATAAGAAGGATATCTATAAATAATTAATTATATTAATCCCCAACCTCTTAACTACAATTACAATATATCAGTTGCACCAAAACATTTCAGTTAAAATAATTTGGTTATTTGGCACCAAACGTAAGGACGCATTGAGCTAACTCGGTTATAAATAGAAGCTTCGTCGCAGGTAATAGATTAACAGATAAGGCACTTACAGAAATAAGCCACTTCCGAAATTGACTTGTACAAAACAAAGTGGTGGGTGTATCTACAGTTCCCTAAATATTTTTTTCAAGGCGCTACAGAAAAATTCACCTCGCTCGCTAGAGAAATGTATGAGCTCTCGTAAGCCGTCTTAAGTAACATATTTGACAGTGAATAAAAATAATAACCTTGAAATCGATACAAATATCAAGATTTTGTGCTGTGTTTGGGTGTTCAAATAGAAGTAACCGAGAGACGGAAAAGAAATATTTTGGATTTCCTGGTGTGCGAGATAGATGTGGAGATATTCCTGAGGGTATAAAAAGAAGGGAGTTGTGGTTGAAGGCCCTTCGAAGAGCAGATTTGACACCACAAAATATTAGATTTGCTTCAGTTTGTTCAGACCACTTTCTAATAGATAATGCATTTCTATTTCCAAAACGTCTCTATTGATTAATTGGAATCAATTTGGAATTTCTAGGAAGACTGGTGGCATCTGGTGATTTAATTAATCCAGACTACGTGCCAACACAAAAACTTGGCTATGTATCTAGTATGACAGTCACATCTGGAGCACCAAGCAGGCACAGTAGGGATAAAAAGAAGCTTATAGAAAGAGGCAGTGGGGTAATAACAAATTAGGCATATAAAGTTATACATTTATTTAAAAATTAATTAAAAAACACTTCCACCTTCCAGATGGTTCACTCACAGAGGGTAGTTACTACTCACCCATGAATCACGATAGTCTTAACACCATAAATCCATAATAGTTATTTACGTTTTGCAAATTACGCGAGTCAAACAATATCGCATATTTCATAATGTATAACGTATAAAACTTTATTTAATTCCGTCAGAACTATTTAATGTATTTGATGAATAACGTTTCTCACTCTACACCACAAAATCAGATGGGCGCATGGCCATCGTTACTAAAGATTGCACGACGAATTTTCACAAGTCATAATAATTCACCAATAAAATTATTAAAAATGTCCTTAAGCAGTGATTCAGAAGTACCTTCTGATATTGAAAACTCTGCTAATGCTGCCATGGGTAGTTTAATACTTACTGTAATTAACAAAGTATTGTTTTAATTGTATGAAGGTATGATTAGATGGGAAACGTGACCAGTTATATAAAGTTATTACACAAATTATTACGTTACATAAATCACTAACTTAATTACTTATAAACTAAACTACACGTATGTCTAAAAAGCTATCGAATTTTGCCTAAAAAATCAAAAATCACCACAAGCCTCCTAACAAATCATACAAAGGTTGTCCTTGATCAGTTGTTGGGCGGACCTATGACTTCACTGTGACGTACTTGCAAAAGGTTAATACCATAATTAGGAATTGTAGTGTGAAATTACCTGGAATTTAACAAAAATAGCCCTTGAATTTTAAAATTGCATAATAGTAGTCTAGCCAGTACTGGCTATTTTAATTTAATTTAAATGCTTAAGAGATTTTACTGGCTCCAGGCAGCTCAGAATGCCAAGGTATCATTAATACACTCAAGTTAGGTAACCCAGAGAAAGTATACAGAATAAATTCATAAGCGTATAGTTCGTCTAGCTAGTAATACATAGAATTAAATTGTATTCATAAAAGTAAAATAAAAATGTAACAGTGTTTATAAACAACTAAATCAGGAACTCTTTGGTCTCGCGTCTCGGCCGGCGGATTCTAGACGGTGTCAGTTACTTTCGGCACAACCCCAGTATAGAATAGTCCTAATGTCTCGCAGGCTGCTCATCTGACCTACTAACAGAAATGACAGCTTTTAGAGGTGACCACCAACAATGGCGGTGGTGTGTAAGCGAAATTTGGTTATAATCTTTCAAGCGGGCAGAATTACATTTAATAAAATTCATACCTGGTGCTGCTGACGTTATCGGGTCTTGCAGGTGTGCAGAACGTGCAGGATCTTTGAGCGCCCGGTTTGGAGCTATCTTGCAGGAAATCTTGAAAGTCCAGGTAAGCGATTTATGCAAGAATCAAAGCCGATCCTCGCAGGTAGCAGTCCCCGTAGAGTGGCTCAAAATTTAAACGTGCGTAATTGCGAACGCCGGCCTCTTACGATGCAGCCTCGCGCTGCGGAGAAATACCGGCTGGACTTTCTTGTGTGCGTTTTAAGCGGTACTTGTGTTAAGCCGCTCAGGTCGCAATTAGTAGTTTTAATTCTGTCTGTTTCGGTGTTTCGACTCGTAGAAATTGGCCGCCGATACTTAAAGCGTCCTCTGAGTGAACGGGACCTGGCGGAATAATTTACAGGAGTCTCTTGCCGATGAACGTAATGGCCTCCCTGGCAAGACGGTTTAGGGGCGGATTAACTCGAAGAGCTTGGAGGCCCTCCTGAGCAAAATCCGGTGAGGAGAAGGACCGGGAAAATTCTGTTTTAAAATGACTTTGGTTTCTCTTTATATAGCCCGAGCTGGCGTAATCAGCGGCTCAATCCGGTGCGTTGGAGTAAGGGATCTTTTTTTTGGATGCGCGGCGGTGTACCTGCGACTCTCCGCGATGACGTCGCTTATCGCCTTCCACGCGGACCAAAGATGTAGCGCTCCGATTCATGACGTGCTTTACGCCATGAGAGAACGCGCGAATTAATTTTTAATTCTAAAATCGTGTTCGCGCTGGGCTAAACATTACAGTAGACACTCTGAACTGAAGTAGACCCCTCCACATTTAAAAATGCTGCTGCTACAGGCAATTTTGAAATGATATAGCCAGTTACCATGTAATTATTTTTTAATGCCTGATAAAGCTTGGCTATTGCCAACCTTCTTGAGGATGCAGGTTTTGCGTCTTGAGGTATTTAAAGGAACATTTGCGATAGGAGAGACTCCCACTGACTGGTTTCCAGTTCCATAAGCATTGGTTAACTAATAGAGTGTATGAGTAATGGTAGTAGATATTGAATTTTATGATAGCTCTTCTATTTTTTGCTTTTTCTATAAACAATTAGCTTAGCAGATTTTTCAGGAATGGTGATTGACTAATGCTTTGTTAAATTGCAGATTGTAGCCAGTACTGTAATCATATCATCAATGTGTTTTACCCAGAGTCCTAAAAACTTTAAGCCTAAGACCAGGCATATATTTGAAAAAGAAAAATCACATCTGAGAAGGAAACTGAGGAAAAGCATGAACAAATCCTTAGGGGATCTCTCTGACACTGAAGAATTCGATAAAAGCTTTTCATCTCCACATAATTCCACGCCCAAATCCCAAAGTAGCTTTCATACTCACAGTAGCTCTGTAGGATCTTGCCTGAACGATACTACTCCAGTGCCAAAAAGTCGTAAGTTCAAAGCACATCCAGCAGGAATTTTAGAAAACCACAAAGCTCCCAAGCCTTTCTGTGATACGAGTTCCATAACCACTGCCAGGGACAGCCTAAACCAATCCTTTACAAGCGCCAGGAGTTACATCAGTGACCGGACGTCACTAGCAGACACTGCCAGCAATTTTAACAGCTCATTTTTGAAACAAACTCCACCTACAAATTCAAACATGGATCTCGATATTGATATAAGCTTGAACAAATTGCACTTAGGCAATCCTCTAGCTGTAAAGGCCCCTAGCGTCAATGCATTCTGCATAAACACTAATGTCAACCGGCCTAGGCCAGTGATTTCGCCTGCGAAGCTGAGAAATGTGACGCAGAATTCGTGGGTAGCTGGAGGGTTTTGGCGCGATTGCAATGGCGTTTTAATGCCTGTTAGTAATTTTAGTAATATCAGCCGCTCCTCCAGCCAAACTTCTGGTTTTGTTTCACAAACGGGTCCAATCGAAGCAAACTATTTTAATTCACTGCCGTCTTCTGTAAATAATTCCATTTGTGGTGATCCAGAATGTAACTCGGTTTTATCCGAGCCAATGTTCGACTTCAACGGAAGTAACATGGTGCAGGCTAGAAATTTTAATTGTTATTCTAGGGTAGTGTATCAAAATGGGATGAGAATATATCATCCTGTGTTAAATAACGAACAGTTAGTTTATATTTCACCTAATTGCCTGCAGCCATATAATAGCGTGTGTGACATGTATCTCAATAAAGGTGTGGTCAGCAATGCAGACTCGCCGAATAATAGTATTTCACCAGTTATGCAAAAGAAATATTTCTAAATTGAATGAAACCAACGTGATACAAATAAAAATGCAACAAAAAAATAATTCTACAATCTCTAACGTAATTTTAGACTTCGAGGGTGGATACATATATTCGTAGCCCGACTAACAAGCAGTTGTTGCACAGTTTTGAAGATCTAATAATGCATCAATCTAACCTTGCTAGAAACGACTGGTAAAGGGCAAATTTATCTGACATTTGTAAACATAGTTTTTGCACGTGAAAGACGGCTGTTATGCAGAAATTGCAAAAATGATTAAATTTGAAGTTTGTGCGGTGTAGCAAGGTTATAGTGATGCATTAATAGAATTTCAAAATTGTGCAACATCTGCTTGTTTGTCGGGCTACGAATATACAAATCCACCCTCGTATAAAGTAGATAAGACTTAACAAGAAACTTTATCGAGGTTAAAAATTTGTGATAATTTTATTATAAGTTTAATTTAGAGTAAAGAACTGTATGCAGTGTATTTAATTAATTGTATGTTTTGACTGCTTACGACTTAAAATATCCATCTTTTTTAATAAACTTATATGAAGTTGTATTAGTTGTTGAAACATGTTCAGTTTTTTTTCTGAAATGTATGTGTTAACTGTTAGTTGTAATGTGAAGTGTATATATAAGTTTAGAATGTAATTACTAAGAATAATGACATATGTTCCGCATTTTGGTTAATTAAATTAATGCTCACTGCCAAAATAGTTCCAGTAGGTATTTTGTAGTGGAATAGTTAGTTACACTGTGTACATCACTTTTCAAATCAATTCTTTATACCTCTAAATATTTAACTAATTTAATGTGTATGTTCTTTTCTTTATAGTTGATCAAATTTGAATAAAAATTGTTTTCTTACGAATTGTTTTTAGTTCAGAGAGGTTGGGTGAAGTTATCCGGGTGCACATCTGAAGGTAAGTGTGTAAAAAAGCAATAAGCTCATTGCTTGTTTTATATTGTAAGATCATTTAATTACTTTTACTTTTCTAAAACAAATTTCTATGCCTAATTATTATTATTATTATTATGAGCCTATTAGGTCCCACTGTTGGACAAAGGGCCCCCCCCCCCTCTTCTTTCCATTTCCTTTTGTCTGTTGTCTTGTTCCACCAAAGCTTTCCTCCCATTTGTTCTATTTCTTCATCCCATCTAACTTTTGGACAACCTCTCTTCCTGTTTCCTCCCCTTGGTATCCATTGTGTTAACCACTTGGCCCATCTCTCTTCTGACATCCTGCCTAAGCGTCCTGCCCAGTTCCATCTATGCCTAATTAAAAAGACAAATACGGCTGGATTTTTGAGGGTAGCATTGGAATCTTGCTTATCGAGAGATAAAAAAATGGTACAATTGGGGCAAAGTTGCTAAATTTTGTGCCGTTATCTGAAAAGAATGTATTAGTTTCTAATATAATGCAAAAAAACTAGATTTTAAATTTTTGTTAACGCATTAGGGCACATGTTGAATTTAACTGTGTCATTGAAATCGTTGATTTTAACTGGCAACTTTTGTTTTTCTATTTCTTCGGCAACTCTTAATCTTCCACTGCTGAACGTAAGCCTCTATTTTTTTCCACATTTTCCTATCCTGTGCTTTCTGTAGCCTATGAGTACCTGCTGTTTTTCTAATGTCATCTATTTATATCTTATTTGGCCTTTCTAATTCTTTGTTTGCCTTGACCTCCATATTAGCATTCTTGATATCCACCTATCTTGCTGATCTATGATGTAACCAATCTTCTATTACATTAAAAAAAATGAAATTACATTACGTTAGTGAAGCTATAAAACAAAGCAGCTTTTATTTGTTTCAATGTTTTATGCTATATATACACTTGACACTTTTGTGTCTAGAGAAGGTCTATAGACCAGATGTTCGTGTCTCTACACTGACGAGAGCAGTATCGTTAGACCAGACATTTGATCTAATGGCACCATTCTATGGACTGAATAACTTTACCGTATCATCATTAAAAGCAATTCATGTCGAGATCTGATCTAGGTGTACGAGATTCTTGGAAATTACTGTTGAAGGTTTTAGCATAATTATTTGTTACTAGCTGGCCCGGCAAACGTTCTGTCCAAAAATAATTCGTCTCTGAAACCCCGTTTAACCACTATAGAGTTTTAATTTTATATCATGTCCATCGTCTTGGACTTAAAAATGTATGCCATTTTCTAGCTGTAACCCGCGACTTCGTACGCGCGAGGTTCGTTATTTGTGTATTAAATAATGACTAATTATTTTTTGTCATCCCATCCCATCCCCGTCCCCGTACCGTCCCGTCCAATTCAGTCCCTTCTCGTCTCGTCCAGTCCCGTCCCCTCCCGGCAAACGTTGTTCTGTCCAAAAATAATTTGTCTCTGAAACCCCGTTTAACCACTATAAAGTTTTAATTTTATGTCATGTCCATCGTCTTGGACTTAAAAATAAATGCCGTTTTCGCAATCAACGTCCCAAAAAAACCTCAATAACGACACCCATATCGATATTTAGGCTTATTTACCCCATTTAACCCGACAGACGTCCTGCCCGAACATTGATTTGCCTGCTATTAGCGGGTTCAGCAAACGTTTTTCCGATATTCGAATTTTCGATTTCTTTCATTTTAAAAACATGCTAATAGCTACAACTATTTTCATTATCCGTAGCGCGCTGGTCATCATTGCGGTTCGCACGTAAAGTAGATACCCGCGCAGCTGACTGTCTTCGACGACCTATGTTACCTCGTCGTGCCTTTGGCATTGTAACGGGCGCTATAAAACGAAACGGAATTGTTTTCACAATCACTTGTGCACAAACCAAATTTGAATGTCTGACTGACTGACTGCGACGACTTATGTAAAGCATTTGGAATTACATAAACTATTAGTGTCTTATCTCTTCCGCTTTCGGTTACCTGATGCGGATTATGACATTATGGGGAAACCCTTCAAACCATTATGCACAGGTGTGACTGCAAATAGAAACAACACACTTTCGATATTTTCCAATTTTCCGGCTTTCACGTCGTTCTCAAGTTATAGCGTGACCAAGGGAAATAGGGATTCATTTTTATATATATAGATTATATTTATGTAATTGTCCTTGGTTCGAATCTCGCGGGGGTCGGAATTTTTCCGTAACCTTGGCGATTGGAATCGGGCACGGTGGTATATAACCATTTTTCGAATGGTTACTACAATTAGTAAATTGGATGTCTACCCTATTGCATATTGCTTAGTTAACAGAAGTAGTATCGAGTAATGTATTAAACACTTACCTTGTTGCTTTTGAATTACTTTCAAAATTGACATATCTCACTTATGAAAATATATGATTGAAATTATGTCACTTGACTATTATTTAAAATTACCTCGGCTAGTCAGTTTATTGAACAACTAAGAATCTATCTTCCTCAGCTGAATGAGTAAAGGTTATAATAATGAATCTCTTTGTAATTAATTGAATGCTGAATTACAAAATTATTATTGTATTGACTTCTTTGTCAATCACACTCCTTAGTACTTTTAATAAAACCTTATTTTAAGTTAGATTGTATTATTATGCTTGGTTTGGCATTACAATCAATCAAAACTAAATGTCAAATTATTTAATCAAATTACTTTTTCCAAATTGAGGTTTAAATTAATTACAGATACCTAGACCAAAATGATATAATTTCTACTTATAATGGCCGAAAACGTCGAGTACACGAATCAAAGCAAATTTAGAAAACTTAATATTCTAAATTGCGCTCTAAACCTAAATTACAATGCTTTCCACTAATTTTGTCGTACCAAACTTGTTAATAAAAATACACTAACCTTCACGAAGACTCACTTGTACCTTGAGTGTATTTTCTATCAGCTTCTAACTGATTGGTAGTCGTGAAACACTTCCCTTGAGTTGTTGAAGACCCAAAATAGCTCGTTGTAGCTCTCGTACCTCTTAATACCTTGATAAACGGTAGTACAGCATGCCACAATCAATCTCACTTTCACTTACTGATGGTTTAACTACCAATTACCACTTCAAATGGTTTCAAACAATCTTGAAATTATAATATGAATAATTGTGACCTTTGGTCAAATTTGATCGTGAAGAAGGCTATCTTGCTATCACGTACCAAATATACAATATTACTCTCACAATTAAAGGAAAGTTAGCCCTTTAACGTGACTTATTAAACGTAGATTATTCAAAATTAAAGAAGTTTTTTCACTTGAAGTAAACAACCCCTTGGTTGTCTATTGCTACTACCACCAGTAATCTATCACCAACTGTTATCACATGATACCCTTTAGATATCTGGATATTAAATATTGAATTAATTAAGCATCCACACAGCATGCTGCATTATAACGGTAAAACCATTCACAGTTGGACACCAAATTAACTGTGCTCTACTTAGAATCGCAGACCTAAGAGATAGAGTAACAAGGTCAACACATCACCAAGACTTGCTCGCATGATTGTTTCCATGTACCCTCCACAAAACTAACTATGGTTATAATTCATTTATTACTAGATCTAGTTGACTTGCAAATACTACCAGTTTAGATTTATTCTCAAATAAACCTAGTTTTATTTCTCAATTAAAGTCACTTGATGTATAAAAATGTCTGTTTTGTTTTGTTTTAGTTTTATTTTGTAATTTAATAGGTATAAGTATTACTATTGTAATTTTTGTAAAATGGGCAAAATCCCTTCGACTAATAAATAAATAAATAAATAAAGACACACACCTCACACAATGGTTGCTGCGCAAGCACCAAAGGCGTGCCCCAACTCTGTATCTGGAATCTGGAGCAAGTTGAGCATTGTACCGCCAGATGTCAGCGCATAAAGCACCAACCTCTACACCGCAAGGTAAATGAGGTTACAGATAATACATACATATTTATTTAATTATTTGTGTTTGTACGTTGTAACTATGTATTATTTTTGCACGTTAGTGAGCCATGGCATTTAGAATTGCATTTGAATTTTCGCTGTTTACAGGACACTTATTATCAGTACAAAATCTCTTGCAATTGCACCTGAGAAAACCTGGACGTGACCCCTTTACTGACATATTTGCGGCAGTTCGTAGAGGAATGTTCTTGCTACTATCGGGTGATTGCGAAATAAACTGCACTTTAATTCTCTAAAGCACATCGAATAAAAGAGGTTAAGATGCTTTGCTTTGTGGCTCTTATAATGTGATGAACTTCGTATATGTTCGACTTTCGTCCTCAAATCGTGTTGTGGATTTTGTTAATTTGCGCAAAACGTGTTGTGAGTATAGTGGTAAAGGTTTAGTATACGGTCCGGTAAATTGCGCATGCGCAAAAATGTAACGGTGAACATAAAAATGTAACATTGAACATACTCTCTTCTCGTATTCTTTCTTTAAAAAGAAATTCATCAAGACCTAACAACTAACCTAAACCGCCGAGAGCGCAACAACGTTGCTTTAAACATTACGAGACGATAGCGGCACACAACATTTTTACGTACGCTGATCGAACTATAAAACATACTCCACTCCCAGCGCATGCGCAAAAGACCGGACCGTGCACTAAACTTGACCCGTACGCTTCACTCAGTGGACAAAACAACGCAAATGAATGTACCCACAATGCAATCTGAGCATATTATAAAGTCCACAACGCGTTGTGGTTGTAAATTTCGGTCATTGCCCGAATTCGCTAATTGAGTATACATAGCATAACGTAGTACCTACCATTAGGAGCATAGAAGATGACAACTTTTTTTTAATTAAATTTTATATTTTATTTCTTTACTTGAAATGATGCTCTGGCGAAACTCATTTATTAGTACAGTACCACTATCCTAAGTACCACCAAGCAGACAAAAACCCCGAAAAATATGTGAACTAAATCTACAATTCCACTAAGGGGAGAACTAGAGAACCAATAAAAAGCAAGCTTTGCGGATTTTTGTTAGTATTGCTTTTCTTTGTTAGTTCTGTTTGTTATTATTTACATATTCATCATTTAATTTTTGGGCAGCTTGGTTATACAGGGTGTTCGGATAATAGGGAACCATACATTGACGGTGAGTTCTACGCATTAAAATAATAAAAAAACTTCATATGCAGTATTGTTCGAAAAACGTTATTGGCGTAGATACCGACCCTTAAAGTTTAACTTGTTTTTTTAATTTTTAATTTATTTTTTATAACTGAGTAGATAACTACTTTAAACTTGGTGTACGTGCTCTTTATTGAAATGCTCACAAACAAAAAGAAAAATAATCGATAACATGTATTTTGAAGTGGCAGTTAACCTAAAACCATATTTTCTTTTTAGTCATAACTTTTATATCTGAAGACATACCTCCGATTTAGATGCGGCATCTTGTAGGGAATAAAAAAATTCAAAATTAATGTACTCTTGTTTGGTATGCGTAACATAAACCGTTTCGTTAGAAATTCTATCTAAAGTTTTAAGGCTTTTCTTTTCAGGATCATTATCTGATTAGCCTTGATAACAAAAATGCAACTTTTGTTTGTTGGATGTCGAGTTGTCCCAGGATTTGCCTCAACTAGATCTAAAACTCTTTCTTCCATTTATGCACTTCGCGTTGTCCTTGGCCGTCCACGATTTAATCGAGAAGAAATAAATGTACCCTCTTCTCGAAGGCGTCGATCTGTTGCCAAACATATTTTTATTTGGAATTCGGCGATTAGGAAATGATTCCCTATAAAGACGTTGCGCTTCTCTTGCATTACCATTTGCTTGTCCATAAATTAGGTGCATATCCGCCATCTCAGCAAAAGTATAATTAAAATTCATTGTTAACACAAACTCAAACGTCAAGTTAAACAATAATAATTGCACCTAAACAACTCGACATCCATCAAACAAAAGTTGCATTTTTGTTATCAAGGGTAATCAGATAATGATCCTGAAAAGAAAAGCCTTAAAACTTTAGATAGAATTTTTAACGAAACGGTTTATGTTACGCATACCAAACAAGAGTACATTAATTTTGAATTTTTTTATTCCCTACAAGATGCCGCATCTAAATCGGAGGTATGTCTTCAGATATAAAAGTTATGACTAAAAAGAAAATATGGTTTTAGGTTAACTGCCAGTTCAAAATACATGTTATCGATTATTTTTCTTTTTGTTTGTCAGCATTTCAATAAAGATCACGTACACCAAGTTTAAAGTAGTTATCTACTCAGTTATAAAAGATAAATAAAAAATTAAAAAAAAAAAGTTAAACTTTAAGGGTCGGTATCTACGCCAATAACGATTTTCGGACAATACTGTATAACATTAAATCGTAAGTATTAAATGCTTTCTAAAATGCCACCTTAAATTGCAGTTATATATTTATGTAATACTAAATTTCTTTTTGATATTATAATATGGGTTATGCTAGGTATCTATGAAGTAATTATTAAAGTTGTTAACTATTACTTCCATATTATCTATTTCAGCAAGTCCCCATGAATGACTTGACCGATTTAGAAGCTGTGAAAGAACTTCTGGAAATGCCAATGATTGAGCTTTCTTCAGTTCATGATTCTAGCCATATAGAAGGCAGTAAAGAAGGAAGAAGAGCTTCTAAAACGCCTATGAAAACACCAAAAGTTCAGCAACTCTCCATGAATGACTTTCCAGATTTTGAAGGTGTAAAAGAACTTCTGGAAACCCCAAGAATTGAACTCTCTTCAGTACATGATTCTAGTCATGTCGAAGGCAGTAAACGAGGAATAAGATAGAAAAGTGTGGAAACTGAGATGCGGTAGATGACTTAATAGTTGTAAACAAACCGCTATATATTATTAAAAACGATATTAGAGTATTCAGTAGCTTCCTTACCAGAGACTAGCTTCTTAAGTATTTTCCACATCTCTTTTGTATTATTTTTATTGTTATCAATTTTATTTTCATAATATTTCCTTTTTTCTTCCCTGATAATCATCACTTTCATTTCTTAATCTCTTGAATTCCTGTAGGTAAGTTACATTATTTGTAACCACAAACCGTTTATGTTCTATATTTCGTCTTTTTATAGTATCTTTTACTGTGTCATTAAACCATTATTTCTTGTTTCTTGTTACTATTGTTTTCTCTGGCATTATTATATTAATTGCACTATCGATCTGGTTATAGAAATAATTACATTTCTTTTCTATATCTAACTCATCATATTTTCACCTTATATTCTAAAAGCCTCCTCTTTACTTAACACTAGGCTTCGAACTTTTTTGTATTGAAATTTTACTTCTTTCTTCAGTTGCGCAGCAACTGTTCTATGATGTGTGTACCCAGGTTCTTCTAACACTTGTACATATATATTATCAACATTTGTTATTAATAAGTCTATCGTAGTTCTACTATTCTCTAAAATATTTGTAGGCTCATTAATTAGCTGCACCAGCCCACATTCCTTTACACAATATTATTTCTCAGCATTGCCACTAAAAAACTTAATGCGGGTAATGCATAGTCCATACTTCTTCTATGCACTACTCCTTTAACATCTCTGAAAAAGAAGAAACTCAAGGGAGACTAAGAAAATTATTCTGGACGATTTTGATTTGGGAGTTTTGCAAAGAACGGTTCATGAAATGTTCACTGTGGAACATAAAGTACCGAGTCTAAATGTATTATTAAACAGAATAAATGAAAAAGTTAACTATACTGCTGGCCAAGAAACTGAGAAAGCATCTAAAAGAAATAAGCTTTCATTATAAAATATGTTGTTACAAAAGAAAATTGCTCATGGAAAGGAGTGACATTGTAGCGGGGCGTTCTAGGTATTTAAGGAAAATAAATGAAAACGAAGAACTAGGTGCTAACAAAAACCTGTAACGTTCCTAGAGGAAACATATATTCATCATAATTACGGAGTGGGAAAATGCTGACAGATGATGAACCAGGTGTTTACAAAAGTTACATTTAAATGACTCTTTAGTCGGGACTTTGGTAATCGGTCCACTGCAAACGAGAATCGATTACAAGCAAGACCATTATAAGAAGAATATACTATATTAGCAGTCCAGTGAGACAAATGTCTCATTTAAAAAAACAAAAAAGACCGTTTTTCAAATAGAACGCGTATTAAATAAAAACTGTACCAGGCCTGGAAGGTGACAAAGTGGTTGCCTCACCGATCGAGGTTTGAAGGCGCAGAGGGCATCGGAACATTCTGGAAGCTGTCAAAGTGGTTGCCTAACCGATCGACGTTTTAAGGCGCAGAGGGTCGCAGCTCCGTTTGGCTGCTGAAACAGTTTTTATTTAATACGCGTTCTATTTGAAAAACTGCCTTTTTTGTGATTTCTCGAAAACCGGAAGTGTCACGTGACTCAAATTCGGTTCCTGAGCTGACATGACCATTCCAAACATATAACTTTCATAACTTTTTTCTCTATCTCTTACGGTTAGGCTGCTGAAACAGCGTCCCGGACAGACAAAACGGCGTCCCAAACAGACAAAACTGCGTCCCAGACAGACACGTCTATTAGATAAAGGATTTGGGTCAGTATTCTTTCTCTCTTCAGTGTTTCTTGGCTCTGATAATCTTAATGTCTATTTCCTTTGTTTAAAAACTTTTTTTGCATTAGGTTTTAGGTTAATTGATAATTAAACAATCAGTAATTTATTATCATAAAAGTATGGATTGCATTCTTAGTTGTTCTATGAACAATCATTTTTGTTAAAATGAATGTATTTAAAAAGTAGTTGTTTAGTAACTTAAATACTGTTATATGCAAACGACCTCCGATGATTTTTAAAACAAAAATTTTAATTTTCCCGCGTTTACGGATGTTTATAATTTTTCTACCGAATGTAATTGTCAAGGGGAGTTAGCATCAGCCGCCCCTACCCGGGGTTTTTGTGTGCTTGGTGGCACTGTATGCTTGGTGTGTACTAGATATTACATCTTCTTCTCTCCTCTTCTTCTAATCCTTCTGCCCTTAACGAGCGTCGGATATGGACTCCACCCATTTCCTCCATTCTTTTATATTGTTAGCACATATTTTCATTTTCTTCATTGTTTTACCTTTCTGATTTCCTATTTCTTCTATTCTACTTATCCAGTTTTTCTTCGATTGTCCACCTCTTCCTTTTTTTACTATCCTCGCTTGAATTACTTTTTGACTAGTCTGTCTTCACTAATTCTATCTATATGCCCGAACCACTACACTTGTTTCGTTTCTAGCTGTTTATTAATTAGTGTCTGGTATAGATCTTCCCTAATTCTTTTATTTCTGATTCTACTTAAAAAAGAGAAAGAAGAATATATAAGGAAAGGAAACATAGACAATAATGACCTAAGAAACGCGAAAACGAAGAGCTGGGAAATTTTTGGAAGAGATCTGAACCAAACTTGTACACAAAGCAAGAGACAATTCTGGGGAATAGTAAAGAAACTGAGAGGAAATGAAATAAAAGAGGTGGGGGGTATAAGAAAAAAAAAGGCGAACTGAAAACAGGAACAAAGGAAATACTACAAGTATGGAAGGATTACTATACGGTAAAATTCAAAGAAAACAGAAACCAACAAGGAGAACACGAGGAAGATGGAGAAAGAGGAACAGGAAAACGACACAGGCATTGAAATGAACGATGTAGAGGGCGTAATTGGTACTATAAAGCTAGGAAAGGCATGCGGGGATGATGGGATTCAAGCTGAGATGTTAAAACTATTGAGACCAATAGGAAAGGAATGACTATTGGTAATATTTAAAAAAGTTTGGGAAGAGGGGCGGATACCAGGTGATTGGGAAAAGAACATAATATTACCGATTTGTAAAAAAGGAAAAGCCGGAAAGTGCGAAAACTACAGAGCCATTTGCCTCTCCTCAACAACGTATAAATTATACGTGAAAATATTACAAAAGAAGCTTTTACTCCACATAGGCCGCAAATTAGCAGACGAACAAGCTGCATACAGATCAGGAAAACAAACAGCGGACAAAGTTCACATAATAAGGAATCTATCGGAAAAACCAATAGAAAGAGGAAAAGAATTGTTTGTCATACTGATAGACCTAAAAGCAGCAAATGTCAAAGGGAAAGTACTCATGAATGGAGAAGCGTCTAACACCTTCAACATGGCAAAAGGAATAAAACAAGAGAACAGCCTTAGCCCCTTTCTATTCATAACTATTATGGACAGGATACTCTTAAATACAAGAACTAGAACACAAAATCTGCAGACAATAATAGGACATTATCAACTGGCACCAATAAAAGTAGACAATTTAATGCACGCTGACAATATAATACTGGTAGCAGATACACATAGAAAAATGAAAGGACCAATAAGAATATCGAGTGAAGAAATTGAAAGTATGGGAATGGAAATAAACACAATAAGACGAAAATGATGATTATAAACAACAGAAACAGAGAGATGATAAGGAAAATAGAAATAAATGGATATACAATTGAAGAAGTAACATCAGTTGAATACTTAGGCTCAATAATAATGGATAACGGAAAATAGATGTTGATATAGCACACAGAATAAAAAAAAACAGAAACGTATACCACGCGATAAACAAAACAATATTAAGTAAAAGAGAAATAAATAAACACGTGATAATAAACGTCTACAATGCGACAGCAAGACTAACACTAACATACGGAAGTGAGACATGGGCCATAACCAAAAAGCATGAAAGTAAGCTAAATGCGGTAGAAATGCAGTTTCTAAAACAAGAAGGTATAATGGATTTTATTAAAAGAAAGCAATGACGATGGTATGGACACATCATAAGGAAAGACGAGCAGCCACTGTTAAAAAAGGTTACGGAGGCATCAGGAGGACGGAAGAGGAAAAGGGGGAGACCCAAAAAACGATGGCTCCAGAGGATTGAAGAAATAGGAACTAAAAGGGGAAAGCCATTAAGATAAACGAAAAGTTTGGCGAAGGAGCGCGAAGAGTGAAGGAAGTTGACCTCATATCCGACACCCTAAGAGGGTAAAAGAATTCGAAGAAGAAGAAGTGTTACAAGGCAATATCTTGAAAACGGTTTCAAATATTTTGTGAAGTATTGGTGGGGTGATAGGGAGATGAGAGGACATATTTAAACATATTTTTGACATTTACCCCCTCTCTCTGTTTTGAGGGGTGGGGGTAACTTTGGAACCTTAAATAGGATGATGTTCTTTTGTTTATACAATTCAAATCTACGTAAAAAACTATGTATGTGTATTACAATTTTTTTGATTTGGTTATGGTTACGGATTTATGATATTATTTTATAAAGTAAAAAATATTTACTATTTATTTTCAACTTATTTATCGTCTGTCATCATTGAGAATTTGTTCGAAATGCCCCTCTTCCACTTCCAAACACTTTCTCACTCTTTTTCTAAATTAATTTTATACCCGCTGTAACATTTCAGGTGCCACTAATAAGCAGGCAAAGAGGATTCAGTCAAGAGCAAATAAAAAAAAATGTTTGTACACATTCGTAGTTTTTACGTAGATTCGAATTTTAACAAATACGTTCTCCCATTTCTCTATTACCTCACCAAAATTTCATCAAAACCGTTTTTGAGATATCGCCTTCTAACACTTTAAAAAACGCACCTAGTATCAAATTTTGTTTTTCTTGCTCTTTTTCTTAAGTGTTTCATTTCTGCTGCTATTGTTTTATTCTCTTGTTTCTTTTGGATCGGCCAGCTTTCGCTTGCAAATATTATTGTTGGAACCGCTATAGTTCTGTATACGTGTATTTTTGGTTCGGTTCTTAGTTCCTTTTTCCATAAATAGTTTTATTTAATGCATAGTATACATTGTTTCTTTTCCTAATGCGATTTATTATTTCTGAATTTATTGTTCTGTCATCTGATAATATGCTTTCCAAGTATTCAAAGCATGGTACTTGCTCTATTATGTCTCCTTTGCATACTATGTTTCGTACGTCGTTGATATCTCCGTTCTCTTCTTTCCATTTATTTATCTTCATTAATTTCGTTTTATTTATATAGATCTCTATTTTCAGCTTCTCAAGCTCCTCCATCGAGATGTTCACCAATTTCTGAGCCTTGTTGTGTGTATCCGTTATCAGCACTATGTCGTCTGCATACAGGAGGCTATTTATTTTCACAAGTCTCATGTTTTTATATCCCACCAAGCTTTTAGGTGTTTTTTCTTTAGTGTTCTGTCCATCAATATAATAAATAATAGTGGACTTAAGCTGTGTCCCTGTTTTATCCTCTTTCGAATTTCAAAGGATCGTGATCTCCCTCCATTAATTTGCACTGCGCCGTAGACATTTTGGTATACATGTTTGATCACTTTTATTAATTTTTGTGGTACTTGTATTTCTTCTAGACAGTTCCATAGTATTTGTCTTTCTATGTTGTCAAATGCTGCTCTAAGGTCTATGAAAACTAGGTATAGTAGTTTGCCGGTTTGCATTGCTCTCTCGATCAGGTTCCTAATTATGCTGATATTGTCATTTGTTTGTCTTTGGGGTAGAAAAGTGGCTTGCTCGTCTTCCGTTTTTCCTTCAACCTCGGTTCTTAGTTTTCTTTTCTTTTCTTGTGTACATCTTGAAACATACTGTGGATAGACAAATGGGCCTGTAGTTATGGCAATCTGTGTGTTCACTTTTTTTATAAATTGGGATTATTAGGTTCTTCTGCCAGTCTTTTGGTATCTGGTCCTCCTCCCATGCTTTCTTGCAGATCTTCCAAAGCCATGTAACTACCTTACCCCCCCCCCCCCCACTTTATCATTTCAGCTTCGATGTTATCTTCTCCACGTACTTTTCCTATTTTAATCAATTTATTGCTTTATAGACTTCTTCATTTATTTTTGTAATTTGGTTGTTCTCTTACTTCTTCACATTTTAGTTTTTTATATATATTTTCCAGTACTGTTTCTGTTCTTCATTATTTTTCTCATTTTTGTTTTCATAGTAACTAGTTTGGGATCTGTACCTAATTCTGCTGCCCCTATTACTTTAACCTCAGTAACAAGGTGTTTGGATTCTTGCGTGTACAGGGTGTTTCAGAACTATGGGATCAAACTACTAGGGGGTATTCAGTGCGACGGTAGAAGACATTTGAGTAACTATAGGAACCCATGTCCGGAAATGTCTCCCTGGGGCACTGGGACTCTATGACACGTTAAGACAGTTTAAAACATTTGAATGCATTGCAGTTCGTTGCTCCATATACCAGATGCATAACCGCCTTTCTTGATTGGTGAAGTCCATAAGAACAGATGAATTGTTACAAACTTGTGTCAGGCCATTTTGCAGTCTCCAGCAACTTAATTAACCACAAACCTTCAGGGCAGTCCTGACTGTACTTCAAATCCTTTTTAGGTATTTTTCATCGCATAATATAGCAATAATGATTTTGTACGCCCCTGGTGGCGTTGTCTCTAATTTGTATCATTTTGGGCATCCCTTCTAATCGCAGCTCCAGGCTTTCGCAGTTAAAAACGCCTCGAGTGGCGAACATTTAAAATTCAGCCTGCGAGAGCGACAAGGACAGCTTGCTTATTTTTCGCCGGTAAGCGGGGAAGCGTCTGGCGTCTGTCTTCGCGCGCGATGCCCTGATTGGACGGTTGTTCGCGCGCATTCTGTAGGTGGTCGCTAGCGGCCGATTTAGGCAGTCAGTCACGAGTCGGAGGTGCATAAGCACGCTTCTGCCCGATGGGCACGGCGCCCGTTGGTTAATGCGGCTACCGCTTCTTTGTTCCAATTGAGTAGCTTGTTTTTCCTGATTGTGACTTTTTCAGTTAATTCTGTTTTCCCGAACGTTGACGAGGAATCGGCAGTCGGCAATGTGACGCGGGCTAGTCAAGCGGCAGTACACGCTGGTGTAGGTGTGTGATGTAGAAACCCGTCGCGAATCCTTGTAGGAAGTCTATAGGACTATATGTGGGTTTGTCATAACCAATTTTTCCGCGGTCATTTGAACGTGGGATTCGATTTCTGAAACTTTCCCAAACAATGGTTTTGTCGCTGAACGCGTGATGGTCATAAGGTCACTATATCAATAAGGTACCGCCATTCCATTCCTCGCGTGAGAATGTGAGAAAATTGTGAGATAAGGATAACAAATACAAATTTCCCAAGTGCAATAGGGAAGACACTACTTTTTGGGGATTTTCTTTTTGGTGTAATGGCACTTGTAAAGTGAGGAATCTGTTAGGTTATGTGTTTTTATCCCCAGTTGGAGAAAATTGTGCGACAAGGATAGATATAAAAAATCACTAATGGCGGTACCTTATAGATATAGTGACCTTAGATGGTCAAGGTGACCCGACACGCTATTCGCTCTTCATAAGCGAACTCCAGAGGCGCTACGTAGTTTTCCGATTCATGTCATGTGTGTCCAGGTGCAAGCCAGTCATAGCCACTGCAGAGGAGTCACAGTCGCTGCAGGCTAAGCCGTTGGACAGGTACCAGTTGTGTAATAAGCTAGTTATGTTTGCATGCTTTTTTTGCCAAATCACTTAATGACGCCGGAGTATATTCTGTTTAAAATATCACGCTGTGAGCTAACATTTCGTGTCGATCGCCTACTGTGCTCGCATGCTTCAATCATTAACAATATCATAGTACACTCTGTTTAAAATATCACGCTGTGAGCTAAAATTTTGTGTCGATCGCCTACTGTGCTCGCATGCTTTAATCATTAACAATATCATAGTATACTCTGTTTAAAATATCAGGATGTGAGCTAACATTTTGTGCCGATCGCCTACTGTGATCGCTTGATTTATTCATTAGCAATACCAGAGTACACTCTGTGCAAAAACTATCGTTAAATGTGGACATTTTTGTGTTGCGAAGCGACGTGTATTCCTGTAACTAAGTCAATCACCGTAGAGTACACTCTAACTAAAAATTATCGTTGTATGCGAATGAGTTAAGCTGCGAGGCGGCCGTATTTCTGTAGGACAGGGCGTTCTGATGACTCTAGCCCAAGTTCAGGTTTTACACTCGCATGTCATGCCCGTTGGGGCCTAGATCGACTTTTCGCATTACTCAGCCTGGAATTGGTGTTCGGCTCAATTGCGGTCCATTAGCTGTAGCTAAATCGCTTCCCCAGCTGGGCGTACCCTAGAAATCAACCCTACGTGCCGTCTTCCATGCCGTATGACTTTGTAACCTGTGTAAGTTATCTGTTCGGTCACGGATAGTGGCCCTATATATGTATTAACCATATTGTCTTGTTCTCTGCACCTTCGGGGTTTGTGACTGTTTGCTTACAGGGTGACTGTGTCACTGTGTTACTACCATTGTAAGGCGAGGCCAGGACGTGGCGGATAAGCACTCCAGGTAGGTGTCTGTGACTGTCGCTGCATCGCATTTTCCCGAAATAGTTAATTGGGCATTTTCCCGGAAGAGATACTTGAGCATTCTTTCGAAATAGTTATTCGACTACTTCTCGCCCCGTTTAACCCTCCAGGTCCGGTTATACATGGGAATTTCGAGTTGGATCTGGTGGCGCCCATTTCTTTGACAATAACCCGTATATGTCTTGACACGCTGGCCTTATGGCGTACCGTTTTGAACCACGCCCATCTCCCTGAGCGCATTCGAGCCGAGGCCTTTAGCTTGTTTTAACGATTTCTCAGGGTGAGCGTGCGCCATTTCCCAGATTTGTTTAGCATTCGATACTCGCCCATCCGCGGGTGTCGTAAGATCCATTTAATACCGTAACACTTGCTGTACGATATCGTTGACATTAATTTGAGTAATTGAAACACATTTTGTTTTTAAACTCTCTTAACGTGTCATAGAATCCCAGTGCCCCAGGGAGATATTTCTGGACATGGGTTCCTATACTCAAATGTCTTCTACCGTTGCACTGAATACCCCCTAGTAGTTAATCCTATAGTTCTGAAACACCCTGTATACTATGTAGTCGATTATGCTTTTTGCCTTTCTTTCTCTTGCTTCAAAGGTGTACTTATCTTCTCTATTTTGGTGGTAGAAGGTATTATCAGTAAGTAGATCATAGATTTGGCAGAATTCGATCATTTCTTTTTCATTGTTGTTTAATATTTTTTCCCCTCCTCTCTTCCCTCCGGTCCCATGCTCCCCATTCCTATGTTTGGGTTTTTCTGGCGTTCCAGTTTCCCATAATAATTATTTTTTTATTTCTCTCCCTTAAGCTGTCATATATATGTTGCAGTCTCTTATAAAATTTTCTTACTTCTGCCATATCCGTTCCTTCTACTGGTGCATAAATTTGTATAATAACTAACTTTTCTCCTATATCCAATTCTATTGCTATTATTCGTGACTTCATGTGGTGTGTTTCCGTTATGTGTCTATTCAATTCTATTGGTAGTATTATGCTTACCCATATTTTGTTTCTTCTCTTGTTTTATTTTCTGAGTAATTTAAGGTATATCCTTTTAGTAACGATGCTGACCCTGCTTCTACTTTTTTAATATCGCTTACTCCCATTATCTTAATTTTAAACTTTTCCATTTCTTCGATTATTTCATCTTACCCATTTATTGTTTGAATGTTCTAAGTACCAAGACCTGTTTCTCTTTCTTTTTCTTGTCTCCGCATATTTTTTGTTTTGTTTATATTTTCCGACTCATTGTCTGTATTTTTTGCCTGTGTAGTCTTATCTTTATTGCCCTTTGGTCCTACTATAGTTTTTTGGATCTCTGTCCAAATTTGTTGTGTATCTTACTTGTTTCACTAACTCATTTCTTTTCCTGTCTTCTTTTGTTGGGATTCTTTCTCTCACCTTCCTTGTTTTTTCATCTTTTGTCTTATTTTCTTCTTGTTTTTTATTTTCACCCTCTTGTATCTCTTCTTCTACCTGTTTTACTTCCTGTCCCTTAAGCTATTCGGTTGTATAGTCTTCCCCGTTTACAAACAATCTATTATTGTAGGTATTACATATATACTTAAAAATTCAGTATGACCAAAGAGCAATGCTCTTTGGTATGACAACATTCACGGCCTGCTGAATTGTGTGATAAATGTCGTTTGCCAAACAATTCAGCAGGTCGTAACAACATTAAAATATCCCGTAATATGTATACAGGAGTCGTTCACTTTTCTATGCTCTCGATGGCACCACTTATTCCTCAAATAAGAATTGTATTTTATTGAAATTGATGTAACCTGTTATGATATATTCAGTAAGTAATTGCTATTGCAGTTTCAAACAGCTGCCAAAAGTGACGTTAGTGACATTTTTAAGTTTATGTTAGTACACTGTTAATACACATTAAAAGTGTAATAAAAATGTAAAGTTTGAAAAAATCTTTATAGCCGTTTTTGAAAAAATCGAAAAAAACTGAAAAACACAAGAGTAAACACCATACTTCTGGTTATGCGATTTTCTTCAAAAGTTTGCTGTCGCGTCTAGATAGTACACAAAACTTATATGAAGTTTCAACGGCATACCTTTTTTCGTTTTTGAGATATTCTGTACACAGACACACAGACAGACCAATGAACAAAAACATGTTTTTTGGGTTCAGGGGACTAAAACGTGAAGGTCTGTTGAAAACTCAATTTCGAATTTTTGGGGTGAATCCAATACTTCCTTTATCGTAAAAGGAAATAAAAAAGATAGACTTTAAGGCAATGACAATAAAGTGATGTACTGTAAAACCTGATTATCAAACTATTAAGCATTAAGTATAATGACAGGTTCTTATATTTGGATGTAAAAATCTGACAAAACAAGAATTTATTTTAAAAGCTTTCCCAAAAGATGTAATGCAAAATATGCGACGATCAACCTGAAATTCCACCGATGGCTCCAGAATATTTCAGTACATTTTGATGGAAATTGATAGGGAAAACTCGATTAGGTGTAAAAAAAGGAAATTAGGTAATCTGCAGTTTCCACTTTATTTACCTACAATAAAACTTTCCACGTTTGTAAGGTAAGTTTAAATAATCATCGTCCACTTCACGAATTAGGCATCTGGTCCTATTCTAACTCAATATTTCATCTTATTCTAGGTTACTCGTCAAAAATTAAAATGCGCTCTGACATTTTGACATTAGAAATCGGTTTTCAAACTGATCCAATATCCACTGATGAAATGAGACACATCTTCGGCATACCGTGAAAATTCTTAGCAATTTTTTCACTCTGAAGATATTTTCGGTAAAGCTTCGAATATAACACGCGTATGTATTGCAAGCAGTACAAGTGGAACAACATATCGCGATAACGAGGCTGCTCCTTTATCGCGAGAGGGTTCACTGCTCTAGCAGGGCAGAGGTATGAAATTAACTATGGCGAATAAATATACGAATTATATGTTTTGCTTTTTAGGATACTGCAGCAGTTATAACTGATAAATACATCCCCGCAAAGGAAGTTGTAAGAATCAGAATGTGCAAAAGAATTGCGACAAAGTGCGAGCAGTTTCTTAGTGAAAGATGCAGCTACTACAGGAATTAAAAGATGTACTAAAAAAGTTTAAAACGTTAAATAAAAAACTGCAACTGTTTAAATGTTTTACTTTTCATTCAGCTGCCTTGTTCATTTAATTTGGAAATTAAAATTATAGGACTTGTCCCCTTCTCATAATGTAATATAATTGTTGTTATTGTATGTATGTATATACAGTCAGTAACCTCTTTTTACCTAGCGGTGTCGAAGCTTGTGCTTTATACGCGTTAGCATCTAAATTATGATTGCATAATATTGATCAATTCGACGATAAGACACGTTTTTAGAGGTTATGTGTTTACTACACCACCAAAAAAAGCTTTAGTAAATCACTCAATCTGATCCATCTACCGCAAAATCAGCTGACCACTAATCGATAAACGGTAGATATCTACCGGTGTAGTTTTCGTAAATGCTTTTATATTATTTTGCAAACATAATTGCGGGAAGGAAGCTGCGTAGCGCAGTGGGCTAGGTGCTAGGTTTGCATTAAGCAAGTCCTCGCTTCGAATCTTGCAGGGACCGGAAATTTTCCGCAGCCTTAGCGATTGGAATCAGGCTCGGTGAGACCATTCACAGTTGGGCACCAAATTAACTGTGCTCTACTCGGAACCACAGAAATAAGAGATAGAGTACAACACATCACCATGAAACACCTCACACAATGGTTGCTGCGCAAGCACGATAGGCGCGCTCCAACTTTGTATCCCGACTCCGGGGCAAGTTAAGCATTGTGCCGCCAGTTGCTAACGCATAAAGCACCAGCCTCTACGCCGCAAGGTGCAATGAAGTTATCGATAATACACACATACAATCTCGAGAAATTGAAAGCTCTTCGCTTCGCGTCGAGCTTAAACATTCCCTCGTGCTATAACTTATTGATTATGCCCTTAATACATAAATAACTATTATTTACTTTGATGTTCTAATGTGACTATTAAAAGACTGAAAATAGTGCTTTAATATAGTCATTTACGATACAAGTGCGTAAAGATGCTTTACGCATATGTATCGTACAATATTTTATCTACGATAAAATCTAGAAAACACGGTAAATATAAAAAAAAATTTAAATGTAAATTAGAATTACTAGCAAACGGCCGTAATTTTGCATGCTTAAAAATTTTAAAACACGTTGCTACTGACGACGTGCCCAATGAAGCTTGGGGAGACCTGCAAAACACTTTCCGGTCATGTATCGTACGTTTTTTTACGACATCCGGGTTCAAACTTTCAAATTTGACTTATCTAAACAATAACACAAACTTGTTTCCATAGTAACGAAGGCGTCAGGGACCCCCAAAGGCTTTTACCGGTCCCTGATGACGTGATGACCGTTTTCCGATCTTGACCTTACTTTCTCCAGAAACTGCATATTTTCCGGTCGGTCGTAAAAAAAGGTCTATTAAAGCACTGTTTTTGTATTGTTTTTTTCGTATGAAAACGTCCTTTATTTCAGACAACTGACAGATTGCAAAATTTAAAGTTTCTGGTTATTTAATGCAAAGTATAGTTTGACCATCCAAATCTCGTTTTTTTTTAGTTTTAAGGTTAGGTATATGTCATATTTGTTTTTCTTCAAACGTCAGTAAAATGTGACATACTGCTTGATTGACTGCTTCATTGCCATGAATGCCATGGCATCTAAACACTATCTGCCGCTCGTCAGAGGCAGATAAAGTTATTATCTCCGCTGACGACTTTATCTGCCGCTCATCAGCGGCGTTATTATCTCCAATGACTAGATAAAGTATTTTTTTCCGATTTCGTTCACAAGGTTTTAAATAATTTATTATAAACGTTTGAAAAAAAATACTATATGTTATTTGGTACAAAAGTATATTTATGTGACTCGGCTGTACTTATCTGTCATAGAAAGTATAACTTTTGCTCCTAATAACATAATATAATAGTATATTATGCAACAAGTTTTATAAACGCCACTTTAGTCACGAGTTTTTTTAGGCACGAGCAGAGCGTAGCGCAGCAAGTGTTTAATAAACGAGTGTCTAGACGAGTTTATATAATGTGTTACATACTATACTTTTCATCCATCTACCGCAAAATCAGCTGACCACTAATCGATAAACGGTAGATACCTACCGGTGTAGTTTTCGTAAATGCTTTTATATTATTTTGCAAACATAATTGCGGGAAGGAAGCTGCGTAGCGCAGTGGGCTAGGTGCTAGGTTTGCATTGTAACGTTTCACCCTGAGATTAATTCTTAGGGATGCTCAAAAAGCATTTGAATTAAATTCAGCGCGCTTTTTAAACGTTTCGGATCCAACCGAAGATAAGCCGATCGACATCCGATGCCGCAAGTTACGTTAAGGCGACGCGCAAGCGAATCTCCCCTCCTACTCTAATCGCCACCGGAAGCAGCAGATAAGGGACCCCGATACTATATATACGAAGACCGCCCAACTGCAGCTCTCTCTGACTGATCTTCATCCGATAAGAAGATACCTGACCTGATCCGCTATCTAATCTGGCTACATTTCCTACCGCCATCTTGTCGTTACGAACTGTTTGCAAGATTAAGATAGTCCACACCCGTTGTAAATAACCTGTATTGAACGCTATTCTATCATGTCGGTAAATTCTGGTTAGTAGTGTAGCGTTCGAATCCGAAATATTGCAAGCTCCAGCACATGCTGTTGAGATCTTGGAATATTTTACATTCCTCATATCCAGACGCTCCCGTATTCCTATCGACCGCGAAATCCTATTTATCCGCAGTGCACGAAGGGCCCGCAAATTGTCCGATTTCCGCGGAGACTAATTTTGTGTGATTCACAGCATTTCACTGCACCGGAGGCCACCGTCCGATCCGCAAGACCTGAAGCTAGCATCCCCTGTCCGCAGATCGCAAACGAACGTAAACAAAGTCGAAGCAACGACCTGGAGCGACAACACGCTATCGCGTCAGCCGGACTGTCCGATAAACGCTCCGTTCTACCTGCGAGAGGTCAAGAACTATCTACGCACCTGGGAAGCGCGTGCTACTGATTTGCGCGCTGGATCCACCTAGAGGAGACACTAACTTCCAGGAAGGCCTCGCACAGTAAACTCTAAACACACGAACGATCTCCAGGTAAAATTTGCCATATATTTTAACTCGTAAAACTCGCAGAAGAACGGCGCCTGCAAGCAATATCCCAGGAACTTCGGCATCGGCCGGTTGCGAGCGGAAAATTTCTCGCGGATCGGCGCGGAAGGGAACACTCGCCGCCCGCCCGAGGAAGGACATCTCCAAGCCTCGTGACCTCCTCCGCAGAGGCGCTTTGTGGGCTGCCTACACCGCCAGCCGAATTTCAACGTGCAATTGACAATTTTTATAATTTCCGTATTGTATGATATACAGTTCAGTTCGTATTTTTGTATATTACATTTAGAGACATTATATTGATTTATTACTAACTTATCGTTGTTGTTGTATTTATTTATACTCGAGTGCACCGAACCCTCTTCGACAGTGAGTTATCCCGCGGCTAAATTTTAATATACCCTTATGAGAAGGGTGGAATATTACATGGCTGTATCCGAGCAGGGACTTGAACTCGAGTATAGATAATTCAGCAAACGCCCGTCCGCCGACCTGTTTTCACCAGATATTTGGCGCCCGAGCATTCCTGAAAATTATCCGAGTAGTATTTAAGGTTTTATTTAATATTTTGTACAAAACCTGTTCCAGATAAGCCGACCGAACCTAGATGTACCAGAGAGCCTAGTCCAGGTGGATTCTTCCTAATTCCGGCCGAGATGTACCAGAGTCCTGTACCAGAGATGTTACCAGTAGCCCAGATCCAGGTGTCCGAATTCCCTGCCCGTTTCCAGTCCTTCCGAAGGGTCAGAGAGCACCGATCCTTTCTGTAACCTGTAACATGTAACATGTAACCTGTAACCCTCCGGGGCCAGCAGCTTAACTGCTGGCACGGGCTTCGCAACCCCGAGGTGCCCTAGCCTTTTGCCTGAAGATACTACGGACCGCCCGTGTAGTACCGTCTCCTGTAACCCTCAGGGGCCAGCATCTTCTGCTGGTACGGGTTTAGCAGCCCCGAGGTGCCCGAGCGAACACCAGTAAATGCACGTCGAAAGCGCGATGGTGCTTCCGACCCGTCAATTTCCAGTATAACCAGGTATGCACGTCGAAACCGCGATGGTGCTTCCGATCCGTCAATTTCCAGTATAACCAGAATGCACGTCGAGACCGCGATGGTGCTTCCGATCCGTTAATTTCCAGTATAACCAGGTATGCACGTCGAAACCGCGATGGTGCTTCCGATCCGTTAATTTCCAGTATAACCAGTAGGCACGTCGAGACCGCGATGGTGCTTCCGACCCGTCAATTTCCAGTATAACCAGAAATGCACGTCGAAACCGCGATGGTGCTCCCGATTCGTCAATTTCCAGTATATTTCCCGTAGGAATACAAGCTGAAAACCGCAGTATTTGTATTCACCAGGAACCCGAGTTTGTGTGCATTCATTAAACAAATCCAGAGCGAGCATTTCGCCCAAGTGCCTACAAGAAAGCTTGTTTCCTCCAGAATGTTTAATGAAGCAAATGCACCACCTGAAGTTATGCCGACGCCGCAACACCTACATTCTTCAGTAGTGTAGTTGTGCATATGTGCATGAACGCTGACAAGATGGCGGACTGAAACCGCAGCTTCGTGTCATCTTGTAACGTAAATTTATCCTAGCCAGTTTAACGAATCCCGAACGCTACATTCGCCTAAGGGCATACAAGAAAGTACGTTCACTCTAGGGAAGGTAATTCACTTGCCCTAGTCCTGAAGTTCTCAGAATGCAAGTTGAAACCGCAACTTCTGCATTCATCTAGTAGGAATCTCAGAGTTTTGTGTGTGTAATAAAACGCACCCTGCAAAATGGCATTCAAGCCATTGCTAGAAATTTTAGAAATTTCCAAAGTTCATGTCCGAACTTAATTTTTTTAAACTACCCTTCGCACCTGCCCGAATCTGGATCCTAGAATATTTTTCCCTGGGTCCAGATGTGTAAAAGGTCCGTCAACAACGACCATTTTTACCTGTAATCCCATAGAAGGGGTGATAACAGGGTTGGGCCTATATAAGGGTTTATCTTCAAACCCTGTATCACTATCCGAGTTACTTTCAAACTAATCGAAGATGCCTCCGGTCCGAAATAAAATCGATGTGCGACCGTGGCCCTTCAAAATTAGGAGGCGACGTAAAGGGCAGAAAAGGATCCGTCCGTGGACCCCGCATCTCTATAACCGCCCAGCATCCCCGACGACTACCCGCTGGTCGCCTTTGCCCCAGTGGAGCCCGGTACCGGCCATGTTGTCTCCGTTACCAGATACACCAGAGAAGAAAGGCAACATGCAGCCGAATTCCGCTACCGTGGATGACACCGATCAGGTGAGCCCTAGAGGAAATCTAGGACCCCAAACGTCACCCCTCGACTTGTCCCAGAAGATGGAGCGTTTGTTTGGAACATCCCCATCCATGCTGCAAGCAACGCCCGCTCGTCAAACTACCCCGAATATGGAGTTCGACGTCGAGCCCTTGTGGCCCTATACTCCTCCAGGACTCCCAGCGACGCCAGACACTCCCTCTCCCCTCATGAGAGCCATCCTGGCTGAATGCGGCCCTTGGTGGGAGTTACTAGGCATTCCACCTGAACTTAATCCAGAAGCCCCCACTCAACTACCCGTGAACGAGGATTTGGTTCCCCTCGCTGAAGGCGACGCCCTCGCCTCAGTCCTGGAAGAGTTGCAGCAACTCCAGCTCCCAGAACCAGATTTGTCACCCGAAGTGCTTCCCGAGATTCTTTTCCGACCACCGATCGAAACGGAAGCCCGACAACCGACCTCACGCAAAACCAGACGGAGGGAGAAGAAACGCCGTTTCCGCGTGAAATTGCCTTCCGGAGAATTTTTGCGAGTTTCCCGAAACACAGCCCGTCAAATGGGATTGCTGCCGCCGCAGAAGTAAAATTAAACAGCAAGTATAAAAAAAAAATTTTTTTTTATTATCTTGCCTTGCCCCCTTTTCCTCCTACGCCACTGCAATACTTGATGACCAGGGATGCTGATACCGCAGTTTCCAAAACGTCGATCCGCCGACGCATCAAGGATTTGTGGACGTGCAGATGGAGAACCCATGGAGAAGAGCCCCATGAAACTCCCGTTTCCTCCGAAGGGACCGGCATGTGTAACGTTTCACCCTGAGATTAATTCTTAGGGATGCTCAAAAAGCATTTGAATTAAATTCAGCGCGCTTTTTAAACGTTTCGGATCCAACCGAAGATAAGCCGATCGACATCCGATGCCGCAAGTTACGTTAAGGCGACGCGCAAGCGAATCTCCCCTCCTACTCTAATCGCCACCGGAAGCAGCAGATAAGGGACCCCGATACTATATATACGAAGACCGCCCAACTGCAGCTCTCTCTGACTGATCTTCATCCGATAAGAAGATACCTGACCTGATCCGCTATCTAATCTGGCTACATTTCCTACCGCCATCTTGTCGTTACGAACTGTTTGCAAGATTAAGATAGTCCACACCCGTTGTAAATAACCTGTATTGAACGCTATTCTATCATGTCGGTAAATTCTGGTTAGTAGTGTAGCGTTCGAATCCGAAATATTGCAAGCTCCAGCACATGCTGTTGAGATCTTGGAATATTTTACATTCCTCATATCCAGACGCTCCCGTATTCCTATCGACCGCGAAATCCTATTTATCCGCAGTGCACGAAGGGCCCGCAAATTGTCCGATTTCCGCGGAGACTAATTTTGTGTGATTCACAGCATTTCACTGCACCGGAGGCCACCGTCCGATCCGCAAGACCTGAAGCTAGCATCCCCTGTCCGCAGATCGCAAACGAACGTAAACAAAGTCGAAGCAACGACCTGGAGCGACAACACGCTATCGCGTCAGCCGGACTGTCCGATAAACGCTCCGTTCTACCTGCGAGAGGTCAAGAACTATCTACGCACCTGGGAAGCGCGTGCTACTGATTTGCGCGCTGGATCCACCTAGAGGAGACACTAACTTCCAGGAAGGCCTCGCACAGTAAACTCTAAACACACGAACGATCTCCAGGTAAAATTTGCCATATATTTTAACTCGTAAAACTCGCAGAAGAACGGCGCCTGCAAGCAATATCCCAGGAACTTCGGCATCGGCCGGTTGCGAGCGGAAAATTTCTCGCGGATCGGCGCGGAAGGGAACACTCGCCGCCCGCCCGAGGAAGGACATCTCCAAGCCTCGTGACCTCCTCCGCAGAGGCGCTTTGTGGGCTGCCTACACCGCCAGCCGAATTTCAACGTGCAATTGACAATTTTTATAATTTCCGTATTGTATGATATACAGTTCAGTTCGTATTTTTGTATATTACATTTAGAGACATTATATTGATTTATTACTAACTTATCGTTGTTGTTGTATTTATTTATACTCGAGTGCACCGAACCCTCTTCGACAGTGAGTTATCCCGCGGCTAAATTTTAATATACCCTTATGAGAAGGGTGGAATATTACAGCATTAAGCAAGTCCTCGCTTCGAATCTTGCAGGGACCGGAAATTTTCCGCAGCCTTAGCGATTGGAATCAGGCTCGGTGAGACCATTCACAGTTGGGCACCAAATTAACTGTGCTCTACTCGGAACCACAGAAATAAGAGATAGAGTACAACACATCACCATGAAACACCTCACACAATGGTTGCTGCGCAAGCACGATAGGCGCGCTCCAACTTTGTATCCCGACTCCGGGGCAAGTTAAGCATTGTGCCGCCAGTTGCTAACGCATAAAGCACCAGCCTCTACGCCGCAAGGTGCAATGAAGTTATCGATAATACACACATACAATCTCGAGAAATTGAAAGCTCTTCGCTTCGCGTCGAGCTTAAACATTCCCTCGTGCTATAACTTATTGATTATGCCCTTAATACATAAATAACTATTATTTACTTTGATGTTCTAATGTGACTATTAAAAGACTGAAAATAGTGCTTTAATATAGTCATTTACGATACAAGTGCGTAAAGATGCTTTACGCATATGTATCGTACAATATTTTATCTACGATAAAATCTAGAAAACACGGTAAATATAAAAAAAAATTTAAATGTAAATTAGAATTACTAGCAAACGGCCGTAATTTTGCATGCTTAAAAATTTTAAAACACGTTGCTACTGACGACGTGCCCAATGAAGCTTGGGGAGACCTGCAAAACACTTTCCGGTCATGTATCGTACGTTTTTTTACGACATCCGGGTTCAAACTTTCAAATTTGACTTATCTAAACAATAACACAAACTTGTTTCCATAGTAACGAAGGCGTCAGGGACCCCCAAAGGCTTTTACCGGTCCCTGATGACGTGATGACCGTTTTCCGATCTTGACCTTACTTTCTCCAGAAACTGCATATTTTCCGGTCGGTCGTAAAAAAAGGTCTATTAAAGCACTGTTTTTGTATTGTTTTTTTCGTATGAAAACGTCCTTTATTTCAGACAACTGACAGATTGCAAAATTTAAAGTTTCTGGTTATTTAATGCAAAGTATAGTTTGACCATCCAAATCTCGTTTTTTTTTAGTTTTAAGGTTAGGTATATGTCATATTTGTTTTTCTTCAAACGTCAGTAAAATGTGACATACTGCTTGATTGACTGCTTCATTGCCATGAATGCCATGGCATCTAAACACTATCTGCCGCTCGTCAGAGGCAGATAAAGTTATTATCTCCGCTGACGACTTTATCTGCCGCTCATCAGCGGCGTTATTATCTCCAATGACTAGATAAAGTATTTTTTTCCGATTTCGTTCACAAGGTTTTAAATAATTTATTATAAACGTTTGAAAAAAAATACTATATGTTATTTGGTACAAAAGTATATTTATGTGACTCGGCTGTACTTATCTGTCATAGAAAGTATAACTTTTGCTCCTAATAACATAATATAATAGTATATTATGCAACAAGTTTTATAAACGCCACTTTAGTCACGAGTTTTTTTAGGCACGAGCAGAGCGTAGCGCAGCAAGTGTTTAATAAACGAGTGTCTAGACGAGTTTATATAATGTGTTACATACTATACTTTTCATCCATCTACCGCAAAATCAGCTGACCACTAATCGATAAACGGTAGATACCTACCGGTGTAGTTTTCGTAAATGCTTTTATATTATTTTGCAAACATAATTGCGGGAAGGAAGCTGCGTAGCGCAGTGGGCTAGGTGCTAGGTTTGCATTAAGCAAGTCCTCGCTTCGAATCTTGCAGGGACCGGAAATTTTCCGCAGCCTTAGCGATTGGAATCAGGCTCGGTGAGACCATTCACAGTTGGGCACCAAATTAACTGTGCTCTACTCGGAACCACAGAAATAAGAGATAGAGTACAACACATCACCATGAAACACCTCACACAATGGTTGCTGCGCAAGCACGATAGGCGCGCTCCAACTTTGTATCCCGACTCCGGGGCAAGTTAAGCATTGTGCCGCCAGTTGCTAACGCATAAAGCACCAGCCTCTACGCCGCAAGGTGCAATGAAGTTATCGATAATACACACATACAATCTCGAGAAATTGAAAGCTCTTCGCTTCGCGTCGAGCTTAAACATTCCCTCGTGCTATAACTTATTGATTATGCCCTTAATACATAAATAACTATTATTTACTTTGATGTTCTAATGTGACTATTAAAAGACTGAAAATAGTGCTTTAATATAGTCATTTACGATACAAGTGCGTAAAGATGCTTTACGCATATGTATCGTACAATATTTTATCTACGATAAAATCTAGAAAACACGGTAAATATAAAAAAAAATTTAAATGTAAATTAGAATTACTAGCAAACGGCCGTAATTTTGCATGCTTAAAAATTTTAAAACACGTTGCTACTGACGACGTGCCCAATGAAGCTTGGGGAGACCTGCAAAACACTTTCCGGTCATGTATCGTACGTTTTTTTACGACATCCGGGTTCAAACTTTCAAATTTGACTTATCTAAACAATAACACAAACTTGTTTCCATAGTAACGAAGGCGTCAGGGACCCCCAAAGGCTTTTACCGGTCCCTGATGACGTGATGACCGTTTTCCGATCTTGACCTTACTTTCTCCAGAAACTGCATATTTTCCGGTCGGTCGTAAAAAAAGGTCTATTAAAGCACTGTTTTTGTATTGTTTTTTTCGTATGAAAACGTCCTTTATTTCAGACAACTGACAGATTGCAAAATTTAAAGTTTCTGGTTATTTAATGCAAAGTATAGTTTGACCATCCAAATCTCGTTTTTTTTTAGTTTTAAGGTTAGGTATATGTCATATTTGTTTTTCTTCAAACGTCAGTAAAATGTGACATACTGCTTGATTGACTGCTTCATTGCCATGAATGCCATGGCATCTAAACACTATCTGCCGCTCGTCAGAGGCAGATAAAGTTATTATCTCCGCTGACGACTTTATCTGCCGCTCATCAGCGGCGTTATTATCTCCAATGACTAGATAAAGTATTTTTTTCCGATTTCGTTCACAAGGTTTTAAATAATTTATTATAAACGTTTGAAAAAAAATACTATATGTTATTTGGTACAAAAGTATATTTATGTGACTCGGCTGTACTTATCTGTCATAGAAAGTATAACTTTTGCTCCTAATAACATAATATAATAGTATATTATGCAACAAGTTTTATAAACGCCACTTTAGTCACGAGTTTTTTTAGGCACGAGCAGAGCGTAGCGCAGCAAGTGTTTAATAAACGAGTGTCTAGACGAGTTTATATAATGTGTTACATACTATACTTTTTCTACGATCACAAAGTTAGACAATATAACATCATATTATTTCATTAAGATTTTGAATACTATGTTAGGTTAAATTATGCTTGACAAACGTCAAAGTTTACTGTTGAAAGTTGAAAACTAACTTGATTTTAATTTTGGCTGTGGCAAATAAAGCAAATACTGTTTGAACCTAACTTCACCCCGTGACTAAAACGTCGTTGCCTATTTCAACCCATGACTAAGAGGCTCATTAATCACAGGTTATGAAGACACCATTAAAAGGTCACTTAGCGTCGTGTATGTTAGTATGTTAAATACAATTTTAGTTACAGGAGTAGAAAAAAAATATTATTTCTATGCTCTCTTTGTGGGATTGTATATAAATCATCAAACTATTCTCCATTAATTATAAAGAAGTGTAGGTATTGACTAAAAAAATGCAATAGGTGACGTTCAAAGAACATCAAAATTGTTAACCATTGCAATACCTTCCCGCTGCGGTCTGTTTTTAATTAAGCTGTTAGTGTTTTTCGTTAACTTTTCCGTTTATAATTTTCTTGAGAATTGAATATTTCGGTAATTAATTTAATTTTAAAATGTGGTTATGATGTAACTTTTACATTTTTTAATCAATACCTACCTGATAATAGAGTTTTTTGATACATTGTATCACTGCCTCCTACACTTACAAGCCATGCAGTTAGACTTGGCAACATTGCATCTCTGGTAGTTGATGGTCCTAAATTATAATACTCCCATTTGAAATAATTTTGCTTTAAAGAGCACAGTTTTACTCTTTATCAAATTTTACTCTGTAATTAACTAAATATAGCTTCTGTAATGATGACATTTATTTACATAGTCAAGTAATACAAACATGTAACAGTATATTTATAAAAAGAGCACTTGAAATGGACTGTGCAAGAAGGAGCTGTAGAGTGTCAAGGCTAGAACACAGAACAAATGAAGAAATTAAACAAAAAATGGGAATAGAACGAACAATTATCGACGTGATTGAGGAGAAGAAACTAGTGTGGTATGGACATGTCAGGCGCATGGATGAAACAATATGGCCTCAAAGGTTATGGCAATGGATACCCAGGGAAAGAAAAAAAGAGGACGGCCACGTATTACTTGGATGGGAGGAGTAAATACAGCAATGAGAGCCAGACAGTTAGAGGAAGGGGCATGGGAAGATCGAGAAGAATGGCGACGAGGATGCGGGAAGCAACGACAGTTGTAGAATACCCCGCTATATATATATAAAACAACCTAACCTATGTAACATATGTATAAAAGAATATTTCTGTAATTATTTTAAAGTTTGTAACTTTCTATACACCACTGCTGATTGAGAGTACAACATATATGCAAAAATACGGTGCTATAGCTGTAAATAAGCTTATTTGAACATAATAAACTTATCTGCTTGGTAACATCTAAATTTGTGTGACGCAAATTGTTCCATAAACTTCAAAAAACTGCTGGTGTCATCACTTAAAAACACTTTCACTGTTTGTGCATGTCTTTCCAATATTTGTTTTTTTTACATTCAGGATTTATTCTTTCTTGAGGCGCTTTCGACGATAATATGTTGGTAAATTTGGAAATACGCTTGGGACAGCTTTGCCAGCTAATTGAGGGTAATGCATCAACAGTTCTGCATTTCCCCACTCTCATTTCTAACGTTTTCAAATGTATTTTCCATTAAAATGTATTTCACACACGACAGAACTTTTTGTTAGGGTCCAACGTTCTCGTGCTGTTGCCCGAAGTCATGCTTTCTTTCGGATCTTTTTTATTTGAAAAGAAAATGTTGTTAGCGTTTGCATACGATGTTCTTTTAAGGTACTGTTGTGATTGGTACACAGCGTCTTCGTGGCATTCTAAATATAAAATTAAAAGTTAAAAGAAATGCCCTAAAAACGAGGTTAGGTTGTTACTTACCTCAGTGAAATACTTAATAAACTCCATGAATTCTAGCAGCAATTTTACTTGCACTTATCACGAACAGTACAGTAATATAATAGTAATTTATTATACAAGACGATAAAGTTAAATTTTATCCACGAGTGAATCGTTTAACGTCGAGACGAAGTCGAGACGTTAATGATTCAAGAGTGGATAGAAATAACTTTATCGTCGTGTATAATACAATATTTTTTTTATAGCAAGAACTTTAACAATTTCAAAAGAAAATAATGACAGTCAATCACATTTCAAAATGTCAGTAGCTAGATTGGGTTGCTACGATAATACGAAGCTGTCATATTTAAGTTAAACAAAAGTTAGAAAATTAAATTACTTTATCTATCCTTGATGTTAAAGTGCTACTTTATCTACCCTTGCTGTTAAAGTAAAACTTGACCTTTTGTTTTGAGTTGATAAAAGCACACTTTAACATGTGCTATAGAAAAAATAAATGTATTTCGTCAAACTTAGAGCAGTTCAACATATTAATATTTAAATCACACGCCACATTTCAACAGACATTTTTATAAATAAACAGTACAAAAATTGGTCTACGATCAGCGTTTCCAAATCTCCAACAGCATGGCTTGTAAGTGTAGGAGGCAGTGATTGTATACATTTTCACGAAGAGTGCATACAAATAAACAAATTTAACATATAACCTTAAAAATTTGTTTGTTTGTTTGTTAATGGTCAAGGTCTAGGCATGCAGATTACCAGGTACCTTAGACACCGACTGCTATGGTCATATGGTCAAAGTCCTAAAAAATTAGATTTGGATGGTCAAACTATAGATAAAAGATCTTGTATAATATGCGTTGCAAATGAGTTTTTAGGATTGACGCGTTGTCAAACTTGATCTTCGGCCTCGTATAACAAAACACGCGTGCCTAAAACACTTCAGTTTCCAAACTTGTATCATAACTAGCTATAAGTTTACCATTTATTGATAATGTCAAACTGACAAGTAATTAAATTTATCACATACTAAGAAAGACAACTCTAGCCCTGTACGCTATCATTTATTTTTGGATCAAAAATGGCCGTTGGCATTTGCCTTTGCCCGACACTTATCTAACTATGTACAGGGTTACTAGGACTTACAAGATTGTAGCACTTGGAGAGGCATAAACATCAAAATATTAATTTTCTTCTAGAATATTGGGTTAGATCAGCTATCCAGTATATATTTACAAATTGAAATTGGTTTATACGAGTAGTAGGTACCTTCAGAACAGGCTAAAGGCCTACATCAAGTGACGGATGAAGAAGTATTCGCAAATGTATTTTTATTTTTATTTCAATATATACAAAGCTTCACTTTGATTTTGGTGGTGCTACACATTTGTTAGCAACTTCTTTGAAAGGCGTTGGACATTCCCAAGATATTGGGTTACATCTGGGTGTATATGGGAACTGTTCTAGTTTATTTTCAGGGACTCGTGACAGTTGCTCTCCCCTTAATTTCAAATGGCGCAATTGCCTATTACCTTCTTCCAAAATACTAGAATTTGGGCTGTAAAAAGTTTAATGAAGATATAAAACTTCTGTAAAGTAAAACGTGGTTAACGTACAGTGGTATGCCCCTTCGTGGAAACAGAAAATCTTCTTTTTTTGGAGATACAAACGTGTCTTGATAATGTGATGTTAATGTAGTTCTAGGATCTTGATTTTCACCCCTCCATCTTTCTTTGTAATAATCCACTAAACCATATTTTGTTATATTACCCTTAAAAATATGTGCACTGATCTATATGTTGATATTAGGTCTTATGACTAGAATTTATTTTAATAATTCAAACTTTCGATTAACAACGCCAGTTGTATTAAAGCAAAGAAATATGCTCCTACATAATTTTTGGCATAATCTTGCTCAGGTTCATATCTTTGGAATTTAAATCGAAGGTTTCGAGGAACTGGTCCACTAGGAGATGACTTTGGAATATGGTTGTATGCTACATCATAAGTAGTGGATTTATTTTCTAAGAAGTGGGGAGCTTGATGATCAAAAAGAACTCGTGCACCATAGCCCTACAGAGGAACTAATCTTAGAAAATTTTTAATAAAGTGACAATTGCAAATATTCTACCTTACCTGTGCTTTATACAATTGATCCCATACATGTGCAGGGTCATTTTTGGAAAATGGTTTTGGCGAGAAATAAGCACCATATGTAGTTTCGAAGTTGTGAGGATCTTTGGTGAAATGACACCTCCGTTCAAACCAGTTTCCGATTAACACATCTTGTCTGTATTTATCACATGATAACTGAAATCTACAATTTGACAAGTGATTTTTTTGGAGACATTGTGGAATTATAATTTACGTCATCTTTTATGTGGTCAAAGGTCTTACAGAGAAAAATTGGCAGTTACAAAAATATAATAGAAATAATTTTTTGTTTTCTAATGAAATTCCGCTATAGGCCTACTTATCATGAACGTAGGATTAAACCGTAAGCTGTCAGTCCCCGGTACATGGAATATCCTTGATCATGGTAGTAATCCGATCAGATATAAAATAGAGGGTGCTAAAAAGCACCGGGTTAGACCAGGCTACCAAGGAAGACAGCTCAGACATATTGCCACATATAATCCCCGCACTCTAGCATCGGGTGATAAAATATTAGAACTGGAAGAAAAATTGCAACATATAAAATGGGATCTCCTTGCTTACGCTAAACTCGGGACGCAGGTAAAATGTTTGCCAATTTTGTAGTAGCGAATTGGGAATGCTAGCACTCACGTAGGAAAAAGAAGAGGAGAAAATAGTAAGAAGTAGTCAGAAAAGAATGAACAAGGAAGTGGGTACACAGTTTTTAGAAGACAAGACCTGTTCAGGAGAGTTTCGGACACTGTTTCCCCATCAAATGGATGATGAGTTCTACTAGTTCACATTCCACCAGTTCATGATGAAAATGCAGATACTGTTAAAGAGGGAAAATACTTTTTGGAAGCTACTAATTACACCAAAAGGACGTCTTGCTGTGTGTTAGGTAAGTTCCTTACTTAGAGAAGATAATTAGTTTGGTTAAGATTGTTAGATTAGGGACAAGGTGAAATAATTGTATAACTATTTGGATTAGTATTTAAGGGCGGTGAACAGAATCTCCTGGAGGCTGGACAGGTTTCCGTTACTTGCGCTGATTCTGTCCCTTTAATTTTGAGCACACGGTTGAGACTGCAACCGTGTTTTAAGACAAAGTAGTCAGGCCACTCAGATGGACGTTATAATTTGGTAACTACCCTAAAGTGCAGCCTCACACTTCAACATTTTAGGCTTGGAAGGGTAGCACTTCGATGTTAATGAATCGAACACTTAATGCCGATTGTTTTTATTATAAAAATATTGGTCTATATTGGAAAGGAAGCTTCTTACTGGCTTGTTAATTTTGAATGGGATTGTATTGTTATTTTTTGAATGATATTTAATAAGTCAAAATTTAGGGCAAATTTTGTATTACACACAATTCTCAGATTTAATAATTTTATACTGTGGTTATATTTTGCCTGACAGCAATTTTGGCTGGTTAAAAATGAAATGTAATCATTAATTACATACACATAAATGGTTGTAAGCCCCTTTTCTATTTTATTCAATTGCAATTTAGTTATTACCTTAACTCTCGGTAAAACATAAGCTCTTTCTCAAGTTGGGTTCCTAAGTTGACTATATTTCTATAATTTGATCTGATCTTTACTACAGCCAGTAATTTTACATCAGTAGTTTAACTACGCGTTGATAGTTCAATTATTCACGATCTGTTAAACCACAAAATGTCCGCCCAGTGCAACAGCGATTCTTTGAACGTTTAAACACGTGAAAATATGAGAAAACATCAGGTAATTATTCAAATTTTCGTGCTTGGCAACAAATAAAACTATTTTGTTTCAGTGATGACGTAGAAAAAAACCGGCTTTGCTGATTTCGTGACGTAGGACAGGCCAAAACGTGCGTTTGTTTCTGGCCGCTTGGAACTGGTCAAACTTGCAAAATTTGCTGACGCTTAGCTGAATATGCAAATTACGGCGTAGCTGGAGATGCTCGTCTGGCTGTAGAAGGTGGTTGGGACGTTCTTGCATACTCGTACTATGCCCTGGGCTGCTGTACTTTGGTTTCCACTGTCTTATTTGCTCGTAGAGCTACTTCGTAATTTTGAACTGCTCGGCTGCCGTTCCCTCGTCGCAGATGGATTAAAGGTTTTTATATTTTTGTGCTGCGGAAGCTGCTGCAAACACTTGTACAGGCACTTGGGCACTTTGGTAATAAAATGCAACACTTTTTAGATTGTAAATAACTCGTTTAATGGCCAACAAATGTATTTTAATGTGGAGCGCAAAACTAACACACTTGTAATAAGTTTAATTCAATTGTTCTCCCTTTATCAACAAAATAGCATCAAGTTGCTAGGATACGGTGTTAATAGAAATTAGGTTTGATAATTAATGGACATAAAAGGAAATAAATTTGAGTACATAAATTAGAATTAACATTTTTCTTAAAATCTAGATTATTGTCTTTTTCTTAAAACTAAATTGAGCTATTCCGTTGCCCACACAAATGTCTTTTATTATTTTGTAATTGCTCTGCTTTGCACTTTTTTTGTTAATTATAAACCCACTGGCACATTTTTCATTAGTTTGCTTCCTTTCCTGTTGCCTGCTTCTCGAATTGCTCTTTTGCAATACTCTGTTATCTTTCATCTTGCTTACTTCACCTTTCAGATTTCTCACAATTTTCACCATGCCTAGCTTTATTGACATCTACGCTCCTTTTAAAATGCATATAGCAAACCTTTTGTGTCTATTAATTTATTTCTGTCTGGCTTTACATTATGCGCAAACCTTTATGTTATTATTTTAACTTATTTAGAAGTCAATTTCGAACCATGTGAAAATAAGCTTTGCCTTTGCGTTCCTTTTTCGACTACTTTACTGTTTCTCGCATTTCATTGTCAATGCATTTAATATTTTATTTTAGTTTAACATTGCAATTGTATGCAACATCTCAACTCTGTGCTTATTGAATCGGTCAATTATCCTGCACTGCAAAACAGAGCCAAGTTGTGGGCTTAATACCATCTCAATAGATATATTTGCTTACTTCTAAAATTGCATTATATCAAAGTGCAAAGTGTTTATTCTTACTGGGTCACTATAAAGTGTCATAACAACGGTTAGCACTTAAGCGAGCTTATTTCCGCGATATATGCATTTATGTTACAGTGAACTCGTATTACTAGGTCGTTCGTGCATGCATTAAGCAAGGTTGCTAACTTGCAGTTGTGACATTTTAAACTTATTGAACGAAAGCATGTGAAATTAAATTTGCATTTTTAAACCTATTGAACAGTATTACTTGAATTTAGAAATGAAATTTAAATCTATTTAATTCGAGATTAAACAGGCGGGCATCTAGAAATTTGTGCAGACACTACAGTTTACCAAGATAAACATTTTTAATCAAGTTGTGCGACTTAACTAAAGGGTCTGTTCTCTGCTGTTTGATTAGCAGGTGTCCCATGGTCTGTGCAGGCAGGTGTATCAGCAGCCGCAAATATAGAAAATTATAAGACTTATTAAGAAATATTTAAGTGGAAAGATGTGGTAACTTTTTTAACTCCGGCCTTGTGTATTATAGTTTTTTGACCTGACAACACCGTGCATGTGCCATATCAATAAATACAAAGATTTTGAGTTTAGTTATACAAATATACATACCATTGATCCAAGTAATCCAAGACGTAGAAGGAGAAAAAACAATATGGTGTAATATACTTTTTATCGAGCCCTTGACGTTGCTCGATAATTAGCAGTACACCCTTCTAAAGCCAGCATCTGTATAAATTTGAATATGAACATTAAACATTTATGCTTCGCTCGTTTAGGCGTTATCAGATGTTGCAGCTAATCAGCGTGCTAACCAGTGATAACAGACTCGTACCTGCTATGCGCAATAGACGCGAAGATGCCTCCCCTGCGCCGCTTCACACCTAACGAAGCCTGAAGTGGCTGTGTTGATAACGAGGATCGAGAACTATAAAAGCAGGTTTCTTGGCCCTACAACTTTACTTGAGATTACCTATCCTGTCCAGTCCTCCCTCTTGAGTCCACCAGTCCTGATCATGTCCAGTTCCAAACTTGAGTCTTTGAAATTCCCTTATCCTTGATCCTCCCCAAACGTTTAAATTGTGGTAGTGTCTCTCTGTTTCTTAAACGTTGTCTTCGCCAGATCCTGATCTGACATAATCTAGGCGTTTAAATTGTGGCAGTGTCTCTCTGCCTCTATATATTTCGTATGAATTTTATACATTGGTAATACAATAATAATACATTTACAATATATGTTCTTAATTACAATACAAGATTTATATTATGCAACCATTGGTGTTAGTTCATGGATTTCCATCAGGGTACCATTAAACGCGGTGGTGGGACATTCCTGGGTGATATGTTCCACTGTCTGTATTCTTAAGTCGCAGTTCGTACAGGCGGGGGAGTCGATGAAACCCCATCGGTACATCATCTGTCCGCTTCTGCCGTGGCCAGTTCTAATCCGGTTTAGCAGAGTCCATTGTCTTCTGGGAAGATTGAAGCCAGCTATTTTCTTTGTCGGATCGTCTACGAGGTGGGAGTTGTGCACATCTCGTTCTATCCATTCGGTTCTCCATAGATCTTCAGTGCTGAGGCCGCCATCTCTTAGGATTCTTGCCGTTTGCCACGGCGGTAATCGGGATTTTAATCTTAAACGGTCTTGTGATATTTGGTTGGTGTAGGAGTGGATAGGTAGGAGAGGGTTTTGGCAGCATTTGTCGGATTCTCTTGTTAGCGCTGTTTTACGTCTAAGGGCGGCCGGGACAATATTGCAGAGTACAGACAGCCATTCTGTTGGAGTTGATTTTACTGTGCCAGATATAAGCCTTATGGTTTGGTTTAGCTGTGTGTCAATTTTGTGAGTGTGTTTGCTGTTAAGCCATACCGGCGCGCAGTATTCAGCTGTTGAGAAAACTAAGCGTCCTAAGCGTATCTATATTTGCTCCCCACTTAGTGTTGGTGAGTTTCTGGATAATGTTTATCCTTGTTTTCAATTTGGCAGATAGTTTTTCTAGATGATGTTTATAGCTGAGGGTTCTGTCTAGAATTACCCCAAGGTATTTAGGGGTGTCATTGTGCTTCAATCGGGTCCCTTTGAATGAGATATTTAGTTTATAACGTGCTTGTCTATTGTGCAGGTGAAAAGTTGAAACTTCGGTCTTATTTGGATTCGGTTGGAGCCCCCATTTGGAAAAATATTTGTCCATGGTTTCTAAGTCTCCGGTAAGTTCCCTTTCTGTTAAAGCGATGTCTCGGTGTTGGGAGCATAAAGCTAAGTCATCAGCGTAAGCGAATTTTTGTGAGCTTGTTTCAGGCATGTCCGATGTGTAGACATTAAAAAGTAGCGGGGCCAGTACGGATCCCTGTGGTAGGCCATTGTTTAATGACCGAAATTTGCTTTTAGTGCCGTTCAGGTGCACTTGAAAAAGGCGGTCGCTCAGCATTGCGTTTAAAACAGGAGGCTTTTACAGGGGATTACGTTGAAAACTTTCTTTAGAAGGCCCTCTTTCCACACTGTGTCGTATGCAGCAGTTAGGTCTATGAAAGCGGCCGAGGTTTTAAGGTTGCTTTGGAATCCATGTTCAATGTACGAGGTGAGGGCTAGCACCTGGTCGCAGCAACTTCTTCCTGGTCTAAACCCAGCCTGCTCCAAAGGGATGGCCTCATTTATTGTTTGTGATATACGGTTGTAAATGAGTCTTTCTAGTAGTTTGTAGAGTACACTTAGGAGGGCTATGGGACGATAGCTTTCTGGGGCTTTGGGAGGCTTACCAGGCTTTAGTATTGCGATGATTTTACATCTTTTGAAAGTCTGCGGGATAGTGCCAGTAGTGATGATGTTGTCGTAGAAACAGTTAAGCCAATTTTTAGTTCTTGGTCCGAGATGCACTATGAATTCGGGATAAAGACCGTCTGATCCTGCAGCTTTTCCGCATTTGATGGAATTTATTGCTGCCTCGATTTCTTCTGGTGAGAAAGGTCGCATAAAGGGAAGAATTTGTTGGTGACTCTTTTTAATATCTATAAGTTCCTTTCGCACTTCCTTTTTTATCTCCTTCTTTATTTTAGGTTTGGATAGGTCTTTGATTCTATTAGCGACTTTATTTGGGTGTGGAGTGGTTTCTTTGAAGTCTGGTAGTTCTTTAGCTTCAAGACGTCCTAGTAGAGCCCATGCACTTCTACTGCTATGCGTGAAGTCCAACTTTTCCACTGCACTTTTTCAGCGCTTTGTTCTTGCGTTGTCTAGGGATTCGATTAGTTCATCTGCTACTTCGGGGTCTTTGTTAGTCATATATTCCTGGTACAGATGTTCACATTCCTCGTCCCAGCATGGGATATATGTTTTCCGGACTCCTCTGGGAATATGTTTCTTGGCCACTGAGATAATCATTTTTGTGAAGCGGCAATAGTTATTTGCTATTGGTTTAATCCATCTAATATCGTTTTCTAGCTGCTCGGTAAAAGCTGTCCAGTTTGCCTTTTTAAAGTTCCAACGTGGCTTGTTCTTAGAGTTAATTAGAGGAATAGTTATTCCGATAGTGATAAGGACTGGCCTGTGTTGTGAGTGAGGGAAAGTATCTAGTACTTCTCTAACAGTATGTGTTGGTTGTAGGTCTTGGTTACAGGTGACAAAAGATAGGTCCGGATTAGAGTCTTGGTTCCATCTAGCAGATCGGAAAGTTCCTTTCTGTTTTGCGTTGAAGATTAGTCGCAGATTATGTTGTTCCATCCAGTTGACAAGTTTTAATCCGTTTTGGTCATTACGGGCATATCTCCATAGGTGATGATGGCTGTTAAAATCGCCAGTATAAACTGTTGGGTGTTGAAATAAAGGAATTGTGGAATCTATCCATTCGGCGTTTGGTGGTTTATATACATTGACGATAGTATGGTTGTCAACTTTGATTGCTAAGATGAATATGTTATTGGCGTGTGAGTTGTGGGTCATAGAGTAGATCTCTAGGTTGTGTCTAACATAAGTGGCTACGCCATATTGAGGATGGTTGATGGCCGCTGCTAGTTTGTATCCTGCGATATTTCCACGGGCATTGAGTTGTAAGTGATCGGCTGTGTGCGTCTCTTGTATTGCGACTACGTCTATTTGATGGTTGTTGAGGAGTATCTTGCTTAATATTTCGCATTTACTACGGCTTATTCCCTCAATGTTGAGATAGCATATTTTTAACGAGGGGCCTGGCCGATTGTTCTATAGCTCTCAGAAGAGCTGTTGGTTTGATAATCTTGCCTTGGTTGCATTTCCAATGTTTGCCAGGAGGTCTATGCTGTAGTGTGACAGTCTGGCTATTCGTTTGTTGTGATAGATCTTTAGCGTTACCCAGGGTGCACCACGAGGAGGCGATCTATTAATTGCACCCCTCTCTGCCTCTTAAACGTATCCACGAGAACCCCAACTAATACGTTTATATTTTGGCTTGTGGCACTGTCTCTCTGCCTCTTAAACGTATTTTCTGATCATTATAATCCCCTGCGACCGCAATTCACGAGAATACTAACATCCCAATATTCACTGTACCGATATGAACTTTATTGTACGCCCCACCTGAAAACAGCTCGAATAAATTAACTTTGGCAATTAACTTACCTGTAGTAACCACCACGTACGTACTACGCCGCCTTCCTATAGCCATAAACGCGAAAATAGCCAGCCTAAGTTTTGCTGGGAATGCACTCTTTTTCTAGATCTGATGCCACAAGTTGGTTTTGTTGTAATTCCAAGACCAGTTTTTGGAATAGCTTCATGTATGCTATCAACAGAACCTTGGAAGCGCTCGTATTATTAGGCAAGAGAGGTTTTATTCAAGAGGGAATATATCTGGTACTCGAGGAATATGTCAGCTCTGCGTACATGCCAAAATCAAAAACCTCAAATGACCTAAGGCGGTGTTTTTTTAATAAAAAAGCAAATTGAGTGTACCGGTATTCTTCCACCTGTGCCTGAGTTTGATTGGAAAAATGGCTGACAATTTATTGCCAAAGCTGAACTACGCCCTTTTTTGTATATATTGTTATTTTCTTTATATTCCAAATATTGTTGATTTTGTTTAGATACAAAAATAAATACAATTATTATTATTATTAATAATGTTAATAATAATACTTAGTAAATAGTGGATATCAGCCGGTGATGTGTGATATCTCTTGTGGACCTTAAGAGTTGATCTTTTTGTGTTAGATTAATTAGCGTTTCCCAAACTTCTAGGTTTTGCGGTCCCTTTTTGAAATGTGTTATGAATGTTATGATGCACGCCTTCCTTCTCGCAAGACAGAATCTCGAACTTTTTCGAAGTCTGAGCCTGAGCTGTGCACAAAATATTACTTTTATTGAACTAATAGTTCTTGAATTAAAGCAGAAATGGTCAGAATTTATTTTTTTAAGGTTCTCACTCTGTATATGTTTGACCGGAAGTATATTTTGTTTTGTGTCTGGTGGACATCTAATCCGCATGCAAAATCTCGTATTCGCACGACCGTGTTTTTCCATTCTATTTACCAACGTGGTTGACAGAAAGAGTAAGTTGATCCTACGACATCTGACTGGTTTCCATAAAAATTAGAAAAATAGCGTGCAGTAAGTAAATTATATAACACAAGTGCGGTAAGTAAAAACTACATAATACAATCATTCAAAATTTGAAGATGATTCTTGTTCTGCAATTGTGCAAAAAAATATTATATGATACTCAATCATTAAGTGCTTATAACAGATCCCCAAAAATTAGAAAAAAAACTCGACTCTTGGGGCCTCGTTTTTCTAACTTTTTCTTGACTTGGTATAATGCACTTAACGATTTTGTATGGTAATATATTATTTTCTCCAACACGTAGTTTTTGATATTATATAAAATCGATTGCTACTTGAATTGAAAATATTGTTATGCAGTATCGAGGAGAAATAATAAATGGATTTTAAAGTGAAACTAATTTTTATCGTTACCACATATTTATAATTTTAGCACATTTAAAAACAAATACGCTATTCTCCGCAATTTGTCTGTCCGCCCGTCTGTGGCTCCATCAGATTTTCTGTGATCATTCTGATTCCTTCGGGAGATGATAGCTTATACTCCTAAGACTTGCATCAAGGAGGAGTTGCTGCTACGGTGTAGCAGTTGAAAAATGCGCTTGCCACATATTTTAATTTCCATTTATAACTTTTGAAAACATTTGAATTTTTAAAATGATGTCTTAAATGCGCACCGTTACTTTCAATTGATTGTTTCATTCAGCGCAGAAGGGATCCTATATTGACACAGTTGTTTGTTACCGCTAATTACCGATACTCTGGTGGTAAGGGGGGGGGGGGCGGTAAGCAAGAGTGGCCGGCTTCTCAGCCAGAGGAGGGCGTGGGTTAAAATCAGAGACTCAAAGCTTCAGCTGAAAATAAAATAAATGGGCGCCAGGTAGCAGGTAACCCAGCTCTTTGCTAGTCGCACATATAGGCATACGATAAGATGCGCTACCAAACACTTCCTGAAAAAGAGGTACGGCAAGGGAGCATAAATAAAATTCACTAGCCTAAGTAACGATTCAGTATAATAAGCAAATAGTAAATGGGGATCCACAAGTATTTTACACAACAATTACTACGGAATATTCCACACAATATCTCAATAAGGAGACCATATCACAGTTCAATAAATATCAAGGGTGGCTTGAGGCTAAACTCACCACAGTACAGCCAGTTACATATACAAGGGCATCAAGCGAAGTTAGCGGGCGGGCCCAGAATTAATAAAATTTCACACAGTATGTATATAGTGCTAATTAACAGTATTAAAAAAAGATTACAAGATTGATATTAAATTTGGCCAAATGCATTACTAAATAAGCACTTAAGAAGAGCTCGGAAACATCGTGGCTCCGGCGTAATGATTAAATTGAAAGGTAAATTTAGTAGGTAGGTTGAATTTAACTGAACACCCTGTATGCAAGGTTCCTTTCGTAATTAAATAATAATCAATTCAGATTAGCGTCGTCGCGGACCGACAAGATCTTGCGATGGTACCACGAAGCGATTTCGCGAGTAATGCAATGTACTCTGCATTAAAACGGCCGAGGTGCGAGCATTAACAATAATTCCTTGCAAGGCTGGTCGACAAAGGGTAGCCTAATTCAACGGTGTAATAAATAACACTTAAAATCTGAAAGGATAAACCTTCGTGCACTTGGCTTCACAATGCGGATATAATTTCGTTACTCATTATTCCGCACACGGCGGTACAATACAACTCCGATAAAATTTAGCCCGAGTTAGGATACAACAAACCATTCCGATAAAACTAGTCCGAATTCAGAGGCACTTTCGCCTAAATGACCTAATCGGCTATTTACTGTGCAGAAGAACTACCGCTAAAACTGATTTGCTAAAGGCAAAATTAATCATATTCATGCAGGTGAGTTCATAGCTTTAAAAACACACAATATAACAAACGAGAGTCTATCGAGCACCTTGCAGCGTTGCCACGCAAACGGCCCAAGGGGGCACCTGTAGCCCGACAGTTCGAAACAGAAATATTAAACTGACAGACCTTTGGCAGTGGACTTCTCTTCCGCTGCAGATGTTAAAAACAGGGGGGCCTAAGGGCTGCGAGGAGGCCAAACGATCACCAGGTAGCTGAGGGGGCCACAGTCAGCGAAAGTCATCACCAGGCTGGCGGTTACATGACCACACGGCGACAGCTGCGTTCCCAGCAGGATTAGCTCGGTAGCCTTGCTCCCAACGAGGAAAATTCGACAGGCACGCTACCGTCGAGTAAAAGCTGAAAGGCAAATAGCCATGGAGGTACACCGAATAAGTCCAAATAATTCACCTACCCGTTTCAGGTTTCTACGGCTGTTCAACGCCAAAGTGAAAACATGTGCCTTGCTAGAGCGGAATCCCCAAACAATATTCGGGCTGGAATTCGCCAAAAATGCAACTCACAAAGCCCAATTCCGAACTTCCATGGAGTTCACGACACAAAACGGCACAATTCCAAATTAGGATGCCAACGAAAAAGTCTGATTAAGGTACGTCATCAAAACGTAAATTTCGAAGCACCTAGCTCTTGCAGCACAGGATGGCGGAATGTCAAGATGGTTTCCAAAAACTGATAAACCAAAAATCAAATTTTGGGAGAAAGGGTAAATGCAACTCGAAATGCATGAGGTGAAGTCTACACTGCAGGGGCATTTGGTCCCATAATATCGACCGAATGGCTTACTTAGCTTGCAATAAAACTGTCAGACGATCTGAATGCTCAAAGATAATGCAGGGAAAATTATACCTGAAAAGTTAATTTTAACCGAGATTAGGGCAAATAATTAGGCGAATAGCTAAAATGAATTTTGAACCGTAACATGTTCTTTTGGGACATACTTAGCTACAACAGACGAGGGTACAGCAGCACCGGTGGTGGCGTACATTAGCAAAAATATTAAAAATATTAATATATACGATATTATATAATTAACTAATTGAAAGCAAATAATAGTATATTATGATACTAGTTTATAAGTATGCCTTTAAAGCACGTGCGACGAGTTTAAAAGCACGACGCGCTAGCGGAGTGCTTTTAACGTCGCTAGTGTTTTATTAATGGCTCTTATACACGTGCATCATACGCTATTTTTTCTACGATTGCAACAGAAATATAAAAACTTAGTTCGGTGACACTTTTTCCGTCACATTGCGTTAGATATTCTAGGTTATGTTGACATTCAAACTTACGGCAAAGCGTGTTTTAAGTACATGTTGTGTATTTGATAATTTTATTTCGGATCACAGAACTTGGACATTATAAAACAAATAGCATATCTATTCAGAGTAACATCTGTAATTATTCTGTTTTTTTTAAGTCCTCTTACAGAAGTCGAGTTATACAATATACTAAAATAGTATATTATACATCAAGGTAGCGAAGCGCAGTATTATAACCTGAGCAAAGGTTTATAAGACGATTCGCTACCGTGGTGTATATACTATTCTTTGCACTACCAAACTGCTTAATACCTAAATTCCCAACAAATTTGGGTGTTATATCGTTTCCATATATGTATTATACATATATTGCTAGTAAGGCTTCGGAACGCCCGAAAACATTACGGCGCCGACATAGTTTCACTTAGAATATAACGCGTCTCGTGCGCATGCGTGAGAATTCGAACTCCGCCTTTAGAAGCGACTTTTAAACTTGACCACTTCCCCATTGGGTGGACGACGCCGTAGCGCTTGCCCGCAGTACACCATTATACATTGAAGAGTTGGTTGTCTGTCGCACTTCACTCGTGAGTTTCCCACTCATAGCCGCTAGCAATATAGTAAGTATTAAATATATGATCGTTTCATGTTTTTCATGTGTTTTTGTTATTGTGACTTTTCCATATTGTATATACAATCGTAGAAAATAAAGGATTGTTATTATTATTATTGCTATAAACATACAACTTACAGATCTAGATTTCGGCAAAATTTTAAGTAGGACTTTGACCATATGACCCAAGCAGTCGGTGTCTAAGGCACCTGGTACTCTGCATGCCTAGACCTTGTCCATTAACAAACAAACAGAATCTAAATTGACTCTCAAGGTAGGCCATGATCATATTTGATTTCACTGAATTGGCCATATGTGGAAAGAGGTAATTAATTGTCAAACATACAAAGTTTGGTTATATTTTAAATGACAAGTAATCAGTAGCAGATTCTGTGTTTTAAAGTGTGAAAATTGCTGTTGCTATTGATTTTGCTAATTCTGTTATTTTGTTATTGCCATTGTTATTGTTGCTATTTGTGTGTGTGTTGTTAATTCTGTTTTGGAAATGCGCCATACCACAATGTTGAGTACGTTTCTGATTATTGTGTCGATTAGCTTAAATAGGGCATAAATAAAGTTATCAATTTAATGTCAATATGATAGATGTCAAAAATGTTACCAATCCAAAACTTGGAAATTACTAGATTCTAACATTAGTTTCGATTATCACCGCGCTTCAATTTAGAATCTGTAAACGTAGTTATGTTAAACCAAAGAGCATATTGCTCTTTGCTTAAACTTATGTTCTTTATTAGAGTAGAATTTAGAAAAATGAGCGATCCTACTCCCACGATTTCTCCTTATAGAAGAGGCACTTTGAAATTAAGCCACCTGTAAATCAGAAAAGCCTGAATTGTTTTAGACACTATTTTCAATAACATTTTTGAATAATTTCCTTTGAATTTACGATATTTAACAGTTGGCAAAAGGCAAAATATAAAAGCTATAATTTACAAAGGGCAACGATAATAATTACCCGCAATAATTTTGACTATTTCCCACATCTCTTATTATCCAATAAAAAGCCATGCTTTTTCAAAATTCAACCAATCGTGTGTTTTTGTAGTGGCAAAAAATCGAAATTTTCCCTTGGGATTTTGTCGGTTTCTTTTGCCACTTGCATCCACGGCAACCACCAAATATGTTGCTTTAATCAAGGTGGTATTTAAGAAACGTCATTTAAACTGTCATTGCGCATCAGTATAAATGTTAAAATGAACCGATATTTGGGAAATAGTCTACAAAATGTATTTTGGGCTCATGATTTTGCCCGGAAAATGTTTTACTCACGATTTGTTGTTTTTTTGGCAATGCCCCTCGACAAATTAACTTTGACAAATTCCCTCGCCTTCGGCTCGGGTATTTGATCAAGTTAGTTTGTCTTGTGACATTTCCAAAACAAAATACTTTCGTAAAACGTTTTTACCGGCAAAAGCATTTGCCCTTAATACATTATTACTGACAAACAACCCGAAAGTACGTTGTCTAGAAATAAGTCGAGGTGCAGCCTCGGGTTATTTCTTAAAGACTTGAGGGATATTATTTGTTAAAATTATAAGAATTTATCATTGGCCGCGGTGAATTCGGGAAGATAAGTTCTTAAATAAATTTATCTTCATCGGTGTTGTTATAGACTACTAACACGATGCCCGTTCTTCGTACGGACTACAAATGTTTTTTCTTCTAAATCTTAAACGAATTCTAGAATGTTCCCCTCTTCCCTCACTCAATACACTAAACTAACAAATGCTGCAAAACGATATTGTTGGTAAAAAGGAAACAATATTTTTCCGAAAAAAGTTCCCCATAACCCTTTTATGCTTCACGTATCCCCTGAAAATGTGTATGTAATTGTCGTTCTCTTTGTGTAGATTGATAAAACTATAGGTTTAGTATAACAATTACTTATTAAATGTTGTATTCATAAATTGTAGCACAGTTTCCACCACTTGGAGGTGAAATTTCGGAAATCCTTTTATTCTAAACTCAATAACTTCTTTTTCAACTTTTTTTTACGTGTACCCCATTTTAACTCCTTTCACAATTAAATTTAGAATAAAAACTTTAAATCACTTTTTAGATTTGAAAAACACACATATGCCCAAAAACAATGGTCATCAGGAACCACAGGAAATACGAAAGGTTCTATAATTCACCCCTGAATCCAAATTCGCACCTTTAGGAGTTAATCTGTGCACAATCCTGAATTACGTTTTTAGGAACTTGTATAGGTAACCCTTGTAAGTAAAAACCAAGTCGATATAGGTATTATAGGGCCTTAGGAGATATTGAGAAATTAGTGAAAAGACATTTTACCTCTTTCCTTCCCTTTAGGGGTGGAATTTCGAAAATTCCATTCCTACCTTTTCGCTACGCAACTAAAGGACTCTTCTTGCCAAATTACAAGTTCGTGGTACCAAGGATTACTACGGATCCGCATTGTTGAGTTGGTGGTTTATCTTTTATACTTATAGATTATAGCGTAATACCCGTTTCATCCTTGTGGGTAAAATTTCCAAAAACCTTTTCTACCCATTTTAGTCTAAAATGCACCCATAAGAAAAAAACTTTAATTTTAACCCCCTACCCCTTTTCAGTGTTGTTTCTTTTTAACCTCTTTAGGGGTAATATTTTAAAAAACCCTTAGACGCTTTTGAAAAAATGTTAAAAATACATCTATATGCCAAAAAGAATGTTCAAGCTCAATAAACATAGAAGATACAAAAAGTTCTTTAATTCACCCCGAATCCAGATTTGCAGCTTTAAGTGTTGATTAGCGCCAAATCCTGAAATACGTTTCTAGGTATTTGCATTTACAATCTTTGGAAGTAAACACCAAGTCGCTATCTCATCGGGTCTACACATTTTACCGCGTTTCACCCCCGTAGGGGTGGAATTTCAAAAATTCCTTTTAACTCATTTTATTGTGAAATTGAACTCACAGCGGAAAAAATTATAATTTTAACCACCCACCCCTCTTCAGTTTTTCCTCTTTTTACCCCTTTAGGGTTAAAATTTTCAAATTTCCTTATACCTCTCTCTAAATATTTTAAAAATACATTTCTATGCCACAAAAAGAATGTTCTAACTTAATAAACATAGGAGATACGAAGGGTTCCTTAATTCGACCTTAATCCAGATTTGCACCTTTAGGGGTTGATTAGGGCAAAATCCTAAAATACGTTTCTAGGTATTTGCATTGATAATCTTTGAAAGTAAACACCAAGTCGCTATCTCATTGGGTCTAAGAGATATTGAGGAATTCGTGAAAACACATTTTACCCCTTTTCACCCCCGTAGGGGTGGAATTTCAAAAAATCCCTTTTAACCCATTTTATTGTGAAATGGAACTTATAGCAAAAAAATTAATAATTTTAACCCCTCTGCCCCTTTTCAGTTTTTCCTTCTTTTACCCCTTTAGGGTTAAAATTTTCAAATTCCGTTACATCCCTTTCTAAATATTTTAAAAATACATCTATATGCCGTAAAAGAATGTTCTAACTCAATAAACATAGGAGATACGAAGGGTTCTTTAATTCACCCCCAATCCAGATTTGCACCTTTAGGGGTTGATTAGGGTAAAATCATAAAATAAGTTTCTAGGTATTTGTATTGATAATCTTTGCAAGCAAACACCAAATCGATATCTTATCGGGTGTAAGGGACATTGAGGAATTCCTGAAAACACATTTTACCTTTTTTCACCCCCTTAGGGGTCGAATTTCAAAAAATCCCTTCTTAGCACTACCTTACGTAACAAATTAAACCTGTCACCCAAATTTCAAGTTTCTTTTACCAGTGGTTTCGGCTCTGTGTTGATTAGTCAGGGTTGTGACTTTCCTTTATATATGTAATAATAGATTAATCAAATTAATTTTAGTATCCTTAAGAGCTTCATTACCGCACTCAGTGCACTCAATGCGGTAATATTCATTATCCATGGTTAGATATTACCGCACTCTTTTTATATAAGTAAAAAAATATGGTGTGATACACTCACACAACTTCCTTTTATAGTGATCTTATAATTAGCCAAAAATTTGATTTTTGATTTTTAAGCATTTTCAAAAATTACAAATTGTACAGAAACCGTACAAAATAGAGCGTTAGTTGAAGAGACACATTTTCCCTAAAATTTTAAGTTGAATTCAAAACTGTAATAATATACCAAGTGTTCTATTCAACATAGGAGTTAATACAAAAAATAGGAAAGGAAAAAACAAAAGAAACCCATTTTACCAACTAGAAAATTACCTAGCTCACATCAATACACATTAAAAATGTAATAAAATGTAAAGTTTGAAAAAATCGAAAAAAACTGAAATATCGCCATACTTCCAGTTATGCGGTTTTCTTCTAAAGCTTGTTGTCGCATCTAGATAGTACACAAAACGTACATATGAAGTTTCAACGCCACACCTCTTGTCGTTTTTGAGATATTCTGTTCACAGACACACAGACAGACAGACAGACCAATGAACAAAAACATGTTTTTTGGGTTCAAGGGACTGTAAAACGTGAAGATCTGTTGAAAACTCAATTTCGAATTTTTGGGGCGAATCCAATACTTCCTTTATCGTAAAAAGAAGTAAAAATACATTGAACCAGAATTTATTGATGAAGATAAAATATTGAACAATACACGTTTGGTTATAGCCATATATTTAAAGTACTATATTGCTAGTAGGTCCTGACCAAGGTGAGCGGGCAGGGGAAGGTGGCGCGTCATGCAGACTGCTTGTGCGGTTACCAAGTTTATATGCTAAAGTGTGTGGAGATACCTTGTTTCTTTATTATTACTTCCATTTTGTGTTATTTCTGGATGTAGAAACTTAATTTATGTTAGTGTAGTTATATTTTATACTAGGTGTATCTTTCCTTGGAACATGTTTCGATATTTCATTTAGAAATTGGGAGCAAAAATAAGTAGGCCGGTAATTCATTTACTGAATATCGATTTAATGAGTTAAAGCACTATAATGTTAACAGTAGGTGAGAAACCTAATTATTCAACATGCCTGGAATAATATGAAGTGTCGCTACCTGTCAAAGTAATTCTTGAAAGGCAAAGAAAAGTGGGGAAAAAAATCGTTTTTTAATTTTCCCCGCGACAACGTGCTAAGAAAGCAGTGGGTCCAAAAATACTCTCGAAAAGACCAATTTAATCCCTAGAATAAAAGAATTTGTAGCAAGCATTTTACTTTAGATTACTTTGAAGATTCAGTGCAAGCAAACATACTGAACACCTTTCCAAAAAAACTAACAAAGAATAGTATGTAGTAGATAGAATCAAATTGCACCTTATTAAATCTTTTGACAATTTATATTTCATCGTTTAAGGGCACAGCTTAGATTTACAGATTTACTACTAATCAGAAATACCTACTTGATGGACAATTGTTATTTATTTTAAGTAATTTTTATTTCAAACATTTTACTTTCCATTGGAAAATATGCAGATATTGTTAATTCATCATTAAAATTAGGAAATTCACAATGTTTAAAATGTTATGAAATTTTGCTTTGGATGCACTCAGTAATATTGACATATTGTGTGCCAGTTTTAATTCAGATATTCTTAAATAAGCATGGATGTAGAATGCTATTGTTACGTTTTTAACGTTCGGGCTATTTAAAATTATACGACAAACATGGGTTCAAACATTTATTTACAACAATGAATTATTACGATTATTATTTACAAGCACACACGAGAATTATCAAGCAAATTACAAAATAATACAGGCACTAACGAACTATCGATACATTTATTTATTATTACATACGGATTAACACACTTATTTATTTATATCACCCTTAAACGCTAACGATGTATTTCTATTTATATGGTTATTTATTTATTTATTTCACGAGAGGTTATGTACACGCGGTTATTTATATGGGGGCTTTTAACAAGCCTCTACGTGAGTTCGAACTGCCGGAGAATTATTTCAGAACTGAACTCGCATCCCCGCTGCGCGAGTATTTATGTTTCACTGGGGAGGTTCCAAAAACTTCTCGATATTCACTGGAAATTCCAGATGAAAGCATGACGCATCTGACCTCGGGCGCGCGTGAGTCATGCACTACACCTGGCTCCAGATTGATCCGGAAGTCTGGAACGCTGTGACACATCTGCACACCTGCTTCTGCCGGCAGCCTCTGATTCACCCGCGCACATCTGATTTCAAGGCCGTTCTTGCGTTTGTTACACTATTAAATTAGGGCATTTACACATTATTTTGTTTGCGTTTCATTGTTTTTTGCTTAAAAGAACGTTATGAACCACCATTACAGCATTAGTTAAAGTGGTTTATATTCTTACATCGTACCGCTTGAGTGGGTCACGGAGCCCGAGGCGCGACAAGCAGCAAAACGCTATAAAAAATAAATCGCATTTTTTATAACAATAAAGTAATATAAGCAATTTTTTTACCAAACATTTCTTTATTCTTTTCCAAGCATTTCATACGCTGGAAGTATGCATTTATGTGCAATAATAATTAAACTACCTCGATGCTCAAATGTATACCGCGCTTTTCCGGTACGCTTTGTTAAACAATTGATGTAGCATTTTCGAACAATAATTTTGAGATTAATTTGTCGGAATCTAAATTTAGAAAGAATAAGCTTTTCACTGGTTAAAAACCAATAAAAAATATTAGAAAATAAGCTTGTAACTGCGATGTAAACGTTCCTGACTAGAATGCACGATATTCAAAGCTGCATACTGGTGACGTATTCGCGCCCTGTTCTGCCATTGGTGCAGAGTTACGAGGCAACCTACTATGTACAAGTCTTGGGCCCTGACAACAAGCGAAACCATTACGGCGCCGACATAGTCTCACTCTGAGTACTACGCGTCTCAAGCGCATGCCTGAGAATTCGAAGCCGTCTTTAGAAACGAATTCTAAACTTGTCCGTGAGGTTCACTTCCCTACCTCGCTGAACGACGCTTACGCACAGCTCACCAAGTCCGTAGAAGAGTTGGTTGTCTGTCTCATTTACATGTGACGTCCCCACCCATAGACGCTAGCAATATAGTAGTATTCCATATATGGTTATAGCATAGCACATAACGAAACTCGTTTGATTGTCGCAAAACTCTGCCCACCGCAATCAAACCCGTTTCGTTAAGATGCTCATAATCAAAGTTGTATCTTAATATCTATATAATTTTTGTGGAAGCAAGAAGCCATTTTTCTGACAAATTAATTTGACACTTTATTATTTACTTGTCATAGGATACTACTGAATTTTAATTAGGTCGTTTCCATGCCGATTGAAAATCAGCTTTTCACTTTAAGTGTGATGTGATTTGTTAAATTGACACACGTAATAAAATTGAATTGGTCTGTAATACAGAGCCAGTTACTAACTCTGTTACTAATCATGATGTGGTAAAGTAGTCGCGCCATCTGTTAGTACTATCGGAAAGTTGTATATGTAAGAGCTTAGCTCCATAAGGTATCGTATTTTAAATAGATCATATTTGCTGTTGGTTCTACATTTTAAGACAAAATGCTAAGTTCGTTCTAATAATAATAGTTATAAAAAATATGTAAACATTGATTATAATAATTATGGTAAATTAGCTGTTACCCGCGACTTCGTACGCCCGAGGTTCGTTATTTGTGTATTAAATAATGACTAATTATTTCCTGTCATCCCATCTCATCCCATCCCATCCCCGTCCCCGTCCCTTTCCCCGTACCCTCCTCTTATTGTCAAACGCGCGAGGGTTAAATAGTTGTTGAGTTTTCTGAAATTTTCCAATTTTCTGCGCAATTTTCTTTCCGTAAGAACCTTCGACAAAATATTAGAAAACTTAAAAAAAAGATGAATGAAATTGGTAAAGTCGTTTATCTACGACAGTGTGTAAAATTGCCTTTTAGTTGGCAGTTTTAAGTTTGTAAAACGACTGTTTAATAACATGTTTTCATTAGTTTACGTCGCCAGTAGTAACGTGTTTAAAATATTTCATTAGGCACGTTGTCAGTAGCAACGTGTTTTAAAATTTTTAAAACACGCAAAATTACGACCGGTTGCTAATCCTAATTTACATTAATTTTTTTTTATATTTACTGTGTTTTCTGGATTCTATCGTAGATAAAATATTGTACAATACACATGCGTAAAGCATCTTTAGTCACTCGCGGGGCTTAAAACGCTCGCTCACTCGCGTTTTAACTCTACCCCACTTGTCTAAAGAGTAGCTTTACGCACTTGTATCGTAAATTACTATTTCAAGTTATGGCGTGACCAAGGGAAATAGGGATTCATTTTTATATATTAGCAATTTATTTGTTTTTTTTATTATATTTATCATATTATGTCAATCGTATTTGTCCTATGGGAATTTGATATTAAGTCATTTTAGTACTGTGAGAGAAATCTGTTCAAAGAAAATAACTGTTTAGTTATGTATATATTCTTTGGTAGGATTATTCTATGGTTTTAACAGACATTTGGTGTGTATTCAGTTTGCGTTTTTATTTACGCATAACCTCATTTTATTTTTGTTTATGTATAACCTTATTTTTTAAAATTTAAGTCCAAAAAGTTTGTAGTACACTTAGTAAAGTCAATAACAATAAAATGTTTGATAACGCATTTGACGAATGGAAATCAATGTACACGGAAGAAGTAGAAAGCATTTGGATTAAAGAAAGAAAAGAGCTTCGACGAGCTAATATGCTATTCTATGTCCTACGACAGGAATTCAATAGTAAGTGACATGAATATTCTAAGTTAAGTAGACTAAATTACCATTTGCAGTGATTGAATATGGCTTGGAGTGCGAACTGACGAAATTTAAGCAAAAATTTAAAATGCTCGACCATTTTAAGGAATTTGAAAAACCCGTTGATAAATTGCAGCCTGAAGACTGTCCGCAATCTCAAGTAATTGATGTACTCAGCAGTGATGAAGCACTTTTGAAAGGATCACATTTAAACAGAAGTCCTAAAATAAACAAAAATCGAAAATTTGGTCGTCCCAAGAAATTTCTCAGTCCTTCACTTTTAGACATTCCAAAAGAAAATAAGAATCAGACCACTTTAGTAACATCTACTCAGAGAAGCAGTGAAGATTTATTTGGTTGTGTTGTGCTTCCAAGAGAAGATCTGCCAAATAACCATAATGTTTTGATTGAAAATATGCCAGAAAATAAAAGAATGTTAGACCACGAAAACGTAATTGATTGTTCAATTGTTATAGATGATAGCCCAAATGCATCAGTAGCAAAGAAAACAAAGCGAAATAAAAGTTCAAATTCAAAATTAACCCGTGGTAGAAAAAGTCCAGCAAAACAGAAGCCCAGCAATACTCTTACACAAATGTTTCTTATTCCCTCTAAGCAAGTGTAAGTGAAGTTAATTAGAAATGTATGTGTTAATAAGTTTGTTGCAGACAAATTTCAAACAGCAATACTCTTACACAAATGTTTCTTATTCCCTCTAAGCAAGTGTAAGTGAAGTTAATTAGAAATGTATGTGTTAATAAGTTTGTTGCAGACAAATTTCAAAAGAGATACTTTGCTCTAAAAATGACGACACTATATTGTATAGCGATGATGACACATTTTTTGAGTTAAATGAGAGTAATCAAGATAAAAACGAGAACAGAAATAAACCTATTGATTCAGCATTGAAAAAGTCCAAAATTGCTAATTTTAAAGATGCGTGTAGGTATGTTGTTTTATTGTTATTTGTATGATTTCAAAATGTATTGTAAGATAACAACAGGAAAATATATAACTTGAAACATGTTCACAGATCTGACGGTAGCAGAAGTAAAGCCGAAACTTTAACAACACATTGCGCCAAAAATAGGGAAAGTACTTTTTATGATGATGACAAAACATTTTTTGAAGCAAAAAGTGGAGATAATCAAGATAAAAACGAGGCTCAAATAACAAATGAAAGTGTTCAGTCAGTAATTAAAAAGCCCAAACTAGCAAATTTTGCAGATTATGATAAGTATGAGTATCATAGCAATCTTAATGTATCTTTTCATGATTTATGAAACCCAGGGTACCAATAGTAAAGGATACAGGTCCTCAGCATGCACATAAGACGGAAGCTGTCAGGCGAAAAGCAGACCGCATGAAACTGCCTGGATGGTCTTGTGGAGAATGTCAACAGGTAGCGTACCTCAAGTAATTATTTTTCATATTAATAAAAATGTAATTGTAGTATTATGAAAGCCTGAATTTGCCAGTAGAAGTGTTACAGCAGAAAATGAATGCATGCTCTAGACATCGTCATAAGTTTAAACTTCTTGATGAAACTCCCAAAGGTTAAAAGGAAATAATCGTATTATTATACCCGTCACTTTTAATTTCGTGTTTTAGGTTACTGGGATATCACTATGGCTTCCTCTCCAGATAATTCTGCTGATGATTAAACGAATTATTTTAAGTATGTTTTTGGTTATTCTTTTCCTTATCCCTTATGCCTTTAAAGCGTCGGGTAGTGTCCTGTAATCTACCTTCTCCTTTTATTTCTATCTCTTCCTATTATTTGCATTTGTTCAAGTGTTTTTTGTTAAATGTTAAAAGTCTATCTAGATATAAAGGTTATTGAATCTGTTTGCCATGTCTAAGTTAGAAACAATATTTAATTTTTATAATACTAGAATTGAAGTACCTATATCATTTGTAATTATTATTTTGACGCAATATATTTTTATACCAAAGAAATTTGATGGTATTAATCTAGTGTTACTAGTAGTGTATTTTCTCACTACTTTCTAACACCTGAAAACAAATTTGTGGCATTTCTGTTATAACCTAGTTTTAAAAGGTTGTAGGATTTATATAATTCGAAACACTGGACTGGTAGTTTGACAAGAATATAACTATTTTGAAATACTATATTGCAATACAAGTGTGGAAAGAATGCAATTGGAAAACGCATGTGAAGGATGGTTAGCGAATGGTAATGAGTGTTCCATTTACACAAAATTTTCCAATGACTTTCCACATGTGTGTTACATACTATTTTTCCTACGACGGCTTTGCATTATTCAAGAAATTTAATTCTTCAATTTCACATTTGCCAAAACAAAATAGACATTTGTCAGTTTTGGCCAATCAGATGATTATCACTTGACATTAGACTGCCAAAAATGTTGCCATTAGAGAGCAGAAAGTGGTTACTTTCGGCACCAAAGCAGGGAAAATATAGGTGTCTTTGTTTTTTATGAAAAACAGTGGAATATTAACCATCTTTGTAAATGTTGTACCTGTATTTTACTTAGTGTTTTGTTAGAAAAATCAAGAAATTATTTGCTGTCATTATTTTAGGTTGAAATTTTGAGTAGGTACAGTCGGCGCCTTAGGAATCGGGACACATAATATGTTGTGGTGTAATATTTGATTTATTATTATTTTTTTGCTTTGGTTACTTCACTAATGTGAGCTGGCATTTCATATTTGACAAACAATCAAAACCATCACAACTGCAAAAGCCCACTTAAAAATATACCCAAAATATATCATAGTATTGTCCCGATTTCTAAGGTGCCGACTGTACATGCCTGAGAATTGATAATTCATGACAAAGGGGAAACAACTTTTTGTCGATCTTTTCATTTTGGCACCTGAAGTTTTTAGCCGATAGCCCCGGGCTTATTGTACCTATTATACGGCACTGCTGAAGTGATTGCTATAAATAGTGAATAAAAACAGGGAATATTGAATTATACATACATATTAGTAATATTGGGTTAGTTCGATGCCCAAGTGGGAAAAGAAGTAAATATGAGGGAGGTAAGTGGAAAACAAACTGTTCAAGAAATTACCAATGATAACGGACACAGAAAGTGCCTCTACTATCAGCAGCGACACTAAATTTCTATGGTTTAACATCAAAATGTCAGTATGGCCATATCAGAAAGTAACTTGATGACATCCAGCAGGAAATGTTAAGAACCGGATTAATCACATACTGGACACAAAAACAAAGTAAAGAATTACCAGATGGAGGGATATATAGAGGGGCGTATGCATTGAATTACTATATTATAGCAGCAGTCATGAATATAACAACAAAGCAGATATTTATAGAAAACTAACAAAAAGAAAAATTGACAAAAAATAACTACAAGTAGATAAAATTAAGATAAAAGAATATGTGGAAAAACAATGAAAACTGATAAAAGGAGGAATCCTAGAAGCAGCAGAAGCATGTATAGGATACAGTATGAAATTGAGAGAAACAGAGATGTTATGAAAAGCAATGCAAAAAGGCAACAATAAGAAAAAACAAAGCAAGAATGAAATCGATAAATACAAGAAGGAAGATAGATAAGAATAAGTACAAGACGCAAGAAAACACAACAACAAAGTTGTGCCATCGAAAAAGAGAATTTGTTAAACAAGAAATTGTATATACAGCGTGATCAGAATAATGGATAACAAAGGGGCAACTTTTTAAATTTGCATTTATTAGAAAATTTTGTTCTTGATAAAAGTCTGCATTTTCTAAAATTCAAAATAAACTTGCTAAAATTTAAATAGCGCCTTTCGTATACGGGGGAGGTTAAAAAATATGAAAATGACATAAGAATAAAGTACCCTTATTATTCAAAATAGACAAAAATGTTATTTATAAAAGTTGCTTAGAATTGAGAGAAGGTGTAAAATATGAAGTCACAGCCACCTACTCCAAAAAATAATTTCCTCTGTTTTTTCTTTTGTTTACCGCCCTGTGCATTACGCTTCAGATTAACTTATTATCAAATACGGTAAGAATATACTGTCAAAAATCAGTGTCGCTTACTTAGCAACAAGAAAATTAATTGAAATTAGTGCTAATAAATCATTTTTTTTGTCGAAAGTAAAAAGCAGATATCTTTCAAAAGTTTAAAAACAAATGATCCAAACATCAACAAGAATTCAGAATAATTTAAAAGTTTAATTGAAATGTTATACTTATCAAATATTAAGAATAAAATTTCCTTCTTTATTATTTTGTACGTTTGATGTTCTGATCATTTGTAATTTTTTTTAAAGATACTTGTATTTTTCACGTTGGACACACATTTTTAAATTTTTTAACACTAATTTCGATTCACGCAAGTTTCTTGTTGCTAAGTAAGCGACACTGATTTTTGACAGTATATTCTTACCGTATCTGATAATAAGTTAATCTGAAGCGTAATGCACAGGGCGATAAAAAAAAGAAAAACAGAGGAAATTATTTTTTAGAATAGGTGGCTGTGACTTTATATTTTACACCTTCTCTCAATTCTAAGCAACTTTTCTAAATAACATTTTTGTCTATTTTGAATAATAAGGGTACTTTATTCTTATGCCATTTTCATATTTTTGAACCTCCCCCGTATACGAAAGGAGCTATTTAAATTTTAGCAAGTTTATTTTGAATTTTAGAAAATGCAGGGACTTTTATCAAGAACAAAATTTTCTAATAAATGCAAATTTAAAAAGTTGCTCTTTTGTTACCCATTATTCTGATCACGCTGTACTATATGTATACAGTGTGTCCCAGATCGAGTGGGATTGCATGGGTAACTTTTTTATTATTGAGGATGGAGATTTGGTTAAATAGGCAATCTTTTGCAATTCGATATGATGATTTAAAATATATTTGAAAAAGTTCAAAATGTCGAACCTGTCAGAAGTTATTTAAAAAAAAACTAAAATTGTCATTTTCTTCGATGTCAAATATCTTCATAAGTATAAGAGATACAAAAAAAAGTTTTATATGAAAGTCACTGTTTTCGATAAGACCAATTTCAAATTGGTGTCGAACAAAAAATCAAGATGGCTGCTTTTGAGGTACTCATCAATTTCCTTAAGTTAAATGGGTGCCATATTGGATTTTTACGTTACTGAATAGAATTTTTCATTCTCTTTTCAACAATGCAAGATAACTTATGATTGAAGAAAAATACCAGTATAATTAATTGTTTTTATATTTTAATCAGGTAGGCTTACATGGATCCAAACAAAATTTATTTAAAAAAACAAAATGTAATCCTGATAGTCACATGAAATGTTCAAAACAGTGGCCATGGTTAGCTAAACATAGTTGACACCGTTTGACGACACTTCGGGTTACTTTACGCAAAGTATTTCGAGTAGCACTAGCACATGCCTCTCGCACTTCCTCGCGTTGTTTCTGAACATTATTGTAGCTGTAATTACTTTCATATATTTTATTATTTAACGTACCCCACTGAAAAAAGTCAACAGGCGTTAGATCAGCTGATCTGGCTGGCCATCGAATATTAGTATAAATTAGTAATAAATTTCACCTAATTTTGTTTGGATCCATGTAAGCCTACTTGATTAAAATATAAAAACAATTAATTTAATTGGTATTTTTTATTCACTTATAGGTTATCTTACATAGCTGAAAAGAGAATAAAAAATTCTATTCAGTAACGTAAAAATCCAGTATGGCGTCCATTTAACTTAAGGAAGTTGATATGAGTACCTCAATAGCACCCATCTTGAATTTTTGTTCGACACCAATTTTAGATTGATCTCATCGAAAACAGTAACTTTCAATTGAAACTTTTTTTCATATCTCTTATACTTAAGAAGATTTTGACATACAAAAAAATGACAGTTTTTAGTTTTTTTTTAAATAACTTCTGACGGGTTCGAGATTTTGAACTTTTTCAAGCTGATTTTAATTCAGCGTATTAAACTGCAAAAAATTGCCAATTTAACCAAATCTCCATCTTCAATGATGAGAAAGTTACCCTGCAATCCCACTCGATATGGGACACACTGTATATAATCTGTAACCTCATTTACCTTCCGGTGTAGAGGCTGGTGCTTTATGTTGCTCTGAGTAGAGCACAGTTAATTTGGTGCCCAACTGTGAATGGTCGCACCGAGCCCGTTTCCAATCACCAAGGTTACGGAAAAATTCCGACCCGCGGGATTCGAACCGAGGACTTGCTTAATGCAAGCCTGGCGCTTACTCCACTGCGCCACGCGGTTTTAAACAAGAAATTGTAGAAAATAGAAATATTAACCTAAGTATACTCCGTTTACTCCATTTGAGATTCTGAGCAGGCTTTGAGTGTGAATTCTTTCAACAGTGTAAGGTTCTGGACCAGAGACAGTAAGTAACAACTTTATTTTAATTTCGGGCATACGGGCTTGGTGGAGGATCGAGGAAATGTCTTGGTTGTAACTCTACCAGACACAAAAACTAGCAAACCTCGCATGTTTACTATAATTTATGAAGTAGCCATAAATGCTGTGGATATCTACAGAACCTACGTAAAATTACGACCCCAAGCGGTGACCCATAGACGCCTTTTTTTAAATTATCAACATGGCAAGTGTACTGTCAAGCCGGTAGGAGAGAACAACATACGTAAAATGCCTAGGGCCTCTTTTCCATTCTGCACCCCTCCTTTCTCTCACCTATTCTGAAATTTCCGTTATTGGCTGAAGAGGGAAGCAAGGTGAAAAAGCGATATAATACAATATTGATCTTCATACTATAGATTTTTCTCTTAATCTAAGGGAGTAGGCAGCGGTGGTTTTTGTTTCTCCGGATCAAAGAGATGCCGAGCGCTGCAATCCTCAGCGTGAGCTGTGGTCGGTGCCTGGCGTAGACCGTCTTTGGGGTCTGGCCGGACTCCAGCGGGATGGCGACGCCATATTTGGGAAGGTTCGGCTCTTGGGGTGTGCATAACATTTTCAAGAGCTGGTGCAGCTCGGCATTTTCCATGGGATCGAAATCCAGCAGGTTCGTCACGAGGTGGTCGGGGATAGGCATAAGCAGTAGCCTTTAGGGCCAAAAAGCGGTCTTCTTCTCTGGGTCCGGAGTAGGTGGTCTAGGAGAAGTCTTCTAATTTCTTCGGGGACGTACAGCTTCTGGTCGAGGATCCCGTCCCGTTGTGTCGCCGGTGGGCATTTTCGGATAGCGGAATTTTAGAGCTCCGGGGGCGGTGAGCTTCCAAACAGACGCTCAACTATGGTGCGCTGCCTAAAAAGGAACAAGAACCGATAGTCATGAACGAATCTGTCTAAATAGATCGGTGAGCTCCTGCTTACGCCATATGTTGCTGGTGAACTAAAGATTCGGCCTCCATGGAGCTCTGAAGAAATAGCCTTGAGACGATCACAGGGGTTTGACTGCCGAAAAGGCTAGAGTACCCTGGGTGAAGTAGTGATTCGGCCGCCGGAATCAGCTGTCGATATGGTTCAGTGGAAGAAATTAACTGAATGTTGCTCTAAGCTATTTAAATTCATTGAGCCCAGTGTCTTTAACCCCTCGCGCTGCATTAGCCTGCGATGCGAGAGTTGGGAGTAAATTTTACTACTGTTTATTAAATTGGGTTATAACTTCTCTCCGTGGCCAGCCAGAATTATTTTATAGGCCTCACGTCGTAGCTGGCTGTATGCCACGTATTTTGATACCAAACATGGCGTTATTTTTGCGAGTCGAGTCTAGGTTTTACGCGATTCGATCTTCGGATTAAATTAAGCCGACGCCGACGGGCTGAATTTTTGCTATCTGCCCGGCCAAACATGAGGCACATGTATGTGTCTATTTAAATTCCTATTGAACTGATATTACGTATAGTTTCTTTGTTCTATGCAACGGAGCCTTATAGTTCAGCCCTTAGCTCGATCCACGTGCGAGTCTGAACGGAGCGACAGCGGGCGCAAGGTGCTTGACGTAGAAGCCGGCGTTCGAGCCCACCGCTTTGATGCGAAACATATCCGAGATTGCTTCTGTGCACGGGGAAGCGGGCAGCTGCTGTTCATATCACCTATTATATCCATTCATTTTATGTAACATGTTATATTTGTTTTTTTGTTTTTAAATTTAGTTTGTCGTTTTCGATTTGGCAGAAAATAAGTAATAAATATTATCATTCAAAAGTAACCCGTTTTTGCATTTTGAAAAAAGGTAAATTTAAATATTTAAATATAAAAAATAAAAGAAAAAAATTAACGAGATAGAAAGTGGGATAAAAAGGTTTGGTCTAGAATTATTTTTTTTTAATTTAACCCCTTTATTATACAATCTGTCCTTATAAACAAGGGACAATAAGTATTTCGTATGTTTATCTCATAAGTAATACAAGTAGCAGTTACTAACCACTAAATGTTAATGGACATGCAGGGTCAGGTTCCAATGAACCCCCCTATAATTAGTTTACTAACCTATATTACAAGCTAATGGTTTAACTTAAAGGAAAATTTGATTAAATTAACTAGTAGAAATTAAATTAAGTTTATCTTAGATTTAAATATTAACATTAAAACGCGCTGGAAGTTCGTTAGGTTTAAATCGTTTTAGACGTTTTGGGCGATCGGGATCATTCATTAAGGAGTTCACAAGTTCATTAGGATGAACTGTTAATCTGTCTTTATATTTTTGAGAAATTTTCCCTATTTCCTCTCTCACTGTTGGGACACTTAAATCACTTAATAGCACTCTATTCGGCACATACCACGGTGCACTAACTAAAGCACGTATCACTTTATTTTGAAACCTCTCGATAATGGCCAGGTTGGTGTTGCTAGCAGTTCCCCATATGGAAAGGCCATAAGTCCAGATGGGTTTTAGGATGACCTTATAGAGCAGCAATTTATTTTCTAATGTGAGTGTAGATTTCCTTCCAATCATCCAATAGATTTTACAATATTGCATTCCTAGTTGTTTGCGTTTATTGAAGATGTGGGTTCTCCAAGTCAGTCGTCGATCCAAATGAAGTCCCAGATATTTTGCGGAATCTGTGTGTTGTAGTTGTTGTCCATTGAGTGTTATCGGGGGGCAGTTTTGACGGTTCATAGTGAAAGTAACATGTTGGGATTTATTTTCATTTACTGTAATTCTCCATACTTTGAGCCATATGTGCAGTTTATTCAATGCGTTTTGCAAGTTGTAGGATGCAGTAACAGGATTAAGGTGTGAGGATAATATAGCGGTGTCATCGGCAAATGTGGCGGTTGTAGTTAAGCCTGTAGTTGGTAAGTCAGCTGTATATAGTAGGTAAAGTATAGGCCCTACCACACTGCCTTGGGGGACTCCAGATATCGCTGGTTGAAGATTCGTGTGTTCACCTTGGTAGCTTACGAAGAAGTGTCGATCCGTTAAGTACGACTTAAATATCTCATAGATTTGGTAGGGCAGATACTTTTTTAATTTATAGAGTAGGCCCAAGTGCCAGATTTTATCAAATACCTGGGACACATCAAGGAACGCTGCTGAGCAATATCGATATTCATCAAGGTCGTTATGGATTTGATCCACCAGACGATGTATTTGTTCAACAGTTGCATGTGATTGACGGAAACCGAACTGGTGTGTACGTATCAATTGTCGGTTATCTAGGATTGGTTGGAGGCGTTTTAGTAGTAATTTTTCGAAGACTTTGGACAGGACAGGCAAAACGCTGATGGGTCGATAGGAAGTAGGGTCAGTAGGTCTCTTTCCAGGTTTCTGTATCATTGTAATCTGTGCAACCTTCCAGGTGCTTGGGTAGTACCTGAGGGAGAGGATAGCATTGTATATTTGGGTGATTGCTTGAATTGCGATTTCAGGTAGCTGTTGGAGGATTTTTCCATTGATAAGGTCAAAACCTGGTGCTTTCTGGTTTGCGTATATGATGGCGTTTTTCTCCGTCTTCACACACTCGTTGAACACAATGTACCATAGGAGTGAACTCAACATGGATCTTTGTGGGCATTCCTTATTTATTTGCTTCGCGACACTTCTTCCTATGTCAGCGTTCCCTTGGACTCACCTTCCCGAAAGGTGGCTCTCTACCACCCTGTATTTATTTTTCTTTATTTTTCACTTCCTCAGTGTAAGGTGTACCTCCGGCCACCAAAGATTGTCGAACGCTCCCTCAATGTTGATTAGTATCCCTGCCACGTACTTTTCTTCTGATTCTTCTGCCATCCTCATTAGATGGTTGATGGCATCTTCCATCGACTTTTTCTTGACAAATCCGTATTGCCCCTCGTTTATTTCTCCCTTGCTCACCATATGCTTTGTCAGTCTCTTCAATAAAATTTTTCCAAGAGCTTTCTCATTGCGGACAACAGTGTCACTGGCCTATATGCCTTCCGGTCTGGTTTTCCATTGTTTTTTGGGTATAATTACTAGCTCTTCAATTTTCCAGGTCTGGGAATGTCTTCTGGGTCAGACCTTTGTTATATAGCTTCGTGAGAGACCTCCGCAGCGTTTTTAATTCAACCTGCAGCAGTTCATTTCTGATTTGGTCAGGCCTTGGGATTTTCTTCTTCGCAAGTCCTTTTATCTTCTTTTTAATTTCGTCTTCTTCAAACGGGCCATCCTCTTCTCTATCATGAAACACTCCATAATTAAACTTATTTTTTACGACATCACATATAATTCAATCGATTACAATACGTCTACCTTGAGCTGGTTAACTGTAAAGATCACCCTTGCTGCGTGCGACGTTGTTCACACATTTCGACGATGAGGGGATGAATCTGGCGTTTGCTGATGTTCTCAGACAAAGACCGCGATGCTGCGTGGACAGGATCGAAACCAAATTGTCTAGAAAGACCGGCACAAGGGGAATACAACTAGCTGCTATATTCACAAAATGTGATTTGAAAGGTAACTTAATTAACGGCACTTGTTACGAGATTCATCCTCCAATATTCGTATTAGGGTTCTTGCACTGTTAATGAAATCAGCTTAAATATTGTAATGGTTTTAGTGCAAGGGTTTGATATCAGATTAAAAAAAGGTTAAAATAATACAGTATTAAATTACAAAGATGAATTTAAGTATTAAAAGGATATCAAAATTATTAATATGTATTTGGTAAAATAATGAAATAGAATTTAAATTCAATTGAACGATGCAATATAAGGAACAGAAAGGTTCTAACATAATTTAATTATTATCTGAAATAAAGTGGAGGATTAGTATCAAATACCTATTCATGAAATAAAATTCAAAATAGTGGGTGTTAAATAAATATGATACAGATTATATTGGATATAATTGGTGGATGATCTCAAGGATCAGTACACGGCCATTTATGGAGGATTACTTGCTGCAGGGGCATATGGTTGAAGCAAGGCCTCTTCAATCGGAAGGTGGCTCTGCTTATTATATCCCACATCATTGTATTTTTCGAAGGGATTTATTAGTGAGCAAATTTTGTGTGGTTTCCAATGCCTCGACGAAAGGTAAAGGTGGGTCATCCCTAAATCAAATCCTACATATCGGAGCTAAGTTAGAAATCAAACATTGTGGACATCCTGTTTCGTTTTCGAATTCATGAATTCGTCGTAGTCGTTGACATCAAACAGATGTATCGTAATATTCAAGTTGCAAAGAAGCATTGGGATTTTCAGCGACTATTTTGGAGATCGTCACCTGAGTTGTCATTGCGTGAGTTTTGCCAACCGTGAAGTATGGAGTGTCTTCGTCACCATTATTAGCCATCAGAACTTTGCATCAACTCGTGGAGGAAGAAGAAGCTGAGTTTCCAAGGGCTGTGCATGCCATACGATTTAACACCTATATGGATGATATAGCTGCTTCGGTGCAGTCCATTGATAATGCCTTGACCGTGCAGAAGGAATTGATCACTTTCTTGCGAAATGGGGGGTTTGGCTCAAAAAAATGGATGATGAATGTAAAACCACTGTTAGATTTGTTGGTTCCGGAAGATTGTGCTATACCCTTAAAATCATGGTTGTTCGGTAGCACCGAGGAACCAGCTGCAAAGATTCTTGGTTTAGTGTGGAAGCAAATGACGGATAATTTTTCGTACCAGGAGGATTCTCTTCATCAGCCAATCACCAAGAGATCAATTCTCTAGGACATTGCACGGTTGTATGGCCCTATGGGATTTCTAAGCCCAATTACATTTTTTGGAAAATGGTTAATGCAATACTTATGGCAATTGGGCTTAAAACGGGATGATCAGCCGCCGGAAAATGTTTGCCACCGGTGGTCCAGATTTCGGACTGAGCTTCCACTATTATCTTGTTTCAACTTGTCATGCAATCTTTCAGTGGAGAAGGCTATTGACCTCCAACTAAATATCTTTTCAGACAGCTTGGAGAAAGGTTTTGCAGCTGTTGTTTATCTACGAGCAACACAATCAAATTGATTTTATTAAAATCACACCCCTTTACAAATTTGGTAATAGACTACTATCACAACAGTTACATGAATGCAGATACGCAAAACTTACACTGCATTATACAGGCCTAGTTTTGGATTTTGGCTGGTCGGAACGCCATTCGCAAGCGTCTCGCAAAATGCTTGACTTGTTTTCGAACTCAACCACCGCCCATTCAACCAATGATGGGAAATTTTCCGGCTGCTCGACTCCAGGCAGTCAACGCGTTCTTGATAACAGGCGTGGATTATGGAGGACTTTTCGAGATAACGATCGGACGGTTGAGAAAGGCAAGAATCCTAAAGGCCTACATTTGTCTGTTTTTCCGCTTCTCGACTCGCGCTGTTCATGTGGAACTGGTGTCGGATTTGACGACAGAAGCTTTTCTAGGTGCCTTTCGAAGATTTCTAACTCTCCGTGGAAACGTCAAGAAAGTTTATAGTGATTGCGGCACCAACTTTGTCGGCGCTAACCGTAAGTTGGCCGAGCGGAAGTCACTTCCGATGCGTACAATCAGATTGTATCTCAAGAGTTGGCAGACAAAGGCATTGCCTGGCACTTAAATCCTCCCTCCAGCCCTCATTTCGGTGGAATTTGGGAGGCAGGCATTAAGAGTGTAAAGAACTTGCTAGCCTGGATCATGGATAACCGAATTCTGATCTACGAAGAGTTTTACACTGTTAAGTGGAGGCAGTGTTGAATTCTCGGCATTTGACGTCGATGAGCAGCGAACCAAATGATTTAGAGGAGCTGACACCTGGCCATTTGCTCCTGCTGGAACCTTCTGTAACCGTGATAAAGCCAGACAGTCCTATAGGGAACATTACTTGTCATCGTCGATGGAAATTCCTTCAACAAATTTACCGCTTCTTTTGGAACCAGTGCCACAAGAACTACTTGGGTACTCTACAAAAGCGTCACCAATGGATGAAAGGGTGCCCGAATATGAAGGAGGGCACGTTGGTTCTCATTTGGGAGGACAACATCCCTCCTTTACAATGGCGATTAGGTCGAGTTACGAGAACGTTCCCTGGACCGGATGGTGTAGTCCAAGTAGCCGAGGTAAAAACGGCTCATCGCATCTTTACGCGTGCAGTGGTAAAGTTGTCTCCGTTGTAAATTAAGTAGAATAGTTGTTGTTGCGTTTCCTACTTGTTTCGATACGCTTGGTATTGGGCTAGGAGAAATCTTGTTGTTAGTTAGATTAGTTGTGTTGTGGTGTGTTGGATCTGATCGCTCTAAGGTGGGAGAGGATGTTCAGATCGCGTTGAGATAAAGTAATGTGAACTGTCTGCCTAATTCAAAGACAGCGGTGGAAGACGCGAAACAATTGCCCGTAAGTGTGCCGGTGCGATCGCGCTTCTAGTGAAAATAAGTACAGTTTTGTCGTGATTGTACCGTGAATTTTATGTGTGTATAAACTGTTTAAATCAAAATTAGGTGCGGAAGTTTGTTGCATTTGTCGAGAGAAATCTACAAAAGCAATTTCTGGAATTGGATGCAGGATTGAGTTAATTGTCAATTAATTACATCATATGAATTGGATAGCGGGGCTAACTTTACTGGAAGTAGCTCACATCGAGTTTGATAGCAGAGTGAACGTCGTGTGGTATCGATAAAAGAGTTTTCATCTGCTGGAATTGTACTTCGCCAAGCTTGTTATTGAAGTGACGTTTTGGGACTTGCACCCAGTAAATGTTCGTGGTACTAGGTTGTCAACAGCTAGTGATTTTGGAAGGAAGGCGTGGCGGTTTGCTTCTTGTCAATATTGACAATTCTGTTGGAGGAAATGGCAGGTGTCTTGTCGTGTTTGGCTGATAATTCATAATTTATAAAAGGTTAAATGAGTTACTTAAACTTATTTTAAAGGAGAATTGATTAAAAATAAACAAAAGTATAAGAAAAGTCAAATGTAATTGCTAAAGCATAATAAATATTGTTATAACATAAAACCATTTACATACATAGTCAATTATAATAATATGTTCCTTAAACCCGTATGAATGGGGCATCATACTAACTTTTTTTAAAGCCCGATTAAGAAATGATTGCACATTTAATTGAAACCTACTAAAACATTCACGAAAACCCCTCAGCATGACATGGCCGCTCGGTGACGTCCCACCTCAGCAAAAAAGTGCGTTTTCATTGTAACGCTAGCATATGCAGCGAATTATAAATGCTACCTCAAAAATGTATTTAATTTGTACATCTTCTAATTGGGTGTTACATCTAGCCAGCGCTCCAACTGGTGATAACAAAACACGTACTCGATATTGGCGAATGCACTAACAAGCAACTCCGGCGACACCTCACACTCCATGATACCCGGAGCAGCTTTATCTATAAAGCCGCTCAAAAAGTATAAAAGCAGGGTTTTCAACCATTTAAGTCACTTGAGTCTACCGATCCTGACCAGCAACTGCTCTAACCTGAAAGAGCTTTCCGCTCTAGCCCCTCTTGGGCTTACACCATGATCATGTCCATCCGACTTGAGTCTCCGGATTTACGTTCCTCCAAATCCTCCCCTGGCGTTAGAATGTGACAGCGTCTATCTGTCTTCTAACGTATCCACCTAAACCCTAGCTTGTGCGTTAGAATGTGACAGCGTCTATCTGTCTCCTAACGTATCCACCTGAACCCCAGCCAGTGTGTTAGAATGTAACAGCGTCTATCTGTCTCCTAGCGCATTTACTGTTAAATCAAAGCCCCACGTTCCCGACACTAGCGAAGGCGGCAAGAATATTATAAACTATTAATAACCATATCTGTAGGAATCATAGTGTAAGTCCCTCACGCAGGCGGCAGGAACAATATAATCGCATTAATGAATTTACCTGGAGGGTCATCATTACACGTCCAATGACATCTTCCTGTAGCCCAAAGGCAAATTATGCCATTTGAGCCCGCACCTGGGGAGGACGCAAGCAAAGACCGAAGCTGTCAAATGTATTCACCCTCTAAAGCGAGCGAACTTCACCAGGCACTAATTCATGGCGCAATTACGTTAGGAGTAACGTATTCTCGCAACAAAGCACATTCACCCTCCAACCACATTAATACACACCCCCGGAGCCGCAGGTATCTCATAATCTGTTTAAATGCTGAGTATGTTTGCAGAGTGCGAAAAGGTAAACAAACCACGATTATCTCACGAGTGACATTCCGGACGTCCGACATACAGGGCAGAACACATACTTCACTCCAGGTCAAATGCCGCACGCTACCGATACCTACGTGCGGAGTGGGTTGTGGATCCTCAAGGAACAAAGTAATAAGGCCCCAGAAAAAATTGTTAATTTTATTGATATACAATTCATTTACTTAGAATTACCGATTATTTTGTATATTTAGTTAAAAACAATATATCGGTAAATATATTGTGTTTTCCTGACCATATACATTTGAGAATTGGTAAACATTTCCTCTGACTGTTACTCGAGGTAGAAAATTAATAAGCAGTTTGAGCCTTTCCGAAATTCATGAAAGTCGTCAATAACAAGAATTAATTATCAGGACTAAAGTTACATTTGGAGGGGCGAAACGTTACAGCATTAGCGAATCTACTGCAAACCACTGAAACTAGCGTTGTGTGACTTTCATAGGGTAAAAATGTCTGAAGAACATAAATATTCTTACTACCATTGGTATATACAGCAGACGCTCGATAACGTAACTAATTCAAACCAAGTGTGTTCACATTGTCGAAATGTTTACATTAGCGAGCGTGATGTTACTAACAAACAAATTATTGAAAGAAATGTTTAATAACACAATAAACAACAAAATATTATGACAGCGATATGTAATACACATTTTTAATAAGAAGAAGAATAACCTGCCATTTCATTCTACATAAATTAGCGCTTATGTTCAACAATGACTAAAATGAAATGCAAACGCATTATAAACACCCATCCGATCGACTCAGCTGTGTCGCAGAGGGGAATCCCCTACATAAGTCGGTGACTAATCTATGTTGCAGAGGGTAATCTCTTACATAAATTGGTAACTAACCGTCTCTAAGACCTGTTTACGTTATCGAACCTGTCAGGACATTTTCAAAGTTTAACGAATGTACGAGTTATTTAACTTTTAGTTAAGATTTCGACCCCGCTTGTATATAGCCTTCTTTAAGGTTTCTCCGTTGAATTTAAGTGTGCATCCAGTTTTATTCAAATCGTCGCACATGGGCTGTTATCGCTTCTGCAGCTGTTGCGAGCTTGGCTACTGGAGTGCTTTCTGCATTGAATTTGAAACGCGAGTCTAAGAGCGACAGAGAGGTTTTTGAATGTTTTGCGCTTGGTCTCCGTCTGTCTGCGTTGTAGCTGCTCTTCCCTGTCGGCGGGGTGACGTGAGTTGAGCTTAGTTAGTCAGTGTTGGGAGTTGGTTGCTGGCTGTTGCTGCGAGCGGGTTCCGAGAGAAAGGGGCGCGGTCGCGTGGTCGGCCTGTCGAGAGTGCTTCCGAGCCGTTTGGCGTGCAGTTGCTTGGCCTGATGATGCTCCATTCTTTTTGTCGACCAACACCATCGTAATATCGTGTGCCGAGCAGGCATTTTACCACTTCGACGTGGGATTCATCGCACGAGGGCGTGCAAAAGGTCACTATGTTTGTCTCCATGTGAGCCCCGTTGTCATTTTGGGCCGTATGGTTTCCTTTGAGAGGTATTCCGGAGTATGCGTCATCAGCGAGTGCAGCTGCGACCTTGCGACATTCCGATGCTGTGAGCCGAAGTCCCGCTACCGAACTAACAGCCAGGTGATACTGCAATAACCAAGGTAGCATGTATTGTAGAGGTTATCCATTGTATAGTTGCCACGTGCATGTAATATTTGCCCTTTTCATTTTGCTCGTTAACTAACGTTAATAACTGTAATCTATGTTCCGCTATCATGCTTCACGCACTAAATTAATGCTAGTGGCCCAATTTTGGGCCCGATTTAATGGTAATATTTGCCCTTTTTATTTTGTACGCCAACGAATGTCAATAACTATATGTGTTGGTGTACTCTTGGACCATGTATATATGTACGTTAGACCAATAGATCGGTTTGCTATATATTGTCTTGTGTTTTCCTTGCGCCTGTTGCATGCTTATTTTCAGGCTAAGTTGTCCGCAGTGTAAAATCGATGTGAGGTGGAGCCTGGAAGAAGTTGTAAGCGTGTAAGGTAGGTCAGGGCGCTCCGTCGTCTCAGTGCCGGGAATCGCAAGGTTGCACACAGATTCTACTATATCCCATTTAGTTTTTGGCTTTTTGCCAAGGTAAAAAGTTAAAAGGTAGGCTCATTTGTTTCCCGGTTTCTTGTTGGGCTTTTTGTATTTTCGTTCATATTGATGGAATTGGGTGGCGCTCAATCTATTTTAGATCTGTTTACCGTCCATTAGGCCGTTTTTCGTAGGTTATCTCGTGTTGAACCACCCCTTGCTTTACTGAGTCTAGTCGGCACTTCTTGTTACGGGCAGGGCAGCAGTTCTGAGTTTTTGTCCCGATTTTGAGTAATATCGTCCGCGCTGGCCGTCTAGCTTTTTCGTGACTTTTTGTATGAGCTGGCGTGGTGACGTAAATGTCGTTTTAGACCGTAACAAACTGTACAGGCTGTTTACGTTATTAGGCGTTCTGTTTGATCTTATAGTATGAATTTTGTGTTTACATTAGCGCAATGTTTTAATTTTCCGGTGCTTACGTTATCGAGCACTTGTTGTAGTTATAAACTGTAAAAATGCTAGCTTAGTAACCTCACAGAAGACATGTATACAGTTCACAATAACGAAAACCGTTAAAATAGTAGTTTGCTGCTGCAAAAGACTTTAAAATTTCAAACGCAATGAGTGTTGTAAAATTTCGCATGCGTCATAATTACGGTATAACGTGTTAGAGTGAAACAATAGTGTTTCGAGTCTCCGGCGGACCTACAGTGCTCTACTTTGTCTCTCTTCAGTGGTAACGCCATCGCATTTATTCATTTCCGATACCAAACTACATTTCTTGTCACACGACAAATTTTGAATACTGGTTGATTAATTAAACATCATTCTTTTGTTTTGAAAACAAATTAGATCGTATTTTTTAACGTGAAATTTATTCAAGTTTTTCTTTGTCAACCATTTCAAGGTGCCCTATTATTAAGAAACTTTTAGTTGATCCGGCTTTTAGCCTTAGTTAAAGCTTTATTTCAAGATGAAGGAGCTCCCAATTTGTACGCAACTAACGAAAGCTGTTCTTCACGTCACGCAATAGAACTTGCTCACTCAAATGCCTCGGGCTAAATTTTGAATCGCCAGGAAGCGACGGCCTCGCCGAAGGCAGCCGCAGTGGTTCGCTACGACCCTATTAGAGCGATGTGCTGCCACCAACACTTAAACTCGAATGCCAAGATTGAAAAACGAAGTGCGTAATCCGCAGGATGCATTTCCTTCGCACGGTTCGTACTGGAACAAAAATGTAATTTCCCAGGAAGCAATGCACAACTGTGCGCAGTATAGCGGCAAAGAAAAAAATCGACGATGATGCAATTTTCACATACTGCACGCATTCTTGTCAACGTAAAACTCACTTGCTTAATCAGTGGTCTGCCCAATGTCATTCAGTCGCGAGGAAAATTATGCTTACAATTGCGTCTAAAGATAGAAGCTTTTACTACAAAAGCAGTAAAAATTAAAATTAACAATACCATACGCAGAAGAAATTTGGATGAAAAAATAGACGAGTTAAGAAAGTATAGAACGAAGAAAATTAGATTTTAATATACGCCCGCCATGTTGCAGCGCCAACGCTAGGCGTTTATCCTGGCCAAGCACCAAGGCGGCATTAAATTATAAATAAGTATTTTAAAATATAGAAATACATATACCACGGGCAGTATTAGTAAATTCATGAACTAATCAAGGGCTTGCAATTTTTAACTAAGTAGTATATTTCTGTTCAAAATCCAGTTCCTAAACATTTTATTTAGCTTTTGAAGAGTGCTCACACGTTAGTGGAAATAGTGGAGTATAGTATGAAAATTGTCCAAATTCTTACCCAAAAAGAAAGTAACAAATATAAACAAAAACAAATTCTGTAAATATCGACATTGCTGTAACCTTCGATGAGTACATGAGACGTGAGGAATTTTATGATGACAAAACGTGCACAACAAATAAATAAGACGATTGCATTATAAAACAATATGAGAAGGTATAAGCTCATTATCGATACTTCGGCACAGTGTTGAGATGGAGTGGTTTTTGTCATATATATAGTGACTTATTATAACCATTGTAGCCCCGCGCTCGTTGGGACAAGAGACAAGAATTATACTACGTTTAATCAACAGAGAGAGTAGAAGCCTGTTCACAAATAAGTGTTAAATTTAAATAGAATATTCTTATTGGAAAGCCGGTTGTGCACAGTTCGGTTTAGTTAAAATTTTGTTTTTTTATTTTCTCAAGTTTTAATTTGTAATTTGTAAAACATGTTTCGGGAATCTAAGATCCTCCCAGTAAATAAAATTTTATATTCGCTCATTAAATGAAGAATAGCGATCGTGAAGCCTAGACGGTGAAAATTGGTTTAAAATCGAGTCAAAAATTTATCCATACCTACCGTCATCAGAGAGTGCAAACGGGGCAGAGAGCAAAGATATGAAAGGACAAACATTTCCATCCGCATCTTTCGATAACTTTTACATAATATTTCCCGTAGCGAGATTCGTACTCGCGGCCTCTTACTCAGCAGCCATATTGTTTTTCGTTATACCATTCTTACTGCGTAGTTACGTTACCTCTTAATTATATTACTTGTAAAGTGAATACAAATCGAAGAAAAAACGACGAATTTCCCCAACTACTTGTCAGTTCTTTGCATTAATATTTTATACAAACTGGTGTAGAAATAATCCTGATAGGTTGTTCTGTTCTCGAGATACAATGTTTACATCTATCCGGCGGGACACCTTCACGAAACTTTATTTTCTGATTTTCCTTTAACGCCAGAGCGGTGGCTGCGATCACAAAAATATACAGTTTTATTAGACCTTTTATATAATTGTGGTTTGGTCGCGATTGATTGGGCAGTTGCGGAAAAAAGTGCATATTACTAAAAATTGTCGAGTCCGAAAGTAATACTTATGCTGAAATGAAAAGGAGATACCTGTTTGCTTCATTATATTTAAAAAAATATATACTATTGTTTTTAACTATTCAGACTTCTCTTAATTACCTATTATTGTAATTAGAAATTAAAATAAGTTGCAATATTTTGGTATCCATTGATATTTTTCTAATAAAGATTGCATATTATGTGTTACACAATATACATTTTTAAAAGTCGATGATGTTGTGCAACTTGTAGTAAAGCTTTATTATTAAATACAAACTTGTTTAGTATTAGGACTTCAGCCTGATAATTCCTGAAAGATTCATTAAAGCCTACATCATATAAGTAAAGATATAATAATTAAAAAGTTATAATGACAGATAATACTTATTTATTTAGAGTTCATATTTACTTTTTCTACAAATTTATGTACACGTAGGTAAGTTCACAACAAAAAAGAAATTTAATTCAATTAGAGTAGCAACCACTAGAAAAACACCATACATTATTAAACAAATCAAACCAAGTTTCCAGTCTAGTCTAAAATAAAAATATTAGCCTTATAATAAAACACAATTCTGTACAGTTTTACCTGAAGCGATTACATAACAGACAAATATATAGAAATACCAGTGTTGATAACAAGCAGGTTGCATTGTAAGCTAACCCAGAAGAGTTAATATTAATCCAATGGTCTCCTGCTACTTTAGGATAAAAGCAAGCTTTAATCAACCATGGTAAACCCAAACATAGCAGAACTTCAAACGTATTTGCACCTAGGGCGCTACTCATGCCCATAATACCTTGCCCTAAAACATAACTCAGTATATAACAATAAGGCCGAATAATTTAGACATACCTTGCTTGGAGACTATAATACAAGACACTATTTCAGGCATACTACTACCAACTGCCAGAAACGATAACCCCATTACAGAATCTGGTATGCTGATCGTATCTCCTACGAATCTATACAATAATATTTAAGTCTCAAAAAAGGTAAAGGCGTACCAATAGTTGTGATTAGCCAGGCTAGTAAATAAGATATAGAACCAATCCAGCACATGCACATTAATAAGGCTATGGGGAACATGAGGGGGTGTTTTTTGCAATTGGGCACTGTATACGATACTGCGAACAGTACTGGCCAAGTTACAGCCCACCAAGCTTTTTTATGTATTGGATCGTCAGCAGGAAATGTCCAAACATTCCTCCTTTTTTCTGAAATGTAAAATTTTATTTATTCACTAGCATATTGTTTAATTTAGTCATAGATACAAAATATAAAAAGCTGATCATAACTCGAATTTTTCAAATTATTTCTTCCTCAATTTCTTGATAACCGTGCAAATACAAACAATGTATTAGCCACCATACATTAAGGCAATCCTTGATGTTATTTACATATTCTTCTTACTTAATAACATATTGAAATTAAATACAATTTTTACTAATATGCTAATAAATAAAATATTCTGTGCAACACTGGAAATACTCATGTTTTTTACCTTTGGTTGACTTACAGATCTTGGATCTAAGCTTTCGCCCTGTAACCAGGTAAATTTCAGGGATAAAACATATTCATAACTCCCGTAATGCATTAATATTTATAACTAAATAAGAATTTGTGAATAATTCTCCAAGCGTTTCATTGAATGACAAAAATGAAAATCTTTACCACATTGTAATGTGTAATCTGTTGCAGATACAATGTTAACAGTCAGACTATCAGCTATCAACTAAAACAAAAAACACAATATGTAGAATCAAACTAAACAGTTAAGGTTTAGTTTAGAAATGTTTAAAACAAGTTTTGTTACAAATGTAGCGAATAGTGCACTTTTCAATTCCTACCTCTTCAAACTTTCTACCATCTAGAACACGATCAGTCATGATTAGTCAGTTACTGTTCATAAAAATTTTTTTCTTTTAAGGTTCAGCTTCAGCATTCTACTAAAGGCGACAGCCTAACTGTTGAATCACAGTAAGTTATGGCAAGGGTTTTCACTTTTGTAATAAAACAATAATTATTTGTATACAGGGTGTCAGGAAAGTCAACCGTGTCACTTCTGGAGATGCTAGGGGACGCTATATGGAGTCGAAAAGTCCTAATCCATTTTTGGCTTAGAAGCATAAATTCTTCAGAATTCACTGTTGAAATTGGTACCGCAAATTTTGTCAACCGTTGTACCATACCTACTGCGTTTTTGGGTTTTTTATGTTTTTTTTGTAATAAATAATTGCGTGTTTGACTTTTGCAGTACAAATATACACCGTGCAGGAGTATGCTGGTATGTTTTTTGTGTATGGTGTTCTGGTGATGTTGGGTCTCCAGAAGTGGCACGGTTGACTTTCCTGACACCCTGTATACATATAGACTTGCCTGTGCTGTTCACGTCATTTTCATTTTCTTGTTTATTTTCTGTGTCTGCATTTTGTACACCTGGAATTTGTTAATTTACTTTATTACAAAAAGAAGGAGGATGTTTATACCTTACTGTGGTCTGGTACGTTCAGCTTATACAATTCATTCTTTGATGTTGTGTTTTCTGATTGCCCGCAACAAGAGTCTAATGTCTTATGAATAGTCTTATTGAAATACATTGCTAAAAATAACATAAGTAAAGATAATTATTAATATTGTTTATTCTATTAGTTCATAGGTACGATATATGTACAGCATTTATTATCCCTATTATGGAACGTCACGCTATTTTTAAACATAATTCTTTTGAACATGAAGATAGTTATTCCACCAATGTTTAAACATAACAATGGCATTTCTGATAAACTCGGAGTCATCGCTCTTTTAGCTTTGAAAATAAATAAAAAGCTCTAGGAAGTAGATTAGCTCCATCACTTCAAAACATATCACGAATTGCATTCATAGCAATACGGCTCTTATGGACCGGAACGTTATCGTGATGAAGGAGAATTCCTTCTGACAACATTTTTTTTTTCTTTTTTAAATACTAAAATTCTAACTAATATTGCATAATATTGACCAGTGTTGTCAACCTACGATCCTCTCTATTCCATTCACACGATCAGCATTTTCTTGGGTACACGCAGAATGCAACTTTTGTATGTTCGCAGCTTCTTCTGCCACATTTGAACTCTCAAGCCAATTTCCTGATGTTTGATAATAAGAAGTGTAATCTCCAAGAACGTATCTGCATGAATTTAATTTGTTTCTAAGTTAAACCTTTCTTTTGCAGGAATTTAGTGAGCTATTAAAGCTCACTTTTTCCCATTCCTCGAAATTTTCGTGCAACCACTACTTCCACCTTGTACAATTCTAAACTATGAAAGCTCAGCTAATCAAATGTCGCAGTTAAAAAGTGACAACCCAGTTGCGGTTGTTAGGTGCAACATATTCCAAAGTCATATATGTTAGAGACAATAAATACTGTACAACACTCGTACATTTTTTAAAAATTTCCTTAACTTGGGCGCCGACAGGTTTTTTCTCAGGAGATGCACCATACGAGGATAAATTGAAAAGTCGTTGGCCTAACTCAGAAGATTCAACTATAGCACGCATGGTATTAGGATGGAATCCCCAAGAAAGTAAAAGAGAAAGACCCAAGATAACTTGGAAAAGATTTATACAGTAAGCAATTTAGAGAGCGGGTAAGACCTGAAGAGAAGTAAACAAATAGCCAGAACAGGACACGATAGAGATCATTCATTCAGGCCCTATGCTACACCTAGCGAGCAAGAAGAACGATATAGTGTGTATGTTAGACTCAAATGCTGAATTTGCTCAATTGTCGAAATGGAGTGCTCAAACCGGGAACTGCGTAAAATTTGCTCAGTTGCAGCATTGGGCAAATTGATTTCGGTAGTTGAGAAAATTCTACACCTCAATCTACATATACAGGGTCAGGCAACGTTGCGGGGGTAGAATATATTTCTAAAAGTATAAGAATTACATAAATATTGCGTATATAAAAGTTGTGGGTACGAAGGTGGTGCACATTACTGAGATAGTTTTGATTATATAGGGTGGCTCAATGAAGAAAAACGTTACTAAAAAAATATGTTTTATGTATGACAGTCGTCTTATCACTTCTTGGTGTGGGAGGTCGGACATTAGTGAGTTTGGATGAACTGCGATCTTATCTAGATGTTTGGATGTTCTGTCATGGATGACCTGCGTTATGAACGGTATGTCGAGGTCTGAATGCAGCATCTGATTGGATATATACCATGGTGCGTTTGTAAGAGTTCTTAAAATTTTTTATTGGCAGCGTAGATGGCCCACTGACCTTCACTAACGAGGACCCATCGTTGGACGGACCCTCTTCACGACATTTTTCTCGCCAACAAATTAGCTTATAGAATGCACTGTATTCTGATTGCTGATGTACCTTAAATAAAAAAAAATAAAAAAAATGTATGACAGTATACTCATATAACTTTATACCAAAATGATTAGTATTTCATTGCAAATATTTTAAGCTACTCAAATTTAGGGCATTCCATTAAACAAAATAAGTTTGATTGGCCACGCTTTTTGAGCCATCCTGTATAATCAAAACTCTTTTAGTAATGTGTACCACCTTCGTACCTACAACTTGTATGTACACAATATTTATGTAATTTTTATAGTTTTAGGAATGTTTTCTCTCCCATATCGTGGCCGGACCCTGTATATCTGTAATGTTGATTTAGTATTTACAGCAATTGAAAACTTGCTTCTCCCTAGGGTGCCTTGATGTTAATTTGACGTATTTGTCCTTTACCAGGGTATGGACAGATCGTTGTCCCCTTCTCACTCTAAAGTATTTTAGAGTGAGAGGGAACAACTACGGGGTACGGACAGGTCCTATCTCACTTGAAAGTACTTTAGAGTGGGAGGGAACAACGATCTGTGCCTTGGCGTCAATTTGACGTATTTGTCCTCTACGAGTGTACGGACAGATCGTTGTCCCCTCTCACTCTAAAGTATTTTAGAGTGAGACTACTACGGGGTACGGACAGACCCTGGTAAAGGACAAATACGTCAAATTGACATCAAGGCACTCTAATTCTCTCTAACTAATATTGCAGAATATTTTTAATTGTGCATATTGAAGAATGAAAACAAAACTCACAATCCACTGAAACTGCTTTGAAAAAAGTTGACTACATATCAAGACAATTTCAGTACCTAGGTATTATTTATTAAAAGTTAAACTGAAAGATATATCATATTCTAAAATATAATACTTTTCTACGTTCTCTCTTCAGCTATTTTGATTCAGGGGAGCGCAGGTGCACCTGCTTGCAGCCGCCTAGCGGCGCTCAAGTTATTTAATTTGGTTACTTTAAAAATACCTCCAATGTAGATAAAATACGCCAATACAAATACAAGCGCCTCATACCAATGCACTTTATCGTCATACAAAGTAAAAATCAGCAGAATGACAGAAAATGCATATGTGAAACCATCTCGAATAATAGACCACCTCTCAAATTGGAATGCCTGAAAAATAATAAAATTTTAAGCAGCACGTTTCTTAAAGATGTATGTACAACTACCGTTCTCGTAAATAGTCCACAACAAGCCGGTGCAGCCAAGATATTAAAAACATTAGAGCCGACTACTGTTCCAACTCCTATATCACCTTCAGTTACGAATGTACCAACGCAGTTGATGAATAATTCGGGACTTGCACTGGTAATTGCCATAAAGCTTGCTCCCGCCACATCTTCAGATAGTTGCAGTCCTATGAATTTCATACTGAGATTAGTAGACTACATATCAGATTGCTATACATGTTTGAACATGATATTAGTGATAAAAATCTGTAAAGGGCGTTACTTAGAACTTCCCTCGCAAGACGCGATGTGACACTACACAGTTTTAAAAATCAAAGGAAGCTGGAGTAAAAATATCTTAACGTTCCTAATAATACTGAAATAATAAACGAAAACACTTGGTAATGCTAAGAATTACAACAATTTTTAAATAAAAAAAAACATTACCGGCGACTGGATTCAAACTTCAGGCAATTGCACGTTACCACGCAGGACTCTTGAAATCTCCGCAATGCAGCTGCACTAAAGAAAGCACTTATTCGTTGCCCTTCTTTCCAACATTTATCCTGTATCCGTTGAGTCCTATTTTTATAAAGGGTAAAGCCTGAGCTATGCGCAAATTATAATTTTTTCTATTTCTCAGTTAAAGCAAAAATAAACAAAATTTTATTTTTGAAGGTTCTCACTCTGTATGTGTTGAGTTCAACATATACTTTTTTTGTGAAGTGCAAAACCTGAGCTATGTGCAAAATATTACTTTTATTTAAGAAATAGTTCTTGGGAAGTAGATAAAAGGAATAATTTGCACATAGTTTAAGCGTTACCTTTGACAATAATTGAACCCAACAGATACGGCGTAAAGATTGAAAAAGAAATAAAAAGGGGCAAGAAATAAGTGCGTTGTGTTTAATGCAGTTGCATCACATAGATTCGAAGGGTCCTGCGTGTCCGTATGCAACAAACAGTTTGCAGTCTGCAACGTTAGCAAAATTGATGTAATTTGCATTACTAAGGTGTTCTATTATTGTTTCAGTATTCTTATGAGCGTTAAGATACTTTTACTGCTGGATTCCTTTGATTTTTTAAATTGTTTAGTGTCACAACGTCCACTTGCGAAAGAAGTTCTAAGTAATGCCCTTTACAATGTTTTTAGGTAAACAATCGGTATCTATTTAAAAGCAATAGAATGGAATAGGTAGGTATTGCCATGAGTACATATTGCAATGGTTATGACAGCTCCACGTTGGGCTTGCCATTTAAGTATGTAATGATGCTCGCGCCTTCTGTTTGATATAATTACGATACTATAATAAAATGCAATTCTTAGTAGGAGCCCAAAACAACTTTTTAATTATTGGTTAAATTTTATAGACTGATTAAAAATAATTCAGTATTTACTGGGTTCGTTAATTACAGTGTTATGCCCTTTACTATAATTCATTAACCTGCAATTTAATATTACAGAAGCTAGCTCGGTAGGCAAGAGAAAAACTCATATCTTAAAGCTGGGTTCCCTGATACGTTAATTTGAAAATTCGTGTGATACGCCACTGGGCTGTAAATTTAGTTCATTCGGGCGGTAGGTACTTTACTGCGCTGTCAATGTTTACACAAATCGGTTTAATTTCGTTGCGTTTCATGTTTGTGAATTAATTTTGCAAAAGGAGTTTTATGAGCATTCAAACAGGTAATTTTAAATACTCGCGCCTTCCATGGCGTCACTCTATCTTTTGTTGTAGGCAAAACCGACCCTTGCTTGTTAAGAGACGCCAACATGCAATTGTTATTTCTAACCTCAAATTTGGATTTTTATCCTAATGCTGGATAAATTGCTTGCAATGGATGCTTAAAACTTTTAATCTGCTTGGATCTCCCTTCAGTAAGACGTCCTCTCGTTCATTCCATAACTTCCCGGTTTCTAACGCCGATATTTTGGTTTACAAAACTAACCTTAGTTCTCTGCAGCGCTACCGTAACTGCTCTGACGGTGGCTCCAAATGGTTTCTGCCGGATCCGGGGTCCTGCGATGCTACGGCTGCTGTGGGGGCCTCCTACACGCTGTGCGGGTGGGCTGCCGTTAAAATCCCGGGCTCAGGAACTTGAATGTGCCCGTGATTGAATATCGTAACCTTGAGCTGGCCTCGGTCGGATCCTCGGAATGTGGTACCGTAGAAAATAATTTTTTTCGAGGGAAATTAAAACCCACACTTCCACTGATACACGGGTAAATTGCCCACGCAATGGTGTACTTTTTATTAATTTAAATTGAATTTTACTATATAAAAACTTTATTTAAATTGGAGGCCAAAATCTGTGTCAAGAGGTTATTTTTATACAACTGTTTCTATCTCTTGGTCGTTATTAAAAATTGCTTATCTAGAATACAAAAAACGGATGTAGACCAAGTTCAATACAACAAATTCTTAAACTAATATTTCTTATAACTAAAATGTTTTACAAAAATACTATTTCTAAATTATTGTCCTTTCAATTCGGTTTTAAATTGTCTCATACCGCCACTACACTTTGTTTTATTTAAATTGTCTTTATCACTCGCTTAATTACACTGACTTGTTTTTCACCAATTTTGTTTCACATCTTGTTTATTTGTTTCTGAATTTCCTGTCTAATTTTCCCAGATTTTCAAATATTGCTGTCTAATATTACAATTGCCATGTTCTGCCTGGTTTATGCTATTTGCAACGTATTATAATAATTCTGCTTCTTTTACCTTTATTTAAAATGCTCATAAACATATCCTATTTAATTATTCTGACATCTACGCTTTATTTAACACGCACATATTATAAACCTTTCTGTGACAGATCTATTTATTTGGTTTGGCTTTAATTTTGCACAAACCTCTTATTTTTGGCGAATTTAAAATTATCGACTCCAATCTATGAAAGACGAGCTCTGCCCTTTGCCTTTTGTAATCATATCGTTTCATTACTACTTATACGCTAAATCTTGCAGTTGTATGAATTTCCTCAACTCTGTGCTATCTGACTTGCTTTATTTATTTGTGCTGCAAGCAGAGTTGAGTAGCGGGCTCAATACCCTCTCAATATGTCAAAATAATTAAGGAATATAAAGAAATTTAAATTATAGCAAAGTTCCACATCCTACGACCGAATAAAATAAAAAAATTGCACCTAATCATCTCAGTTTTGCAAAAATGATCGAAAAACGAAATGTCTACTTTTTTGTTTTTGGGGATAACTCGAAAACTAAGATGACTATTTCCAATTTGTTTATTTTATATATTAGTTAAAGTGGGAGTATACAGCTGGACCTAATACCAATGTTAGGTAAGCCTCAACATTGAACAATTTTGCAATGACAAGTTTAATAATATCGCCACCATGAAATGTTTGAAGAAGTATTCATTATTATTATTTTGATAAATGATAACACTCACGTTTTACTAAGGCTTGAATGGCTGGAACAAAGTAGTCATCACAAACGATCGTTAGAACAATGAAGCAGTAGCAAGTTAAAAGCACATGGATGAAAACCCATCCTCCTCTTCTTTGTTCTCTTGTTAAACCATCGCTTGGAAATTCATATATTGCTGCCGGAGTACAATTTTCTTTTAACTGCGTTTGAAGTGGATGGTGATCTTTTTGAAGATGAGCTTGAAAAATATAATTTGATAAACATATATTTGTATTATTATTACTATTATATTCTGTGAACTACATTCTGTTCAAGTTAATATTAACTAGTAGATTTGTTAAATCACTGATATTTAAATAGTTACTTATATCTAGTGTAGGAGAGCAATTTTTACTTCCTTTTACGATAAAGGAAGTATTGGATTCACCCCAAAAATTCAAAATTGAGTTTTCAACAGATCTTCACGTTTTCGAGTCCCCTGAACCCAAAAAACATCTGTTTTTTCATTGGTCTGTCTGTGTGTAAAAGATGTGGCCCAAAATTAATTGGAACTTAGCACCTTTTATGTTTGTTTTTAAAAACCAGTTTAGTTTTATTTGACAGGAGTTGGTGTTTATTGCGTTGTTAAAAGATAGGGTGGGAAGGCCAGGCTTTGCCAACTCTTTACGAATATTTGTAGCCTATATTCATCCCCCTCAATGAATACACATTAGTGGTTAAATGTATATTAAATTCTAATACATATCACAGAGCTTTTATACAGTAAATGTATACCATATTTAAGCCCTACTATTAATAATTACAATCATATGTGTGTAACCTAACGTAATATTAAACGCTAAGTTTGTTATTTTGACCCACTAGTTGTAGAATTGCTGCGTTGTGCCTTTTATATACGATATAATACACAATTAAAACCTGCAACGTCTGTTTTGAAACATAAGGAACTGGCGCTTGTTGCGTGTGTCGTTTACTTTTAGTTGTTATCGCGACACAAAAACTTGACCCATATTTTATCTGGCGCAAGTTATGCAGTTTTTGTAGGCTAATTGCGTGCATTTCTGTATTTACTTTATTTCACATTATTCACTAAAATTCATGTTCAAGAATAGTTTGAACATTGTGGCCTGGTCGCTTGCTGAGCAATCGGGGTTGGTGTGGTTTAGATGCCTGTTGCAGGGGCTGCTTTATGGACATTTCCCTTGGCGTGAGGTGTAGCGTATAAGGGTTCCAAACTGAAGTCGTCTTGGCCGGTGCTGGGCTTCTGTTGTCCCTTGATCCGGCAGTTGTGTTTCCATACACAATAGCTGATGCCGCATAGTAGGCCAATGACCAGTATGGTTACTATACTGCTGACAGACCCTGTCGTAATGGATAGGTGCCTCCAGTGTGTAGTGGATAGGTCATATATTATTTGCTGCTGTCGAGTTAGCAGAACGCTTACGTGACCTGATGTTTCCAGACTCGGTTCTTCGGCTAAGCTTGGATACTCGATTCCTATTGATCCTGCCTGTGATGTAATGTTGACTTGCAGAATCTTGTTAAATGTTGTAACGACCGGGATCGTACTGAATGATCGTGCGTAGAGAATGTGTTGTCCTGTGTGGATATAGCACTCTGGAGCGATCTGGATGACTCCGGTATCTTCAAGAATCACTTCCTCTCGTACGTCGTTACAGATGATTGCTGCACTGGTGGCCTTGTTGGCTATAAACATCCATGTGTTTGCCTTGTACAGCTCCTTCCACCTTATTGTGGTGACATTGTAGCGTTGTATGCTACATGGCACCTTGTCCAAGCGTTGATACATCTCGTCGATGATGCAGTTGGGGTTTTTCTCGACACTATTTATGACAGTAGGTGTACATAAATAAGTGTGTTCCTTTATTGGAATGCTGACCTCGAACTTGGAAGGTGGTATGCTGAAGTACTGCTGATGGTTGTAGTCCACAGCTAAGAAATACGGGTTGACTGCGATTGTCGCATACTCTCCGCTTCTTATTTTTCTAGGGATGGCGGTGACCTTGATGACTTCGTATTCGGTTACTTCGGTGATATGGAAGTATTCAAATATCTTAATGGCTTCCTTGGTTTGTCCCATCTCCATCTTGTACACTGGCGATGGCAATATTCGTAAGTTTGGTGGTAGCTTTGTAACGCTAGCTCCCGTTTGAATCCGATTAATTCAATATTAAATAATATTTGCTGATTTAAACGTCGCCGACCTTTAGCGTTATCAAGAACCCGGCGTGTCCCAGCAAGATAAGATAGCCAGACCGAAGTTCCGCCCGTGAAAACAGCGCAAACAAAGTGATGACGCGCGCCGTTTCTCCCCACCTAACAGCATTTCAAGGCATATAAAACTGCTTGCAGAACGCATTTAAACAGAGATTCCCCAGAGATTTCCGAGAGATACCTAATACTCCTCCAGCAAACACCTAGTCCCCGGTCCTTCATCCTGCCCTGTCCAGAGAGTCCCTCCACCAAGCCGTCCTGAGACTGAGTTTAATTCAGTGGTTCTTTGCGAACGCCTGGAACGCCAGCTAATTAATCCTGAAAATCCCCGACAGCTGAGTTTAATTCAGTGGTTCTTTGCGAACGCCTGGAACGCCAGCTAATTAATCCTGAAAATCCCTGACAGCTGAGTTTAATTCAGTGGTTCTTTGTGAACGCCTGGAACGCCAGCTAATTAACCCTGGAACGCCCGCTAATTAATCCTGAAAATCTCCTACGCCGAAACCCGCTGGTCAAATAGCAATTAACGTAATGTCAAAATCCCAGCTCCCTTGTATTTTAAATTCACCGCCGTGCTATTCAAGCAGAATTAAAAGCTTCAAGCTACCTAATTAGAATTTACCTGAATTAACCCCTGAGAATTGTAGCGGCCGACTTGCTTGGGAACTCTGCGGACCGCACTGATAGCGTCGCCAAAGAGCTCTCCTGCAGGTGTCGAGGATTGATAACCTCAAAAGTCACGCCGAGCCGGAGCTTCGTTCCTCAAACGAAGTCCCGTCGTGCGGCGAATTCCGCGGAGTATTTCACCACCGAACTATAGTTACACGTATAGGGTGAAAACCCGCATTAGCAGTTTTAATTGTTATTTGTTTACAGAAACCCGAATCTGCAGTTCGGCGAAATTTGACAGGCTGCCCGGTATTGCATTCAGCGCGCAGCTCGTCCCGAAGAGCTACGAAGTTGCAGTCCGGCCGATCACGACGTCTTCAAGCGAATTGCGTCCCCGAGGTCACGCCCGCTACAACCAGGAAGCTGCTTCCGTCCGCAGAATCCGCCCGCTACAACCAGAAAGCCGCGTTTTTATACGATAACTAATTTTGAGTAATTTACATCTCGTTTAATTAATTACACGAACAATTTACTAGTGTATCATAGATAAACATAATAAATGTCATACAGGATACTCCGTTAGTGTGTTTTGCTTATTTATGGTATATCTGAGCTTGCGATCGAACCCTATCTCCGAAATATGAGCTAACCCGTGGTAGATAAATAGTACAACCCCTATAAGCAGGGGCGGGATGTTACATGGCGCGTACGAGCAGGAACGTGAACTCAGATATATGTACATAAATTGGCAAACACACACCTGCAGCTCCAGATGGCGCCCGAGCCCGGTAAACTCTGAAAATACCGAACCAGTAAATTTTGTTGTAATTTGAATAATGCACAAAACCTGTTTCAGCCTAGCCGTCCAGGGGAATCTACCAGAGCCCAGAAACCGAGATGTTCCAGTCTAGAATTCCCAGATACCCGTCCAGGTCCTGTCCGTTCCAGATAAGATCTTTCCGAGATCCCGTCCAGTCCAGAAAATCCTTTTCCTACCCTCAAGGGCCAGCAGCTTCACTGCTGGTACGGGATTTTGCGTTCCCGAGGTACCTTAGCTAAATTGCCGACAATACTACGGACCGCCCGCGTAGTACCGTCTTCTGCAATGCCAGAAGAATTCCAGAAGTCCGTAATCCGCAGCCCGTCCGTGAAATGCCAGATGAAGACAATCCTGATGTCTCGTCCGCCGGAATATCTGCAGGTACCCGTGTAAGCACCTGGTGCGCCTGTAAATGAATGAATGTAAATATACATGATTGCCGAATGCGACTTTGAATGCCGCCCTAGTTAGTGAGAATGCTAGAATGCCAGAATGTTTGCTAGTGCTATCCCGAATGTTATCTTCCTTTTGGAGCGTGCTCTCTGCCACCGTAAAACCGGATAATGACAGGAGATCGTAGACGAATAGTCGAAGCTCGAAGGAGAGAATGTGTTTTCCGTACCAGAATACCGTCCAGAGAGCGTATTTTAGAATGCGTCCCAGAGCGATCCTGCGCACCGTTTTTTTTTTGAAATTGTATGCTGGTCTCCGCAGCCTCTACAATTTCCCGAGTAATTGTGTGAGAATGTCTGAGTATAGGTTATCCTGAAACCTAGATGTTTCACACGCTGAGAGAATCCCGGAATACTTGAAGGTCGAAACCGCGACTGTACCGGCTCCAGTATTTAAATGTTGAAAGTTTGAACGTTGGCCGAATTGCAAACTGAAACCGCAGTTTTGCAACCGCCTGCAACATAAGTTTGTGTGCACTCCTTGAATGTGGCATTTCGCCCCAGTGCCTGTAAGAAGCGCGCGTTCACTCCGTCGAGTGCACATTTTTGTGCAATAGAATGCACCCCGTGAAATGGCATCCAGGCCATTACCAGAAATATTTTTGTGCCATAGAATGCACCCCATGAACTGGCATCCAGGCCATTGCCAGAGTTACCCGAATGAATGTGAATGATATCCTGAAGGACCTGTAGGTCGAAACCGCGACGCCGCCGTGTCCTGAAGAGTGCATCTGCATCGCATATGTATGTTCCTCCGCCGACAGAATATAGGTTGAAACCGCAACCTCTGTATTCGACTAGGCCAGAATTTAGAGTACAAATTGTACTCATCCTGTATATAGTTTCGAAAGAAACACCCGTTAAAATTGTACTCATCCTGTATATAGTTTCGAAAGAAACACCCGTTAAAATTGTACTCATCCTGTATATAGTTTCGAAAGAAACACCCGTTAAAATTGTACTCATCCTGTATATAGTTTCTAAAGATTACAATTTTACTCAGCCTGTATATAGTTCCCGATTATCCCCCAGTTTGAATGTTTTCTGTGTCCGGTCTCAATAATCACGAGATCTCCAGGTGATCTTTGCATTGTTTTGAGAACCCCCTTGAAGGAGGTGCCCACCGAATTCCCGTTTCCTCCGAAGGGACCGGCATATGTAACGCTAGCTCCCGTTTGAATCCGATTAATTCAATATTAAATAATATTTGCTGATTTAAACGTCGCCGACCTTTAGCGTTATCAAGAACCCGGCGTGTCCCAGCAAGATAAGATAGCCAGACCGAAGTTCCGCCCGTGAAAACAGCGCAAACAAAGTGATGACGCGCGCCGTTTCTCCCCACCTAACAGCATTTCAAGGCATATAAAACTGCTTGCAGAACGCATTTAAACAGAGATTCCCCAGAGATTTCCGAGAGATACCTAATACTCCTCCAGCAAACACCTAGTCCCCGGTCCTTCATCCTGCCCTGTCCAGAGAGTCCCTCCACCAAGCCGTCCTGAGACTGAGTTTAATTCAGTGGTTCTTTGCGAACGCCTGGAACGCCAGCTAATTAATCCTGAAAATCCCCGACAGCTGAGTTTAATTCAGTGGTTCTTTGCGAACGCCTGGAACGCCAGCTAATTAATCCTGAAAATCCCTGACAGCTGAGTTTAATTCAGTGGTTCTTTGTGAACGCCTGGAACGCCAGCTAATTAACCCTGGAACGCCCGCTAATTAATCCTGAAAATCTCCTACGCCGAAACCCGCTGGTCAAATAGCAATTAACGTAATGTCAAAATCCCAGCTCCCTTGTATTTTAAATTCACCGCCGTGCTATTCAAGCAGAATTAAAAGCTTCAAGCTACCTAATTAGAATTTACCTGAATTAACCCCTGAGAATTGTAGCGGCCGACTTGCTTGGGAACTCTGCGGACCGCACTGATAGCGTCGCCAAAGAGCTCTCCTGCAGGTGTCGAGGATTGATAACCTCAAAAGTCACGCCGAGCCGGAGCTTCGTTCCTCAAACGAAGTCCCGTCGTGCGGCGAATTCCGCGGAGTATTTCACCACCGAACTATAGTTACACGTATAGGGTGAAAACCCGCATTAGCAGTTTTAATTGTTATTTGTTTACAGAAACCCGAATCTGCAGTTCGGCGAAATTTGACAGGCTGCCCGGTATTGCATTCAGCGCGCAGCTCGTCCCGAAGAGCTACGAAGTTGCAGTCCGGCCGATCACGACGTCTTCAAGCGAATTGCGTCCCCGAGGTCACGCCCGCTACAACCAGGAAGCTGCTTCCGTCCGCAGAATCCGCCCGCTACAACCAGAAAGCCGCGTTTTTATACGATAACTAATTTTGAGTAATTTACATCTCGTTTAATTAATTACACGAACAATTTACTAGTGTATCATAGATAAACATAATAAATGTCATACAGGATACTCCGTTAGTGTGTTTTGCTTATTTATGGTATATCTGAGCTTGCGATCGAACCCTATCTCCGAAATATGAGCTAACCCGTGGTAGATAAATAGTACAACCCCTATAAGCAGGGGCGGGATGTTACAGCTTCAAGGACAGCTGACTTATTATTGTTGCTATTTCAGCTGGTGATACGAACTCAAATAAATGGTTCCGCTTGAACACTGCGTCAAGCAACTTCTTGTATTTTTCTGCCACTTCCTGCAAATAGTTGCTGGCAACTTGATATGCTGACAACACGTGAACATTTAATTTATTGGCGTCAATGGATCTGTACCAGGCCTTCATTTCGTTAATAAGGCGAATTTCTTGGTTGAATTTTACCATGAAGTTTTCTAGCTTTGTTGTGATCCTGCTTTCTGTATTGTTCACTGTAGTTATTGCTGTTAACATCAACTTCGCTTGGTGACCGGAAGCGTCGATTAGTACCTGCTGATTCTTGTCTAGATCAGCGATGTCTTTATACACTTCTTCGTTTACTCCAAACACTGATGTCAGGAACTTCCCTAGTAGTCCTCTTCGTGTTCGGTGTGATTATTAAACCTCGACTATCGTCTCGGATTTCAAAATTCAACCGCGTCCGTTATTTGCTATATATCGGCCTAATGACGTTGATAACTATTTCATAATACCTACATGTTATTGAACTATATCAGTACTGCCTGCTTGATTGAAATGTCATCCATAACAGCTACGGCCGTTATAACCATTGCTAAACTACCAAATTACGTCCGGGACTTAGGTTACTAGTAAAAGTTACGTTTAAATTAGTTATATTAAAATAACATATCTTAAAATTCGTCACTTTGTATAACAAGATATAAAAGCAAATCGGTGGCAGCTATTCTTCAATTAAGCAATATTTTCATTATTTTATTTAGATATACCACGTAATTACACATTATTAAGCTAATATAGTTACTGAGTTGATTCATTAAAACATTGGGTATTAGACGATATTTGTCATATAATTATCACTAACCACAAGATTCAGGAAACATTTTCTGTTTACTCGATTTTTAAGATAAATAGCTATAAAATTTCTAGTGCATCATTAAATTTTAGTAAAGTAAATAGTAAACATTATTTGTGTAGAATTAATTAAAAATAATTTTGAAATATGTTTGGAAAATATCGTGCTGTTCAACCTCGAGAAGTAGGATACTGGGCTAACAAGTAACGCCTCCACCTCAATAAAATGACTTCTAAAGGAAATAAATTCCAAAACTAAAAAACAAAGTGCAAAAGAAGGTATATTATTTAAGCTACAGCAGTATTTTCAAGATTATCACTGTTTCGTGACAGGGGAATGATGTATTTGCAGGCGTTTTTCCTTCCGGTTTTGACTTTTCTTCAGCAAACCGGTTCTCAAATTCTGGGCGACTTTTGAATGACCCAACAGTCGTTATATGGACCGTGAAAAACCTCACGCCGTCAGGTAGTGCAGGTAGTTTTGGAACCGCTAGAGGACCTCCGAGCTATCAGCTCTCAGAAAATTCAATGAAGAAACCCAGTGCGTTTGCTGCTTCAATTGATAGCTCCCAGGATCGCAGAAGTTTAATAGGATGTTTAACAAAATTAATCCAATCTACTAAAAATCTGCCAACTCGCAACACTAATTTGGTTTTTGAAATAGTGTTTCTTTTTACTTTCTCGCATACGGTAGTATAGAGAAAGTATTGTAATCGTCAAAAAAATCGACTTCGAGATTTTGACGAATCTTGACGTTTTAGACCTCCTAGAGTCCTAAAAAACCATTTTTCGAATTATGTCTGTGTGTGTGTGTGTGTGTGTGTGTGTGCGTGTGCGTGTGTGCGTGTGTGGTGTGTGAACACGATAACTTAAAAACGAAATAAGCTAGACCCTTGAAATTATGTACATAGTCATTATTCAAAATTTGTAGATTCCTGTCAAATTTTGAGCGAAATCGGTTAACCGGAAGTGGCACTTTACCTAAACAGGTAGCGGTACCTATTCAAGTAAAGTACCACTTTGCTTCGAGATATTTGAACAAAATTTTGTACATACATTTCTTATGTAGAAAAACTACCAGATATTACATTTCAGCATGATCGGTTAACCGGAAGTGGCATTTTACCTAAACAGGTAGCGGTATCCATTCAAGTAAAGTACCAGTTTTCTTCAAGGTATTTGCACGAAATTTTGCACATACATTTATTGTTAAGAAAAACTCCCAGATATAAAATTTCAGTATGATAGGTTAACCTAAAGCGGCACTTTACCTAAACAGGTAGTGGTTACCTGAAAATGTAATTTTATCGCTGTATGTATATACATTGCAATAAACTTTTCAAATTTGCTAGAAAACAAGGCGAATGCGAGAAAGTCTAGGGGAGCACACTCCCGATTTTTTAATTTAATAGTTTAAAATTTATTTCTAATGAAAAAACTAAGCTTGTTTATCCATTTAAGTAATTACTTTGCCTATTTTGGATTTACATAACTTAGTTTACTTAACTTTTAAGATATTATATAAGTTTCTGGTTCAGATAATACCCATGACTTAAGCAAAGACATTTTTTTTTTTTTTGAAAAAGCGTTAATTGAATGTTATTATGAATGATCTTCGTTATACGAAGGCATTTGTAATGAGCGCCATGTCCGATGATTACGTTTAAGGTTATAGTTTTTTTTAATGCTTAAGAAGACTCCTTTAATTTGGGCTATCTTCGCTATTCGGATTCAGGGGAATAATTAAATTAATCCTTTTATTTGCTTATATAACTTCGCATACTGTTGATGATTTCGTTGTAACAACGTATATTTGACGTTTTTTAAATTTTAGGAAGGCGGTTTAATTTTTATATTTGATTGTAATAAGTAATAATTGTCTGGGTTTACTTTGAATACAATGAACTCCTCATAATTTTTATATTTATTAATAGTAACTTTCTGGGTATATATTCAATATAAGAACCTCGTATACATTTTTATATATTTGTAACTTTAAATTCGGGATTGTTCGAATATAACGCGGTCTTTTTAATTTTTATGTAGTAATAATTTAACTTCTAGGAGACTTAGGAAGATGACAAACTGCGTTTTATTTGTGTCAATTTAGATGAAATATTTTTAGCTGTGGTTGTTTTTAAGTGCTTTTAATATGTGCATTGTGTTAACCGCTGTTATCCCACTTATATAATGGCCGTTGTTTTATTTTAGTATTCGAATTTTACCTGTAGTATTTTCTTTTGTACGGTCCACCGATACCTTTCCATTCTTTTTTTAGTAGGTTGGTGTAAGATATAAGCGGTTAGTGAAGTGAGTATAGATGGATGACGAGACTAAAGCAACAGTGCAGGAGTGTATTAAACAGAAACCGAAAGAATTATTCATCGACAAAATAAGAAAATGTGTTTTTTCTTTAAATTGTCATTAAAGTACTTCGAAATCGTCATTAAAATACGAGAAATCGGCAGTAAAGTAATCCATTGTTTTACGACTTTTTGTAGGTGGGGCGATAGGTAAAAGTCAACTGACGTTAACATAACCTACAAATGTTGGTGAAAATGTTGTGATTTCACGATTTCTCGATTTAAAAAACATAATGTACTCCTCGGCACTGAAATTCTTGTGGTTTATTTACCTTGGCCCTACGGGCACCTTTACTTAAGTTACTTTTAACAATAACTTAAGTATAAATAAGGAAAAATTGTTATTATGGTTTGCATGTAGCTTCTTTTAATTTATTTAATAAATTTGATTTAAAGCTTACCTTCATCTACGTTGTTAGAAAAACTCTCGTTCTCTGCACACGAAGATTCTAACAATATCAACACTATAACTGATTTTATAATTAACCACATTGTAACTGTCGCCCATGGGGTTTTTAAGATGAATGACAAACTGATACACAACTAATGCTTTTTTATTGTTTTATGGTTGTCCAGTTTATGTGTTCAAGCTAATTATTGATAACAGATATTTGTCATGGCCAGAAAATTATTTAAATATGTTGAATTCTAGACTAACCACCGATTTAGTTTAATCTAATAATGAGACAAAAATAATTTATAGTAGGCGTTGAAGGCAACTTTTGGTTGAGGGACACTCGATAACACTTTATGTCTAAACACTGCTTTTATTAAATAATTTTAGTAAACTTATAAGCACTTTTCCAATTGACAGAGACTATTATAATTGTTAAAAATTACTATAATATTTAACTTCACTTTTGCACGCAGACGTCTATAATTTAGTATCATTAGGCAACTTAATTTATGAATAGGTTTCGACACGAACACAGGAATACTAAAAACTTCTTGTAGGTGTCGTTGCGTTGTTAACAATGAATCAAGTAGTCCTTTGTGTGACTTTATTACTCTAGTACTTTTCAGTTATCTTGAGAGAAAGACGCATGAGTTCTTGAACAGTAGGTACAATAAAACTTATCACTAAAGTATTTACATAACAATTAACAATATTTGCTTAACATACATAAAAATACGACTAAATTAAAGCACGATATAAGTATTATAAACTTAAAATAATTAAAGATTGCCTCTCTTTTCCTGTTCCATTTCAATTGCCTCGAAAAGAGCCTTGAAATTGCCTGCTCCAAAACCCTGCAAAAATTTCCTCTTCATTAGTTTTTTAAATTGGTTTGTATTGTAGCAAAAAACGTTTTTGCTGGAAAATATTACATTTTACGTGTTGATGCTACTTACATTATGATTTCGTCTTTGTATAACTTCTAAAAACACAGTAGGCCTGTCCTGCATATTTTTTGTGAAGATTTGAAGTAAATAACCGTCTTCGTCATAATCAATGAGAATTTTCAGTTCCTGCAATTTGTCCATAGCTTCAGCAACTTTTACTTTGCTGTACTTCAACTTTTGTCTGAGGAGGTCGTAATAGGTGTCTGGCACTTGTAGAAATTCGACGCCCCTGGCTTTTAAATTTCTTACCTATCGCATTTGTGAATGACAGTTAACTATTAATTAATTTATTAAAATACTTACAGCTGTAATAATGTCCTGAGTGTTTAGGGCGATGTGTTGGACTCCAGCTCCTCCATAGTATTCCACGTATTCTTCGATTTGGCTCTTTTTCTTTCCCTTTGCTGGTTCGTTTAGGGGAATCTACGAAAATATTTGTATAGCGACTTTTTCTTAGAATTAATTATGCAAATTAGTGTGGTATGCTATCTGTTTTGTAATGTATTGTTAATATGACGTCTATATTGTTAAAAAATTAACAAAAAAAGAAGAATATTTATTTGTAGCGTTTATTGAGTAAACAACAATGCTGGAACATCTTCCTATATTCAATTTATTGGAAACTTAGAAATCTAATTTTCGGAAGGTTTATTTTGTATATGTGTAGTTTTTATGACGTTATCACTTAATGTTTTAATAACTATTAATTTCTGAAATTTAATTTTCAAAATATGTACTTTTGTGTCAGCATTAGTATGCTTGGCGTGTACCAGCTTTTACCTAAATATCACATCAATAAAATATCCCATAACATGTGTACAGGAGTCATTCACTCTTCTATGCTGTCGATTACCAACTGCTGAGAATATTAACAAAAAAGTTCTGTATATATTTAAAAATATCGTATTTATATGGTAATAGAGCTGGCTTTTCTTTGTTAATATAAAATGCTAAATCGAGGTTGCTGTAATTAGAATAATACATTTTCCCGCTGCTGATCATGTAAGTCAGTGATACAGCCTTAGTAACAAAACGTGTAAGTCGGTGATTATATTTGTTTGCTGCTTTCCCTTGACAACGGAACTTAATACTATTATTAAGTTCCTAGGATAATAAAATTAGCAGCGCAAGATACAGACTTAGACGTTTTGTTTATAATTGCAAGTGTTTATGTGACATGTGACACTCACAGGTAACACGACTTACGAAAATTAATCCTGGTGACAGGTGACAAACCAAACGTTTTTTTCAAAAATCTAGGAAAATTTCGATAATCAGCGGGAAAAATATAATAAGATAACTCGGAATGTATCGCCTATTAACATTCCTTGTTACTTAAATAGCTATATAATTAATATAAATAAAATATTGCAAGGTTCTGAAAAATTTGAAAAAAAAACACAAACACCCTTTTCTATAAAATACGACAAAGAAGATATAACAGAAGAAGAATCATGTGGACAATATTTTGAAGAATGATTTAAAGGTAAGAATGCAGCACATGGTAAAACAAAGTAAGCAACATACAAGATGTTCAAGAACAAGAACAAAGTGATGGGATTAGAAAAGACTAAGTAAAAGAAACAATTAAAAAAGCAAAAGCAGGAGAAGCCCCTGACCACAACCAAATAACAACAAAGATGTTGAAAGTAATGCCAGAGGAAGAAATTGAATTAGCCAATGACATCTTCAACAAAGTAGTACGAACGGGAAAAGGACAGGAAGACTGAAGAATTGGTAAAATTACATAGATCTTTAAATGGTGCGATTCAATAGAATCCCAGAACTGCAAGGGCATTACAATGCCCAGTGCAGTTGTAAAACTTCATTGAAGAATCGTTGATCTAAAAATAACGAAGAAAATGGACGAAACACTAGACGACAACCACTATATGGATTTAGACTTAATAGAGGAGCAAAATGCCTTCCTTACTCTATTCATAGACTTACAAGAAGCTATTGATAGGGCATACAACGAAAATATATGGAGGGTATTGAGAAACATAAAATGCATCAAAATCAAATTAGAAGTATATAAAGCTTCATGAAAACTATGTAAGAACACGAAAAAAGAATAAAACATGTTTGGAAGTATTAAAAGGTTTCGGGAGAAATGCTACAAGGCTAACTATGTTCTTACAAAGCTCTAGGATGAGCAAAAAAGAGACGAAGTACTCTGATGTCGGAGAATGCAACAATGCCCATCATAATAACTGAAATATGTTACATAGTTAATATGGTTTTAATGGAAAAGTATACATTTTATAGGATATTTTTTTTGAGAATTCTGAGGAACCGTAAGATAAACCACTTTTTGATTGATTGTAAATTCGACAAGAATGGGACAGTTTGTAAATGGTAACTATCTGTTACTGCAATACCCATAACTAAAAATTTAGTGTACAACAGAAAATTGTAGGTCATACAGTTTTCTACTCTCTCGATGGTACCAAAGCAAACCAGAGTACAAATATACAGATTACTGTTTCAATACTAACTTATGGGTCCAAATCATAGAAAACTAGAGGAAGACATTGAATAAGTACCACAGAAATTATATTCCAGAAAAATAGAAAAAAACGATCATGGTCGAAATAAAAAATACGATGCATAGAGCAAATCTGAAAATAAAACCAATAACAACAACTAACGAAGAAGGTCAGATGAGATGGTTTGGCCACATAAGTCACATGGACACAAAAAGGATCGAAAAAATCTGGATAGAAGAAGTAGAGCTACACTAGAGAAGAGACATATTCAATGAGAAGAGAGGAAACGACTTGCACAAGACAGACAAAATGAAAAGAAATCGAACGGGTACATACAATAAGTCTTAGATCTGAAACGGTGAAACGATTTTAGAGTTAGAATAAGAATATGAATAAATAAATTTAAAAAATATAACTATACAGGGTGTACCACAACTGGAGGACCATAGCGAATATGCATATTCTTGAGGTTATTCTAATTCAAAAAGTCCTTATGAACGTACATATATCCTAAAGTGAACCGTTTTCGAGTTATGAATAAAGTAAAAGTTGGTATTATTTCTAACGTTTATTATTTACCTTTACAAACATTTTAAATCAATTTTAATGTTAATGAGATTAAAAATTATCACCTCCATTATCAACGCACAGCTCAGCCCTTTGTACAATTGACATATTTGATATTATTAGGTTATAAGGATCATTCCTGATTTGATTGGCTACTTCCATTATTATACCGAATAATTAGAAAATGTATCCATTGCCACTCATTACTGTTAATTTTATGACCCCTACCTGACATTTAATAAACAAACGATAAACAAAAACTAAGCAATCTAGATCAGTATAATTTTTACATGAAAATTAAATACGAGAATGTTAGAAATAATACCAACTGAACTTCTAATTTATTCGTAACTCGAAAATGGCCCATTTTAGAATATATGTTCATCAGATCATTTTGAATTAGAATGACCTCAAAAATTTGTATATTCGCTATGGTCGTTCAGTTGCGGAACACCCTGTATGTTGAGAAATCAAGTTAAAGCACTTTGTTCTTATTTTTGTTTTTAGCCAGTGACGGCGACGAAAGTATACAATTGTAAATTATACTTCACTTCAAGGTATAAATAAATTGCTATTCATTACATCAACGAATTAGCTATTTCTAACTAACAGAATAGATATGGCGGCATACTTACTGACATAAAACGCCGAAAATTCTTGGAAATAAAAAAAATTATATGCATTTTTGGTTTATAGATTGCTATTGCAGTGGAATATGATTCTAATTAGTTGCAATATTGCATAGATGCTTTTAAAATAATGATCGTAGTATGGATGTTTTGTTTTTGTTTTCTAGAAAAGCAATTTCTTTTAATTATTATAGTATTTTCGATTATATATTTTTCACTTGGTAAGTAGATAACAGATAAAGAAGAAAAATATATATAAAAAAAGTCAAACTATTTGATAAAAGCAGCTACAGCATAGTTGGTAAATTGACAGTGTAATTATTGTTTTTTTCAGTGCGACTTGTAACTGGATGCACATTTTTTTAAACGTATTAATAAAATTGGCAGTAAGTACTTTTACAAGCTGATAATAAATTTCGAGAGAGAATATAAAACATTGTTGCAACGTGTGTCGTCGTACACGTAGTGTTTTAAATTCTGTTTTATTTTCGATCACTATAATTTGTTTTGCGAATGAATATAAATACTTGCAATTTCTAATAGGAAATATATTTTAAATTAATTAATACCAGCACTATCAGAACAAAATGGCAAGCTTTTTAAAACTTTTTTTGCACCGAAAATTCAGACAAAACAACTTATATGTATTTCTAGTGAATTTGTAATATTTAGACAATGAGAATGACTCAAAATGTTTTAAATGCTACTCACTTTGATAGTTTCTTCAAAATTGGCCATGACAGTGGACCTCAAAGCTGAATATTCGGTATGAATTTGCGAATCGTCCACCGACCAAAACCTGTGGAACTGTAAAATGTCTTCGTACCATTTGGCAGCGGATTCCATTTGAAGATCTGGTTGGTTTCCAACTACGTGGTCGATGAAGTCTAGTTTTATTGCTGGTCTGTAATATGAAACAAAATATAAATACTATCAACATTTTTAAACGAATTTTTATGTATTTGTAAAACGATAAAACTTGTATTACTACTTACAAAATTTTTCCCAGGGCATCTTCTGGAGTTTTCACATATCCAGGGAGAAAAACTCCCCTATAGAGGCCCTTTTCAATAAATGTGTGAGTAGTATCTCCATACTAAAATTTTATAAATCATAAAATTTGTTTGTGAATTTGATTTTATTTTACTTACAGTTTGAACCGTAGCAAATCGCACAATTCCATTAAAGTCTGACTCCTCCCAAATGTCTTTCACGATTTTAGCCCCTCGTTGTTTAGCAACCTTGAAAGGTATAACGTTACAATAAATTATGTGACAGTATACGAATCAAACAATTAGCTATGCAGGACGACGAGTAAAAATAGAAAGATCAAGAAGAGAATTTTTAGAATAGCACACTTAAACTTACTAGGATAATATTATCTAGATCCTCCACTTCCATGCTGATATCTTTGACTCCATCCCCATGCTTCACTAAATGCCGTCCAACGTCCTGTTCTTCAGGTTGGTATGCAGATACGAAGACGAACACAATCTTTAACAATTTTTAAATTCAGCAAATGGCATAATTAAGCGAAATTCTTACCTACCTTATTCTGTCTGACTGCATGCGATGCGTATTGGCGACTTCCGGTTTCCAACCCCTTGTAGGCCAAAGGTTCAAACCCCATTCGTGTGATATAATAAGTGGCGGCCTAAAAATTAATCAGGTGACTCGGTGCTACGGTTTTCAATTAAGGGTTGCTTACCTGCTTTGCATTTCCGACGTAAAATGTTAGGTGGTGGAAGTTGAGGAAGCGGCCGTTTTGGGGCTGAAATTAAATATTGGGTTAGCCAGAGAACAGGAAGAAGAGTAAATCGGCTTACCTTAGGTCCCTTGTCGGTGTAAGTGGTCTAAAAAAATAATAATATTAGAATATGCAAATGTGGCGCTCGAGTTCGATCTTACCATTTTGATGGTTTGTCCAGTAGTAGATTTGATAAACAGGTTGTTTCGGATTAATCAGGCTTTTATAATCTCGAGTAAACATGTTTTTATTTCCCATAAATTCAGTAATAGATTTATTCAGACTCGTGTGATGGCCAAGGTAATCTAGAAAGTTTTCAGGAGAGGTGAGCATAATTAATCGATTCCTGTCCCCTGTGGGAGGAGGGAACTTTTCCGATTTTTATCTGGGTCAGTATATGAATGCTAGATTTATTTTTTCTTAAAAACTGTAAAGATCAAATATAAAAGTAAAAAATCAATTTTGTTATTATTTAGCAGAATATTATTTAACAGGAAAAAGAATTTAACATTTAATGGATGCTGCGAGTGGAAGAAGCTTTTCTTAAGATTCGTTGGATCACAGTGTCAGTGCTAGTTTTACTTCTTTTGTTACTTTAAAATTAAATTGATTATATATAGGTATAACCGTTATTCATAAATAAAGTATAAAAGAATAAAAATTATTTTAAGGTTTTAAAAGTGAAACTGTAGTTTAAAATTCGAAGTTGTAAAGCTTTTGTCATGGAAATAACTGTGTATAACGCAACTGCAATCTGCTACTGTGATATTCAATACAATAGATGGGCTTCCAAGCGTTAATTCGCTATTAAAGCTTCAATATACCGATATCAGGTAACAATAGTTTAACATAGGGATGGGCTTAGAGATTCTGCGTTTCAGGATATACCTAAATTTAAGTTATAATTAGCAGCTAAAGTTAGACGGGCAAGGAAGTGTAGGATTTCAATCGCTAAACTTCGTAAATAGGAAACTATTTTGGTCGATAAAAATATGCCGTTCTTAAAGGAGAGTACCTTCCATAGTTTTCTACCATTCTAATTAGTATAATTAAAATAAAAGAAAAGTAACTGACAATAAATTTAAAAATATAGCAGCTAAAAGATTAAAAACTGTTTCAGGAAAACTGCATTTTTATGCAATTATTAATAATTTAAACAAGTTTATGGGTTTGGTGAATACGAAAATATTTTTATTTTTAAGAGTAATCACAGCTGTAATACTAAGAAGTAAGAAAGAGGCAGTTACATATATTTTACCAAAACGATTTTTTTAAATTAAGCAGTTACGTTGAGGATATTCTTATTAGGATTTAATTTTTTCAGTTTTTTTATGAGTTCTTTGCCAGTCTGTCGTCGCCTTATTTAATTTTTCTGAAGCACTGCACACAGTGCCTCAATAGTGTGAGTCTTTTGAATAGCTCTAAAAAATTAAAATTGCGGATTTTACAAATATTTATAAGATAAAAAAAAATTATTTTCGTAAATATGTAATACATCAAATATATCAAATATATATCATAAAAATATGAAAAGCATATACCAATCTAAGTCTGAATCGTAGCATATACGGTGGTGAAACAGGGGCTCTCGAAATATGGTGTTACAGAAAAACAATGGTAATAAGCTGGACAGACAAAACAGAACAAGAAACTACCAAGAAGAACCGATGAAAAAGAAAAATGTAAGTTCAGATCAAGCAAAGAAGACGCTGTATAATAGGCCACATAATATGAGGGTCTCCTTCTTGGTCTTTCACCATATTAGGGTATGTGACACCATGCCGTTTTCAGCTTGATAGTTGATTTTCATTGCTCTCTATCTTGGGCGTAATGCGTAACCTCAGTGACACTCATTTTGTGAAGATCTTCCTCGTGGTCTTTTTCCATGCATTTCCTTTGGATCCGGTTGTCTGGCTATGTTGTTAGCTATATTATTCTTATATATTCAAATATCGCAACGCTACGAGAGTATACTTCAGAGCCCGCAAGTTAGACTCACTCAAGACGGTGTGCGGTTTCTTATAAGATGCTATTACCAAATATTATGAGCGCCAACAAGTCTTTACTTACAACAAATTTACTCAGATAGGTTGAGGGCTTATAAACTCAAATAATCGCAGCAGGCAGTAGTACAATATCTGAAATACAAAAAGATAGCAGTAATGAAATCAGACAATAAATAACATAAACAGTGCATTGAATTTATTAGGCAAAGATTACATATAATAGCCAGTAGAACAGATCCTAAAACATTAGTTAAGCGAAACGTGCACCCTTAAATAGCATTTTTATACTAGTAATTGACACAATTAAAAAGCAATTACAGGTCAAACAATTTAAATGTAAACTACTGACTGAGAACAGATTCAAGATACCAAGCAATTTAATATTGAGCCAACAGTAATGAGCTACAAGCGATCTTAGTTTAACATCGTTACGTTAATACACCTGAAGCTCGCAGTATGAACATCGACCCAATTTAGAATCGGCTGAGTTCTGAAAGAAACCAACCAGGTGCGTCAGTTGAATAGCATGACACGAAGGTCACAAGGGCTAATTCCACAACTCTGATGGAGCTGCGGCGACGCAGTTTACTAGATCGTAATTACTGATCTGAGAGATCGAGCTTCTGCAGTGGATGGTTAAATAGCCTCCAAATGGGGAATTACAGCTAAGCTGCAGCAGGTTGAAAGTGCTTGCAGAAATCACTAGGTCGCAAGCGAAATCTGGCTGCCAAGCGGATCGCTTAGGCAATGTGAATCAAAGTGAGATAATGCTCACAGGACGGAGGAAATGCACGTCTCCCAAAGCAGGCTGAATCGGTGAATTTAGAACCTCCCGAGAAAAAGCTAGAAATTCAATATTCAATCAGCTAACTGTATAACGCTACTAAATCCAAAAATGGATTAACCACTCACCCTGAAATACAGGCTTTTATGGCTAGGACGCCTAACAACTTGTAATTAATAATCCGTCTAATAGACGTATACTTTATGTGTCCGAAATACGTGTTTTAAGCCCAAAATCCGCAGCAAAGTGAAGCTTCTACGAATGATCTCTCTAAATAAGAAAAGCTAAAGAACTAACTTAGAGCACGAAAATTACATATGTGTTGGCGGGCTGAAACCAAGTAGGGAAGAGAACGCTACTCAAGCCGCAACAAGTCCCCACGTATCTCTAAAAGGCCGAAACATAAATACCTGCACCACGAGCTTTCACAACACACAACCCACATAAAAATGTGAGAGCTGTCGAAAAACCCAGCAAAGTTTGCCGGTATTGGAGATAACAATATCTGTGAGTATTGCGGATGGCGGCTAAAGAACCGTTCACACAATTAATGAGCAAAACTAAAATGCGTCCTCGCAACTAAATTTATGCAAAGAAATAACCTCTAACGCGTTTAACACGTAACAATGTGTCCGAACTTTCCAAAATAGTTCTCCTTTATTTTATTTGATAAACATTTCTTTATCCTGAATTCTTTCAATGCTTTTGGTACGGTGTTGGGTCTACGATATTCCGATAATTTTTCTGTAGACCCGCCTTTGTGGCGCATCTATTCTGTGAATATCCCGGTTTTTAAAGTTCACGTTGCAGACGTATGTCTTGATTAGAAATATTAATGCATGTATTAGTCTAAGTTTGGTCGGTTTTGAGACTGAAGTGTCTTTCCAGATTGTTGTTAGTTTCCTCGTTACTGATCTTGCCATTATTCTTCTTTGTCGTATTTCTTCATCATAGCCGCCGGTGTTAGTTATTGCTACGCTGTACTGCCTTGCCCTTTCTATAATTTGTCTAACATTCAGTATTTGATTTCTAGTTTCTTTCCTTGGTATAAATCTTCGTTGTCCATCCGATATTTTGGGTAGTAAACACGTTTTTATCATTTATTAATTGGACTTTACGCAAATGAGATATTAATGAAGCCGTCATGTAATTGGAACCTATTTTAGGCGATTCTTGTGAAGTGGAATAAATATTGATTGGCACCATTCAAGTGAGTTCTTTAATTGTCCATATTTTTTTTGTCATAGCGAGTGTATAACCTCTATCCCGATTTTGCCCAGACTTTTGTTTAGCCTCTATGTTTCATAGTTTTAGTTTTCTTCTTTCTTCGATGCGGTGTACCGTTTCTGTCGTCATCCAGTGATAAGTGTTGTCACGTTAACCAGGTCTTTACGTGATTTCACGATTCATTTGTCATCTGTGATGCTACGTTATCCCGCATTCTGGATTATATTTTGCAATTTTACTTTAACTGGTGCCGGGCTCCGTGGCTCAGTGGTTAAGCATTCTGGCTATCGATCTAAGGATCAAAAGTTTGACTCTCGATCCCGGTGAGATTAAAAAAAAATTAAAAATGCGGATGAAAACCCCTACAGAATGCCATCATTCGGAAGTGATGTAGCCGTGGGTCCTAGGTTACTACGATGTGTAGCATGTAAAAAATTTCTTGCTAGGGTTGGCAAAATTCTAAGTAGGACATTGACCATATGACTAAAGCAGTCGGTGTCTAAGATACCTGGTAATCCGTATGCTTAAACCTTGTCCATTACAAACAAACAAACAAACAAACAAACAAACAAACTTTAACTGGTGTTGATAGTTTTTTTTTGTAATTAGATCTTCTCCCGGTTCTCCCGTTGTGTTTTACAGTAGTTGTTGTCCTCAATATTTTCCTTATCAGAATATAATCAATTAATTATATTTCTATATATTCCACATATGGTCCATGTCCAGACTATTTTATGGTGTTGTGTGATTAAAAGGGCAGGCCGTACTAAAAACCAGTATTGAAGTGAAAATTTGATAGTAAGAATGCCGAAAGACGACTCCGCCTATAAATATCAATCATACAATAGCGGAAGTGGGATGTAATGGCTATGAAGACATGAAGAAGGTATCCTGAAATTGAAATAAATGAAAGGCGCGTCCAATACAGAAAAAGAGAACGTGAGAAAGAGAAAGAAATATCTATTAAAAAATAAAAAGGTAGATATATTTCCAATTATTTACATTTGGGATGGGAAACCGTTTTGTGGACGTTGCGCATGATTCTTTGACTCTTATTCTTGACGTATTGTTATTATTATAATATTAGTCTGAGAGATGTAAAGAATGCAACAAAAATATGACACAAACGGTGAAAACGGAATTCGAAATGGGGCAAAATGTTTAATGAAAGGATACTAGTTACTAGTTACGACGATTTGCTGCTTATGTGGAATGTTCTATAAGTCACTATTTTTATATTGAATTTTACATTTACTTATAAATGCATTTTTAGTAATTGTAGAAAATAAATTACTATTGGCAGAGTATATTTCGAATATTAGATTCTGCATTTACTTAAGTAATATGCTTCTTTTAATAAATTAAAAATAATTAAAATAATTATGCGAGTCATCCACCACCTGTCGAGCGAAAACTTAGGTGCTTTACATTTCGACTCTGTTCCCTCAGTCCTCTTTACTTCCTTCACCTGAAACGTGAAGAAAACACCTTCTGACATTTCTTTAGACCTTCGCGCTTCAGGGTCCCTAGATGATGAAAAACAGTTTTCTCAATTCTATCTTTCTGTCTGTCTATTTGTTCGAGGAAGACGAAATTTTGCATCCAGGTTAAATGTCTACCTTTCTCGAAATAAATAATCGTTTAAATATATACAGGATGAGTAACGTAAAAAATATTTTTCCCATTTTTGCTTTAACTCAACTATTGGTTAGGTAAAAATAATAATTTGCGCATAGCTCAGGTCTTTACCGTTGACGAAAATGGGCATATTTCGAATTCAACAGATTCAGGGTAAACATCTTTTTTTTTACTTTAACTCTAGAACTATTAGTTAGAAAAAATAATATTTTGTATATAGAACTTTAGACTTTTACCTTTGTGTAAAATAGGTATATTTTCGACCCAACAGATACAGCGTCAACACTTTAAAAAATTAAATTTTGTTTATGTTTTACTTTGTCTCAAATTTGTTGAAGAAGAATAATATTTAACATATAGCTTAAGCTTTTATCCTTGGCGAAAATTAAATATTTATTGATATTAGTAATCAGAACTACATAAATACTACACCGTATATAGTTTTAGAAGCTAATTTGTTGATTTCTGTATCTAACAATCTAGATCATATCCGAATCGATGATATCAAGATCAGAATGACCGTTGGAAGAACTGTTATAGATACCTTCTTCTTCTTCTTCGCGAATCCTTATGCCCTTTCAGGCGTCTGTTATAGATACCGTAGAACTAATTATTTAAAATGGGTGGACTCCAAATTGATGTTTGTGAAAAAAGGTGGTAGTCAATATACTTCTTCCATGCGTTAAATGTAAGAATAGTTCTTTTGGACTGTCTCCTCAATGGAGATGTTGAATCACATTTCACATTCCGTGAGAGTCATTCATAGTGCCAGATTCTTCTTGTGTTCGTTCAAAACATTAATTGTATATCTTTTCTAAATATTGTTGAAGAGATTGTAATTGTAAATTAGAATAACAATGATAATGCCAATCTGAAACCGTAGTTTTTATTAATACCACCTTTGCTTCCTCCTATAAGACGTGCAGGGCGCTTTCTGGTGTTGTGTTTGTTGTGGCCATTTTATCTGGAATATCTGAGCCAGTACTAACACGTCGAGTACCTTCCCCATTGATAACATAAAAGCCACAATTATAATACGGTTACAGTAGCAGTTTTGGCATAACAACCTTATTGAGGTATAAAATAAGATCTACTTTATTTCCAGATTTGCAAAGTAAATGGGCTCAGTTTTTTGGGAAACGAATAACGCATGTAAAACAGTTTTGGAAATTTTTTTGAAGCTAAAGAACTAAAAACAAAAAATCTATGAATATCAGAATTTATGATAACAGTACAAATTTTGCAATCACTAATTAAAATGTCTTACAAACTTGGTATCCGAATGACTATTTATCAATTGGTTTGACGAATGGGTAAGGGTGACATTGTCAACATCCTCAGAGAGCAAAATTTGTTAGTTTTAATAATTTTTCGAACTCTAAGAAATGTGAGCAATGAATATTTTGTGTTAATTTACTTAAAAGTCAACGCCCCAAAATTTGTCTGCGTAGATTAACGTAAAAACATAGGTGACGGCAAAATTGCCATTGAAAATAATGGAACGCTTGCCATTATATAATGTTTTGCTTAATGTTACCTTAGATGCAAGATCAACATGTTTTAAACTTTTTTTTTTGAATAAAATTGAATTTGTATTAAACATACTCACCCAAACGTTTTTCCAAAACTGTTGTTACATACGTTATTCGGATTTTGGATCTGTCTTTAGTCTTACTTCAATATCGTGATTCCCTAGTCCCAATTAATACGAGTAGCTATCCCAAACAGGTGTAGTTGGTAGGTATTCTGAAATGTTGCGTAAGTATGTTTACGTAGCAGAAATCAATTCAATCTTCGAATGTAAGTAGCCCAGAACGTCAAATAAGTGAATGAATTAAGGCATCCAATACCATTGCATCTACATTTTCCATTGCCTCCAGACTGTCTGATGGATGAGCAAGTTCGATTTTCTTTCGTGGCACGTGGGTTACGTCTGATTTCTTATAATGATATATCTTTTTCATGATATCTCCAATTGAAGGTGGAAACACTTAAACTGCGTGTTCAAACATTGGTCTGTGTTATCTTTATAAGATTGAATTGAAACAAATGTTTCCCCAGCTATGGATCAATTTGCTTTGGCAATTCTAATTTTATTTGCTTCTCCCTTTTCTCTTTTGATGCTTTGAAGGTATGAAGGCTGTTCTTCTTGAAAAAAAAATAGTTAAGAGGCTTTGTCCTGTTAAATAAAACTTCTTTCACATACCTCTTATATTGCCTACTATTACTATTTGAAGATGAAAGCATTGATTTTTTGTAAGTAGTAGTAAAAGTAGGTGAAATAACTACCACAACGCAACGTTATAATATTTTACAATATGATTTAATTGGTATATCTATCCTTTTAAACCAATTAAAAATCATGAACATTTCTAAAATGTTATGTATGTAGAATGTACATAAAGCAGTACTGCTACACGTGCATAAAATATAAGCTAGTAATTTGAAAGAAATAATAGTAAACAAATATTAAAATTAAGATTGTATGACTAATAACAGAAAAACATACCAATGTTGACAGGAAAATGTACCAACGGTTTTATATCTATTTGATTAATTTGCTTTTTTTGTTAATCAATGTGAATAAAGCACTTTTATCGTTTGATACAGCAACACGTACATGGTTGTAATTAATAATACCATACATTTATGACATTTATGTTGATGATTGCAACAATTTTCAATGCATTATTCACATATAAAAAGCGTGTGAAATTGATAATATTTAATTAACGCTTTTAACAAGTTCATTAGCAAAGATACCTTTGGTTACATGTCTTTCTATATGCGTAATTCTGACACCGGGGATAATAATTACGAAGTTATGCGAACAAGAACAAAATAAACAACAGTAGTAAACATAACGCAAACATTATGCAAATTAATGTTTTTATTTTTGAACTGGAATACAAACACGCAATTGCTCTTGCAATTTAATGAAAATATACTAAAGCCGATACTAGGAATAATTAACTCACTTATTTTACACTAAAAACCTTCTTCCAAGCGAAAAATATTTTTTTCATCAGTATGGAGAAGAGGGAATGAATTATATTCACAAATATAGGGAATAACCGATATCCAGAGCCTCCCAAAATCGATACTATTTCGCAGCCTTTCTCATTTCATTTTTATCGCCCTTTATCTCCTCAATCAATAAGTGCAACTGTGCAACCGTGACAGACTTCCTGGCTTTTGATCGATTTCCTGCCCTGCCGTTGCCGGTGCATCAAGCTCCGGATGTTGGTACAGGACAAAAATAGGTCAAAGGGACGTGGCGCTTGCTGAAGCCAGACAAGGACGGAGCGCGTCCCGGGGCCTTTGCTTTTCCACCACCAGTACGTGTCGGTTTTCCGTGAAATTACAGCACCGATCGTCTTTTTTTTTCTTATTTCCTTATATATAATCAAATGTTAATTATTCATGACCCGTTCCCTGTTACCATGCCCGCCGTATCCAATGACTGAAATGCAAAAGTTGCTTATTCATCTCGTACCTGTTGCAGAAATCTTGTAAAACTACCTTATAAATATGCACGGATTTTTTGTGCTCGGAGAGTTTTATTAAATGGATTGTGTGGATTTACCTACATTAGCAAAGCAGTAAAGACTTGAACTTTGATTGTGGGAATCTGTCAATCACTTATCTTTTTATCAGACAACTGCAAACTTTAGTTTTTAAAACGACTTCTAAAGTTATTAAAAATTTCTTAAAGAAGATTTTTAAAAATCCATTTGCTGCCTTGGCGGTCTGAACAATTTTTTCAACTAGAAATAGTTTCAATTTATTTTGAACACAAACTGTTCGGTTTATATTAATAGTTTTAATCCTTTTCATAACCTACGTTTGTGGTTAAACGCATTTTGCATTGAATTACTGCAAAGCCGGAGCGTAACATCGTCTGCTGGAGTGGAGTTTATGAGGTAGGTACTAATTATTTCAGATAAAAAGATCTTTAATAATGAAAATTGAAAAAATAAAATAGTTTGAATAATAGATTCTGCTTCTTTATTCTTATTCCATGTTTTGAAATAAAAATTCTTAATTTGGATTATTAAGAAATTCAAATTTAAAAATGATATTAATATGATTAACCATAAAATATAACCTATTTGTCTGTATGTTTTGTTATAATATGAACCGGTTAACAGACAACGAAGTAATTTTTCATCGCCAAGCAGGCAGCGAACAAATTACAAAAACATCTGTTCACCAGCAAATCGCCCCGATCCTACAAGAATTTAAAAGAAAACCGTTACAAAAATAAGACAATAAATCGCGGCATGCCAGCTCAAAGGAGCACCAATTCTCAAGTGCAAACCTCTGCACAACAAAGACAATAAAGGGCCAACGGCTCGCCAGACCCCAAAACAAAAAAATTGCAAGCACATAAAACATCCCAATAAATCCGGAAGCCGACAAAAAAAAAACGGCGCCGCTGAGAACAAACTCCGAACGCGCTACCAAATTAATAATCCAAGTTCAATTACTAAAACGCTCTTAAATCAGAGTGCGCCCAATCAAAACCCCCACATAAGGATACCTGCCTATAGGAAAATTTAACCGCCACCTGATAAAATCAACCCCAAGTCTCTAGCACCTCAGCCAGCGAATGCATGCGGGCGGAGCGGCCGAAATTCAGCGTGCACAGCGGCCCAGCGGAAAAGCATTTTGTAACGAAGAAATCAGGGCCACGACCGAGTACAGCGGGCAAGGGTGCAAAATTACAAATTAAATTATAATTAGCGGAAGGAAGCATCCCAGGAAGGCGTGAACAGTATCAAAATTCATATAAAATTAGCGCGCAACCAATCGAAGCAAAAATAACTTCTTAACATACGCAATAAGAGTAATGCTTAAATAAGTTTTACGCCGAACACGGAATTAAAAATTCCAATTTCAATTAATCTTTACCAAAACCTAGCAAATTGGGTGTCGTTAGAATCAACATTTCAACGACTATTGATTGCGACCCAAATCAAGTCGATAATTGATCACGCCGCTCAATTAAACGCGATAATTCGAAATACATCAAAAACGGGCCAAAACATCCCTTCTACCTCGATCAATGAGCTGCGAGATCGCGTCTGACAAAGGACTGGCACCTTTAAATAGTCGGACGCTGGCAGTAGGAAATCACTCTGCCTCGGCGGGTCAATCCAGCAACACTCAATCCAGGAGAGTCCACCAGCAGCCACTACAGCCTCCAGGACAACTCTGCCTCGGCGGGTCAATCCAGCAACACTCAACCCAGGAGAGTCAGCCAACAGCATCCAGCCTTCCAGGACCAGCTAGCAGCTCCAGCCTTCCAAGGATCTACCAGCCCCAGCCCTCTCCAGAGCCTATCACCTTCGTTGGACATAGCTGTTTGCCGCATCTACTGGACTTAGCTGTCTGCCGCATCTACTGGACTTAGCTGTCTACCGCATCTACTGAACATAGAGCCTGCCGCATCCACTGGACTTAGCTGTCTGCCGCATCCACTGGACTTAGCTATCTGCCGCATCTACGGGACTCAGAGCCAACCGCATTCGTTGAACTTAGAGCCAATCGCATTCGTTGGACTTAGAGCCAATCGCCTTCGTTGGACTTAGAGCCAACCGCCTTCGTTGGACTTAGAGCCAATCGCCTTCGCTGGACAGAGAGCCTGCCGTCTTCGTAGAATTTGGACACGGAGCCACTTTAGCCGCCGGCACCGCCTCCGAAGGACCACACCAGCTTCCAACTGCGGATGCCAATCCGCCATTTTCTTTTTCTGTACATATATGTTACCTAGTTATAAGCTTATCTGTATGTTAGTTAGTAGTGTAAATATAATAAACTTTGTTCCAATCAAATCCAGTGTCTAGCTGAGGGTAACGCCCACCCTCTTCTTCCGAAACCGACGCCATTGAAGTAACCCTACCGCTGAGCTATAAACCGAGGCGTGTTAGTTATATTTAAAGTATTGTGTAAAATTTGCTTGTATGACGACTTTTTGGGTATGAGGAAACGTGCTGCCTTAAGCTAACCTTTTAAATTCTGCAATATGCAACGATAATGTAAAATTAGAAAACGAAAGATCTTATTACTCTTAAATAGGATACCAAGTAATCCTTTCAGGACGTTGAAATGAATAGAGTCGTGTATTTTCATAATAAAAGTAAGTAAAGTAAAAAAAAATTAATTACCAAAGAAATAAACAAAGCAAAACAGAATATTGAATAGAAAATTAGCAACAAATAATGAAAACTTTTCTGGATTATCAAAATCTTTTGTCTATAATTGTTAAAATGGCACCTAAAAGCTCATGGAATTCGATATAAATTTTAATAGAGGAAATGGGTTCGATTTCCATAGGAAATATTTTCAGAGATAGGTTATGATTGCAATATGTTAATAATTTTCAGGCTTCGTATTATAAAATAACTATTTAATCATCACAATTTTTATTATAGAGTTTGACGTGGTGATGAGATGTTATGATATCGTGTGTTTAAAAAAATATGTTCGCAGCATGCCATGATCAAATTGAAGTTTGCCATAACTTGATACATTCCCATTGAAGCAAATGAACTACCATAAGTCAAAGAGAACTAAATTACACCTTGAGCTTGAACTATTTTGCAAAAATTTTTTATTGATTGTTATGATTAATGCACTCGTCGTTGTAGTGTAAATGCCATCTTATTTTCCTTTTTGCATGATACAAGTAAACTTAATGGAGTCTAAACTTTTGCCTGTCATAGTGACAATTGTTTTCATAAACAAAATGCAATCTAACATTCACCTACAGACTTAAGTGAGGACATGACTAGATTTTTTATCTTTTTTGCCAAGGCCTACCCAAAATGAGGTTCTCACGATATAATCTTTAGTAAAAAAGATGTTATAGATTAAAGTATTCGTAGGTTTTCATTTGTTGTATATTTAAATATATATTAAAAATGTATTCTGCAAAGGTAAATATGTAGATGTAATGGTAATGTAATGGAGACCTACCCGTTAGTTATAAATCAGACTTCGATCACCTTAACAGAGCTCGCTAGTCATTTGCTGCACTGTTTCCTGTAATATACTATAGAAATTTATTGAAAAATAATGTTTTTGTAGATGGCGAATTCATCATGTAAATAAAGAAACTGTTTACAGTAATTATTGTATTCGTTTATATCCAGTTTTTCAATTTTTACTTGCGGTTTTTGTTCAATCACTATTCTATTTTAACCCAGCTCAATAAAACATATGACAAAATTAAATATGGTTTATTCGAAAATGAGAAGGTTGTTAAAAACTTTAAGTGGAAATTTCATTGAGTAACGTCTTCGAACCTACAACCAAGTCATTTGGTCGACCACTAGTTTTACAACGGTCTTAGGTTTGGATACTTATGTATTTGTTATTTATTATAGAGAACCATTTTATATTTGCTAAGTTAGCGTAAACTATTTGTCGAAGTGTCTACCATCGCTTTTCGTTAGGTACACTCAACAGATATAGGTATATTCGCAGATGTGGCTACATAAGGATAGTAAGGATTTTAGAATAAACTCTACACTTCGCTATGCTATCGAGTATGTAAAAATATATTTAACTAGATATGCAAAATATACATATACGTAGAAACAAATATACTTACCACAACACAGCCACGAGGAGACTCTTGGAAATTGATCTAACTTACCCAAACTATTATTCTTTTACACTGAAAAAGCTATCAAAATGGACTATTGTGTGACATAGTGGTAATAATGAGTCATCACTAGAAAATAATGCATTACATTTTATGTTTATAATTCTGTACGTAAGTTAAAATATTTTCGTTATTTTGAGTTGGGCGTTTCATAGTTATTTATGTGCCAAAGACATAAGAAGGCGTTAATATAGCATGTGCCATAAACGCAGTTATGTACGAGGTGTATTTACATTTTAGGCACAGACCGAAATAATCACGGCTATTGCATGGGTTCTAATTTTCACGCCGTGGGCCACAGCCGCCTTCATACGGCCTTGATAGATAAATAACTATTATAATTTTTGACAACCCACGATGTCATTGCTTCTCAAACTGACAAACAAGACACCAAGAGGGCCATAAATTTTATGTACGACCTGGCGGAATTATTGGTTATTTTATATCCTATCTTTACTTTATGATTTGCCCAGGGTATTTTTTCAGTTTTATAAGCAATGACATCGTTTGGTTGACATAGGTTGCCAAAGTTTATAAAAATTATAAATCTGGTTTTAATTGAGTATATTGTAGTTTTAGAACCCGCGACTACGCATTGGGCTCTCTAATTTTCACGCCGCGTACCATAAACGCCTTTTTACGCACTTGGGTGTACATAAAATGTATAAACATGATACACCCTTTATATTTTCATAAAATTAAGAAGCTATACCTTTATACTGTTTTTAAATAATCGAGATATGTGCTTAAATAGTTATTCTCTACAAGAGTGCAATAAAGTAGAGTTTTATGCATCGCTTTGGATGCAAAAAATGCCGCTTTAGTACACTCAGTGCACTACAATTTCTATTCCACTCCTTCAGCAATTTATTAAACATTTTTGTATTATTCTTATCGTTTTGAGTGCAAAAGTGCCACTTTATTGCATTCCGCTAGCAATTCATAAACATTTATCGACGACGGTGTGTAAAAATTGACTTTTAGTTGACAGTTTTAAGTTTGTAAAACGACTGTTTAATAACATGTTTTCATTAGTTTACGTGGTCAGTAGCAACGTGTTTAAAAGATTTCATTAAACACGTCGTCAGTAACAACGTGTTTTAAAAAGTTTTTTGCCACTCAAAATTACGACCGTTTGCTAGTAATCCTAATTTACATTTAAATATATTTTTTTATATTTACTCGTTCTTTTGGCCGCGTTGGAAAATTTTCAAGTCGCGTGCAATAATTACCCACTTTTTGCACTTGTATAAATAATTACGTATGCAAATAGTGCTAGAAGAGAGTCTTTACTGCACTAGACATGAAAAATATCCAACAACGCTGTAAGCTAAGATAACATGTAGCAAGTGCAATAATACTTTTTACAGGCGCTTGCATACTATTTTATCTACCACCTTAAATTTACGGTTATTATTCGATAACTATTTATTTGGAAGAGGTTTAGATTTTTAACAATTATGTATAACATATAAAAAATTGTAATTTTTTTGAATAATGGAAAATTGTTTAATATATAAATAAGTGTGCTCGAAGTAAACACGTGACTTTTTAATTTTTGTTTGTATAGAGAAAGTCTACGCTTGCGAAGTACCAGATAGCTTAGATACTAATAATTGCTATGATCATATCGCTATACCCTTAATAGAATTTCGTCAAGACTAAGACGTTCCAATCGAGCAACTTTCCCTTTAGAATGCTAATTTATAATATGCCACTTTTTATTCGACAAGCTTATGCCAAAAAAGCCTACTTTTAGTAGGGGCAGTAGAAAATAACTATTGATGTTACAAGTACGAAATTAAGGACTTTTTTGGACGAGCTACAGTTTATGGCCAAGCGAGCGCAGCGAGCGAGGCACATAAATAAGGCGAGTCTAACAATCCGCTTTTGTACGAGTTACATACATCATTTTTTGTTCCAATTCATTGGAGCCCTTTTTTTACTAAAAAATGACAGTTTAATCGAGGAGATCGAAAAAAGTCGACGAAGTCTAATACCAGAAAATGGCAATGTATATTTTGATATTTTGATTTGCAGTTTGCACTACGGTTAATTAAGTAAGTTATTACAATAATTTAGTTTGGTATCTACGTAAACAGGATTTTAAACATCACCATGACTTGTTTAACATTACATATCTTCCCGATAGAAAATATTGATTTAGCTCGAGTACGTTATTTTCCATTTCTAAATTTTAACTTACCTTAAACACAATATCGTATGAAAAGTTACTGATAATTTAATATTCGCAATTGAGGATAACGCTGATTATATTTAAAAAATATATGTCGTGTTTATGTTTGTTGCAAAAAGAATAAAGGATATTAAAGTTTGTAAACTATAGCACGCAAGTAAATAACAAGGTTTAAAAAAAATAAGAAAATATTTTTGTTGAACTATGAATATTAACGTGTGAAATATTCTATTTATTCATAAAGAATAAGCAAGTGTCACTTTGACTGCCAACGCCTTGCCTTCTCATCCTCTAATAGTCTAATATTATTGCAATAATAATACAAAGTTTCGTAACTTTCTAATTTTTATTAGTTTTATTCACGAATATTGCCGAGTTGAATACTTTTTACCTCTACATAATATCGATAATTCTAGAATCCGTAAAAGTAACAAAAATTTTAAATTTCTCTGCTAAAGCAATTATATTTTCGTACAGACGACCCTGTTGCTTCTCAAATTAATTGCTGGTTTCCCGTTACACCCCCAAAGCTACCGTTGGGGTAGGTATAAACGAAATAAAATACAGCAGCAAAGGTCAGCTCTTGATCCACTATTTTCGAAATCTCTTACAAGTAAAAGCATTTCTAAAATGATCACACGTCAGGAGGAGAAAAATCGACGAGCGGTGGTGGAAAAGCGGGATAATGTGGGTGTGGGTACTCATTGATCCTACTTCGTCCTGCTGAGTCGACACCGTATTGTGGGGTAGGACCAACATGGCAGGCACCTGAAGATTCGCGACCTTTGTTGTTGTTGGAAACGGTTGATATCTCGATTTGTTAACAAAATGGGACTGCTACTGATTGATAGTGCCAGGTGACGTGTCTGTGGGCGCATGTCATAGTACGGTATGGTGGTGGTGGTAGCGTTGTGCACGAAGAAAAGGATTATATCGAAAATAAATACCTGATAGGGGGGGAGACTGCATCTCCATATGGTCCTCCTGACATCTAGAAAAGACGCGCTTTTATGGTAAGCCATAATGGGCGCAACATATGGGTTGTCAATTTTGGGCTTGGCATAAGGTCAGTTATTGCAGTGGCGAACTATGGCACTGCAACGGGCAGATTTCACAAAAAGATTGATGAGCTATTTATAGCCACCTATTGCTCTTGAGCTATATAAAGTTTAATTGCGCCAATCGATAACTGATGAAGCCTAATCGTAAGTTACCTCATAAACGCCAGCTTGTTGATTAATTCGTACTAATGTGGCAGGTTGATTAATAAAGCGTAGTGTATGATGGATTGGATATCAATTTTATACGCTTCGTACGTCAGAAAAATATCGCATATCAATAATTTTAACCCATAAAGTCACCAGGAGCAATAATTCTAGAGCAACAGAAATATAATATTAAAAAATAAACGTACCCTTGATAGAGAAAGAAAAAGGGAAGGTACAAAGGTTTTCTAGTTTTAACAGCAAAGGACTTTATACACTGCGCTCCGCAGTAAATAATATATAACTTGACCATGTGTACATCTCATGGAAATTTAATTTGAGGGTGCGGTTAGAAAGGGGAGCAATGTGATGAAAACACAAATTGGATTACTCTTGTCATTCCTTTGCTCCATGCTGCTTGGTTTGATCTAATAAGTTAAGGGTTGACGAAAGAGAATAAACAAGTGTTTTCAGTTTTACTTTTCTTGAGCCCAAGTTTAAAATTCTTGAAAACTTTTAACACTTTGCGTATTTATTCGTCTGCGTAATTAATCCTCTTTACTAAGGTATTATGTATTTTACAAGAATTTCAATTTTAACTTAAAGGTACAAATTTTATGTTAGAACTTTTACAATAACAGGTATACTTAACAGAAGTAGCACAAGAAAAAAACTGAGTAGAGTATTTTGTTTGCAACGTAATTAAGCACACCGAGTACCATGTACCTTAGATATTAACAGAAATCATATATCCGTACATGTACAGTTTTAACTGCAGTGATCAAAGGCGTGGTTCTAGCTACATAACCAAACGTTTTTTTATATTATTTGGAAAGTGTATTACTAACTTCATTTTAAGGATGTCAAAACGTTGTGATATGTTCCAGTTATGATACGAAATTGAATTTTTTTAAATTTGTTTGTATTTTATGAATCAATTAACTATTATGTAAATTCGCTACCTAAACCATTGCTTTTAATTTTTACCCTGTTGTACTAGTCAAGGTATGGATTATTATTATTTTTTGACGTATAGTTTATTATGCAAGTATTGCAGTTGCAAAAATATCACCTTACTAGATTTCTTTAGATTTTCACGTTTCAGGGACCCTATATGGCTGAAAATAGCTTTTCCCAATTCCGTCTGTCTGTCTGTTGCTGGTATAACTAAAAAATATTTGTTGGAGGAAGAAGATAGTTTGCATGCTGATTATATGCCTTCCTAGCATGAAACCGAGAGAATTTCGGCAAAATATATACAGGGTGAGCACCTTAAAAATAAAATTCTGTCTATGTTTGCTTTAACTCAAGAGCTATTACTTAAATGAAAGTAATATTTTGCTCATAGCTGTTTTTTACTCTTCACGTAAAGAGTATATTTTGGAGCTACGGGATGAGCACCTTATAAAAATAAAATTATATTTATTTTTGCTTTAATTGAGAAATAGATATAAGTAATAATTTACACACAGTTCAGGCTATACCCTTAACAAAAGTGGGACCGATAACTGTTATAAGAGACAGACACGTGCAACGAAGAAGTTCCTTGTATTTAATACAGCTGCATCGCAGTTATCTGAAAGGTCCAGCGTGGTCGGTATACTGCCAAGCCAAGTTCGAATCCCACTGCCGGTAATGTTTTTTTAATTTTAAAATTACCGCAATTTGAATTACCAAGTGTTTTGTTTTACTGTATTAGTATTATTAGGAACGTTAAGATATTTTTACCCCTAGTTACCTTTGATTTTTAAAATTGTTTAGTGTCACAACATCCACTTGCGAGAAAAGTTGAAAGTAAAGCCCTTTACAGAGTTTTTTAAACTACACTTAAATTTAACGAGAATACTTATGAATCACCCCTATTGTTTATCAACCAGTCGTTCGTTACTATCTCCCAGTTTTATTTTTAAAATGAAAATATGTTCGTTTTTAAAATCCACTCCTATATTACCTACTACTAATACTGAGAAGTACATATTTCAATAGTTATAAATGTATATTGAGATATTCCCTAAACATGTATATTAATTTCAGAGCACTTCTCATAAGTAGATTATTGTAACGTGCGTTAAAAAATGTTATCGAGAAAGCTTTGAATTAGATTTTGTCTTACATCGCTCTATCCAGAATTCAGCAAGCTGAGTGACTTGCGTTGACAGTTGTCAAAGTGAGGTTATGTGTTTATACGCAAATTATTACATCGCTCTATCCAGAATTCAGCACGCTGAGTCACTTGAGTTGTCAGTTGTCAAAGTGAGGTTGTAAGCATACGCAATCCATAAAACTTGTTCTGACATGACTTTCAAAAATTACTGTTTGGTACAAGGCCCCTTGATAACGACTTTTTTAAACGCATTTTACTAATAAACACACAAAGTGTCTGTAATTAAGTTCGCATATCTATTTAATGTTAACTTTATATATACATTTGGAAACAACTGGATTTTTGCCAATATGTAAAAGCATTGGAATGATAAAAAATTTGTAAAAGGCTTTACCCAGAACTTCCCTCGTCGACATTGTGATACTAAATAATTTTAAAGATCAAATTAAGTTAGGAGTAAAAATATCTGCACGTTTCTATTAAATTAAATACATTTTTAAATAAAAAAAAACGTTACCGGTGCGGTGGTCGAATTCGAAGAGCAGGCAGACCGCGTATGCAGTCCCAACGTTTTGTAGGACATTGCAAGGAAACGGGCTATTTCTACCTGAGCTACGGAGCACCGACCCTTCGTATTCCTGCATTGCAGCTGTATTAAGTAACGCACTAATTTGTTGCTCCTTTTTGTATCGTACAACATTTATTCTGTATCTATTGGGGCCCATTTTTGGTAAGAATAAAGCCTGCGCTATGTACAAATTATTGCTTGTAACATGTGAGCAAACAAAAATGAAATCAAGTTTTATTTTCGTTTACTCACATGTTATTTATTGCTAAGTTAAATAAAAAATAAGCAAAATTTAATTTTTTTAGGTGCTCACCCTGAGTCTATTTGTCTGAAATTTTCTCGGTTTCGTGCCAGGTAAATATATAATGTGTAGTGTATGCAAAATATCATCTTCTTCGGACAAATCGTTTTTGAGTTATACCGCTAACAACTAGACAGACAGACAGACTGAATTGAGAAAACCTGTTTTTCGTTATCTAGGGACCTTGAAACTTGAAGATCTGGAGA